>OY754976.1:18808128-20034378 GCA_963576475.1 Molanna angustata | reverse complement strand
TGCATGATGGTATGTATGTATGTTTGGAGATTAGTATCAAACAATTTAGTCTTCATAGATATTGTGCGTAGGCTACTACCATACAAATTTTATGAAGCAATGTCGTCACTAAATTTAATTTTTATAAAAATTGTTAGAAAAAATTTGAGATGTGCTAATACAATGTTAATATTTTTTATATAAAATTAAATTATCTAGTTGGGGTGTTTCGGCTTTTTGTGATATTTTAAAAAAATATGGAAATATAGGCAGTTAAACTCATAAATTTATCATAAAAAAATATTTTTCTTAATAAAAAATGTTTGAGAAACCCTGGAATTTTTAAAAAAAACCAATTTGAGATTTTGTACTTGTCTATCTTTGTACCAATTTTCAGCGTTCTAGCTTTTATGGTTTCTGAGATATATGGAAAAATTAACCGAAATTTCAAAAGTTGATAACCCCTGACTGAAACAAAAATTCACAATTCTGAGTATAAAAGTTTTGTAGGCCTATAACTATTTATATATTCAGAAAATTTGAGATCTGTAAATTGAGCGGATCAAAAGTTATAAGGGGGGGACAGACAGACACACAGACACACACACAGACACACACACACACAGACACACACACAGACACACGAAATGTTCTACTCCGAATTCTGAGTAAATCCGTGTATGGAACATATATGCTGCGAAGCCTCTAAGTTGGTGTTTTTTGACTTCAAAGTTGGAAAAGCCGTGAAAAAAGTAGACCTCTCCATACAATTCTCGCGTATTCTGGCTTGATACATTGTCGATATGTTAAGAGAACAAAGTTCTCCTGAACAAATCGACAGTTGGAAAACAGCAGACCGATAGCGGTCCTATCATATTTAATATTCCACCCGTAGTCGATAGCAACAATACTTGGCAAGTACAAGGATATGTATGTCGCAGTCAATCTACATATTTTATATAAGTTTTAAATTACCAATTGAAAAAATAAAAACATCATTGAACTTTTACACAAGAACAGCAGTTTAAGAAGATGATTTATATGCACGTAGTAGGTACATACAGTTCAATGGGACTGACATGAAATATTTTTTCTTCATAAAAAAATTGAAAAGTGTATCTTCAATTTTTTTAATACTTACTTGTTTATTTTCAGTGTCGACGAAAGTGGTCAAATTGACGTACCAGCTATCACCGATTTGGTACTAAATGTGACAAAAGAGAAAAAAATCCACTTTATTGGACACTCTTTAGGCGGAACTAGTTACTTTATAATGTGTTCTGTAAGACCTGATCTTGCCGACAGAATAATATCTTTCACAGGACTTGCTCCGGCTGTCTTCATGGGAAATTTAAAGTCCTTAGCTAAAATTGTTTTCGACATGAACTTACCCGTAAGTACCTATACACTGATTATTATTATCGATGGATCAAACATATTCAGGAGTGGCGATCTGTTTCATATAATGTACATTAACTTAACAGAATTTCGCAATCTCCTGCTGCTCATCGGACAAAACAAGAAACTACTATCAGGCATATTTCATACCACTATCACTTGGGCTGTGTTTCTCGAACAAAGATTAAAGTAAAAGTATAGTTAAAATACTTTGACTTCATAAAATTGTTCAAAACTTTTAGTGTTTCACTCAAATCTAATATCGTCAAATGACGTATTTTTGAACAATTTCATGAAATCAAAGTACATATTTTTTTTTTTTTTATTTATTTTTCACACCTTTATCACAAAGACTATTATGAAGATTACTGCTGCCCAACTAGGTAACCCTGTTCTAGGGCTAGCAGTTTACAATTTTACCAAGCCAAATAATTGACATTTTGGTTATACATAGTTACATAGAGCGGACACCAGACATCACAACACAGTAAATTACAATATTACATAGTTACCAATATCTTAAACACAAAAGTATAAACTGATACAGTAAATTTTGATATGTTATTATTCTAATATTATTTCTACCATAATATGCACACCCGTTGTTGTCATTTATGTTATGTATCAGTTTGACATTAAAATTTGCTCTGTGGTCTTCTCAAAGTATATACTCAGTAACAATATTATTTGACTTGAGTCACAAATCAAATGAAAAACAAAATCAAGATTTCTTCTTTGAAATAAATCTAATAAAAAAGAGAAATGTTTTAGAGTTTATTTGTCTTAAAATAAGATGCAATGTAAAGACAATCCTCGAACCAGCTTGTGTAGCGTGTAGTTAGATTATTTAATATTATTTCTCAGAATTATTGTTGGATGTTTAATATTTGGGCAATTTCTGTCCTTCCGTAATTCCCTATATATTTTTTTATTCTTGTTTTAAATAATGTATGTGAAGTTATTACCTTGAGAGACATAGGTAAAGTATTATAAATTCGTGGAGCGATAAATGATGCATTTCTTTGTCCGAAAGTTGTTTTCATATGAGGGATTATGTAATTTAAAGTAATGCTTGTTCGTGTGGTTCTGGATTGTGGTGTTTTCTGGTGATGTATTATATTTTTATGAAAATAAGTTAGTATATGCTGGATATATATTTGTCTCGGGTCAAATACTTTAAAATCGTTATAGAGGTTTTCCGTAGGGTAATCAAACGGTTTTTGGATAATTATCTTCACAATGCATCTTTGAGCTAGGCAAAGTTTTTCCAAGATAGTTTTGGCACATCCACCCCAACCAACAATTCCATATGAGATCAATGAATGAGTCAATGCGAAATAGACAGTTTTTAATGTTTTTTGTTTTAGAATTTTTCGAAGGTTTCTATAAATATAACCAAGTTTTAGAATTCTATTTGTTAGTGTCTCTATGTGATCTTGCCATCTTAGATTATTATCTATGGTCAGACCTAAATAATTTATAGCAGTGACTCTCTCCAAAGGGATACAGTCACAAGAGTCTCTAGGTACACAACAATGTATTTTTATAGAAAACATCGAATTTAGTAAAGGTTGCCCTGCTTGTGTGGCGCTAAATGTAAGGTATTTAGTTTTACTATTGTTTAATGTAAGAAGGCTGTTATCCAGACAGTTTTTTATTTTGTTAATTGCCATACCAGCTACTTTGTAGCTCTGTTTCCAAGTTTTTTCACTTACTATTAGTACAGTGTCATCAGCAAAACTTATTATTTTTCCATCTACAGGAAGACGGCACAAATTATCAATATATATGAGAAACAAAACTGGTCCAAGTACACTACCCTGCGGGACTCCATAGGAAATATATTGCTCTTCACTACGATAATTTCCAATAGTGACAATTTGCTTACGGTTGCTAAGATATGTTTTGAACCAGTTTAGTACTGTGGCATTGACACCAATATTGTGAAGTTTAGATATAAGCAGAGGATGTGAGACTGTATCAAACGCCTTTGCAAGGTCCAAGAAAATGGCAAGACATTTTTGACCTTTGTCTACTTTATCAGCGATTATTGTTGTTAATTCTGAAATTGCGTCATTCGTTGACAGGCCTTGTCTAAAGCCATATTGATTATTTGAAAGAATAGAACTTTTTTCCAGGAATTTATTGAGTCTTAATTTCACTATTTTTTCTAGTATTTTTGAGAATATGGAAAGAAGTGAGATTGGTCTATAGTTAGAAATTTCGACTCTTGAATCTTTCTTATGAATAGGACTTATTACTGATTTTTTTAGAAAATCTGGAAATATGCCATTTTGTAAACTAAGGTTTATAACGTGTTTAAGAGGTTTAGCTATTTGCAATTTTATACTTTTTAGTAGCCTTGAGTCTATGCCGTCTATTCCTGTAGATGTGGACTGTTTTATGGAATTGATAGATGATATTATTTCCACGTCAGATGTCAGGTCAAATGTAATCATTTTATGTGGGAATTTATTTGAATTCTGTTGTTTTTCATTTAAGACCAAAATTTCCTCTGTAGTATTATTAGTTTCAAGGAGGTCAGTGGCATATTGTTTACCGATTTTTGCAAAGTATTCGTTGAAGCTGTTTACGATTTTTTGTGGATTTTCGTCTATTGTCAACGTTTCACCATTATAATTTATTTCGTTAATTTTTTGAGGTATTGTGGTTCTATCGTTTACTTCATTGATTATTTTCCAAGTTTTTTTAATATCATTATTTGATTCGTTTAGTTTTGCCGTATAATATTTTGTTTTTGCTTCCTTTATAATATTTCTACAAGTATTTTGATATCTTTTATAATGATTTTGTAAAAGGATATCATCAGGATTTTTCTTGCATAAGTTATGAAGATCATTTCTTTTATGTATTGATTTGGTGAGCCCTTCAGTGATCCAGGGCTTAATTTTCTTTTTTTTTGTGTACAACACTTATATTTATTGTAGTACAGTTAGCTATTTGGCTATTAAGGATTTCTAGAAAATTGTTAAATGCTGTGTTAGTTTCTTGTGTTTGGTAGACTGTATTCCAGTCTTGTTTTTGTAAGTTTTCGACAAGTTTTAGTATATCTGTATGCTTTTTCTTTAAGAGTTGTTCCTTATGTTTGGGTTTTATATATGTGTGAATGGAAAATATTATTGTATAATGATCAGTTGTAGATGTTTGGTAAATAACGGTTGTGGATTTTTCTTCTGATTTGCACATAATATGATCGAGACATGATTCACTGACAAATGTTTTTCGAGTGGGTTTATTTACCATTACTTTTAGACCATACAGAGTCATCAGATTTAAGTATTCAATTGATTGCGGATGTTGGTTATTTATAATATTAATGTTTATATCCCCTGCAAGTATTAGTGTTTTCATTGTGGACAGTTTTTCTAATGTCTTTGATAGTGATTTAAGGAAAGCTGTAATATTTTGGGTAGACGGTGATCTATAAGTTGCTAATATAGATATTGAGTTATTAATATTAATTCGGAGACAGTTTGCTCCAGTCAAGTCAATTTCAGAGGCAGTATATGGTATTTCTTGTTTAATGAAGACTACAACTCCGTCATTTTGCATATTATTTTTTTTTGTTGATAAGGTATCATAGCCTGGTAGTAATTTATTCTGTGACGTAGCTTTTAGCCAACATTCAGTGAGTATGAGTATGTCGAATTCAATGTTTAACATTTGAACCATTACCAGAAAATCATCATAGTTTTTGTTAATGCTTCTTATGTTAAGTGTCAAAAGTTTCAAAGAAGTGTCCTTTAGGCTGTTTCGACAAACCATAACATCTGACGTTTCAACAACAGTTGGATTGCCAAAAGAATCTATAGAATTTAATAATATATTATCAAACATTTTTTATGTTACGACTTTGACAACTAGATAGATCTATCAGAGAAAATCGGTTTGATCTGGGTGTACAGTTAAACTTAATGAAGCATAAAAATATACAATATACAATACAATAAAATATTTGAGAGATTTGTAATGCCAAATAAACAATATTTATATATTTTATGTTGGCAGCTACAAGAAAACATAGTAAAAAACATACAAAATTAGTTATTATATGAAGAAACAACACAAAAATTTTAACCAAAAAGATATGAAATAAGAATTTAGCTACATTAAGTTTTACAAAAACATTTGATATAATAATACAGATTATAGGGCAGCCAAATTCATCAATTGAGAAGATATATAGTCAAATATTTTGGAGTGTTTGTTCATTTTTCACGGTGATTGGATTGGTCGTCTCGTTTTTGCGAACGAAAATTCTTCCTCCACTGGACCAGACGAACTTGAAGTCTTTCTCTTTTGCTATCTTTTTAGTTTGCATTAGTAAAAATTTTTTTCGTGGTGTTAGGTGGTCAGAGACGAAGATTTTAACTCTACTATTACCGTTACTTTTGTTGAAACAACCCTGCCTTAGGCTGTGTTTCTCGAACAAAGATTAAAGTAAAAGTATAGTTAAAATACTTTAATTACATAAAATTGTTCAATACTTTTGGATGTTTCATTGAAATCTAATGCCGTTGAACGACGAAATTTTGAACAATGAAATTAAAGTATTTTAACTATACGATTTCTGATACTTTTGTTGAAACAACCCAGCTTTAGAGTCCAATCTCAAACGTAGAGACCCGCCAGTCATGGCGAGGGTCCGTCCCAACAGTGCACGGTAACAGGCGACTGGACAGCGAGCCTTCACCACGCATTGAAAGAAGGTACTTTCAGTTCTTCAATTTCCACGCCAAACGCGATGTGGGCTACACTATCTCATCAGCATCGCGAACTACCGCCGAGCGGGACATGGCCCACCAGTCACGGCGGGGAACTCCTCCACCCCTTACTCGTGTAGGCGATTTACAGGAACCTAACCACGTTGACAGTACTTTCAGTTCTTAGATTTCCACGTGTAATGCGGGCTGAATCCTCGCCGAGTGTGACGAGTCACCATCGAGCGAGACATAAAGTCGTATGCCCTGCTCTTCCATAGGTAATAGGTAATTGAAGGGGGCACTGATCTTTTACTCAGAATTCTAGGATGTGGCTACGGCCACCCCTAATATAAACGGCTGGGCCCCTATGGGTGCAACCTAGCCCCTGATATATTAATATTATGTACATACAGTTAGTGGCAAATAATTTGACTATGCCCCGTGAGATGCGCAGATCGCAAATTCGTGTTTTTTGCTTGGTTGATATAAGTGCACACCGCCCCCCTCCACGACGAAAATTCTCAAGCTATTTGACGAAAAATCATTTCTCACAATATTATTTGAATATATTTCTCTAAACTCACCAATATACAGAATCCTCACCACTTACAATAAGCATAAAATTACCCTTCTACTAGATATTTTTCATAACTCGCCTTACCAATACAAAAACTTACTGTTCAATTTAAAATCAGCATAGTAAGACACATTTTACACATCATTTTACACACCTCATTACACATTTTCACCCACTACACATTCACATCCCAGTATGTTATTAATTATATGAATTGATTTGCCACAAGTAATTGACACTAGGTAGGGATAGTTTAAGAATTATATATTTAGCCTACTCATTGTAATTTTTTACCCAGTGTTGTTTGTGTGCAGTTTAATTATGTAAATAAAAAAAAATATGTGAAATTTTCTTCGATGTTATTTTTTAATTGCATACTTTTTTATTGTTTTCTATTATCTAAAGGAAATGTTTTTGGACCAAAATATCAATTATTTCAACATCAACACAAGAACCAGTCCTTTCTTGAGGGGACTTTGCTCTCCAAAAGAAGATTCCTGTAAGGAGTTATTGTTTTTCATTTTCGGTGAAGACATGGAACAAGTTGACGAGGTAAATAATTTTTGTATGCATAATAAACATGTACGTACATTAAATTTTTGTGTGCATAATAAAAATGTACATGCATTCAATTTTTGTGTGCATAATAAACATGTACGTACATTCAATTTTTCTGTGCATAATAAACATGTACGTACATTCAATTTTTGTGTGCATAATAAACATGTACGTACATTAAATTTTTGTGTGCATAATAAACATGTAGGTACGTACATTAAATTTTTGTGTGCATAATAAACATGTACGTACATTCAATTTTTGTTTGCATAATAATCATGTACGTACATTCAATTTTTGTGTGCATAATAAACATGTACGTACATTCAATTTTTATGTGCATAATTAACATGTACGTACATTCAATTTTTGTGTGCATAATAAACATGTACGTACATTCAATTTTTGTGTGCATAATAAACATGTACGTACATTCAATTTTTGTGTGCATAATAAACATGTACGTACATTCAATTTTTGTGTGCATAATAAACATGTACGTACATTCAATTTTTGTGTGCATAATAAACATGTAAGTACATTCAATTTTTGTGTGCATAATAAACATGTACGTACATTCAATTTTTGTGTGCATAATAAACATGTACGTACATTCAATTTACTCAAAAAAAAAATAATGCCACATCAGGGGGGCAAGTCTGGTTCGATCGGCGAAATCAAAACCCCAGTGTTTACCCATATCATGGATATAATTATCGTATGGAGTTCTATGACATCTAAAGATATTATAGAACTCCATATAATAATTATATCCATGATATGGGTAAACAAGGTGGGTTTTCATTTCGACGGACAACCAGACTTGCCCCCCTGATCTTTGTTTTGATGCGTTTTTTTTAATCTGAAAATTCAGTATGTTCTTTAACAAAGATAATTAACAATATTTATATTTACAAAATAATCATTATGTGTTTGTTGCGTGCATAAAGTAACTTTTTCGTTTATTGATGTTGTGAATAAGTCAACTAGTAAATTGCATTCATCTTTGTAGAATTTATTTATTTATTTATTTATTTTATTTATTTATAGTCTTCTTGTACATATAATTAGTACATGTAATTAGAATTCTTAAAGACGACACATAATATTGCGTTAGAAATCCTTTTTTCTTGGTGATTCTTTTGTCGGCCTTCGTGGCTCAGTTGGATAAGTATCTGACTGCTGATCTAAAGGTCCCAGGTTCGATTCCCAGTGGAGACACAGTTTTCGATTGTGTTTTCAGTCTGGATCTGTGAGTCGATAAATTAATATCGTTATATAGTCTCCAGAATGTGGTAATTTGTTATTGGGTGCGTGTTAAATTAATATAGTACCTGTTAGTTGCCCGAGAGGTTATATAAAGAAACAAAAATAAAATTTGATTTGAGCAAAAATAAAAGATGGCGTTCGATTCTCTCTACACACCAATAATGAGCACGCAGCATGACGACATTTTTTAGTTTTTTTTATTATTTAACATAAGTAAATAACAGAAATCACAACATACAATAAAAGTCACAAGGTAGGTACACATCCATACCATTAACACTATCTTACGTTTTGCTGTCAATCGATGTTACATTGGACATATTATTATAGAATATAGATTATTGATTGAGGTTATAATAAATTATGTAAACATGTTTTGATGACTTCAGGATATTTTACAACATGTATACGCAAGACTTCAACCTATCTCCATAAAGCAACTTGTACATTTTCTACAACTAGCTCAGAAAGGTATGTATGTATTTAACATTGTTGTCAGTAAAAATATATTGAAACTTTATATATTACTAATAAAACCCGGCAGGCGTTGTCCTGCCTGTTTAATTATTTACCTCCAAATTTTTATTATTTAACATTCTTTTCTACATTCGCTAATTAAATTCCGTCTTTTTATTCCCTTCCATCCCTACAGTTACTTCATTCCCTTTCGTCCTTATTCATTAAATAAATAATATTCATTCATTCATTTTTCATTTTATTATGTTTGCTTACATCTATTATTTTTGTGTTTTTGAATTTATTGTTTTACTGTAAAGTTTTATATTTTTTTTTGCCAAGTGTAGATATACCTAGTTGTTTTTTTTTCTGTTTTCTATATATTTTTATTATCAATATGTGTTTTTTTATGTAAAATGAAATTAATGCCGTTTAAAATAAAAATGTTTTTTTTAATTTCGAAACAATTTAGTGCGGAAAAGTTGCCTTCTGTAATGTGGATAAAAACTCTGTAAAACATTAAAATCCGTATTTTCCGTTCGCGCATCGCACATAAAAATTTGAATTATTAAAAAAATCATGTCTTTTTGTCATTTCTTTTAGTATTTAATATATGTGATATCACAGAGTAATATTACTCTGTGTGTGATATATTGATGTTGCGCCTTTCATCAGGCAATCTGTATAGCAGTTTACGAGATTAAACGTAGAGGTGATTCGGCAATCTTCGTTAGTAAGGATTTAGGATAGGCCAGGGTCGATTGATTGGTGGATTGATCGGGGATTGATCAATGATTAGTGCTCGCACGTTGTGGTTCATTTATAACTAATTATTGTACTTCACTCTTGTATATATTTAATTACTATTAATTATCAATAAATTGTGTTTTAGTTAAACGCGTGTATAATTTACAATATCTGGTTACCAAAAGTAACAGATATCACACTGGCGACAGTTACCACAATATATAAACTATTTCAATAATCACGACTTTTTGCTTGTTTTATGGCTTAAATAACTGTGGCTATGGCCATCGCACAACCCTTATCGACAATTGTGGCACATCACTAAACTAACAGGCCTTTAAATACGGCCATTTTGAATAAAAATTCCATTCCGTCCCGATAATTCCATTCCGTCTCATTTCGAGTGCACGTTTTAGTTAGTAAATCTTAATACCTGTTTTTATTTAAATATATTTGTACTGTTAATCTTCTTCAATAAAAACGTTAGTGACTTTTACTCTTT
Source organism: Molanna angustata (assembly GCA_963576475.1). Classification (NCBI taxonomy): domain Eukaryota; kingdom Metazoa; phylum Arthropoda; class Insecta; order Trichoptera; family Molannidae; genus Molanna; species Molanna angustata. Next base: position 20,024,168 of record OY754976.1, on the reverse strand, counting down.
AAATCTCTAATACCTAATAATCCACTTATACCTATGTTTTAACTTGCACTACATTGAGATTATTTATTAAATTTGGATTATCGCCATCCGCGATAATCAAACATATGGGACTGTTGGTTGATCACGCACATAAAAACATAGTCAAATTATGACTTACATATTTCGGTTCGGTCCCGAAATACAGGTATAATTTGCGCACCGACAACAAGCTATACGTTTGTGGTTTAGTTCGTTAATTGTAGTCTTATATTTGTTACCTACACACCTTGTCACACCACATGCGTGTAACCCCCCATATAACCTTAGTTAATTTTATTCTGGTCAAATAACTCTTTTTTAATTTTTCTAGAAAAAACTAAAAGTAAAAACTATGAAGTAAATAAAATGCAGGAGACTTATGCTCCATTGTAGCTGGTTTGCTACATGTTTTTTTAATCGGTGGATTTTAATTTTTTTCCTTCACATTACAAAGTCAACTTTTTCGCACTAAAATTTTTCGAAATCTACCACTCTTTTATTTATCATACAATGTTTAAGTTGTGACAATAAGTGTATGCAATTGAATAACTATGTATTTTAAATCGGCTATTTTGGGTCTGAATTATAATGATTTGTTAAAGAATACTAAAGAATACAAAAAGGTGTAGGTACCTACTATAACTAAAATTTTGTAGTAGGCACAATAGAATAAGTCAACACTATCGTTCCACTACTGTGGAACGATCTTCCGAATTCTGTGTTTCCACCTTCGTACAACCCGGGTCTTTTTAAAATCCGAATTAATAAACTCTTTTCTAGATTGCAAACCCCTCCCAACGCTACGTAGTGCGCTTCTTCGGAAGAGTAAAATGGACCCAAATCCTAATAGCTGGCGTCCCCTACGTAGACATGTTAAAAAAAAAAAAAAAAATCATTCACGTGGAGTTCCGAGTCTTGACAGCTTTAGTAATATTAGTATACCTACATAATATATTGATTTCGCAGTGTTAAGAGGACACATAAACCTGATATATATTTAAACCATGACTGAAAACATGATATAGTAAGGGAAACAAAACCCAAAATTTGTGATTTTTTGCATTTCAAGAACAAAGCTGACTTGAAATGAATAAATTTTATCAGTCATTCATTATAATTTTATGCGATCTTTATGCACATAAAATATTTATTTCTCTACGACATAATATGGTTATGGAGTAATAAAAAAATGCTGAATTTTATAATAGTGTGCAACGAATATCAATACATATCTACATACATATGTAGATAGGTATTGCGAATATTCACACAATTTTAAAAATGTTAAACACACTGTTGAACATATTTGAAAAAAAATAATTACAAAATGCTATAGGTTTATATGCCCTTGTAGACTTATTAATGGTGTTTTGCGCATAAATATGTTACAGATAAATTATATCAATATGATTATGGCTATGAAATGAATATGAAAATCTATGAATCTGATAAACCACCATTATATAACTTATCAGCAAATATGGCGCCAATAACGCTTTTCTATGGAAACAATGATTTTGTAACGCCACCAAAAGTAAGTACCTATATAAATTATTGCACATACTAAATTAGGTATATCAATAGGCGTGATGACAGTATGAAAAAATCATTGAAATTATAATTTTATAAGATAAAATAGGTTATATAGATTGGAAAAAATATATTTATTTTCATTTTAAAAGAGCGAATAATATTAATATTATTAAAATAAAAATACAAAATATGTAAGTCCGCCATTTTATGAGAAACACTAATCAGAGTGAATCAATAATTATGACGTCACAGTTTCAATACAATATATGAAATTACTTTGCATCGAACAAAGACTTTTGCTCGTCAGAATTTAGAAACGTAAAAACTTACATATAAGCGTATTATTATTATTCTATGCATATAAGTACTTTATTTATCTATAATTCAAATACAACTTACATCTCGAAAATCGATAAAATATGTTCCTTCTTCTCGCTACATTATGTGTTCATAAACTAAAAGTATACCTACGCGGTACTGTGGTAGACATGACAGCTGCGTTGCACCGCTCAATTGCGTCGATTCTGTTCACTGCGACGGGTGTGTTAACTCACTCCTTCGAAATGTATTGGCTCACGGCGCAGTGAGTCGTGAGTGCTAGACAGGGAGAATGCGAACAGTGTTAGGGTATTGAGTTATTGAGTTGCCTGCTTTTTAACCGACAAACTATTACTTTTAAAAGTAGAATCGGGATTTTTAACCGACATACTATTACTTTTAAATGTAGAATCGGGAAAGTTGTGATATTTTTAAACATGTAGGTACATGAAATATAATGAATTCAATAATAATCTTTGCTTATATAAAATACAATACCTGCATATTATACTTTTATTATTATTTTTTAACTAGCTTAATGACCCGGCGCAGTGAATAGGCGTGATGAGAGTAAGAAAAAATCATTGACATTATGATTTTAAAAAATAAAATAGGCTATTGAGGTTTAAAAAAATGTATTTATTTTCATTTTAAAAGAGTGAATAATATTAATATTATTAAAATAAAAATACAAAATATTATAGACTGCCATTTTATGAGAAACGCCAATCAGAACGAATCAGAGCGCATGACGTCACGATATTCTAGGTTCACGTCCAGTTTTGCCGATTTGCGGCACTTGTGCCGATTTCGGGAAATTCAGACTTGCGTCGGCACTTAATCGGGAAACGCTTTAATTCGGCACTTTTTGGGATTAGAATGTATAAAAAAAATATATATATTTTTGTTTATACTAGATGTATTAATTTTGTATTTTTTACGTCTAAATAAAAGTTACTATTATTATTAGTAGTAGTAAACATACAAAGTAAATATAAGTTATTTCATTTAAATAAATATCATTCTATTATTTCACTGGTGCTTACATAGTTTAAGCTATTTCTTTTTGTTTGTATTTTTGTTACTAGCCCCGTCACTAGGCATGGCCTGTGCTAAGGTAAGCTAATAGTTTTATGTTATTGTCTATTACGTTGTTTATTTAGTAAGTATGTATGTAGGTATGTCGGTTAAAAAGCAAGCAACTCAATAACTCAATACCCTAACACTGTTCGCATTCTCCCGGTCTAGCACTCATGACTCACTGCGCCGTGAGCCAATACATTTCGAAGGAGTAAGTTAACACACCCGGCGCAGTGAACTGGGTCCATGCAATTGAGCGTCGTAACGCAGTGGTGTTACACAGGCCTAATGCCTAATTCGCGGGAAACTTAAGATGGCCTATTTTGACGTTTGGACATTCATGAAGTTCTTTATATGCTTATTGCCTAATTAATGGTAAATATTTAGTAAATTAATTATAGAATTGAGAGCTAAATGTGGGGGAACAAATACTGTACTTCATTGTAAACGCATACTTAATAAAATACACTTTCTGTGTCTCGCATTGCCAAATTTAACTACTTGTTTCTCGTTTATATTCGCGTGGGACGAAAACAAATAACTCAGTAGGTGTTTTTTTCGACGTGTTTGTACATTTAGGGACCGCACAACACTTATGCACTTTTGAATTTATTTTAAATACACAAATCGTCTTAGAATACATATAGTACATATAGTAGTGATATGCGGTCTACGAAACCGTGACGTCACCGTCAGCTCCGACGGACGCCATTACACTGCAAGCGTTTTTTGACGTAAATGTCAAATTGGATTTTGAAATGGCAATTTTTGCTACTAAACCTTTATTTTATGTTGAAATGTATATATATTTGAAAACAGTGGATGCGTAAAAACATCGTGAGATAGTTTCTCAAAATTAGTCATCATGCCTATTGTAGGTAGGAATGCACTTGTATTTTCTATCTCGTAAAGAAGCATATCTTAATACAAATTAACAAAGAAATGATGGAATACATAAAAATGAAAATTTGTGTGCCATATAGAAATTTCGACACCTGAGAATAAGAAGGTTTCATCAATTTTATAACTCCAGATGAAGAAAGGCTGTTCTCCAAAACCGGTGGAGAATTTTATAACATGGCGCTGCAACATAAACAGTTATATATTTATTCATACAATAGCTAAACATCATTTGGTTCAAGTTGGTTCTGGTTTGGTTAGTTGGTTTGGTTCTGCTTACAATGAACCTAGATATCGTATATACTTCGCTTTATTTATCCAGACAAAACATAATACGGTAGTACGTAGTACCTATTGTAGTATTTAATTTTCAATGTATAGGTAGGTACCTATTTTTAATACTTTTGTGATTTATTTACAACCAAAATTTATATATGAAATAAGTCTCTGCGATTCCAAATGTAATACAGGACAATTACAAAACAACTACATTTATTTAGGAATACAATGTTTCAATTGCCTCACAAATGAATTAAAGCAGATAAAGGAATATAAAAAATTTAAACAAAATATAAAAAAAAAATAAGAACAATCTAAAATGGTAATTTTCGATTTGTTTGTTTGATTTGTTTCAATTGCCAGTATTTCCTTTTTTATTTTTTTAATATGTGTTTTGATATGTTTGCATCGTCTGTAGGTATTCCTCATTTTTCAATTATTTTCAAGTATTTTGATATGTTTTCTCAATTGTATATTCCTCATTTTCATTTATTTTCAAACTTTTTTAATGTTTATTTGATTTTTGTTCATGTATGATTTGATTTATTTACTTTATGTATGACTTTGTTTAATTGCTTTGTATTGATATTTTTTATTTTTGATAAGTGATTCCCTCATCAAGCACAAGATTGCAATCTTTTTGACGAGTCACTGTAAAGAAAAATTTGTAAAAAAATACTATACTAGTGAATTATATATTTATTTGTAATATAAAATTATATGTTAAATTCCTAAAAAATATGTATATTTTAATTATATTAAAAGATATTCTAATTATTTCAGCAAATACAACGACTTGGAAAAACTTTAAGGAAAATGGGCAATACCGTTTCGATAAACGAAGTGCCGTGGTATAAGTTCAATCATATTGATTTTGTTATAGCTAAAGATGTCGAATGGCTACTAAATAAAAAGATTGTCAAAATTTTGAACGCATTCAATGCTACATGATGATGATTTAAAAAAAACAATATTACTACGCATACTAAATATTACAATAAATTTTGATATACATAAAAAAAATCGTTATTGTTTATAAATCAAGTCTTGTTTACATACAATTAAATAATCTATATAAGAAATCCATATTTTGTTTATATACGAGTCGACGGACAGTTTATCCTAAATAAGACTCCATGTTGACATTATATAGAAATAAAATACTTTTTTGAAATAAACAGTGAAAGTAAAATTTGTTGTTTTATTCGATCGACTATGTACATACTTGTATCACAATATAACTTTCTATAAGATAAGAATATTACGTTAATATGTTATAAAAAATATATAAAAATACTTGGTTATAGTTCTATTGTTTTTATTAGATTATTGACGCGTTTCGTGCAAAGCACATCGTCAGAATAATGACGTGCTTTGCACGAAACGCGTCAATAATCTAATAAAAACAATAGAACTATAACCAAGTATTTTTATATTTTTTTTATAACATATTAACGTACAATGTAGTTCTATCAAGAATTGTCGATCGACAAACTAAACTTAGATAAGAATATTATATTTTTCAGGGGTTTAACAATTTTATTGATTATAGGTACTTTTTTTCTTACTAGGTGCATAATCAAGGTAACTACTTTATAATCTAAATAATCAAAAAAAAAATCTTCATATGAGAATTCGTTCTTTTATTGCAAAGTTTTTACTCGCGCTTCATATTTGAGAGAGTTATTCCAATCTATATAATCTTATATTTTTTTTATTTTGATATTCTTTGTAGTCAAACCTCAATTAGATCTTAAACAACTCGGTTTTGTCAGGGGACTTTCTACTACTACAAAGATACAGAAATCAATGTGTAAAAGTGGGAAATCACATAAGTGAAAACCTTTCAATTAACTATGGTGTGCTCCAGGGAAATGTATTAGGGCATATCCTGTTCCAAATATATATGAATGACCTGTGCATTCTGCGCAATCTACTTACAAAAGGACATATCATCAGTTATGCTGATGACACAGTTTTCATTTATTACGAAAAAACTTGGAATAAGGTTTGTAAAGTTGCTGAAACTGAATTTACCCAAATAAAAAATGGCTTGTCAGGAACTCTCTAGCACTGAATACAAACAAAACAAAATACATTGCATACAACATAATTTCCCGAAATAAACCTAGTGGCGAACATAAACTAAGAATTCGTGGTTACTGTACAGAAAACTTTGGTGAACAACCAACATGTAACTGCCCGATCATTGAACCAACAGAGAGCATGAAATATCTAGGAGTTATATTTGATGAAAACTTGAGATGGGACTAACACATTGACTGCATGCCAACTAAAATGAACAGATTAAAATACTTCTAGATTAGAAATATTATTAAGGCCCTAGTATACCCTGGATATACGGATGTACGCAAAAATGCACACTAAATTAGCTTCTAATGTATGAAACACGAGAAAATATTGTATATCACCTGATATGTGATATACAACATTTTATCGTGCAAAAATGGTAAAATTTAGAGGTTTTTTTAAATAGCAAGAAGAGTTATTAAAATATTATAATAATAAAAAACTCAGCCGGTAGATTTTCATATTCTCTATCGAATAAAGTAAAAATATACTTCATAGGCCTTGTAGTTTTTTTAGTTACTTACAATAAAATAATAAAAAAGGGTTTCACTAAAACTAATTTTACAAGAAAAGTATTAAACAAATTCAAAATTCAAAAAAATCATGCAATAGATTAAAGATGTAGATACAAACTGTTCCTTATTTCAAAGATGTATCTTTTGAGGGTATTAGGGAAATTATTTTCAAAATATAATGTATAGCCTCTTAACCTTAAACATTTGAAAAATATATACTTTGCTCTTTGTCATTCAATAATGGAATATGGAATTATTGGATGGGGAAGTGCAACACCAACAATACTAAATAAAATAGATATAGCCCAAAAAGATATCATGAAAGTTATACTTAAAGTACTTATTCGAACAAATACTGTGGAGATTTTTACTAAATTCAAAGTTCCAATAATTACATTAATACATGCAAAAAATCTACTATTATACAAGCTAAAACGAGTATACCAATATACTAACTCACATAAATATAAACAGACTAGATTAAGTACAACGAATACCCTAAATATGCCATACATTAAAACAACTTTTTCAAACAAAACATCTTAAGATTTTATAGAACTTCATAAGATAATTATATTCATGCTTATGGGTAGGTAAACATGGGCGATTTTAATTCCGCCGGTTGAACAGACTTGCCCCCCTAGCCATTAAAAATCTTGTGAATCTTGGCTTGAAACTTTGTCGATTTGTTAAGAGAAATAAATTCTCGAACAAATGGCCATTTGGATAAACAAAACTGTACAAATTATATTTATTGTATTGTGTATTCATGTGTCATGTTGTTTTTTTTATTTATTTTTATGCCCCTTCACCTCATGGAGGCTTCTCAGGCAGTTACATATTCTATTACGCATCGACTTTATGGAGTTAGGTATTAAACGGACATTCACACAAAGATTCCATTATCGTTAATGAATTTTGAAAATAAGCTTATAGTAAAATACTTTTGACGGGTATCTTTCACAATTAAAAAATAATATTTTTTATGTGGTTGATTGTCTCTTCCTCCAACCAACAGTCGCAAGAGTCACTATCCACAACACCCAATCTGAACAAGTGACTCCTAGTACAATAGTGACCTATACGCATACGGCAGATTGTCGATATCACGTAGGTATTTGATACATTTTATTTCCTTGAACCAGGGAATCTTGGGAATTTCAGTTTGGATTGCAGCGTAGCGTAGCGTAGTAGCCCTTAAATTTATATGAGTTAACCAAAGTTTATGTTTTGGTATTAACAATATATCTGAGGTCGGGATATCAAAATTATTGAGACTATTATGCTGCTCAGAAGCTATTTTTGCTAAAAGATCAGCCTTTTCATTGCCTTCTATTCCACAGTGGCTCGGAATCCAATCCGAGAACATTATAGTTTTTTTAGTGTTTTTTAATTAAGTTAATGCTAATGCCTCTAATATTGCAATGAACTCTGCTGTGAAAACAGAGCATTCCTTGTGTAAGGAAATACTATGTTCTATGTCATGTTGTTGATAAATAAAAATGACCAATGTTTCATTCTTCACTTGCATTCTTGCTGTTCATTTTTTCGTATTATAAGATAAAACTCAATATATTTGCAAAAATAATATTGTTTTGTGAAATCATAAGGATTCTGATACAGTAATTTAACGTAATTTTTTAAAAATATAGACCTGGCCATACAAATCTCGCGTATCTTGGCTTAATACCGTCGATTCATAAAGAGAAATAAATTATGTTGGACGAATCGACAGTTGGATTATACTAAAACTATTCTCTGGTATAATGTATATTGTGTAACAATTCCAACGAAAATTTCGAAACGGAAACGGAAAATTCCGGTAAAACTTAGGTAGTCCAAAAATAGATGGCGCTAAAAGCGCAGTATCATAGAAAAAAATGGAAGTTTCTCTTCTAAATAGGTTGATATTTCCATGAGTATTGTGATCGATATATTTCCATGCATTATGATATGGAAATCTTTCCGAGCACGAAGAGACGCCGACCAGAAGGTGCAGCCCCAGGGTACAGCGACATCCTTTCTCCAGGCATGTCACTGACTTCCACGTGGTGGCTGAAAGTCCGGCGGGGCCCAGCCTCTGCGTCAGGCTGGCAGGTCCTTGTCGTACCCGGCGTAGTTTCCTCTTCTCCTCTGCCAGACAGTCACCCATGGCTGGCTCCGTGCCACACGGCAACGCTATGAAGGCGCATCTCAACAGAGGTGGCAGGCCAGCTGGGAGCCTCACCGGAGGCGAATCGACGCCCCAGACGATACAGAAAGCCCCTCGTGGTCCAATCTGCGAGCCGCCGCGTTCCCTGCTGCGGTGGCCCAACACTGCGCCCTGCCTCCACGCCTCTGCCCTGTTGGTGCCCTTATCTTGGCTCCGTAGCACCGGCAGCTTCCATGCGTGTGACGTGTCCTGTCAAAAAGAGCTCCTGCGTCGTCGAAAATTTGGCCGCCATCGGGAGCACATGTCGACCGATGACGGCGTCACACCAAACCGTCCATCTCCCACCATAGTTGAATGCCAAGAGAGCGCGTGCCATAGCGCGTGCTAGCTGCTAGCTGCCAGTCTCGTTGCTTGCCCGCAAACAGCGCTAGTATCTTTCCAGGAATGTTGCCGTGAAAAAAAAATAAAAATATTGTTTTTCGGCAAAATTTATTCTCTGGAATAACAAGTTATCTAGGATGTGTTGAAATGTAAGGAAAACTGAAATATGTTGCCAACCAAAACGTCTAACGCACGATATTCCACGACTCACTTTTTGCACGGAGTACTACATCTAGTTTGATATCTAGAGACGGCGGAGAAAAATACTCGTCCCACGTTGGGACTCGAAATTGATATCTAGAGAAAGGCGGAGAAGAGTACTTGTCCCACGTTGGGAGCCAAATTGATATCAAGAGAGAAGGCGGAGAAAAATACTCGTCCCACGTTGGGACGCAAAATTGATATTAGGAGGCTGGGAAGAAATATATTAGTCCCATGTTGGGACACGAAATTGATAACTAAAGAGGCTGAAAAAAAAATAAAAATAAACATTTAACTCTACCCCTGAAAATAAAAATCTAATAAAACATAATCGGCTGCGATGTGCCTGAAAAGACAAATACATACAAATACAGGCATGGTAAAATAATATATACATAACTGGAAAGATCTTACCAAACTGCTGCTATCGTAACGGGACTGTAGAGGAAACACTTTGATGAGACCTCTCGTCTACCACGAGGAAACATCAAGCCAAGGTGTGGGGAAGAAAAGGAGACAAATGATGGTGACACTATGAAATTGTAGTAGTACGGCGCATTTATTCAAAATATCAGTTTAGTTGGTCCATGGCAATAAAAAAATAATAAAAAAAAAACAACAGACAACAAATAAAAACACGTGGCATCTACCGAAACGAACTGTCAAACACACGCGAACACACGAAAAGACGCCGACCAGAATATACCGCCCCAGGGTACAGCGACATCCTTACTCCAGGCATGTCACTGTCTTCCACGTGGTGACGGTAGATCGGTGGGGCCCAGCCTCTGCGTCAGGCTGGCAGGTCCTTGTCGTACTCGGCGTGGTTTCTTCTTCTCCTCCTGATCTCCTCCTCCAGACCGTCACCCATGGCTGGCTCTGTGCCCCACGACACGCTATGACGGCGCATCTCGACAGAGGTGGCATACCAGTCGGGGCCTCACCGGAGGCAAACCGACGCTCCAGACGACACGGATTGCCCTTCGTGGTCCAATCTGCGAGCCGCCGCGTTCCCTACGCGGTGGCCCCACACTGCGCTCTGCCTCCAACCTCCTGTCCTGTTGATGCCCTCATCTTGGTTCTGGGGCACCATCAGCGTCCATGCGCGTGACGGGTCCTGTCACACAGACTTCCTCGCCGTCGAAAATATGGCCGCCATCGGGAGCACGTGTCGACCGATGACGGCGTCACACCAAACCGTCCGTCCTTCACCAGCGTCGAATGCCAAGAGAGCGCGTGACGTATCGCGTGCTAGCTGCAAGTTCCGTTTTTCGCCCGCAACGAGCGCTAGCTGTTTTCCGAAATGTTGCCGTGGAACAAAATAAAAATCATTGTTTTTCGGCATTATTTTTTTCGGGCATAACAACTTACACTACATATCACTTTTTAGTAATTAAAAATAACTTAAAACTAGCTTAAATTCACCTCTCGTTGGTTATGTGGACCTGAAACACACTTATTCTTTATTATGCGATTATTCTTAAAGTTATTTTTAATAGTAACTTAAACTATCTTAAATTCACCCCCGATGATAGGTAGAGAACCTTAAAAGAACTTAATCACTACTTTATACAATTAAAAAAAAAAATGCTAAGGCCGTCCGATAGCCTAGCAAACTCGCACTCTCGCACGCGGGTCTCTATAACTACCGACCAACCACTGACTCCTACCGAATGACAACTGACTGGACACAGCTGGGCGACCCAGCGCCCGTGGAACATGGAGTAGGGGAGGGGGGGGTTATACTGAAGAACCAACCCGTACCACCGGGTGGAAGCCAAGATTCCAGGAATCTGCTTGATGCATTTTACATTTTAAATTTATTTTCAATAGAAAAGACAATACTTAAATATATGAACAAGGCCTGGGGGGCCGCTATAATCCGTTCTTACAATTAATAGAAGAAATACATTAGGCCAAAGTAAAATAATGGTTATTGGGTTTCTTTGATATCATAATGCATGGAAATATATCGATCACAATACCTACGGAAATATCAAGTTTATTATAATAAAAATCTATGGGTTGTTTGACATCGTAAAAAGTATCTCTTTTCTATGCATTATGCATCGTAGAAAAAATAAAATCTCTTTTCTATGATCGTAACGTAAATGTCAATTCAGAAAAAAGAGCGAATTCTGTAAAATCGCCGAAAAAATATTATTCAAATGCATCGAATGTTCATATTACATTAGAATGTTTATTGATGTAATTCATTTACTCCCCCCATGAAATGTATGTGCTCACATTTTTTCAAAATTCTGTGTTATTGTTTATATTTTAAATTATTATAGTTTGCATGGGTGCTTGTATATTTTATTGCGAGAAAAGCTTTTACAACAACATATTGAGATATATTTTATTTATGATACTTTATGATTTACATAATTATACACGATTTTAACACATTTTTATATGAAATATTTTTTTATAAATCACGGATATTACAGGTCCTTAAAAATGTATATTTAGATTATCAATATTTCATTATCTGAATATTTAAAAAAATGACTGTAGATAAATGGGTTTGTGATTGATCATGCCCCTCATTTACGTTTAGATAAGTACTCATGTTAGATTTTTGAAAGTTTACTTGATCATTTTTTTCATAATTGTGTATCCGAATATCAGTGAAGTTAACTTTCATTTTAACCAATTTGATTTACAGTTTTCAGTTAATCTACATACTTAAAACTTTGTGGATAAACATTATCATGGAAGATTCACAAGAAGGAAATTTGAACCAAAACAAAATTAAGTATTTGAAAGTTGTACCACTCTCAGCTATCATACCCACAGGTAATATTTTTCTATTTTACTGAACAAATTATTATTAGCTCTGGAACATTATACATAGTAAATTATTGGAATTTTTGGTAATTATTTACAAGTGGTATAAGTCTTCAATTTTGCTGAATTTTTTTCTATAGATAGATAAAAATATACAGATTACGGGAAAAATAGTAATTTTCCCGGGAAACGCCTAGAAAAATTAAAAAAAATAAAATTGCAATGTATGAAACCTTGTACGATTTAACGACACCTATCGCCGAGATTGCACGTGACTATTTTCTCATTTGAAGTCAAATAACCAACAATACTTTTATTAAATCACAATGTACACATTATTAACACGCAAATTATCTATAAACATTCGATTTTCACGATAAAAAACCAGAAAAATCATTACTAATTTCTTATTTTTAACGTTTATTAAATACGATTAAATACGCGAGCTAATACGACAACTGCGACATAAAGCTGAAAACTAAACCACAGATAAATGCATACTACAAAATATATGACAGACTATATTTGCGAAAAAATATCACATAAAAAATATTAAAACTGGTAGGTACCATACAACTACCTAAATTTGTTATTAAATATAATTTATTTGTAAATTATAAACAAATGCGAATACATCATCAAAATTATAATAATAGGTTGGTTAATACAAACCTAACCAACCTATTTTAAGCAAACTTTTTTAAAAATTGGTTAGGTTAGGTTTGTATGTATTTATTATTGCGACTCGCGTGAGCGAGTTGCATTACATACTGTCACTCAATGTATAATGCAACTCGCTCACGCGAGTCGCAATAAACACTAAATACAAACCTAACCAACCTATTCTTAGCAAACTTTTGGTAAAAATTGGTTAGGTTAGGTTCAGTGTTAAAAAAATTCAAGACCTGAAATGTAAGTAGCATTTATATATTTTATAACCTTGTTTTTTTGTAAACTTTATTAATTTTCGATATTTCATAGAATTTTCATTTAGTTCAGATTTTCGCGGCGTGTTTCTATACTATCAATTAGTTTGAATATTCGCCCATAGATGTCAGAAAAGCAACTATTTGCTTGGGAAACTTGATATATTTTTCGTAATGTAATTTTATTTTTTTTTTATTTTTCTAGGCGTTTCCCGGGAAAATTACTAGTTTTCCCGTAATCTGTATATTTTTATCTATCTATAGAAAAAAATTCAGCAAAATTGAAGACTTATACCACTTGTAAATAATTACCGAATTTTTTAAGAAATGTAAATCCAAAAGCATATTTCACTATGCCCTAGTAACAATGTTGGATCTGTAATTTTGACACGCATTAATTGCATCAAATTAATTATAAGTATATTATTTAGCTATTGTAAAAATAAAAACATACAATTTCATAATATTTTGCCTATTTTACAAAATAACAACGTCGGATCTGTATTAAGGAGTCCATTAAAATGGTGTATTTTAAAATCATTGTTACATGTGAAGTCACCCTTGTACTGTGTGCGTATCTACCATTTCCATCAATGTTATAGGGATTGCGCCTTAGCTTACAGGTATTCGTTATAATAATTTTATGTCAAAACATACAATATACTTTTATAAACAATGCAGTTTTAATATAGTTAATCAACTTATTTGAACCTTCGATTGAATATTTCAAATGGATTTATTTATGATATTTTAAAATCATTCAATTAAGTCAATGTAGAAGTAAAAATAATTTATACAAAAGCCAATTTATTTTCTCTTTAATTACAATATCCGACAATGTTTTTTTGGAAAAATAATATTTCAAAACGCTGAAAGTAGCAGATCCTCCGTTTCAACTTTGAATGTAAAAGGCATAAAGCTTCAGATCTGATACATCCGACATTGCAGTTTGATGAAAATCCAATTAACAACGGCAGATGGGCCATATCTTAAAATTATTGAATGCCATTTCACCAGTGACAATTTGGATACATGTAACATGTGCAAAATATCAAAAAATTTCCTTCGCCCTCCGTTCAAATAACTCGTCGCGTGAACTCGGCCTAGCTCCGCACAGTCCGCAACTCCGCTGCCTCGCTCCGGATCAATGGACAGACACAGTCCGCATCTCCGCTCCACAATACTCGCTCGCTCCGCTCCCTCGCTCCGCATCATTGGACAGGCAGCCTAATGGGGTTGGAATGGTAAAAAGAATGGGTCGTTTTTGTAAGGGGCAGATACAATTTAGTTAGTGGGAACATATTGATAAGTGGACAATCTCGCAAATCCTGCACCATCGCATCGTTATGGATTATTCAAAAATCATTAATTTCATTAAAATTTTATTAGTAAACAATAAATCATGCACTAATATGATACAAATATAAACAAATTTTTAATCATTTTACCTTATTCCAGTAATCAGAATTTCCCGCTAATCCGACACACTTATGCCACAATAGTGTTGGATTAGTGAGATTCCATATTTGTCTGCAAATAACTTGACAATTTTTCGGCGGAATTGGGAACGGTTTGCAAAATTTTGTTATGCACAGCCCACATGATCTTTCAGACATCTTTGAAATGTACATTTTATTAAAAACACTATTAGTAATCAGAATAATTGTACTATGATTATTAAAATTGGATTATTTGTAGTATTTTCCTATAAAATGTGCATTTTAAGGGTGTTTGATAACACAGGATTTCTATTTATACATCTTAGGTGTCTAATTATAAAATAATGCTAATTTATCTTTATATACTGTCAATATTTGTTTTTAATTATTTCAGTGTGCTATGATGTTCCATGTACATTTGATAATGATGATGACAGTGATGTTGAGATTAAACCGACAATTGTAAATGATAGGTTCGCAAGCCCTGATAAATCTCAAAATGAGAGAATTTCAGATACAAATAAAAGAATCATTCAGGATTGGTTTGAAACCAATGTGGACAAATCATATCCGACAAAATTACAAATGGAAAAATTGATACAAGTCACTGATTTGTCTTCAAAACAGGTTTGTTATTTTTGTGACTTAATTTCCTCGATTTTAAAATATAACTTTTTTACAGTAAGGCCAGCATACAAATGCGTTTAAACTAACCCGCTTCACCTCTACTTACTTCCTTGCGCCTGACCATAAACGAAACATTTATCGGAGGTTATCAACCAGTTAATTTTTTCCCTCTTTATTGTTATCTAAAAATTTGAAAATTTCGTAGGAATATATAAATGAAACACATCAGACTACTGATGTGGTAATTGAGGTATTGTGTGTCAATATTAGGATAACATTTTTTTTATTACGATTGATGACGTTTACACAAATCGCTTTTATAGATATACCAACCACATAATATAAAATAATTTAAATGCTATTTATAACATATAAAAGCTGCTTTGTAAATAAGCCTTTTAATTTTTGAATCTGAAATATATTTATCACTATTCACTGTTTGATTGTTTTGATATTCATATAAAAATGTAACTTATGTGCTGACATCGTCATCACTGTCGGAGTTTATTTTGAAATTATTTTCTATAACATTTTCAATATGTCCTTTATACTACCAGTCCTAACTAAATAATCTTTCACTTTTAGATATTTCAATCATGAGGGCTCGTTTAAAACTAAAGAATATAAGCCAGGGGTGATTTCTAATAATCTCAAATAATAATAAACATACAAAATTAGTCATAAATCATAAAATGTATTATCGCCAATTTTATGCCAATATTCATTTGGTAATCCCCTAATAAGCTTACCTGTACGTACATAGCAATGGTGACAATAATAATTTGTTTTAACAATGGTGACTTACCTATTGATAAATACAGTATAACAATAGAAATGTTTCGTTAATAAGTAACTAATTACAATTTAATATCCTCTTTAACCTACCTGCTGAACTAATACGGCAATCAGTGTATATGTATATAGGTATACAGGTACCTATGTTAAATTATGATATAGAAAACAAAATGTTCTATAACAATTCCTTTGTTTACCGATATCTGTCCATGAAGGAAAGAGACCATCATACCCGAAACGCATTCGTATACTGGCACTAGTATAATTGAATTGAAACAAATTATACACAGCCAATACGTATGCAAAAAGAGGTCATCCAAGAAAAGAATGGCACGAACACTTGAATGACATACTGAAAGAGTGAAATGTAAGAAGTTTTTGAAATATTGTACCATTTGGGGTATTGAACGCCGAGCGATGATATCAATTATTTGCACAGAAATCAAAACAATATTTGATTATAATTATCGTTTAAAATATCGTTTTCTTAGAATTTTATATTTTATCCTTTTTATATGCTGTGTGATGGGTCAGTAGCAGTGTAATTCAATTGAAGAAGCTGGGTTGGAATCCTACCCCAACCAATTTCATTCACTTATAGCATAGGCATTTGTTAAATTTACGAAATGCTCATATTCTTATTCCAAGGACTTTTTTTTTTCAATAATTTTCAACATTACTGATTTTCTTTTTAGATTAACTTGTGTCTAAATGAGGCGCGTAAAAAATTGATCTCCCCATTAAATAAAGCGGACTGTTCTAATGAAAATTCTGTTATTGCGATCAATGGTGAGCAAAGTAAGTATAGTCGTAATATGACATGTAAATTTTTAAATTAACATGTTTATTTATGGTGCTGACAGATTTAGAAATAATATTAATAGCAATTAAGCACTACAAATAATAATAATCAATTATTATTATTACCATTTTTCACTTCCTCAAAAGATCAATGCATAAATTGTAAATTATTCAATAGAACAAAATGAAATTCAACAAACGCATCGTCAAGCTTTCAATTGGGAATAATTCACCCATTCAGATACTTAACATGTCAAAGGGTTAGGCTCTGAGGAGGTTTCTATACTACCTATCAACCCTACTGATTCCCGAATATTAATGTTTAAAAAACCTTTAACGATTTTACATGTATTCATTATTACTGTTTTTTGCATTTTTATTATTTTTTCGATAAATCCAAAATTTCTAAATTTCGGCTTAACGATTTTGGAATAATGCCAGTGGCTGACATAATGAACGGTAATATTATTATTTTACGATAATTCCAAAGTCTTTTAATCTCGTTACCTATAGTGGTGTATTTTCTAATTTTTTCATCAAATGATTTTGTAATATTACTAGAATTTGGAATATCCATGTAGCAAGTGTATGTTTTTTTTTTAATTTTTATCATGTATTATTATATCGGGTCTGTTATGTTGAAATATTATTATTTTCTAAAAATGAAATTGGTTAATATTCATAATAAGGTTTTATGTTTATCATGTTAATTATTTCATATTTAATAGCTAAATAATGATGTATTATTTTCCATTTAATTTAATTTTTAAAATGAAGTTATATTTAAGATACCATTTGCTTATCAATACTATCGTCACTTTTGTGAATTATCTAAACTAATGAAATTTATGAAGATTCTGATAGTTACTTACTCTTTCATCATGAATAAATGTTAATAAAAAAAAAATTACCATGTATTATTTCATCCATACTGGAGAGCTTATTGCAGAACATTCTTTTTTCAGAGAACATAGTAGTTAAGTACTGCGATATGAAAAATGATTACCTCACAAACCAACAGCTGTCTGTGTTCTTCGGTTTCTTGTACGAAAACCGTTATAATCCTATACCTTCACCACAGAAAATGAGAGAGTTGATAATTAACACTGGTCTTTCGTGTAAAGAGGTTTGTTATTGTTTTATTTTTTTCATACTATCAATGTTTTAGATGATTCTGGAAACATTATATTTGGACTGAGTACTGATTTATTGTTCAATAAATTTTGAAGGCATGTGTCTAGTGAAATTTTGTCACAACCGCAGTATTAAAGATTTCAATAACTTTCATATTAAAGTTAAGTGAAGAAAAACGACCCCACTCTCCTTGACTTAGTGGATGTATATTTCTTTGATCAACTCAAGATTTTATTCTTAACCCAATCAAGAGGGATAGGTACAAGTACTTGCATTACCTACGGACGGACAGTATTTTTTTACAATCTCCTTTTAATTGACTATAATAACAGTAAAAAAAATCTAACAATGTAGATATATCATAAAAAGATCAAAGATAAACAAAAGATCACATATACTCAATGAAATTGAACACTTCATAATATAAACATAAGATAAATGAAGAATAATGTTATCCTAGTTATCTCCATATAAAACAGTACATGTAGATATTTGATGTAGATAAGGAATATGCGCCGATTGTGTATAGATAAGGAACAAATTCAAAGCAGAATGTTGAGCGCGAAACAATAAAATGAACTGGCGCAGTATCCCTCTTTCCTACGCGCATGCGTATTAGATCCTTACAAAGCGCGGGAGAGTGTAGATTTCGCCGGTGATGGTCGATGAATTTCAGTGTTTAGAGTTCTTGATTTTTTAAATAATTTAATAATTGTTTTGTTGATTCACCGATAGATGTCTTGAAGTCAAATATATGGGAGTAATATTCATCCAATTTTCGTCTCAATCAAGTATGAATTTACTGAGATATGATGGTTCACAATTGTGTATAGTCATGAGGGCATGTATAGATGACGCTCGGCGCTTAGGCACGCGGCCGGTGGGCATCTATACATGACGCTCGTCTTAAAAAGGTTAATAGCTAGCAGAGATTCAGTTTTTTTTATATTCTTTCCCTATAGACAATTATCAGAATAAATTTTGTTTGAAATCAAAATTAAAATACTGGGTTACTGAAGATTTATTTCAAATACATGGTTTATTAAATTTTGAATTGTTGTGTCATTCAGAATTGTTATCATAACAATGTAACACTTTTTGTATGTTGATTTTTTTAGGTTCAAAATTGGCTGGGCCATGCCATAGAATTAATCCTTCCAGATATGCTGCATATCACAAGACGCAAGGAACTTTCATCTGAATGCCGTATTTGGCATATCACACCTTACCAAGGTTTGTTTATATATTATACTAATTTATTATTTCATATTCTTTTTATCTATCGAAATCTATTTATTTGTAAGTTTTTTTTTTAAACTTAATTCTACATTGATTATAATTGTTTATAGTTAATTAATTTCAATTATACCCATTCAACCTCAAAATTAGTTGAATATTTTTAAGTTTTGAGTCAAATTTATCCAATTACTCTCAGATAAGATTTAATTTTGATATATCTGTCCAGTCGTCTGATACATCTGATCCAAGCATCTCAAAGGAAACCAAAATTGCCGTACATAATTGCAATCGTAGCACTACGTCAAAGTAGGCACTTGCCTGCTAACTTATGCCAGTAAAACTTAGACATACCAAAAGACGCAAGAAAGTGGAATAAGTACTGTAGAAATGAGAGATCGTTAAGGAGAGTTAACAGAACAATATATTATACAATATAAAATGAGGAAAGATATAAAAGTAAAGAAAGATATTATAAATGAAAGTGAACACCCTGGGGTGGTTTGGGCATATTGAACGACTGACCAAAAAATATACAATACATTCATGTAAGAGATACGAGATTGCATTACCATGTGAATGATATTTTGTAACAAGTATGTATGTTACAAGTAGGTATGTGTGCAAATATAGAGGAATTTATTGATCTTTTGTGCATAATATAAAGAATCATATAATGCAGCTTATTTCCACTAGGAAATTGCTTCAAACCAACCAGATTACAAAGTAAGACAAACAAAATTATATATGTACATCAACAATAGAATGATAGCAAAAAAAAAACATAAAATGTACATTACACTAAGATAAATATTAGAAAACAAAAACATCATAGCTCTCAAAAAGGATTGGGAAAGAACAAGGAGAGAAAAAGGGGATCAGGTGTTTAGGGATAAACATTCCTTATTTAGTTTTTTTTTTGAAAATACAAAGTGAGTTAGACAACGCAATATCCGGACTAAGTCTTGCTGATTGTACTTCGAATGACGAACTGAAAAATTCTGTGTTATGGACAGGGATGGATAGTGTTCGTTCAGCAGATCGGAGTGGAAGTCCATGATAGGATAAATAAGTGAATTTGTAAATCGAATATTCTTTTTAATTGCATATACGCAAACATTGGATTTTTTTCCCTTTCGGGAGTCAAACGATATTTTTATTGACAAACATTTTTTTCCAACATCTCAATAGAGACGAAGTTGGGAAATTGTAGAAGAACCAGGAACTCGAGGGCTAACGACCTGTCATCGGCTGGTTTACGTGATCACTTTTATGCGCTTGCGCAACGTTCATCAATTATGCCTTATTGAGTTCCCTTACCGATGTAAATTTTGAAAGTTCTATATATTTGAATAGTGTGTTTCATTTTACTTCATAATAATGCATTATTACTATTGCCATCTATGGAGTAACGGAGAAACCTTTTTGTAACGCCATAAGGACTGTTGCTTTCATTGTTTACAAATAAAAATTAATTTCTCAATGTCTCAATAGATGGCGTTACAAAAAGGTTTCTCCGTTACAGTGTTCGGTTCTCTCTGCCTACCCCGAGGAGAGATACGGCATGATGGTGTGTATGTATGTGTATGCACACCCCACATTTTGGGATATGCTGTGATGGTATGGTGAATGAATATTTCAAGCTTAAATAAACATTTTTGTTAAATAATATATAACCAAATATATATAAAAAACAATTCCGTGATGGTATGAGTGAAAACTAAAATAAAACACAATGTTCAAAAAATAAATAGTATCCATTTTAAGCTTATCAGATTATTTTGTAGTTTTTCCAAAATAGCTATCAGATGCCTGATTCTCTATAAACAAAAAATAAATAGTATCCATTTTAAGCTTATCAGATTATTTTGTAGTTTTTCCAAAATAGCTATCAGATGCCTGATTCTCTATAAACAAAAAATAAATAGTATCCATTTATAGCTTACCAGATTATTTTATAAGTTTTCCAAAATTGCTCTAAGATGCCTGATTCTCTATAAACAAAAAATAAATAGTATCCATTTTAAGTTTATCAGATTATTTTGTAGTTTTTCCAAAATAGCTATCAGATGCCTGATTCTCTATAAACAAAAAATAAATAGTATCCATTTATAGCTTACCAGATTATTTTATAAGTTTTCCAAAATTGCTCTAAGATGCCTGATTCTCTATAAACAAAAAATAAATAGTATCCATTTAAAGCTTATCAGATTATTTTGTAGTTTTTCCAAAATAGCTATCAGATGCCTGAGGCCTCGCTCACATTGGATGCGTTTTCGTACGAATTTCGCTCGTGCGTAAACGTAAGTAAATGCACGAACGATCCCAATACTTGATGTACTATGATAGTGCTCACACTGGATGCGAGTTGGTCGTACGTATACGCACGTATTGTTACGACGTCTGAATTCGATCATGGACATGCTCACATTGGATGCGTTTTCGTACGAAATTCAGTCGTCCGAATACGTACGAAAACGTCAAAAACGCACGAATAATCCCGATCCTTTGAGCACTATGAGAGCGCTCACACTGGGTGCGAGTTAGTCGTACGTTGACGTGCGTATAGTTCCGACATACGAATTCGATCCAAACTTGTTTGGATATTTTGCTCCGTTCGTACTTTGATTACACATAAATGGATACAGAAAATATTGTTAATTTGGTTTTTGGACACAAATGTTTATGGGATTTCTGATTACGTTATGCAATTTGATCTGAATTCAAATAACTAAATATTTTTTTTATGAATACGTATTTTTATCTTTGTAAACTGTTATTTTAAATTTATCTTCGTGTGTTGTTACCATCTTTTTGTAATTTGCTTACCCCAAGGTTTCCAATAACCGTTCTGTGTGTGTGTGTGTGTGTGTGTGTGTGTGTGTGTGTGTGTGTGTGTGTGTGTGTGTGTGTGTGTGTGTGTGTGTGTGTGTGTGTGTGTGTGTGTGTGTGTGTGTGTGTGTGTGTGTGTGTGTGTGTGTGTGTGTGTGTGTGTGTGTGTGTGTGTGTGTGTGTGTGTGTGTGTGTGTGTGTGTGTGTGTGTGTGTGTGTGTGTGTGTGTGTGTGTGTGTGTGTGTGTGTGTGTGTGTGTGTGTGTGTGTGTGTGTGTGTGTGTGTGTGTGTGTGTGTGTGTGTGTGTGTGTGTGTGTGTGTGTGTGTGTGTGTGTGTGTGTGTGTGTGTGTGTGTGTGTGTGTGTGTGTGTGTGTGCGTGCGTGCGTGCGTGCGTGCGTGCGTGCGTGCGTGCGTGCGTGCGTGCGTGCGTGCGTGCGTGCGTGCGTGCGTGCGTGCGTGCGTGCGTGCGTGCGTGCGTGCGTGCGTGCGTGCGTGCGTGCGTGCGTGCGTGCGTGCGTGCGTGCGTGCGTGCGTGCGTGCGTGCGTGCGTGCGTGCGTGCGTGCGTGCGTGCGTGTGTGTGTGCGTGTGTGAGCGCGTGAGTGAGCGTGAGCGAGCGCGTGAGTGAGCGTGAGCGAGCGTGCGTGCGTGCGTGTGTGTGTGTCTGCTGTTTTGTGCACTCGATTCGTACGACCAGCATCGTACGTTTACGTACGACCAAATTCGTATCCAATGTGAGCGGGCCCTGATTCTCTATAAACAAAAAATAAATACTTTCCATTTATAGCTTACCAGATTATTTTATAAGTTTTCCAAAATTGCTCTAAGATGCCTGATTCTCTATAAACAAAAAATAAATAGTATCCATTTTAAGCTTACCAGATTATTTTATAGGTTTTCCAAAATAGCTATCAGATGCCGGATTCTTTATAAACATCAAAGGTGTTAAGTCTCATAAATACCATGTAAAGATGATTCACGATTCCGCTAGCTCGAATGAAATGCAATCTGAAATCTAAAAAATATCCTTCACTGATTTAACTAATATAATAACCTGTTGGTGTTAGTTAAAAGAAATTTTCACTTTCAATTATCTTTACTTAATAAAAGTTTGCCCCTCCTCATATACAAACATGTTGTGTAATATTAATTTGTTTTGTTGTTTTAGCTTCTAGTCCACAAAAAATCTGGAATAGTAGACGAAAGTTAAAACCAAATCAACAATATATGTTCAAAGGTGGAAAACAGCGCCTCCCTTTACATTCCAAAAACATACTGATGAATTGGTTGCAGAAAAATCACTGTTCACCATATCCAAGTGAAGAGGAAAAATTAAAACTATCTTATGCCTCGAATCTTTCCGTTTTACAGGTTTGTATTTACTGTATCATTATTAGATTATTACTAAAGTACCCAGTTATTCAATCTACTATATTGCAAAGATCTTACAATTATTACCAAATGAGAAAACTACATGATGTAAAACTACTAATGGCAAATAAAAAACAAAAATTCTTTTTGTGCATTTTATTTAATATTTTCATTTTGTTTTTATCATTCCAGATCAACAACTGGTTTATCAATGCGCGACGCAGATATTTACATAAAATAATTTTAGAAAACGTCAGTAAAGATTTCAGTGGAACAAGTGAGGTTCAAAATACGCAGCATATGGAATTCCAATCTGAAATGTGTAAATTAGTTGTTTCCGAACATAATTACTCAGATTCTTTCTGTGAACCAATTATAAATATTAGTTCTACAAGTAGCGGTGATGATGAAGATGTTTATCAGAAACAGTTGAAATTAACATTGAAAGCTCTTCAATCGAAACCAATAGTGGTTTTAGAAAGATTGAAAATGTAAATATGTGTAACATAAGTATAGATAAATTTAAGTCTAAAGTTTAATTTAAATACACATACCTACAGTTCTAGTTTGTAATTTTTCCTAACATTCTTCTTTAATTGAATTTGTGTTAAAAAAGAATGTCACATTTTTCTATCCGTCGTCTAATCAATTCATGCATACTTGTATGTTGTTCACGCTTATTACATTTCCCCGTGTCAGGATATCGTTCCCATGGTCATGCCATCCTCTTCTTGAATGACCCCGAACTCTTGTCCCATTCCATTCCTGTCGGCTTTGTATATTTTCTTCATCAGGCATTCTTATTCATCTCAGCTTGTTAATTTTCATTCTATTGATTACATAGTACTTTATTGTATATTCTTTCCTAACATCTTCATTTATTAACCTTGTCATGCATTGTCTCGTTATATATTCTTCGCAGCGATCTCATCTCACCTGTACTTGCTCTCATTTGTCAGAGTTTGGGCTACGATTGCATTGTGAATGGCAACTTATGCTTCTTTTGACATGTTGCGATCATTCATAACTTCTATAAGTACCCCAATATAGGTAAAAAAAATTAAGCAATGAAATTACTCATGTATTTGTAAAATTACAACAAATTATATTTAACAAGAAAATATTTTTTTTTAATCTTCACCTTTATTGTAACCGAAAGAAGGGAAATATTACAACAAGAACTGGCAATAGATGTTGTCCATAGATAAAATGTCTCTAAAAAAATAGTAAAATACAATCTAGCAAATCTTTGTATCAGGTGTTATAAATCATTGATGGGCATCATGTAGAGTAGGTACATTTCACATGAAAGTACGCTTCATGATAATCTTGGTATGACTGTCAGTCAGTCAAATAAACTGAATAATGTTATCATGTCTCCAAATTAAGTTCATCTAATTTCATATTTAAAACCAAATAATAAGAAATTGTAAATAAAACAATCTGAGTTTTATATGGTAGAATGAAATATGTTTTCTATAATTATTTTTAACAAAACACATACATAGTTGTGCAGATTTATCATATTTTTTTACAAAAATTACAATAGAAAATATGTAACGGGGTAGAAATAGGTTTAAAGGTGATAAGTGGTAGTTGTAAAATATCAGTATGTGGGGGGGGGGGGAATATTCTCCTTCCCCATTGTCTAGATATATATAAGAATAAAATCATTTGATCCAAAATCCAGGGTTGTGTTAAATAAAAATAAAGTTAAAACATATATTTCAGAGATGAGTTTAATTGGCTATTTCAATTGGCAGGTGCTTATGCTATCATCTACAGGGTTTGGTATATGGGTCGAATTAAAAAAAAGCAGTGCTATGTCATGACAGCGAGGTCACATGATGTATATTAAAAAAATATAGATGAAAATACATGTAAAACAAGATATTAATGTATGAACAATTTGTTAGAAATTTTTAAATACAAGACAGTAATGCTATCAAAAAAACAATGACATATACTTCATAAGATTCACAAGAGATTGGGGCGTCAAGAGGCGGTCATTTAGGAGACAGAGTAAGAAAGGAAAGAGACATACCGAAAGCCAGAGATTTTCTACTACTTAAGGAGACCTGCCTCCAGACAGCCTCAACTTTCCATCCGAGAAGTATCAATTCTGAAAGAAGAAGAAGAAAAAATCAAGTATTGCGAATCAAATAGTCATTTTGCAACAAGTGAGAACCAATTTCAACAAAACAAAACTTGATTAATGAAGTGACTTTCAGACAGACAGAAATACATATGTATACAATATTGATCGAGTTAATCATGTTTCTTAAAATTACCTGTGCTTTCGAAATTCTTATCAGCAACACAAGAACTTTGCATATGTAGTATATTTTTAAATATACCCTCCAAAAACTGTATACAATAAAAAGGTAATTTAAGTTTAAACTTATATGTATCTTTAATAATTTGAATATGGAATAAAACAAGAGACAGTATCAAGAGAGACATTACCATGAACATAGTTTGAAGCTTGACGTCAAGGATCTAATAAATATAAGATACAAAAGAGAAAGGCAATCGTGGTTTCACTGGATTCATGAATCCAGGTCCACGAGCACAAGTGACCAGAGTACCAGCCAGAACAGGCGAGCCACATGGGCTTGCGACCATGTATGGGGGATTAAGGGACCCCTTTATGACTCAAGTCACGCTCACCACTCACCCACCAATCTCCGACGACTGATACTCCACTCCCCTGCGCAACCAAATCCAATAGGATTAACAATAAATAATAACAGAGTACCTGAATATACCGAGACATATCATAACAATCAGCCGTTCCTTTTTTATTTTAGTAAATTAGACAAATAGCCGCGAAAGTATCTAAATCATCGTCGCTAGAGGATCCACATCTAATGAAGGAGACGAATGATCCGTCGTAGAGAATAAAGTACGGTCGCAGTAGAGGGTAGATTCAATCACTGTCAAATGATGAAAGGTTGACGGAAGTGAGTTCACATTATAAAGTTGTAATGTAAGAGGAGAAGCACTATCCATAGGCGGTACCTTCGCAGGAGAAAGTAGCTTTGATCAATGGCAAAGATGAAGGATATGTGGAGAAAGTTGCAATTGTAACGTTCACTGTGTAAAGGGCGACGCACTATCCTTAGGCGGTACCTTGATAACCAATCATGTGGGTACTCTAAACAGTTTGGAACAAGGCCAAAGATCACTTTAACACAATAAGATGCTGGATAGGAATGCAGTAAAAGTCGACATCACTCGATTAAACAGGATAAACATTATGGTAAAAAAACACCAGTATATGCCCTCGTTGTGAACCAATAACACTGTCTTTTACGTAGAATGAACTTTCTGTTAGGATATGAAAACAACAGAAGAAGATTACAAGGAACATAGTCTAATTTTAACAATGTATTAAGATGGGAAGAGGGTCTTTTGTTCGTTGAAAACTATTAACGGTTTCAGTGCACGAGGCACGGAACCTTGACACTGAAGATATTGCGGATACTGAAGATATAACAAACATTGCGCACCAATACTCTCACAAGTTAAAATACATTTTTGGATTCATAAGTCAGGTCATATTTAATTTTATGATGATGCGAATACATTTTAACCATTGAAAACATAGCGACTATTCGCGCTTTTGGCCCGGGATGGAGAGAATGCAATAATATGTTGGAGAAAACAGTTATTGTTCAAAGTTTTTGGAAAGAATGTTCTAGAAAAAGCCGGTGGCGTCAACTGGGGCAAAGTCAAACAAATGTTTATGTTTTAAATTAAATAACATGATAATATTTTTTTTTAAAAAGAATGAATATGTCCTTGTAGTAACAAGTACATATACATCCTCATACATTCCCTAAATTAAGCATTTTGAGATATTTTACATAATATCAGGCACAATTATAAATTATTAGAAGAATTATCTTTAATTTATTTATTTATTTTATTTTATGTAGTTTCTCAGGCAACTAATAACAGGTACTATGTCAAATAATTATATAACACGCACCCAATAACAAGTTGCCACATCCTGGAGACTTATGATATTTATCGTCTCACAGATCCATTATTAAAAATTGTGTCTCCACCGGGAATCGAACCCGGGACTCTTGGATCAGCAGTCAAATAACTAACCAACTGAGCCACGAAGACTGACAAAATGAATATTTAATCCGTAAAAATAGTTTTTTTTTAGGAAAAACTGATCATATTATACTGTAGGTATATTGCGCAGACAAGGCGCAGACAGATTATCACCTAATGGAACTTTTGGTGTGAATTTTAAATATTAAATTAAGGAGACAAAAATACTAATAAACATTTTCGATACGATAATCGGAATGAAGTATAATATTTTCAAAATTAAGATTAAACCTTTTTTTGTAGTGTAAGAGGACAAAATAATCTTTTTAAATATTTCAACATCTAACATCTAGCGAAATTTTTTGCAATTAATGACTGCTCGGTATCCATGTATACGTTCGATATTTTAGGCGAGTATATGAAGAAAGTGTTACCTCCGGGAGAAGATATATGGGGTTAATTAATAATTTGATTCTTGAAAATTTTATTTGTATTATGCATGAATAAAATTCGCATTACAAAGAAAATCCCTAATTGTAGGGAGTATCCTGTGTTTATTGTATAACAACACCAAATGCAATCATACCAACATAACCATGAAGTGCAACATACTGTTCGTTTCATTTAATAATAAATATCATCATCATCATTGGCGCTACAGCCCTGTGTGGGCCCTGGCCTCCTCCAGAATCCTTCTCCAGCCGTCCCTGTCCTCCACCGCTCTCCTTCAGTTTGCTATTCCGATCGCCCTTATGTCGTCTTCTGTATCGTCTAGCCATCTTAGCTTGGGCCTGCCTCTACTTCTTCTGCCCTCTGGATTGGTATTAAGAACCTTTTTGGGGATACGATCGTCATTCATCCGGCTGACATGTCCCAACCACTGCAGTCTATGTACTTTTATGACTTGTACAATGTTGGGTTCGTGTTATAATGCCAACCTTCGTTCGTCTTATAATAATAATATAGTTCATGATAATATTGCATCCTCCAAAGTCATTTAATAACTGTCGATTCGTTCATGAGAATTCAATTCTCTGAATGAATCGACATTATTAAGCCAAGATGCGTGTACGAAGGAACATTTTGTATGGCGTAGTGGACTTTTTGCATGCTAATAACACCAACTAGAGGCCTCGCAGCATATATGTTCCCATACATGGATTTACTCAGAATTCGGAGTAGAATATTTTATGTGTGTGTGTCTGTGCGTCCCCCCGTCCCTTATAACTTTTGATTCTCTCAATTTACAGAGCCCAAAATTTCAGAATATATAAACAGTTATAGGCCTACAAAACTTTTATATTCAGAATTGTGAATTTTTGTTTCAGTCAGGTGTTTTCAACTTTTGAAATTTTGGTTTATTTTTCCATGTATCTCAGAAACCATAAAAGCTAGAACGCTGAAAATTGGTATAAACATAGACAAATACAAAATCTCTAATTGTTTTTTTTTAAATTCCAGGGTTTCTCAAACATTTTTTATTAAGAAAAATATTTTTTTTTATGATATATTTATGAGTTTAACTGCCTATATTTCCAAATTTTATAAAAGTATCGAAAAAAGCCGAAACACCCCAACTAGATAATTTAATTTTCTATAAAAAATATTAAGAATGTATTAGCACATGTCATTTTTTTTTAACAATTTTTATAAAAATTGAATTTAGTGACGACATTGCTTCATACAATTTGTATGGCAGTAGCCTACATACAATATCTAAGAAGACTTAATAGTTTGATACTAATCTCCAAACATACATACATACCATCATGCTGTTTTCATATTCTGGGTAGGATCAAAGGACTGACCTCCATACTATCCTATCTTGACATACATACCTTGGTACATGTGTTGTATAGAACAGTGCTCCGCAACCTTTTCTCACCTACGACACAACAAAATTCTTCCTAGAATTCCGCGGCACTCCAAAAGCTAAAATATATGGGTATTAAATTGATACACAAATTTTACAATATTTTTTTGTTTTTTATTTGAAAAGTATACATACATATATGTAAAATGTCAAATACATTGAATTTGACCGCGGCACACCTGTATCCGGCTCACGGCACACCGGTTTCGGAGCACTGGTATAGAAAACCAAATATCTTAAAATATTAAATAATTTGTATTTATGGGCTTATAGTTTTATTTATTTGTTTGTCTATACGACTATAAGTTTTATCTAAGTTTAGTTTGTCGATCGACAATTCTTGATAGAACTCCATTGTACGTTGATATGTTATAAAAATATAAAAATACTAATTCTGACGTCATTATTCTGACGATGTGCTTTGCACGAAACGCGTCAATAATCCAATAAATATAATAGAACATTAACCAAGTATTTTTATATTTTTATAACATATCAACGTATAAGTTTTATATTTGCATTGGTAAGATCTCTTATAGTTTCAGATGTAAGTAACTATACTTAGCCGTATGTGACAACATAATACACATGTCATCATACTTAGTAATTGATTCTGTAGAAAATAATTTATGAAGTAAGAATAATAAAAGTATTATTTTGATATACCCACTAAAAAATATAATGTGTTTTAAATTTGTTTATGTGTAAATTGACACATTAGCAAAATATTTAAAATGTTAGCTACTCCGTAGAACTAAATTTGCCAGATTGTCAACTATGCAAGCTTTTCAACACAAAAATACAAAAGGATTTGTTAGATGAAACAAACAGTAATCTAATATTGGGATTCTTCTTCAATTGTAAATATGTATATATTCAATAAGTTATAAGTAGGTATGTATTTATTTGTAAATAAATTTGATATATTCATTTACTAAATAAAAAATGTTAATGAATCGTACTAGCATTAACCTTTATCCAATTGTTGATTTGTTCAAGAGAATTTATTCTCTTTACATACGAGAATTTATTTCTCGACTAAGTCAAAACCTTAGTCCCGTGTGTGAGGGAATTTCGTATGGAGTAGTGGACCGTTTATCTATGCAAGGTAAGAAAAACGGACTGAACTCCACACTATCCATCTACTTTTAGATCTCGTCAAGTGAAATAACGTGGGTGACATCATCTGTGCACAATCCAATTTTATTACGTTGTGTAGCATATTGCATCTCTTTTTCCTTGCCCTTTGCAACCATAGATCTGTAACCATGCTTTATTAAACTGTCACGGCTCGCATTCTCTCACATGTTGAGCTCTACTTTGTGATTCTGTACAAAAATGTTTTTAAGTGGTTCTAATAATAAGTCTAATATGTGAATTTGCGATAATTTTATGACAAAATTAATTTGTCCAAATATTATATAGGTATAAGTAGTTATTGCCAAACATCTTGAAATTTTCCAACCTGGAAAGGGATTTGCGCATCTGATTTTTCAAGGTGTTTACGATAACTATACTAATGTTGGTAGCTCGCATAAAACAAAAATTAAGATAACATGATTATATTAATGAGGACTGTTTAGGGATTGCAATCTGGAATACCGGATCCGGCATCATTATACATCTACCGGATCCGGCACCAAACGGGCAAATTAAAAATATATAATGAACCAATTTTTTGAAGAAAACAGGGCCATCTCGTCCGTTGGTTATATTTGTAGCTCTGTAAAAAGTCTATTGGCAGACGACAGAATTAACACTATTCGCTGTCTAGGATCCTTTTTTGAAAATCAAAAGTGATTTTTTATGAGTGTTTGAATAATTCTTCTTCTTCTTCTTCTTGAATAATATTTGGTTTAAACAACTAATTATTGTGATAATTGTGCCATTGATTAAACAGATATATAATGACTCATAGTTATAAGAATGAGACTCTTGGGCGTTCCTAAATCGAATACTTATTGTAATCTCAGTTGATAATCTTGATTTCGTTTGATTTAATTAAGTATAATTTAAGATGTTAGACTTGACAAAAATATTCTTATATAAGTGTAAATTAGGTTCATCAAAATTTTGTAATACACTCACACTCATCTTTTATATTGTTGATTTTGGAATGAAAAGGAAAAATACTTTTGATGTGATCAATCTGGTCGGATCCCGCTGGATCGATGGAAATCTAACCGGATTGAAATTGATGCCGGATTGCAATCCCTAGTACTGTCGTACTATGAAGGAGTATTAAAATATGTGTAAAATAATAGTAGGTATGGAAATAAAATACTTGTTTCAGTTTCACTTATATCAATAACTAAAATATTATTTATCTTTTTTTCGTATTAGTTAAACTGAAATAAGTGTTATTATTTTAATGTTATAATGTAATTTCACAAAGAAATAATAATTAAGTTTAAAAATGAAAAAAAATAATAATTTTATTTTAAATTTTTTCATTTTAAAAATTAAGTTGTAATCATTTATAGTTATATTAATTATAAAAAAAGCTCTATCATTATACATTATTGTAGCAACTGTTTTAAAAAAATATTACTCAACTGTAATAATTATTGAAGATTTATCGGATTGTCATATTTTAATTTCATCATCCTTGCACTATCAGTCAGTGTGTGATTTGTTTGTTTATGTGGGTTAGGTCACGTAAACAAATCACACACTGACTTAGATTTACAACAATGGCTACTGACATCAAAGTCTTCATTTTAAGGCAGTAATTTGTGTACTGTAAGGATAGTGTATTGTAAAGAATGTCATGTTTATAAATTATTATTATTATGTCATGTGTTTGTAAGTTAATTCAGAAATGTTGAATTTTCCTTGGAAAGTATAGGTATCTGCAAATATCTTGCTAAGATTTGTGGTATGTGCAGCTCACATAATTTTTCAAGAAGTTTGTCGATAATTTCATAAATTAATTTTCACTAAATAAATATACATTGAATGAGGAATAAAGAAGTTTCGGCACCATGTGAAATAGCCTGTTCACATTGTAATTCTATAGATTAATTTAGTTAAATAATTATCTTGAAATCTCTGCAACTAGCGTTATAAAAAAATACTTAAATATTATTATTATTAAGAATATGATTTTTTATCTCATCTTGATGTTTTTTATTTTAAAAAAGTATATCTAAGTGCAATTCTGTTTTTTATTCTGGCTACGTCAACTCAAATTAACCATAAATAAATATTTGATTATTTACTAGTCAAGCCGACAAACGTTGTCCTGCCCGAAGGTTGGCTTGCCTGCTATTAGCACACAGCATATGCCACAATTTGGGATAACCCGCGACAGATGCCTTATAAAAGAAGGAAGCCCGAAACATGCGTGTATGCCCACACAATCAATCTCGTCTCACCTAAAAAAGGCAACATTCAGAATGGTTGGGGAACTATGTAAGATTTTATTTTATCTGTTGTATTTTTGATAACCCAGCTCTTACAAGACACCAAATTTCATAAAAATCGGTCCATTATTTTAGAAGTTTAGTGACATACGCACGTACACAAGAATTATATAAAGATAATGAATTTCCTTTTTCGCCTTTTATTGTATATTTTCAAAAGTTATTCTGTTTACATAATACCAGGCGTACATTTTTTTACATGATTTTATGTATTTTTAATTTCCACTGTTATAATTTTTTATTCGAACTGTAAATCATCCATCAGAGAGTCCAGCGTTGCCAATTTGTGGGGAATTCCCCAAATTGCGGGAATCTCAACTCAATTGGGGATTTTGTGGGGATTCTAGCATTTTACCATTCATCGATAGCTAATACATCGATAGATTGATGATTAGTGATTAAAACGTCTATTAATTTGAAAATATATGAAAATGTACACTGCTCATCTATTACAGATTTCATTAAAATGTGCCAAGATTTTTATAATGAATTAACGTTGGACACCCATTGTTAAGAGATTTAATTTTAGAGATCCTTTTTATTTCTATTATATCTATTGCAAATCCTTCAAAAGCTCAACAATCAAAGTAAAATCACTGATGCTTGTGCTGAAAAGATTTTCAGTGTTTGAAAACTTTGTTTGAAAAAATTAATGACGAATGGAGAGTTCACGTTATGCTGGATTTTACTCTACATGGCCTTGATGGATATGATAATGCGAAGAGTTACTGGGGTGAAATGTTAAGTGTTTAATATTATTGTTTTTTTATAAAACCTTACTTTTTTGGGGAATTGGGACTTTGTACTTACCAAATTGGGGAATTTAGAAATTTGGCATTGGCAACACTGCCAGAGACCCACTCAAATGCACAAAAAATTTCATCAAAACCGCTCCAGCCGTTTAGGAGAAATTCAAGTACATACATACGTACAGAAGAATCATATATATAGTGTTAATCAGTGTTAGTATTAATTTCTTTGGGATAAGGTCAGATTCTGATCCTCCGGAGTATCAGTCATCAACTGACGTTTCGCCTGTATCGCAACGGGCATCTTCAGGGCCTTGTTAATACATTTCCTTCTTGAGGGATGGCGGCCATTTCCGTTCGAGTCAGAATCTTACCACCAAGTGAAGCGTGACAAGCTAAAGTCAAGTTTGGGGGAGGGGGCGGGTGTTCCTGGCGTCCGCGCCGCTAGCACTAATTTTTCTGGACCCGTTATTGACCATCGTTTCTTTTAATAATGTTGTTCTGCTCTTCGTGGCGCGTTTTGTGTCTTTAGCGTTTTTATTGAGCTGAATAAAAAATTTAAATTCATTTCTCATGCAGTTATTGCTTCTCGCTACTTGCTTAGGGTGCAAAGAAGTGTTTATTATTATTAATAACAATTGCAGTATTTTGTTATAAGATGCATGTTATT
This sequence comes from Molanna angustata, assembly GCA_963576475.1. Classification (NCBI taxonomy): domain Eukaryota; kingdom Metazoa; phylum Arthropoda; class Insecta; order Trichoptera; family Molannidae; genus Molanna; species Molanna angustata. The sequence continues at coordinate 19,989,965 of OY754976.1, read as the reverse complement.
GTTTATTATACGAATCAAAAGTTTTCTGTGAATATTTATGTTATTAAATGGTGTAGATTTAAATAAAAAAAATTGCTTTTTATTTACATTATCATCCATGATAAGTTTAGTTTCCTTACCCTCGAGACTTGATTCTAAATCCAATTTCAATGTTACCAATTTTAAGATACCCACCTTCTGCAATAAGTACATTCTACATATGTAACTTTGCAACTATGATTTTCAAGTGCCGTCTTTCAAAAATATTTATAAAGAAATGTGCTATTTCAAATAGATTTGTACATGTGGAGAGTAATAGACAAAATATAGTGGGTCAATTGTGTACCCCGTTAACACATACAAGCATTACTACACACACAATGGGGTGGCATGGTTCAGCCAACTTGAAACAGATTTGAGACTGACAACTGAATATAATGAATTCAAAAGAAAAATTAAATAGACTTTTTAAATTTGATTGATTTGTTAATTATATTCACTTATTTTTGAATAGCAATAATTAAGTAAGCAATAATTTAATATTTTTTTAAGTAAGCAATAATTCCTGTATCTAATATTTTGTTTGATTTATTTTTAAATGTCTCCTTTACACACAAGTGCTTGTTCTCTGTTAAAGGGCAATATCTTTTTTTTATTGTGTATCTTTTTTATATATGTAATATAAATGAAATAAATTAAAAAGATGTTTTTACCATGAAGGTATTTACGATTAGAACATACATACCTACTGCCATATTTTTCATTATAATGGTAGGTTCTTAGCGAACATTTGAAATAGGGATTGGTTTTGAATGTCAAGAGAAAGGCCGCTATCCTGAATCCTTCGGTGGCAGAATCTGTTTTTTGAGTTTTGGGTGAAGTCTTCATTTCAGGTTGGATTTTACAGACATTTAACATTATGAATCCCCGATGTAACGACTTTCTGGTTCTATAATGCTTTTTATTACTATTATACCATCATGTCATTTCCTAGATAGGGTGAGTAGAGAGTGAAACGCAATAATATGCTATCCGACAAGCATCTTCTTTCTTAATCTCTACATCAAATATTATTCCCTGTTACAATACCTCATTGATACTGTGGCATGATTTTTTCTAATCTTTTTTATACTTACTTTATTTTGATATAGTGGTATTTTTTCTAACCCTTGCATTCGGTAAGAAAAACCACTGTACATATTTTAGAAAAAAAGTTATAAGAAATAATAAGATGGTCAGACTCCTTTGAAACTTAAAAACACATTTTATTTAGATATATTTCATATTTACTCTTGTAATTTCCAAAATAAAGTAATAATCTTTATTTATTATGAATTTACAAATAAATTTTTGTTAATAAAAAAAATTACGATAACTAGTAGTATAGTAGTATTATAGCTTCATGACGATAACATAGTCCTGGATGAAAATTAAATGTCTCATGATTTATGAAAAACACATCTGGTAGGTACTCCATACTGTGGTGAGTACATCAATATTGGTTAAACTAAAAACAATATTTCCACACAGTTTCACTACAATGAAATAATTCATATTAAACCAATGCAACAATACATGATTACTTTAACATCATATTCAACATGGTATATAAAAATAAAATCTGTAATTAACAAAACTTTTAACCAACATGAGATTGAATATTAAAATGCAGTATTTTCGTAAAACAAAAATTTAATATTATCAACTCTATAATTGGCTTGTCTCACAAAGGAAATGTTCTATAAAATGAGCTAAAACAAAATTATTTTTGACTGAATTTTTTCAAGGCACCCAATCATTTCATTTTATGCTTAAGTCAGAGTTAAAAATATAATCAAATAAAGATTATATAAATATATTTACATAAATATCCACAATAATTACATTATAAACAAGTTTGAAATATACAATATTAACAGTTTATAAAATTATTATTTTGTTAGAAATTGTTTATTTAATTCAAATACTGTTGTATTTTATTAATTATGATAAATCAATTTGACACATGAGAGTTACATTTTTTTTCAATAAAGATTAGGGGGGGGACTGCTGCCAACGTACCTATTTTTCAATTTGATATACCATCATTTTTTTTTTTAATAAAAAAATGAATATGTCCTTGTTAAACAAGTACATATACATCTTCCTACATTCCCTAAAATAAGCAAATAAATGCTTGTGCTATAGGTGAACGAAATCGGTCGAGGCAGGATTTGAACTCGCAATCACTGGATTACTAGTCCAGCGCGCTAACCGCTCTGCTATCGACCCATCTGCATTTCTAATCGAATAGTTTTGAAAAATAATATTTAGATAGTTTGGGTATTAATAAAGAAAAATATATCTTTACTTTTTGATAATGTTCTGTATAAATTCTTGTAGAAAAATAATGGCATAACCCGATTTTCAACGCTTATCTTATATTTTTAATAAAATATAAGGCGTAGTTCAACATATTTTTTAATTAAAAAAGACAAAAATATCTAAAAAATATGATGTGACGTTGCATTAATGCTTCAGGTTTAGTAAATAAACCTAAAAAACATTTATTTTCCATTCAGCGCCATTGCGAAATAAAAGTTTTTTTGGTTTATTAACTTAACCTGATGCATTAATGCAACGTTACATCGTATTTTTCCAGATATTTTGATCTTCTTTAATTTATAAAAAAATATAATGCTCTATACCTTATAGTTTTTTCGAAATTTAAGATAAATGTTAAAAATCGGGGTAAGCTTATTATTTTCCTACAAGAATATATACAGAACATAATTAAAAGTTAAGGTATATTTTTCTTTATTAATATCCAAACTAACTAGGTTATTTTTTTTCAAAATGATTCGTTTTATAGTAATGATGCAAATTCAAATTGAAAAAATAAGTACCTTGGCAGCAGTCACCCTCTTAAGATCAATTATCACATAATACATAAAAAATCATTCATAGATAAATACTATATGAGATATTGTAAGTATGATGTTTGTAAAAATAGTATATTTAGCTAATTATTATCAAATTGTGCATACATAATAATTTTGTCTAGTAAAAATTTATTTTAAAATGTCCAAGTTATTTGACATTTTGGCAAAATGTCAGAGAAGCTGCACTTGACCATGGCAATGTGCGCAGCAAGCAATATTTGGAGTCATTCCTGTCTTGGTATAAGCATGGTGGACCAGGGCTAAGGATGGATGATCATTTTTCCCACAAACTTCAAGGGGTTTTGCAAGTAACTGGAAATTGAAGATGATTATTTTTTTCATATATGTCATGTCATAGTTCAGAGTATGTCCTGTCCTATGATATACCCAAAGACCTTATATACTAAAGTATAGACTGATAGTTACGAATGGTGATACGTACAACATTTGGTGATAAGGGGACAGGGACACGACTCACCATTTTATCGCCAAATTTAGTCGCTTGCGGCATGTTGTAGTGAACGGTAGTGTTGATTGAAAGAAATAAAAATTAATTTTAACCGAAAATGGTGCAGTGTGCAGTTGCAAATTGCTTCTATAAGAATCAAATTCTGGTGCAGGAATTCATCGGTAAGTAATTTTAAATATTTATTTTTAATTAACGAATAAACTTTTATTTTGACACAGAGAGAAATAGGCGCTGTGTGAAGAAATACGTTGAGTCTAAAAATAAAATTTATTTTTTATTTTATTTATATATTTTAATCATCATTTTCAAATCCCATGTAATGTTGAACTTTTATTGGGTTCCCACAATTGAATTGCAAGAATTTTTGACAGGGTTTACGAGCATTTAATAACTATACTCGATCCAAAATAAATTTTGGTATGACTCATCGCAAAAATATGTTGATCCATCAAAAATACTTCTTTCTTTGATATATCTGTTTCTCATTTCCTGTATATAAAAAACAAAGACAGAAAATGTATGTATGTCGTAGAAAAATGAACAATCTCCCATATAAAACGCTAAAATTTACGTCATTTAGTAATCGTACACTTATTTCTATGTTTCCACTCATAAAAAATCATAATTTTAGTCAATTCATAATCTGATTAAAAATAGCGTAATAAATAAAATCAATTTGTTTTTTCCAAGAAAAAATATTTAACAAACGTTAAAATGTAGTTATTTTTGCTCAATATCACATTTAAACAATAAAATTATGAAATAACTCAGCCCGTTTTCTCGATATTTTTTCCGACATACCACATTATTATCAGCTGTCAGAAATATCAGTCGCTATGAAAAAACATGGCGTCTTTTCAAAAATATATCGTAAAAAAGCCAATCTCAACAAATTGTGGTGAATGTCCTCAAATATTTTGAGAAAGAAATGAACAATAATGGTCCATGCTTACCATTAACATCCTTGATTCAGAGAAAATACAGTTTTAATGACGTTTCATATATTTCAAATCATTTCAAATAGGGTGACAATATCTCCTTGTGGATATTTTTTGATAACAAGCATTATTTTAACAAATCGATTACGATATATTATTATTTAAACCTACTTACTTTACATTATGTCAGAATTTCCTAAATATATATTCGTAACTGACGTAGATTATATTTTATTTGACAACTTAAATTATAGGTATTTTAGAGAACCCCAGAAGCATGTGGATTTACATAATATAATGTTTCTATGGTAAAAAAGAAGATAAATAGTGATAAAACTCTATTAATAACACCAATCCTATTGAACTGATTTGGGGTAACTGTAAAGAATATTACAACAAAAATATGGGTCGGAACGGTTTTGGAGATGAAAAAGTTAATTCCATCTCTGGGCTGGAAATACTGATTAATTGAAAGAAACTCGCCACTTGCGCAAGGTGCAAGGAAGTAAAAGTTACAAGCAATAATTACATTCGTTATTTTCCAAAATACATACAAATCGTTGCAAAATTTAATAAAATGTAAAATCGGTAAAATGTGTATTAACTTACAACAAAATAATGGTCACCGTATTGCCAATAAATTAAGGCGAATATACATAAGACTGACGGCTATGTCAAATGTGTTGCATTTTTATGTGATGAGTCATACCAATCTTTATTATGGATCAACTCTAGTATTAATGTATACACTTTTCCTTTCTTTCAATTATCACTGTAGTTCTTTATGGTGGGCAAACAAATTGGATATTTTTATTGCTTTGAATGTGTCTCAAATTCACGTTTTTTTACTATAGAATTCCAAAAGGATCGTTGAGGATAGGTTTATGGGAAGCTGCAATCAATCGGCCGAATTAGAGCGCTAACGTCCATAGTAGGATCTGCTCAAGACATTTTAAAACACGTGATTTTTTTGTGATGAAAACCGGGAAGAGGACACTCAGCAGAACTGCTGTACTCAGTGAAAACTTGTCACTGGTAAGCATTTTAAAAATTAAACTACTTTGTATTATGGTGTAATCTTACATTTACATATAATAATTATATGGATAGGGTAATAGTTTGAGTTGGTTATCCTTCTACTTTGAGTGCAGTGGAAATGTCATGGATCATGTAGTATTCACTGGTTACATCCATTTTCATATATAATTACCATAATGGTAAAATAATGATAAAGTAGTGATTTTTTTTGTTTTATTTAGTATATTTCTTCTACTCAACTCGTGTTTTAAAAAAATATTCCTGTTCAAAATATTACATCTATACCATCTATTATCACGGCAGTTTCATGGATTTATACATAATATTTTGTAATAAATTCGAAGTTTTATCGTTATCATAGGGAAGTTCATAATTATTCATTAAATTTATTCATAAAAAATAAAGTCGCATAATTATAAATTTCTACTTTTTTAAGCGATTAAGGGTTTTAAGTAATGCTCTTTCATATGACACTAATAACAACCAATAAAACGTAGTTGAAATACTTACACCTTCATTTCATATTATACCAGTGCAGTTTGAACTTATTTTAACAATTTTTTGTAAAAATTGAGTTTAGTGACGATACTGTTTCGTACAAATTTGTATGTTAGAATACATAATATCTTCTACGGGAGCTCTTAATAGTTTGATACTTAATCTCTTACATACATACATACCATCAAGCTGTTTACAGATTCGGGGTAGGAATGAAGGACCGACCTCCATGTTATCTTATCTTGATATACATTTATTATTATTATAACAACATTCTCGTTCTCACTAATTTTAAGTCTTCTGAAATTAATTTCTAAGCCTATATTTGTAAAATTTACTAATATTCTGTAAAAATATTTAATTTCATTTCAATAATTAAAAATATTATGTGTTCTTGATGATGGAAAATAGGTATTGTACTATGTATTATTTCCCAATAATAAAAATGTTTTCAAACACATGTTACATATGTTATTCTTTATCCCCATTTTCGATGAACGAATATACATCAAAAAAATAATAAAGGTGATCTATGTACACGACACCGAACGATTTAAGAACAGTATTATATATAAAAATTGATTTTGGTATGTATTCAAAAATTGACTCGATACATTACCGTTTCACAATTGGAATTGAAAGGAGTGGCCTGTTTCTACGATGTATACTGGACGTGGCCGACTATACCCGAATACCCATCCCGCAACCCTCGCATATCCCCCCGCAGGTACTAAAGTCACCTAACAATCTGTCTATACATTATTATAAGGTCTTTGGATATACCTCATCCACTTTGATGTACCATTTCATACATTTTTGTTGATACAACTTCTTAGTATTACAATCTTACAAATTCTATTTTTACTCCTCACTAACCCAAAGGGATATAGTGGGTAGTTATGATTTCGCAATTTTTAATTTTTTTTATTGCTGATTATCAACTAGTATCATGCTGAGATTGTATTCTGAAAGTTTCATCACAATGTATCTGTGTGTGTGTGCTATGTGCTATGTACGGCGTGTTTATTTTACTTTATCGATTATAGACTAAACTCGATTCTTTTCAAATTTTGTAAATATGTATATCTAATACTCGCTTAGACCCCATTAGATTTTGAAGGATATCTGAATAGTGCTTCTCAATTTTTTTAACTGTCAAATATATCAAAGTGACCCCAAGCTCAGGAAAATTAAAATTTGAAATTTTTATTTTCAAATTGGTAAAAAGGCATCACTTTCATAAAATGGCATTGAAGAGTTATCAAGTTTTCATAGTAAAATATTAATAAAAAATAATTTAACAAACTCATTTCATTAAAATGATGGATATTTTTTATACAAAATTTGAATACTTTATTGAATAACTTGTTAGTGAGGAGTTTAGCGTTGGCCACGACCCGCTAGTTTTATAGAACAATCGCCAAATTGAACAGTTTGGCGATTGACCTATACTTTATTTTATAGAAAAATAATAATGAATGAATTTTCGTTAAACTAAGCAAATAGTCCCTATTTAAACCCAAAGACTGTTTGTGAACGAAAGTGTTGTAGTAGACTTTTAAATCGGGTCTATTGTATTGTTTAGTAAATGCATGCAGTGATTGCAACTTATTTATTTCTAAATGTAATTAAAATAAAATTAAAAAATAATAAAAAATGACCTTTTCTGCCATATTTTCTCCATCAGTATTCAATGGTAGTTCATTCAATATTGCGGAGAAATCCTCTAATTTCTCTACTCCACTACACAGATTTTCAGAAAATTTCAAGTTAACAGCAGACAGTTCTATTATATTTGAAGATTTTGGTTTGCTCATATCCAAGTTGATACTCCCAATAGGTGTCTGTTCGATGACTCCAAAACCACCCAACTCATTGAGACTTGTATAATACATCTCTTTGGAAGCCAAATTTGTTAGCCAGTTTTCATGCAAACTCTTTAAATTGCGATATGTGTGGATGAGAATATCACGAACTCTATTCCTTTCTTCTAATATTTGCTTTAAGGCTATCTGCAGTTCATCTGTCCTTTGCGTAAAAGCTGTTTTTAGGCTAGCTAATTCTTCTACCATCAAACTGAAAAAATATATATTTAATAAGCATAATAATATAAATAATAATAAATCAAAATATAAAATTGTGTTTGTCCTTAATTAAAAAAGTCATATAAACATTACCTTAACTAAGCAACAAATGCTTGAACATATCGCCTGCTGAACAACAGTGACCAAACTCCGAAATCGTCGAAAATGAGATAAGCACTCTAAAGTATCTATTAGTTTCCGTTAAAATACGATTGTTGTCGCTCATGTCATTTTTTGACCTAAAGGATTTGCATGAGAAAACAACTAATAATAAGTTTAATGAAAACACCGATAAGATAAAAATTTAATTTCAATGATATATCAATAACTTTTCTTTGCACAAAGTTGTAAAACAAAAAAATATTATGTTTGAAGTATTGATAAAAATAATATTGAGAAGAGCGAAAGACGAACAATATGCGAGTTAATAATGAACTACTAGAACAAGTGGATGAATATGTGTATCTAGGAAGTATGTTTCAGCGTGATGGAAAATTGGAAAAGGATATAGAAAGAAGGGTAACGGCAGCAAATAGAGTAAATGGTGCATTAAGAACAATAATGGCTGACCCAATTATTTCAAGGCCAGCAAAACTCGCTGTGCACAACGCTATTGTCGTTCCAACCATAATGTATGCAAGTGAGACATGGGCATGGCAGAAGACGCATGAAAGTAAAATTAACGCTGTGGAAATGAGGTCCCTAAGACGAATGTGTGATAAAACAATTTATGATAGGATAAGGAATCAAGATATCAGAAGAGAATGTAAGATTGAAAGGGATATTTTGAGTAGAATGAAGATAAATGCTTTGCGATGGTTCGGACATGTAGAGATAATGAACGATGAACGACTGATAAAGAAAGTATACAAGGCTGAAAAGAGTGGAATGAGATGTAAGGGTCGACCGAGAAAGAGCTGGCATGATCATATAAATGAGATTTTGAAAGAGGGGAACATACAAAGTCAGAACAATAGGAGAGCATGTATGACGCGATGTATGAATGTAAATGAGGCAAAACAGGTATGTCAAGATAGAAGAGTCTGGCGTTCGGTTCTCTCTGCCTACCCCAAATAGGGAAACGGCGTGATGGTATGTATGTATGTATGTAAAAAAATGTTACAATTCTAATACGAGTTAAATCTGATGTTTCTAAGTTGTTAACATACAAAATGTATGTAAATTTTATAATAAAACTTATAAATGTATCTGTTTTTCTATAAAACCCTGAAATATCCTAGTGCCACCATAGACTTAAGCCATTTGTAAAATATAAAAATGGTTTTGAAAATAATGCAAAAGTGACCTATCTCATAAAAAAAAATATGAATTGGTTAATCTAGGATTTTTTATCTGATTGTATCTTAAAGAGTAGAATAAAATTAGAAGATATCAGAAGGAAAAAATAAAATATTTAAAAAACAATTTACAATCCACTATTGAAAACTTGGCCAAAAGTTCAACCGCGTTTATCTCAAAAGAGCATATTTGGAGTTTGATCACTATTGTTCTCAGCAGACGATATGTAGGTGAACAATATTGACCAAGGCAAAAATTGAACCTAGATGTATTGGGTTACTAGTTTGGCATGTACTAACTGCTCTAAAATTTACTACATTTATGGTTATGCTAAAAATTGATGCACTTTTTGTACATACCTGCTTGCTAAAAATTTACTTCTCCACACTTCACACTGTCCCGCTAACCATTCCGTTTGCTCCTAAAATATACAAAATTAAATTTTAGACAGAACAAGAAAATATTACTAGTTAGTGAAATATTATTTTTTTATATTCTCATTGGAATGTTTCATAGAAGATCCAAGTTTTGAAGAATACTGTTAAACAGTCATTATACTAGTGGCAATATATGATGGCCATTTAAACATATCATGACGTTATGTTACGAAGAATGATATTTGGGGAACAAATACCATGCTTTATTGTATACGCTTACTTAATGAAATACCATATTTGTCCCCCTATTTTTAACTGTCAATAATTATATGAAACTTCATGAGACCCCAACTGACAAAAATGTCATCATACGTTACAGCTAGTATAGTGTTGTATAAAGCCACTGGTTAAACAGTAATTAGTGCAATATAAAACCACTGGTTAAACAGTCATTGGAGCTATATAAAATCACTGGTTAAACAGTCATTGGAGCTATATAAAATCACTGGTTAAAGTCATTGGAGCTATATAATATCACTGGTTAAACAATTATTGCAACTATATAGTTACTGGTTAAACAGTCATTAGTACTACATAAAACCACTGGTTGAACAGTCATTACATAAAAAAATGTGAATAAACCTGATGTGTTGAGAGATGTTCTGCTGAATTAAGTAAAGCACTTGCTAACTGCTGTTTATCTTCTGTTAAAGTTTGAACTGTTGCTTTGAGATCTTCTCCCATAGATGCCACTAACATTGTCTTTAACTCTTTATTAATCTAAATGAAAAAAAATAACATGAATTAGCATTACATATCTGAAACATTCTAAATTTCACTTTTTGATTTATATGCTTTTGTTTATTCTTAGCGGGGGTTTCATTAGAACCTTTACAGTTTCAACCATCCTCGCAATTTACTCATTAATCAAAAGTTTGTATAATTAATTTGTGAAATGATTCGATTAACATGGATCTGTGTAAGAAAAAAGACACATACTCTGTATTGGATATGAATTAATACTTTGCTGCTCGGCAGATTTAGATAAAAAAAATCTCAACATTCATAGATAATATTCTTTCTTAGAAGTAACATGTTGCTCATCCTTAGTAGTAAATTAAAGTTTTAAGTTTCATTTTCAAAAAAAAATATATAAAAGAAAATTACCTGCGCCTGTTGTTTTATTTGTTCTAATAAACTGTCATTGACTTTGTGTAGAGATTTAATTTTCTCATTCATTTCTAATTTTTCAATTTCCCATTGTTTCTTTTCAATTTCATTATCATCATCTTTTGTTTTTATTTCCAATTTAGATTCACTCGTCTTTTTAGTGCTTTTAAAAGAAATGGGATTTGTATCAATTAAAGCCATTTGAGAAACTAATACATTCAAATCGAGGTTATTTTTAGATTTTTTCTTCTTGTTGTTAATGCTCATTTTTTGCAAAGGAACAATTGGTTTTATAGCTGCTTTATATGGCTCATAAGGCACAAATTTAGGTTCTTTCGTTAAAACTTTTGTTTTACGATTGACATAATGAATTTCTTTTGGAGTTAGGTTAATCAGTTTATCCCGAGGGAATTCGATACCAAATGGCAATAGCGGAATTTCATATTTAACGTTGGAATCTAAACCTTGCTTTTTTATAGGAGTTGCGACAGAGTTTGAACATTTAGCAAGTTGTTCATCTTGAGAAATCATTTCCATACCATCCCCCTGAGTTCGGAATTTTGAAGGTGGATCTAAAATAACATATTACAAAAGACAAGCTTTTTTAATAGAATAAAGTAGAACAGATGAAATACATTTTTTATACCATAATTTGGTTTCTAATAATTGAAAAATAATTTCTAAATTTGAAATTTTAAGTAATGCTGTAAGTAAAAGCCAAAGAGTTACCGTAAATTTGTTTTGTAGACCAATCCATATTAAATTATTAAAAAATAATATTTACATACAAAGTTCGCTACTTTTGACAGTTGAAAGTTGACACGACAATGCAGCGATTGCCATAAGAAAATATTACTTAATATTTTGGGGAAAATATTTTTATCTTATGGGTAGCGTTCGGAAAGACGCTCGGCGATTGCTCGGCGATGTTAGAGCGTCATCCTAAGCGTTCGGAATTCATCGAGCGATTCGCGCGGCGATTCACTCTGCCCGTTCGGAATCACGGTTGACTCGCACCAAAGTCGCCCAAGTCGCTCGATGAAATAGTAGAGTGAATGTCGCTCCTGTCAAATTTTTAAATTTTTTGGCGGGATTTATGAATTTTCGCATAGTCAAAGTGACATATCTCATAAAGTTCAGCAATATTGAGGTTCCCTGTCACCCATTGTGAATGTTATGAAAAAATAATTTGACAAACTCATTTCATGAAAATGGTGAAAATTTTCGATACAAAATTTGAACACTTTATAGAATGACTTGTTAGTGAGGAGTTTAGCGTTGGCCACAACACACTCATTTATATAACTGTCTGTTCCCAGAATAAAATAAAATAAATGTCAGGTTTGTCATAAAAAGGGATACAAGTGTTGGATCAAAGACATACATACATACCATCACGCCATGTCCCTCACGGGGTAGACAGAGAAAACTGAACGCCACTCACTTCTATCTTGACACACATAGTTTTCACGAACTTTTCGTGTTTTGGGCATTCAAAATATAACCACTCATTAAAAAATACATTATTTTCATAAAACAAAATACACTTACTGTTGATGTTTACTATTAAATAATGGCCTTCCACATTTCTTTGTGGTTGACCATTATTATCCATGGTAAATTTGTATGAATTTACATTTTTGTAAATTATAATTAATAAATAATTCAATAAATTAAATTATAAATACAAATAAAACCAACTAAAACCATACCAAACTAAAAGTGTTAACGACTATGTGAAAAATTATAAATTGCCGCCAAATAAAATGTCACTTTTACTATGCGAAAATTCATAAATCCCGCCAAAAAATTTAAAAATTTGACAGGAGCGACATTCACTCTACTATTTCATCGAGCGACTTGGGCGACTTTGGTGCGAGTCAACCGTGATTCCGAACGGGCAGAGTGAATCGCCGCGCGAATCACTCGATGAATTCCGAACGCTTAGGATGACGCTCTAACATCGCCGAGCGATCGCCGAGCGTTTTTCCGAACGCTACCCTTATTTCAGTAGTGTGAAGTTGAAGCATATTGCTGGAATGCTGACGGCTGACGCCGATGTCAAACCGACTTTCCGTCAATAATTAATATTAGTGGTGCAAAGTTCGATATTTTTGTAAGATCCTGTCTTTTAAAATCGATTCATTAAATTTATGCGGATCATCAATTCGCTCTTCGATTCAATATGATTCAAATATAGCTATCCTTATCTATCGTACATAACATGTACGTAGTATGACAGAGAAAACAAAACCGATTCAAAATATGATATGCAAATGTAGGCGTTAAAATGTTTGCATTTCAATGTACTTAATGGTCAATATTGCTTAAATATTTTATGAACCATTATGAATTAGTCGTGAATCGAAGATCGCCTTCAAAATAGTATATTCAATTATAGACGTTACGTATTTGTTTTTCAAAGTATGTTGCGGTCAAAATTGCTTAACATATTTAAGAACCGCAATGAATTAGATTTTATGAACCATAATGAATTAGTTGTGAATCGATGATTGCCATGAGTCGGTATGTGTATCGCATTCTAACGATATATTTTATATGAGATAGAAAGTGTGAGAGTGATGTCCGGTTCATGAGCGGATCGTTGTGGCAACGTGAACCGTGAGTCACCGATTCAATTTAATGATCCGGTCAAATAATACGGATCACTCATTTTTCCCCGTCTCTAATTAATATCAGTCAATATCAGTTTATTTATAGGTTATAAGGGGACGCCGAATATTATTTTTTGATTAAATAAGTATCAGCAATAGTAAAAATGGATAAAAACAAGGAAAATGATGACCAGAGTATCATGGATAAGTCCATGAGATCTGTTTTTGGTAAATACTGTGTATTTGTGTTTTATCTTAAATTGTTGTTATCTTTTGTTATATAGTAAATTTAATTCTGTGTTTGACACTGCTGTTTTTCTTCAGTTGGAAATATCCCTTATGATGCGACCGAAGAAAAGTTGAAGGATATCTTCAGCGAAGTTGGACCAGTTCTTTCTTTCAAATTGGTTTTTGATCGAGAGTCCGGCAAACCAAAAGGATATGGATTTTGTGAATACAAAGATCAAGAGACAGCCCTGAGTGCTATGCGAAACTTAAATGGCTACGAGATAGGTGGACGTTCGTTGAGAGTAGATAATGCTTGTACGGAAAAATCTAGGATGGAAATGCAAGCTTTGATGCAAGGGCCTTTGGTAAATATTTACTTAAATTATTTGAACTTTTGTTCGCCATAATATATTTTTGTTTAAGGCATTAGTCATGCTATGAAGGCATGTACATATTCAGTTAAATAATATTGAAATTATCAGATTGTTTTTTGTTGCATAGATTGAAAATCCATATGGAGATCCTGTTCCCTCAGAGAAAGCACCCGAAGCTATAAGCAAAGCAGTTGCTTCACTTCCTCCTGAACAGATGTTTGAGTTGATGAAACAAATGAAATTATGCATTCAGGTAATTATATATTTTTTATCAGTACTTATAGCTAAACCCGATAGACTTTATCAATTATTATTTTTATTTGTCAGTCTTCGAAATATTCACAAATAATAAAATAATCATTTGATTTCTTTTCAGAATAATCCAAATGAATCCAGACACATGTTGTTACAAAATCCTCAATTGGCATACGCTTTACTTCAGGCACAAGTTGTCATGAGAATTATTGATCCGGCAACAGCTGTGGTAATTGTGTATTTTATTTCTCATTCCATTACAATCATTTATTTATTTTTTTTTCATCAACATACAGTAAGTTTATAGCTGAATGTCAAAATATGTTTCAACTAACCAGTGCTCTTAATTATTTAATGCTGGGGGAATCAAACAGTTGACCACTATCATAGTAGTAAAGTATGTAGTTTAGAATATTTGAATGCATAAAAAATTATCTTTGCTTCATTGACTCACAAGTAATCCTCTCCGTCATTTCATCGCATGAAATTTTTTCAAACAGAGAAGATTTTGATTATTAATATTTGGTTGAATTTCAAAAAGTTTGCATTTACATTGTAATTGGAAAAGCTGACGTTAAACACTTTCTCATAAGTAAATCCAAGTCAACGCAGGTTATTCAAATCATCGTCATAAGTTCGACAGTCCTGGATGGGCCTTGGTTAAGTCCAGAAGTTCTTATCTTTCTCTAGACTAGCGTGGAGTCTATCTATTGCAGATTGGGCCTTCCTGGTCTTCATCCTTATGGTGTCCATGGAGATTTCTAGGCGTTTTACTGGGTTGTCGTCGTCCATTCTGATTATGTGATCAACCCATCTCAGGCGTCTCACATTGATGGAATTGATAACATCGAGCTCTGCATATATTATATGATAATATTTTTAGACAATGCTGCATCCTATTACACCGGTGCCTCCAGTACTTCAACCTTCAGATAAACCATCAGTGGTGACATCCGCTCCTGGGGGAGGTCCCATCGGAGTCAATATACCGATGGTTGTTGGACCAGTCCAACCTAATATTGCACAGCCAGTTCCACCTCCTCAACAGCCTCAAACATTCCCAGGTAACTTTACTTTTTATATTTCTTAGTTGTCACCAAACATCTTGAATTTTTTTGCCCTGAAGGGGGTTTATTTATGCACACAAGTGATCAAACCAACCAAGCAAAAAATCCAAATTTGTTTTTGCATGCCCACGTCATTCTTCTAGATGATTGGTGATAATAATACCAATATAATGAATAACCAGTAGCGGCTGTTACCTAACAAGTTTAACGATTCGGTGGAGCAAACACACTTATTTATTTTTTGTAGGAAATCTTTGATCATTTATGTTTATGAACACTTGCATATTAAAATCCAAAATCTGGTATTGTCTGAATCAACTTTTTTTCGATGAAATTGTGTTGATATGGTCTGTGTCATGGTGTTTTAAATATGTTTTTATTTTTTTTAATGTGGAAAAATAACTTTCACTTTCAACGGAAGTTATGGGAATTGAACATATTAGTATGAAAAGTTTAACGGATTTTGAAAAAGACTCGGCTAGACCATTTTCTAAAAATAGTTGTAAAATTGAAAAAATGCCATCAGCCTCCCTAAAATCGCCACGATTGTAAATTGAGCAAAGATCATTTTTCAATATAACGCAAAATCCATACACAAATTACAATAATACACAGCCATTTAGGCAAAATATACAATAACCAATGTGCTATAATAATTTGTAATTAAACAAACTTATACAACAGTGAAATGCGCGCCGCCTAACATAGAATCGGCAGACTAACTTACATATTGTACCTACATACCTCATCGGTACTGCGCGCCAAAGTCCTGAAAACATTTGTATGAGATGTCTATCATATGTGTTGTAGTATATGCGGTGCGCTTCGAATAACACACCACGGGTTCGGCACCGTTGCATAATTTCAGGCGTTTATTTAAGTAACCCTCTCGATATTCGAAATTTTTGTCTTCATTCTTACACCTACGTAAGTTATTTGGTATTTTTTTAAACCATGTTGATACATAATTTGGATCTTGCTTTTATTTTATTTCACCGGTTCAGCGCTCCAGTGCACCCAAAGAGCGTCCGCCATTGTGAATAACATATGGTGATTATCGAAAGAGTTATTCAAATGTTATTTTTAACCAATTTCAAAATAAAGGAGGTTATTAATTCAATGTGATTTTTTTTATTTATGTGAACACATTGGGATATTTTCACCATATTAAAAAGATATAAAGATAAATAAAACCAGGGGTCTATAAAGAAAAGGATGGCATGGCCGTGTAAGTGATATTTCGAAAGAGGTGAACATATTATGAAACTTGAAAATACAGATGAGCATATATGAGATGTATGAATATAGAGAAGGCGAAGTATAATTGTCGAGGTAGACATAAGTGTTGTCTTAGTTTTCTCTGTCTGCTCCACAAGGAAATTGCGTATCAAATGAGTTAATTTTTAATGTAATCACAATGCCCCCAAGTCAAATTGAAAACGCTGTTCGTTTTCGCCAAGCGCTAATTTTTTTTGTATGGGATTTGACGTTTGTTGTAGAAATTTTTTCTACAATAACAAACAACAAACGTCAAATCCCATACAAAAAAAATTAGCGCTTGGCGAAAACGAACAGCGTTTTCAATTTGACTTGGGGGCAATGACATAGATACTACTAGATTAAAAACTAAATTATTAGAATATGCATATTTAAGCCAGTTTTTTTATTTATATTGATTATTAAAAGAGCTGATTGGCTCATGACAATAATTTATAGCCTACATTGTAATTTTAATATAGTTATTAATATTGTAGTAATTAATATAGTTATTTTTGTATATTAATTAATAATTAAAAGACAGTGTTATTAAGTTGACCTTTTTTTTTTTAAATATGTTAATTTCTGTTTTTGCAAAGAATAAGATGCTTTATATTTATTTATTTATTTATTTAAGTACATATACGGCCTCTATACCATTATAAAATAAAAGTTAAAAACAAAACACAAAACTCGCATCAAACAACAATTAAAAAGAAAAACAACAGAACAATTAATCAATACACAATATTCATAACATAATTCCGCATCGACCTGACACTAGTTAGTGTAATCTATGCCTGACACCACTACATGCACCTACAGAGTTGATGTCCCGCTGACACAGCACTACAGACACACTGCGAGAAAGAGACACCAACTTCCACAATACCGCCGTAACAATTCTTTTAAGTTGCCAGGTCGATATCAAATTAAAACATTTTTTCCTTTTACAAATTTAAAACAAAAAAATAATCATTATATCACAACAAATAGTAAACACTAAACAATTCAATTAGCAATTTATATCAAAATAAAAAGTAAAAAAACAAAATATAATATACACTAATTTATAAACGAAATTAATAGCAATAAATAATTGAATTAAACGACATTTTAATAACAGAATGAATAGTAATTTACAATTAAATCAAAATAAGACAAAATTCCAACCATATAAAACATTTTTTTTTACAAATTTAAAATAATAATAATAGAATAAAAACATTTTATCAATCAAATAAAAACATTTTTTTTACAAATTTAAAATAATAATAATAGAATAAAAACATTTTATCAATCAAATAAAAACATTTTTTTTACAAATTTAAAATAATAGTAATAGAATTAAAACATTTTATAAATCAAATAAAAACATTTTTTTTACAAATTCATAATAATAATAGAATAAAAATACTATACCAATAAAATATACTTACATTTTTTTTTATTTAAAATAATAATAGAATAAAAACATTATACCAATCAAATAAAAATATTTCCTTTTTTTCTTTAACAATTTAAAATAATAATAATAAAATAAAAACAAAATATCAATCAATACATAAAAAAAAATATATATACATTTCAGGTTTCTTAATACATACCCAATCATGAACAATAATAATATCACTGCTGAGCTTCGAAACCGTCCGACAGTGCTCTCTTGAATAATGCTAAGGAGTCAGCAAAAATGTCTGTAAGATGACCATACATGTTACCAAGCCTATGTATTCTTATTATTGGAGAGTTATAAAGATAGTTTCTACAGACATTATCACAGTGAAATGTTACGATCTGCCTAGTACCTCGCATTGGGGTGCGGTACAAAATTAATTTTGTTAAATCTGGCGAGTCATAAACATTTCTGACAATCTTGTAGAGCATTATTAAATCAGCGATTATTCTTCTGTCGGACAACCTCTGTAACCCAAGCAGTGACTGAATAAAGTCATAATTAAGTTCCTCAATCGGTATTTGAAGTTTGAAGTTGATATAACGGAAGAATTTATGTTGAACCTTTTCTATAGATTTTGAGTGAATTGTGTAATACGGTGACCACACTGGTGTATTGTATTCCACCTGACTTCTAACTAAAGATACAAAAAGTAATTTTAACGAGTTAATTGATTTAAAATCCTTAGTTAGTCTCAGGATAAACCCCAGTAGTTTTAAAGCCTTATTTGTAACGCTGTTTGTGTGTGGAATGAAAGTAAGCCCTTCATCAAATATTACACCAAGATCTTTTATATTTGTCACACGTTCCAGCGATGTATTATTCAAACGGTATTCATACACAATAGGGTTTTTTACTCTATGAAAGCTGATTATTTGACACTTTTGGGCATTTAAAAATAGTTTATTATTATTACACCAGATTTCAAGATTCTCTAAATTTTTTTGAAGTACCAAACTGTCCTCAACGCTGTTTATTCTCTTATAAATCTTTAAATCATCAGCAAAAAGCAAGCAGTTTACTCCGTCAAAGGATTTTGTAATATCATTTATAAACAGAAGAAATAGAACAGGCCCCAAATGACTACCCTGAGGTACACCACTAGATGTCACAAAACCATTACCCTCAACATTCTTCACTCTTACCACCATTTTTCTTGAACATAAATAACTTGACAGCCAATCATGAAATGAACTATGAATTCCGTACAACTTAATTTTGTGAAGAAGTATGCTATGTGGCACTCTATCGAACGCCTTACTGAAATCAGTATAGACCGAGTCTACCTGAGATTTATCAGCAAATGCTTCCATAATATGATTTTCGTATATAATAAGGTTTGTCAATGTCGATCTTCCATTTATAAATCCATGTTGACAGGGGTTAATCAGGCCATTCAAAAGAGGAGCTAGACTATCAAGAACTAGTGATTCAAAGAACTTAGGGATCGCTGATAAAATACTTATTGGCCTATAGTTGCAAATATTAGATTTTTTGCCCGTTTTATATATCGGAATAATAAAGCTAGCTTTCCAGTGATATGGAAAATATCCCAACTTCAAAGATTCAACAGTGTTGTAGTATTGCAACAGTGTTGTCATATAACTAGTAGGTATCTACTGGTATCTACTTATTTTATCATAACACAATTATATTATTACATATTATGAGTGTCTTGGGTTTTAATTAACGACACATTGTTTTGTTTTGATTAATAAGGAGTTGGAGTTCAAGATGTTGATCTTCGTTCTTTGGAGCCTCGCATGATTCCACAGGCGAGACCTGTTCCACCTCCTACACTCGATCAAGATATGCGAAGTCTTCCACCCGTAACAGATAAGTATGTTACATTTTGTCTTCCTGATATGCTTTATGTTTGCTTTATGTTTTCAACAAATTGACAGTTGCAGGAACAAAACTGTACTAACTATATTTATTGTATTGTGTCATGTTGTTGATAAATAAATGACCAATGTTTTTATTCTTTACTTGCATTCTTGCTGTTCATTTTTTAAAATACAACTCAATATATTTTCAAAAATATTGTTTTCTGAAATCACAAGGATTCTGATACAGTAATTTAAAGTAAATTTTGGAAAATTTTAGCGCTCCTTTATTGCCGGAAATTATGGAAGGGTATGTTAATACATTATATATTTTAAACTAATTTATTTTTTCGCTTTATGTATTCCATGCCTTTTTTATTTTTTTACTAGCCAAAAACGGTAGTATTTTTTTCATTACAATACATATTCGACATATACAATCACAAGATACGCAGTAAAAAAATAATATATTAGGTACTTACATATGAAATTGGCGTTTTGTATCGATTTTTTTTTAATATAATATATTTATTTAATCAAAGTATGTACCATTGCTATCTATGCACTTTTGCCATCTCATAGGTAGTTCATCGATCCCTTTACTAAAAAAAACATTCGGACGGGAATCAATAAAATCTTTGAAGGCGGTTTGGACTCCCCCATCGGAGTTGAATTTATTCCCCTGCAAGAAGTTATCCAAATTTCGAAAAAAATAGTAATCTGTTGGGGCATGGTCCGGAGAGTACCGTGGATGTCTTAGACATTCCAATTGGCGCTCCTCTAATTTGGTAGCCATCTGTGGTCTAGCGTTATCATGAAGCAGCAGTGGCCTAGAGCGATTAACCAGCATCGGTTGTTAAGCAGCTAGCTTTTCCATCATGGTTTGCAGTTGCTGACAAAAGACATCTGCTGTAATCGTCTGGCCAGATTTAAGAAAGCTGTAGTGAACGACACCAGCACTAGTCCACCAAACGCTCACAAGCAACTTTTTTGGAGTCAATTTTCGCTTGGGGCATGGTTCAGCCATTGCGATGAGCGCTTCTGATTCGGTGGATCGTACAGGATCCACCTTTCATCACAGGTAATGATTCAATTTAAAATCCCTTCATTATTGTGCCGGTTGAGTAATGCAACGCAGCAGTCAACGCGCGTTTGTTGATTTGCTTCACTCAATTCGTGAGGTACCCACCTTTAAAGCTTTTTCACCTTCCCAATTTGCTTCAAGTGGATTAAAACAGTTTTATCACTAACACCGCAGCCTGCAGCTAACTCGGACATGGTTTGCAATGGATTCGCTTCCACAATAGCCTTCAATTCTTCATTATCAATTTTGGTCTCCGGCCGTCCACAGGGCTTGTTCTGCAGGTCAAAATTTCCAGAACGAAAACGTTGGAACCAAAAACGCACTGTTTTTTCTTTTGCGGCACCTTCCTATACACATCATTAATCCTTCGAGCCGTTTCTGCAGCACTGCAATTTGGATTTCCTAACCTAAGAGAAGATATTTGAGATCAAAGTTGCCAGTACGGCAAAACGCCAATTTCATATGTAAGGACCTAATATTACCCTTTACCAGAGTGCAAGCACTTGTGTCTAAAGGAGACATTTCAAAACAAAACCAACAAAAATTTATATGTGTAAAAATCAGAATTATTCATGGAATTATTACTATACAAAATGAAGTGAATATTATTAAAAATCAGTCAATATTTGATAGGTCTTTTTTATTTTATATTAACCTTTTGAAATTAAGTCTCAAATTTGTATTGAGTTGATTGAATCACACCGCCCCATTGTACGTATAGTAGTGTTGTGTAAAAGTTATGTTGATAATTATTTTATTTTATTTCATTTTTAGAGTACAGACAGTCATATTTACAATGTATAAACAAACACAAATGAGTTACCAGCATATGGACCAGTGAAGAGTCTCAATATTAACAATTTTCAACTATATTCAAATTTAAATAGTAAAAAAAGAAATTAATCATTCAATTTATAAACAAATAATTAAATCAATTTATTTTCAAAGTGACAAAATTTTCAGATTTAATTCAATATCAATTATAGAAGTGTTTAAAGCAGACACCGCATTTGTGTCGTATCATTGTGAAGTAATGTTGATTTTCAATTTTAAAGGTATATTGTATGCTCCATGACCCACCTCATTTCTTGACCGCATCATATGTCCTGATAGTAGATTTTAAATAAATAATGCAATTTTAAACAAGTAAATGATCTTATTTAATAAATGTCTGTTTTGTTTTCATAATATTGTTACTACAAATGTTTTTTACAATTTTTTTCCTGTTTCCGTTATAGTATAAATCGTGATCCTCGCCAGCGGCCAGCAGATCCGAGACAGCCCAAGCCACCAGCTCCAGGTAATAAATATCAGATTATTTTTAAATATTTTTTTACTGAATGATATGTTTACTGTATTATTTAAATATGGTTACAAGCAGAGACATAAAATAGAAGATGATACAATTATTGATAACAATAACATTGTTTGATGATGTTGCGCTTTATCTACTGTGCCCCAAAAAAATTGAAAATTAAGTGTTCTTGAGTTAAAAGTGTTGAGTGGAGTAAATATTTACTAACTGCTATGAATGAAATACATTTTGTGCATAAAATTCTTGTGAATTACTAAAATTTGTGTTTGTTGGTACAATCAATCAACTCAAGAATAGATTGTATTTATAATATTTTACAAAGCACACGATACAGGCCCATCACCGTTTCCCTGTTCAATAATAATTGTATTTATTTTTTAGTGCCACCTGCTACTCTGCCTCCTACAAATGTTCATCGTCCACCCATCACTGGAATACCAACCGGGGCCTCAGATCAAGAGAAGGTATTCATTTTTATTTATGTATGCTTTTGTATTTGAATGCCTCACGCAAACAACGTAGCAAACGACAAAATGTAAAAATTGATAAAACTATATTTTTGTTTTTAATTTTTTTTATATCAAAGGCCATTAATTAAAAGTGTCCTTACTAAAATGTAACACGTCACTCCTAAAAAAAATTACCTATGTTATATTAACAAAAATATTCAGGAATCAAATTAAAAAATAAAAGTGATTTAAAAAAACTGACCCCAAAAACACCTACAATAAAAAAAAAACGATAAAAATGCTCTAAAAAGTATAAATTGGTTGCCTGATTTAATTAAAAAGCATATTAATTTTACACAATACGTGACTAAAAACACATAACTTGCAAAATATTCATTTACATATAATCACTTTTTGAAGTCAGCGTCAAATAACCTACAACTTAATATAACCTGCTCACTCGACAGATGGTAGGTATGTTTATGTTTGGCGCCAATGAGTGGAGGGAAATTGTATGTGCCTGGGTTCGTATTGTTTAGACAGAAAAGTTTGCTGCAAATAAAACACATAACTGAATTAACAAATACCAGCGCAGGAGGATTTCCTAGTGGGGTGATCATTATACCATCACAATTACACATACACGCTATTTGTCTAATGTAATGTACAATGTAGTGTCATAAAATGTAATATTTAATAAATAACTAGTAAAAATATGAAATTTGGAAATTCGTATTCTCATGTGCTGTAAAAATCTCGAAGAAAATGTTTTCCCGTCTTCTACTGTTTGTATCGTATATAAGGGTTAGCGTCTACATAAGCAAAGCGGACAGAGCGCATCAGAAGGATTTTAGTATTCTTTATATAGGAATTCACAAGCGCGTATCGGATCATTGCTAGACGGTAAAAGTCTGATCCGTACATAGCGCCTATATGGACGCTAAGCTTATTACTGACATATTTCGATCTAAATTACAAAGTTTAATTTCAAATGTATATGATTTACTACTTTTTTACTTCCTTGCACTCTGTGCAAGTGGCGAATTTATTGCCATATGGAAATTTCTTCCAATTAACCAGTGTTTCCAGCCCAGAGAAGCAATATTTGCGTGAGAAATGAATTTAAATAAATTTTCTCATCTGCTGGGGATCGAACCTAGGACGCCGGCACAAAAGCCTAACCAACTGTGCAACGGTTGTCAATTTTGATTTTTTTCTCTTGAATTTTGATGATTTAGACAATACGACCACTAATGGCACAGAATTGGTTGCACAGAGGAGTGGAATATCAGTCTGAGGTTGGTTGGTGAGTGGCGAGCGGCGAGCGGTGAGCGTGACTTGAGTCATAAAGGGGCCCGTTAATCCCGCATACATGGTCGCAAGCCCATGTGGCCCGCCTATTCTGGCTGGCTGGTACTCTACACTAGTCACCTGTGCTCGTGGACCTGCCTGTGATTGCCTTTTCCTTTTGTATCTTATATCATAATATTACTGGGTCGGGTCACATAAATAATTGTTATGAGCTATTCTTGTTTTAACTTGTCTATAATATATTGTTTAATAATATTGTTTTTTTTTCAGGCTGCCCTTATCATGCAAGTGCTGCAATTATCTGATGAGCAAATTGCAATGCTTCCACCAGAACAAAGAACAAGCATTTTGGTTCTCAAAGAACAAATTGCTAAGAGCACACAACGATAGATTTGTATTGTTTTATAATAAATTTACCTTACACATTTACATATCTTTCTTTTATATTTTTTCATAAAATCTACCTACCCATTTCATTACACTAGTTGCATGTAACACATGAGATCCAACTGTCGATGGTGATTGTATGTAAAGTTGAAGAATATATACCAAACTATAAACCCTTAAATCCAAATTATTGTATTTTAAGATATTTTGTTTTCTATACAAAATATGTAGGTATTTATGTCAAGATAAGATTGTACCGAGGTCAGTCCTTTTTTCCTACCCAGAATTTGAGAACAGCATGATGGTATGTACATATGTATACCCCCATGTACATATGTTTAGAGATTAAGTATCAAAATATTCAGTCTCCGTAGATATTGTGTAGTGTATACTGCTATACAAATTGTATGAAACAATGTCGTTAATAAATTCAATTTTTATAAAAATTGTTAAAAAAGTTTGAGATGTACTACTACAATAATGTTCATATTTTTTTTAACCACCAATTGGTGGTTAAATGGCTGGCAGGGTCATGGTGGGGTATGTCTTTCCGAAGATGTACTTCAATAAAATGCCATGTAACGCCAAGTTGCATACCATCAGCAACACTGCCAGCAAGTCCGACTCTCTAGCGTCCACGAGTGGTCTCTCAAGGCCCCGCGAACCCCTGGGCAAAATGTGACACATTACCATCAGTGTCACAGCTAATAGAGAGCGGACGATGGCGAGGCTTCAGCGCCATAAAACTGAAGTATCGGATAAGGGAAGGAAAACCCCGACAGAAAACCAGGGCAGGGTTTCAGGCCTCAAGGTAGCAGCCCTACCAGGAACCTAGGATACGACGGGCTAATCACCTATCTATCTCAAACTATCAGATTACGAAACCAAAAGGAAAAGAAGCCGGACCACCTTCGAACAGACTTGGCGAACGATATAAGGATTACGATATGAAAATATGTACATGGAATGTTAGAACTCTCTATAGCGCCGCAGCAATAAGAGTCCTGCATGAACAATTTCAAAAATACAGAGCTGATGTAACTGCACTCCAGGAAGTCAGATGGTTAGGTGACGGCTGCATGGAAAAGAGGGATTACAACATGTATTACAGTTGTCATAAAAGGCACCACATACTAGGCACAGGATTTATAGTTGCGAAGAGAGTAAAACATCTGGTCATAGATTTTAAACCTGTGAATGAGAGAATCTGTGTAATACGTCTGAAAGGTAGATTCTACAACAATCTCAGTATAGTTAATGCCCATGCTCCTACAGAGGAAAGCACAGATATGGAAAAGAATGAATGGCATGATTTGCTAGAAAGCACCTACGATGCATGTCCAAGAAGTGATATTAAAATGGTGATTGGGGACATGAATGCCAAAGTGGGAAAAGAAGAGATATACTATCCAACTATAGGCACAAACAGCTTGCATGATCATACAAATGATAATGGAACAAGATTGGTAGATTTCGCAGCGTCACGCGGAATGTCTATAGGAAGCACATTCTTTCCACACAAACTCATTCACAAAAGAACGTGGGCATCACCAGATGGCGCAACGTTTAATCAAATAGATCACATACTAATAGACGGCAGACATAAATCAAACCTTCTTGATGTCAGAACGTACAGAGGAGCAAATTGTGCTCCGATCACTTTTTGGTAATGGGAAAAGTAAGGGCAAGAATATCCATGTCCAAAATTCACAAAACAGAAAAATCTTCTAAATTCAACACTAAATTACTAAAAGACGTGAATACCAGATCGAGATAAAGAGAAGAACTTCAAGGACTATAAGCAACATCGATACATCACAAACAGTTGATGAAGTCTGGAACTCTTGTAAGAAATGTATCAAAGATGCTGCAACTACTGCCCTTGGCAATGAACAACCCCAAATACGGGCTTACTGGTTTGACGAAGAATGTGCACTTGTCACAAAGAGAAAGAATGAAGCCTACCTCAAAAAACAAAGGAAAACAAGAAATGCTGAGGAAGAATACAAACAAAGGAGAAGAGAGGAGAAACAAACCCATAGAACCAAAAAGAGAGCCTATGAGACAAAACAACTAGAAGAACTTGAAAACCTCAAGAATCGAAATGAAATCCGAAAGTTTTATCAAAGTATTAACCAACAGAGAAAGGACTTTAAACCGAGAATAACAGCATGCAGACTCGGATGGAAATATTTTGAATGATAAAGACGATATTTTGAAGCGCTGGGCGCAACATTTCGACAAATTGTGGAATAGGCAGAGCTGTACTGAAGATACTGATTTTGAAATCCCCTCTGACATCTCGGACAATGAAGAAGCTACCCCATCAATCGGAGAAGTAGAAAGATCCCTATTATGCCTCAAGAACAATAGATCTCCAGGAGAGGATGGAATTCCAGGCGAATTACTTAAATATGGTGGAAATGAAATAAAGATAATTCTCCACACATAAATTACAAAAATATGGGAATGTGAGACACTACCAAAGGACTGGGAAACAGGCATAATATATCCTCTTCATAAAAAAGGCGATGCAATGCAATGTAGCAACTATCGCGGCATAACGCTACTCAACACAGCGTATAGTGTTTGCGGGCATGCTGTTTGTACGACTGCTTCCATATATAGAGAGGATAGTAGGAAAATATCAATCCGGCTTCAGACCTGGAAAGTCTACGATCGACCAGATATTCTCACTTCGACAAATACTGGAGAAGACTCTCGAGCATAACATTGAGGCTCACCATATATTCGTGGATTTCAAGGCCGCATATAAACAGCGTTAATCGGACTAAACTATATCAGGCGATGATAGAACTTGAAATCCCTCCGAAACTAATCAGACTGGTAAAAATATCAATGTCTAACTCTAGTTGCCGAGTTAGGATTCAGTCTAGTACTTCGGAACAGTTCTACACCCATAATGGTCTCAGACAGGGTGACGCACTGGCCTGTCTATTATATAGCACTTGAAAAAACTATAAGGGACGCCAGAATAGAAACATCCGGAACGATCTTCAGAAAGTCATGTCAAATATTAGCATACGCAGACGACATAGACATTATCGCAAGAACACTCCGCGATGTGAAGGCTGGTTTCGCTGACCTAGAAGAGGCAGCAAATAATATAGGACTGGAGATAAATGCCTCTAAAACGAAATATATGTTGGCAACTAGAGGTGCCCAACCACAACATCCCCCAGGAACTTCGGTAAGAGCAGGTACCCACAATATTCGAGTGTGTAGACACATTTACTTACTTAGGTTCGGTCGTAACAAGTGTTAATGAAACCAGTGTTGAAATCAAGAAAAGACTTGCCTTGGCTAACAAGTGTTACTTTGGACTACAGAGGCACTTTAGATCATGTGTACTGTCAAGAAACACTAAAATCCTTGTCTATAAAACTCTTTTACGACCTGTACTGACATACGGCTCTGAGTGTTGGGTTCTTGCTAAAAAGGATATGGATGCATTACTGGTCTTCGAAAGAAAAATTTTCGGTCCCCTCTGCGATCAAGGCACGTGGAGAATCAGGTTCAACCACGAACTACAGAGCCTATTCAAGGAAACAAATATCGTCCAAACGATAAAAATAGGGAGGCTCCGCTGGTTAGGACACGTGCATTGCATGGAAGATGACCACACACCAAAAAGAATCCTCACAACACGTCCGGAGCGTAGAAGGGGTGTGGGAAGGCCGAAACTGCGATGGATGGATGGAGTTGAGAGGGACCTTCAAATAGCCGGTGTGCGGAATTGGAGAGAAAAGGCCATGGATAGGGTGCAATGGAGACGATTCCTTGAGGAGGCCAAGGCCCATCCTGGGCTGTGGAGCCACTGATGATGATGATACCAAACTATAAACCCTTAAATCCAAATTATTGTATTTTAAGATATTTTGTTTTCTATACAAAACATGTAGGTATTTATGTCAAGATAAGATCGTACCGAGGTCAGTCCTTTTTTCCTACCCAGAATATGAGAACAGCATGATGGTATGTACATATGTATACCCCCATGTACATATGTTTAGAGATTAAGTATCAAAATACTCAGTCCCCGTAGATATTGGGTAGTGTATACTGCTATACAAATTGTATGAAACAATGTCGTTAATAAATTCAATTTTTATAAAAATTGTTAAAAAAAGTTTGAGATGTACTACTACAATAATGTTCATATTTTTTTTAACCACCAATTTTCAGCATTCTAGTTTTTATGGTTTTTGATATTTATGAAAAAATTAAATTTCAAAAGTTGATAACCTCTGACTGAAACAAAAATTCAAAATTCTGAGTATAAAAGTTTTGAGCCTATAAATTTCTATATATTCTGAAATTTGAGGCTTTGTGCATTGAGCAGGTCAAAAGTTATAAGGAGGGATGGACACACTAAATATTCTACTCCGAATTCTGAGTAAATCCATATATATATAAAACATATATTGTGAGAAGCCTCTAAGTTGGTGTTTATTGACTTCTAAGTTGAAAAAAATGTAAAAAATATAGACCTGGCTTCAAATCTCGCCCATCTTGACTTGATACTTTGTTGATATGTTAAGAGAAATATATTCTCTTGAACAAATCGACAGTTGTGTATAATTGAATTAAATTGATATTCGCCAATAGGTAGCTATACTATTGTCATGGTCAGCAGTAGAGCATAGTAGATTCAAATATTCATAATCTTGTCTGAAGCAAGCCGGAACATACATTACACTAGAAATGTACATTTATATACTTAAACCTTTTGTTTACTTTATTTTTAATGTAGGTAAATAATTTATGACTTGCGCAGAAAATAATTAGCAGAAAATGCATAAATTGTAAAGTTCTTTTTTCTAAAAATTTAATATTGAAAAATCTTAGTAATGGTCCGTGAGGTATCCTTAAATCTACCTACAGTTGCCCATGAGCACTATCCTTCAAAAATAACAAAAAATCAGTAAAGTACAAACGACATTGCTAAACACTATGCCACAACCGTCAACATATGTAGATTAAAGTTTCAAAACAGAAGCAGAGATTGAGACCTGAATTTTATGCATTTTTGATAAACCCGATTTTATTCGCGAATTAATATAATTTGACATGGAATTTGTTGACAAAATAAATAAAGCTACATATATTATAATGGTTGTCTCGCCCTAATTTCGATTTTCATAAAGGTATCAATCAAACAAGAATATGAACTAAACAATCCAAATTATTGAATATTTTAAGATTTTTGTTTTCTATACCTAACCATGTATGCAGGATAATATTGTGTGGAAGGCCAGCTTTTTTCCTACCCAGAATATTATGTCAATAGCTTGATGGTTCGTTTTGTGTAGATATTTGGTAACGGACTGGAAGCCCGCACCTTGTGGAGTTCACTGGATTTTGTGACGTCCATCAGGTGTTGCACTGCACCAAATATATATTTTTAAGTACCTACCTTACCTTACCTTAGATTCACCAACAAACGCCCCTGAACCACCGGAGGCAGCCATTTACTGCGCAGCTGTAAAAGCTGACTGCAAGCCCTAGCTTAGAAGCTGAGCGTAGCGATGCTTCTCAGCTAGTGTAAAATAAAAAAATAACACCGTTTTTCTAAAAAAATATTTCTTGTTCCAGAAAATAACCAAATAATTCAGGTCTCTTAACGATCAGGGATTTTTCCATCATAAATATCATGCATTGGCAACGAGAGTGTCACAACACAAAATATGTAGTTTTTGAGAAATCGCATTTTAAAGTTATTTAATATCTCCTTTAAAATTTACTGAGATGACATATTGGAAATGTAATGCTAATATTTAATTAGATTAATCAATGTCCTATAATAATATTTTCACAGACATAAAAACTTTTCATCATTTTTATATTTTTTTTATTTTTTTAAAAAAGTTCTCCTGATGTGTCTTTTTTTCTAGATGAAATGTGAAATTAAAACAAGAATGCATTGTTTTTTATATTTATTATAAAAGAACAAGTAATATTAATGAAAAATATTTTTATAAACTAAAAATATTACTGTTGTACAAATTATCACATAACAGATTAGGAAAACCTGTAATTTTAGAAAATGTTTATATGTATGGAATAACAGCCACAGTAATAATTACACCTCCAGGAGGTGAAGTGGCTAAAAATAACTGAATACCTACCTAATAAGGTAAGAGTAGAAATAATTATTTATTTCAAAAGATAGATAAACATGTATGTTTACAATATAGTTATATTAAATTTATATTTTAACAACATCCTATAGAAATATAATTTCATTACTATAACTACCATTAAACACTCCTCGTAAAAGTAAAAAATTACACATTCAAAAATGGAAGGCCAGTAAAAATGAAAATATGATTTAATATAACTTTTTATATGACTTTTAATGCGAAGGTTCAAATAATATAAATATGACTAATGGTTTTCTGATTTATCAAGTCGTAAAAGATATGAAGAAACAAAATAATCACATTCTCAGCGATTGAAAAAAAAAGTATATTATTTAGTGATACATAAAAAAGTGTTAACCTATAGATAATTATACCTACTATGTAATAACAAAAAATAGACATCTTGTATACATTCAGAAATTTGAATGCTTGCTTTTTTAAATCCATTCTGGATAAAAAATACATACATTAAGTTGTTTTATATTTTGATCTAGCAAAAATTCATTTTTATGCATCAAAACAAATGACTGCTTCATGAAACTTTGTGTCAAACACATGAAATGTTTATTTTAATTTTCCTCATTCATGACACATTGAGCCCAATCAATTTTTTCCAATGGATATTTTGAAAAATCGGACAATTCAACTGTTCCTTGTTCAACAACAATAATATCAGGATCGTCATCCTTTTCCTGGGGTTTTTCGAATGCTGTTGTGACTATATCTTCAGGTTGTGCATACCTGAAGGACAGCAGAAGCTCAGCTAAATCATGTATCATGTTTATTTTCAAATGAATGGGAGTCACACCATCTTTTGGTTCACCGACAATATTAATTAAACACTTTTTATCTACAATACTCTGATGAACGAAATCTCCAATTTTCTGGTCCCACGATTCAGAAATAGGTTTTACACCTTGCAATTTACATTTGACAGATTGTATTGGAATATTGTGGGCCACAATATCTTTACGGAGTGAAGATATGGAAGACTCTTGAGTGTTTCCGTAGTCAACAAATCGAACTAATACCTTGTTATTGTCACATATTTTCATGACTTTTGCTCTATAATATCTATTGTCTACATCGTATTTAGCAATACAAATTTGTCCTTCAAACCAAAACATATCATACGGTTTAGGTTTAGAATCTCTAAAGTGTGCAGTGAGAGTATTTCCAAGTAAATCCAAAGTATCAGAATTCTTTACTACGTCGTAAAGATATATATCAAGATTATCATCAACGTATGTGGGTAAACCGACAAACTCTTCTGAGGATAATGGAAGTGCAGGAAGCCAGTCATCGTACGTAATGGGAGGTTGAATATCTTTATCAAATTTTGGAACCTCATTACATGGACTATTATTTGAATCAGTCTTTGGTATAGTTTTACAAATTTCTTTTTGAGATCTGTCTGGTATAGCTAAGCCATCCTCTATGATTTTGTCATTTAATTTCCTCCATTCTTTCCTGGTAGGTGTCAAAGCTTCTCCAGGAGTAGTATGAAACACCCAGAGTTCAATTGGCAAACTTTTATCCACAATTTCACCATTTTTAGTAATGTAATAACGGTCATAAGATTTTACCATTTCCTGAAGCGATTCACAAGTTAACATGGGCCACTTATTTCCTGATGCTGGTTGGATTCCACTCAAGTGACACTTAATAGCTCCATCTCGAACATTCATAAATCTGGGAGCTAAAGGTCTCAAGTTATCAGTTGGTACATTCAAGAACGCAGCTGTATCTTTTAAGAATACCTTCGCTGATTTAGAACTTTCGTCAACGCTTTCAACAATAGCACGGTTCCATTTTTTTACCTTGGGACAGAGCACAGCACACTTATCTCCTTTCTTCCATGAAAAATTGGAAGTATTGGTTGCATTGTAAACTCTTTGCATATCTTTCAAAAGGGCTTTTAACTCTTCTTCATCGTCCGATTTTATGGACACATATACTTCAGAAGGGGAGATGGCAGAAAGAATTTTAACTTCCAGCTTTAGTGGACCTTCTAGTTTTGTATGATCAGGCTTCTTCAAAATTGAAACTTTTGTTTCAGGTACAACAACATTTCCGGTGTTTGTTTTTATTGCTGAATTTGAACTGAAACATAAATTACATTTGATTTAAAGTCTCACCTATTCAAATATTTATTAGTAACAAAACAAAAAGTCAAATCAACACCAAAAGTAAAAAAAAAAATATGTCATATCTCTGCTGATACATGAATGTAATTATCATAACTAGTGATCGCCCAGAGGTCAAAATTTGACAGAAATCCATTAAATTGTCATTGGACCTGATCAATGAACATATGTATTACAAAGTGTAAGGGCCTTTCTTACTATTTAAAATACGAGTTTAATCCGATGGTAAGTCAGTTTCGTCCATACAAAAAAATGGGTAAGGCGACAGTTACACGTAAAGTATTTACTGTGATCCGTCAATAAATACTGATGTATCGTGGTATTTACTGAACGTGTAGTCTAGTGTATTGATGGATGTCAATATTTATTTATGGATTTTATTATTAATTTATTATTAATCCATCAATAAATACTGACGTCCATCAATAAATATCATATTGATGGATCACAGTAAATACTTTACGTGTAACTGTCGCCTAAGTATCAACTTAAACACAAATTGCAAATAGTAAGGCCCTAATTGTTTAAGTACTATTTATATTGTTTCACAGTATATTATGTATTTTTCTTTAACATGACCTATAATTGAATTTAAAACACCTGCGTCATGTTTCACAGTGGCAGTATGAAAAATCTATGGTTTGATGTAAAATATTTTATTTATTTGATGTATTTGCAACACATATGTATAAATTTTAGCTTTCTTCAGTCCTTCTCCATATGAACTTTAACTATGCCAAATCTCATACTCTTCCGTGTGCGCAGTTTGCATAAAGGGGGTCTGAAGTTTTTGCTTCACTTATTAATATATAGATTTATGTTTATTACAAAATCTCACCTATTAAATAATACTCCAAAGCCTTTTTCTATCATTTCAGTATTGAAGCAAATATCTTCTGAAACAATAGTCAGAAGAACAATATCTTCAGTAAAAATTCCTCTTTTCTTCTTAGATTGCTGAATAACTTTGATACGACAAATAGGATCGTCTTTTAATATATTTCTCATGTATTCTGTAGCTCCGTCATTCCATTTATCCTCCACTGGTGAAATACCTCCCAACTTGCATTTTGTTACCTTGTAAAATAAATTATTTATTAATAGATTAAAGGAATATACATATATTCAATACTAAATCATTTAATTGGCGACATTGGAAACTATTTTTGAGTAAAAAGGATACCGTTGAAAAATTTTAAACATTATTTGTCACCTGAAAGAAACATTCAATGTTCATGTTTGCAGATTAT
Source organism: Molanna angustata (assembly GCA_963576475.1). Taxonomy (NCBI): domain Eukaryota; kingdom Metazoa; phylum Arthropoda; class Insecta; order Trichoptera; family Molannidae; genus Molanna; species Molanna angustata. The sequence goes on along the minus strand of OY754976.1, from coordinate 19,956,007 downwards.
TGAGCAATATCTTTATTGAAATTATAAAATAATTACCAATTCGTCTATCTTAAAGAATTTGTTGTGTAGTTTTCGTATGTTGATCCAGTTAATGACATGTGTGTATCCCGTGTCGACTAGAAAGACCTTCACTTGTTTACCTGTCACCTGTTCTATAAGTCCTCTCCACCATTTGTCCTCAACAAAACAGGCAACGTACATTCCTGTCAAAATAAACACAAAATTATAATCTAAACTATGAAACCAACATATTTAATGTAGATGGGTGGTGGCAGAGCATGCGCTGGGTTAAGGCCAATATTATAAACGACGTACCAAATATCCGTAAGAATGCCGACTATTAACTAACGGATAGTCAACCGTCAGTAAATATTACCGGTGAGCATATTATGAAACGTTTTTGACGATCCGTAAGCAAGCAGTAAAAACTGTCAAATTTTACTGTTGTAGTCTATGGTTTTGTGTCGTTTCTATGGAACTTTGACACTTTCGCGCGTCAAGTAGCGTCAACATAACCTAATAGACTATATGGCGGCTGTACTGGGATACAGTTGTATATTTGTTATATATATAATATATTTGTTATATAAAAATGTCTCAATCAAACGAACTAAATGTCAATACGTAGCATTTGAAACGCCTACAAAATCTGCTGGAACTAATATGATTGATCCCAGAGCATAATACTTCAAGGCAATTAGTAACTGGATTTCTGGAGACAATGCCTTATTTCGTCTCGTCTTCCTTTTTAAGTCACCTCCGATCTCTTCTTTTAAATTTTGCGCAGCACCTTTTGACAACCTGAATCGATACATAAATTCCATATCATCTAGTATATTAAAATAATTTATTCTCACTTTGAATTCTCTCGGGCATCGCAAAACAAAATCTTCATCCGACGAAGAACTACTTATTAAATTCAAATTGAACTTGAAGACATAATTAAACTCGCAAAAATATACTTCGAACACGAAAAACTACCAAAAAACAATACCGCTACAAAAATGACATCACATAACCTCAAATCATACAATTTACCGATCGGTATCTGCGTTTAACCGTGGGTCTAGCCGTCAGTAAACTTTGGTCCGTTAATTTTACTGGCGTTTTACTAACGGATTGTTATAAGATGTAAATTGTGACGCTTATACCAAATTTCAGTTTATTAGGTTTGAAATTTAACTTACGGACCTTTATAATATTGGCCCTTAGTAATCTAGTGGTCGGGAATTCGAATCCTACCACAACCAATTTTGTTCACCTATAACACAAGTAAATGCTTAATTTAGGGTATGTATAAGTACTTATATGTACTTGTTACAAGGACATATTCATAACAATTTATTGATAACTACTTAGTTAAACACAGAAAAATTTTGCTGGATATGCTTTTAATTTCTACTACTGTTAAGTTTATTTTTAATTATTATTAAAAATGAATAGGTACCTTTACATGGAGTGTAAATGGTTCCAACAGCATTGTTAAGATTATATGTGGACGAAAGATCATCCGATAAACTGAGGAAGTAATCCAGTAGAAATTTCTGCAAAAAAGGGAGAAATTACAATAAATATTATGTGAATAGTTTGATTAATAATAATTACTTGTTCATAATTCAAAAAGTAATAAATGTCCCTCTCTATAGCTGTCTTCGACAACTAAGAAACATTACAAACATGGTACAACAAATTATTATTTCTTACCTTTCTGACAAAGAACATGAACGGATTGATAATGTTGGTAACAATGACCTCCTCCATATCACTGATTCTCTGCCTATTCAATAGCCTCGTAGAAGTTGGTACTTGACTGAATCTATTTATCTGGAACAATCAATTTAATATTTTATTTAACATGGCTGCGTAAGGGACACCAGCCACGTGGATCCGTTGTACTCTTCTGAAAAAGCGTACAACGTAGCGATGAGAAGAGTTTGTAATCTGCTAAAGAAAATGTTAATTCGAAACTTGAAAAGACCCGGGGTGTAAGTAGGGAGAAACAATTCAGAGATCATTCCACAGTCGTGCTAGTTGTAGGTTGAATGTTTACTGTGAATGGGTGCTGCAAGAATAAAAGGTGTAACTCTATGCAGGTTGAATATTTACTGTGAATGAGTGCTGTGAGAGTAAAACGAGTACCTCTATTGCGAATGGAAAGGACTAGAGATGCAAGTTCTTTTGAGTAATTACCATGGTAGTATATATATATCGAATATAATAGCATTTAAGCTTCAATTAAACAAGCATGATATTATTTTCTACGGGATCTGAATTATGAATAATTTAAAAATCATATCTTTTAACTGGTATTATAATGACTTACTTCATTTTTAGTATTCCCAAGGCAGGCATGCTCCAAATAAATAAGGGCATCTTTAATGGAAGTGGGGCACTCCTCCGGTGAATGAGGACTTGTAATAAGGTCTACCTCTAAAATATCATCAGCCACACGGTTTACATACATTAGACACTCTCCATTACTCCTGAAATTAATAGTTCATCAGCATAAATAAATATATAACAAAAAAGGGATAAGATGCTTTATGATGAAGGATATGGATGAAATGTATTCCAGTCATTGGAGCCTATGACCATCCATCTTCAGAAACATTAAGAATCCTGTGAAAACAGTGCATTTTGACAAGTGGTTTTATTACATGTAAAAGAACATAATCAGCGATACAAGATGGTATTGGGACTGATAAAAGTAATAATACTTTTTTAATTTAATAATTTACCTGCATATTATTTTATACATCAAGATGGTATCCTCATCCAACCATTTCTCTTGCTTTGGTACACAATCAACTAATGTGCAGTGCAGACAAAATATTGGATAGAACTGATCTTTGGGGATTTTACGTAATCTAAAAAATATATAATTCAAAAATCAAGATAAAAACATATAATTAACATATTAATACCCTTATCAAAGTCTGAGAAGTCTGTAAATTTTGTGAATACATCCATAATGCATAATTATCATTTTTAGAGATACTTGTGACGTATCATTATAATTTGGACGAATCATTAAACATAACCGAAGATATCAATGTGTAAAGAAGAATTATACAAAAACTAATGAATGAATAAAAATTAGATGATTTTCTTTGTGAATCAATTTTTGTCTTTGACACAATTACATCTACTGAACCATATCAGAGAAACTAGTACTGTTAGTAAGATACATATGAAACTGATTTTCTGTTATTATCTAGTTTACTAACTGAGAAGTTGTTTTATTTAATTACTATTAAATTATTTTATATAACAATTATGCAAAATAAAATATTATGTAATTTTAAAATAAGAAAGAAATATAAAAATAGAGAAATATTTTGTTTAAACCTTTTAATACTAAGTGATCCTTGCATGTTATATAAATATATTGTTGAATAGATTTAAATGATATACAATACTATCTCACTAATCCAGTATGCCCAGTAGTAAAAAAGCATTGATTTAATTTGTATTTTACTAACGAACAATTACGTACTAATATGTAACAATAATTTTAAGTGTAAAGAGAAGAATATGTGAGTATACACGCATGTATCGCGCTTCCTTTTATGAAGATATGCACATCATTCACTGGTTACCCCACATTGTGGCATAAGCATGCTATGATAGCAGGGCCGGATAAATCATAGACCAAGCAGGAACAAGAAGTCAGGGCGGTTGTCTTAAAAAGGGCGCTTAAAATTCGAAAATGTTAATCATATAAATCAAAAATTCGCGGGTATGGCGCTCGGTTCTCTTTGCGTACCCGGATAAAGGCTCGGCATGATGGTGTGTATGTAAAAAATCCCGTTCAGTGCTAATATCTTGCTTGCCTACTTTTAACATGTTGTTCGTAAACATTGTGGTATTAACATGTCTATGTAGGGGACACCAGCTATTAGGATTTGGGTCCATTTTGCTCTTCCGAAGAAGCGCACTACGTAGCGTTGGGAGGGGTTTGCAGTCTAGAAAAGAGTTTATTGATTCGGATTTTAAAAAGACCCGGGTTGTACGAAGGTGGAAACACAGAATTCGGAAGATCGTTCCACAGTCGGGCTGCTGTATTAATAAAGGAGTTCGAGAAGTATATGTTGAAGGTCCACTGTGAATGGGTGCTGCGATTGAGTAAAGCGAGTGACTCTGTTGCGAGTGGGTGGAGGAGGGACCAAAGATGCAAGTTCTTCTGAGCAATTTCCGTGGTAGTATCTATAAAATAAACTTAAAATACCGACTTTACGTCTGTGTTCTAGTGATTGCAATCCATCAGTCAGTGATGGATCATCAATCAGACGTATAGCACGCCTTTTTAACAATTAAAAATTTTACATAATTTTAAATTGTTCTACATTTAAAATTCCAAAAAAAAATTGGGGTGGGGGGGCGGATTCAAATATATTGCTACGGGTGCAAAAACACGTTTATCCGGCCCTGTATGATAGTATTAATTAAAAAAAACATATTTACTTAATTAAACTATATTCCAGTAATTAACAAATTTGTTTACATCAGTGAGATTGTACTATATATTATACAAGAATATTTAGTAAATTATGTACCGTTTTAATTTAACATTTCCAGAATGTCCATAGTCAATATAAATTACAGAAAACCCATCGTTTTCTATATCCTTGTCGTCTTCTTGTTTCAATACTTTTACACGATCCCATCTCTTTTGTGTACTATCGTATGTGAGAAAAACCGTCCCTAAATACAAAAAATAATTTATCATCTGTACATGCACAAATAGATCACACATTGATAGATGGAAGGCATTGCCTCTAATTTGCTAGATATAAGAATCATCTCTAGCATCTCTATGGTAAAAATGCACAAAGTAGAATGAAAATCCAAGATTAGTACTGAAATCCTGAAGAACCATCAAGTAAGGTTGGAGTTTAGAGAAAAGTGCAGCCACACAGAAGATCGGCCTGGTTTGACCGAGAAATGTGAAATAGTAACTAGGCATAAAAATGCAGCAAAAAAACACCAGAAATAAAAGAAGGCAGGAAAAACATTTACATACAACGAAGAAGAGGGAATTTGTCAAAGAACAATTCCAAGAGCTCAAACCGTTGAGATCCCAGAATAAAAGTAGGAAGTTCTACAGAGCTGTTAACTTCCAAAGAAAACATTTCCAAGCAAGAATCGCAGCATGAAGCGTTGTGTTGAGCACTTAGACAAATTATTAAATGATTAGCGAAATGAAAAAACAGAGGAGCCAGGCCTTGCCTTGAATAATGGTAATGATAATGACCAGCTAGAACCTAGCCGGGAAGAGATAATAATACTGATTAAAATTTCAAAGAATAATAAATCTCCAAGACATGACATACCAGCAGAACTGTTAAAGTATGGTGGCAGTAAAGTTATCTCAACTCTGCATGAAATAATCACTAAATATTTGGGACTTGGAAGAAATGCGAAAAGATTGGGAAACTGTCATGTCTGTCCACTACATAAAAAAGGAGAAGCATTGAACTGCACTAACTATAGAGGTATCACGTATTTAAGCATGGCATATAAGGTCTTCGCAGGAGTTTTGTTTATGAGAATCCTTCCTTTCGCGGAAGATGTTGTTGAGCAATATCAAAGAGGGTTTTGGCCAGGCAAGTCAACTATTGACCAAATATTCACCCTTCTACAAAATATTTTTGTTATGGTAAAAAGAAGCAACAATTTTCGTAAACCTCTAAGAGCGTCAAGTGGCAACTTGCGAACACACATAGTTTTTTATCTTATGCAACGCAAACTAGTTGAAAATGCGAGCAGTACTCCTATTGTAGCAATAGCATGCGTCGCCCACGTTCAGTGCTCGTTCAAAAGCATAAGGAGGTTAATAAGCTATATGGGTTATAGGGATGATCCTGAATCATAAACATAAATTATTAATTAGATATTTGCCATTTGACTCTCATTTTTTAATGAAAGGTTTTGTTTATGGCCAAAATTTGAGACTATAAAAATAAAAAATTCTAATGGAAAAAAATAACAATTTGTGCCCAAATTTTTTGACAAGAATTTTTAATTATATCTTCTCGTGCAACTACATTCAATATTAATTTAAAATGCATCCAATAACAAGTTTGCACATTCTGAAGATATTTTATGCTCTTAATGATTCAGATAGACAACATAATTAAAAAAACTGTTACAACGAGAATAGAACCAGGGACCCTTTCACTCAGGTTTTTTTAATTATTATTAGAGGGTGCTCTTATGCACTGCGACCCTTAAGATCTTTTGCACTCCTCCCTACTTGCTTACCGGATTTCCTGTTACAGCACCCCTTCGAGTCCTAGCCCTCTTAGGAAGTTTAGGACCCTCAGGGGATTCAATGTTCATTTGGGGTCTGCCCAAGGTCCTCGTTCTAAATTGTGTCACAGCATCAAATTGCACGAGGAGGTGGTGTGGCGTTTCCGCCTCCTCCCTACAGAATCTGCATGTGCCGTCTTCTTGTAGTCCTATTTTCCACAGATGTTCCCCAAGTCTACAATGGCCTGTTAGGAACCCTGTCAGTTTTTAGGGCTTTTCTGCCGAGGCTCAAACATGTTCTGGACCTTTTTCGGTCATAGTTACCGAGCAGGTCCTTAGCCTGCACTCAGGAGTTAGATATTTAACCAACTGAGCCACGAATGCCTAAAATCTATTTTTATTCCACACAGGCAATAAATATTTCTCTCGACTAACCAGATGTTTATATGCCTGTCTTTATTGAAAAGAAAACAATCAAATGGACTATATTCAATTTAATACTCAATTACTCATACTCAATTTAAAATGTTTTTATAGATAATTCTTACCTGGATTGACTTCTTCGGGTCCCGGAGTTACCAGATCATTTTTGTTTTTATGATAATTATCCGACATTTCCTTGAGTTTCGGTAAAATAACCAATCGTTGAACATAAAAGTCATGTGGACTGCTAAGATGAGTGACCAGCACTTTTTCAGTCATACCTAAAATATCAAAAGATAGTATATTAAACAATAGTATATTTCAGAGGAAAAATGTTCAGTTAATTGAGATCACTAAGAGTATGTAATAGAACAATATATGATAGCATAAAAAATGAGGACATAAGGAGAGAATGCAAGATAAAGAAGAATATTATAATTAAAATGAAAGTAAAGGGACACCCCAGAACCGGAAGACATGACCATGTGAATATTTTAAAAGAATGAATCATAAAAAGCTTGAACAATCAACGAGCATGTATGAGACTATGCATGGATGTAAAGTAAGCCAGGAATGTGTACAAAAATAGAGTAAGGCCCTCGGTTCTCTCTGCTTACCCCGTAAGAGACATGGCGTTTCTTTATATTATTGTGTTTGGAACATCGAGTTATAGATAAATAAATAACCAATATGAAATGTTTAGTTATAAAATACGGCATATTTTTTCTTTTAAAAAAGTGGGGATTGGAGGTAGCCTATAATAATATATACCCTGACCAATCACAACTTGAATCAGTTCTCTGGTCAGTCATATTCAATGAATATCATGTAACTGAGTACACAATCATCATTTCATCCCACAATAACAGGTGACGCTCGTCTTATGGGGGACTCCTGTGGGGGATACAAGGTAGCCTATACATTATACATGTATACCTCCACCCATCACACCAATAATAAATTCTCATACTTTCCCTAAACTAGGCATAAATGCTTGTACGAAGAGTGAACGAGATAGGTCGAGGAAAGATGAGATTGGAACTCATCATCACTGGATTACTAATCCTGTTTGATTGTAAAATTATTTCTTTCGATTCAAAATGAATTTTTTCCGCACATTTATTTCAGCAAAGGTTCAAAATTACATACATTTTAATACAATTTTTGTTTCACTGTGTATGCAAAAATTATTTAAATAAAAAATACCTGCTGTGAGTGGTTTGATAGGTCTTTCTTGCTTGACGATTGGAATGACTTGAGGTTTTTCTCTTAAAGTATTAGCAGGTTTAGGTTGACCTAAAAATAAAATCGTACAAATAATAAATATCGCTGTTGTGCATTACAAATTTTGCATGAAACCATATATTGTATTATAAATATAAACATTTTCAATAATCTGTGCAGATTACATTCCAATACAGATAGTAATACATTATTACATAGAAGAAAAATAGGTATTCAAACCCCGGGTACCCTGATTTGCTAGATCAGTGCACTAATGCAGATCACTGACCCATCTTTTTCTTTTTTTAGTTTTTTATGACAAACTGTGTCTCCAGCGGGAATTGAACCCAGAACTTTTGGCACAGGAGTGTAGGCGTGTATGTATTTTTTTTTAAATAATTGTAGGCAATATGTTGACAATTGGCAAGTCATTTATTTGTAAAATAAATTGTTTAATGTATACCTGTTTCGACCCCTTGAGATATAATAATTATTCTTACATGTTCAAATCCCTCAATTTTTACAATGAAACACTGGGATATAATTTCAGTGTAGAATTGTACAAAAAACTTATATAATATACTAAAATTACATTAATACAAAGAGAAATAATGGTCAATTACTCCCAGGACAACACAAAAAAGAACAAACACATGCGGCCTTTATTAACAACAAAATAATCAGAAGAAATTGTTACAACCACAGCTTGCCTTACTTGCAATGACTTGACCCTGTGCAAGAGGCGAGACTATTGCCAAATGGCAATTTCTTTTAATCAACTTCTAGTGTCGACATTATTGTTTTCTACAGTTTTTTTTCAAGCACATTGAATTAACAATACATATAAACAAAATGCATAAAAAAAAAAAATTGTCCACCCGCCAAGTGCGTCCACAGCTTGCATAAAATTGGTATAAAAATAACACTAAAATAAAATTTTGAGACTATTTCATTATTGTTGCCAGATTTATTTATTTATTTTATGTTTTATTTTATACCATCTCAATATTTATAACATTATTTATAAATAGTATCCCAACCTCACTAGGACTATGCCTGTTTCGAGGTTAGAGATTTACAATATTATATTGATAGGTACAAAGAAAAATTATAAAGTTTATAGTATTTTATATAATGACGGGGGGCTTGCTTATTGGAATCTTTATTTCTTTAAATTTTAGTTATTTGAAGAAGTTTAATTTTAAAAAATTAAATCTACATACATGCACCCACCACACAAAAATACAATATTTACTAATACGCAGTTGGGTACCATCATTATTGTGACAATAATATTATTCCAAAGCAAAAAAGGCACACTCAACTGGTACAATTAATGCAAGGTACATAAATATAAATGCCAGGGTGACCACACTCAAAATATTTTTTATATGTTAATATTAAAGAAAAAATAAAACAAATTACAAATTAATTTAAATCATATCAGATGAGTATATAAATATTGAGTTGTTTTTTGAACAATGTAAATGAATTTATTTTTTAAGGCATTCAGGAAGATTATTAAACATCAAAGGAGCTTGAAACAAAAAAATATTATTTTGACAAAAAGATGTTCTTGCATTTACAGCCATATAGTTTAAGGATAATGCCATTCCAGTGGTTCGATTTTGTTGGGTTCTGTTTGCTATTTCAATACTAGTATAAAACTTGCACATATTTAATTGTTTTACAGTATGATATAACATTACTTTTAACAATAAATCTGACGAATATCGGAAACTCATTTGAAAGCAATTTTTAAAATTTATTAAGCAATTTCCAAATTATTAGTCTTAAGACAAGATCCCCAGCATACAACATTGCAAGAAAGTAAAGATTGAACAACAGCAAAATATACAGGTTTGATAATTTCTTTGTCAATTATGGGTCTAATAGCCGATTTCTCCAAGGTCCCTCAAAACCGAACATCAGCTAAGTACCCATTCGAAACTTAAATCCTTGAGTGGCTTACTTAATAAATTTGCATTTCACCAACAAATAACAGCCACACTAAGCTGATGTCAGGATTATTTTTTGTTACGTTTCCGGTGAACATGAATATGGACTCAAGATAACGTTACTTTAAAAAATATACAAATAAGAAATACATAATAAACTATAAAAATATCATTAAAATATTCTAACGTGTGAATTTCACGATTTTTACTCGATATATAAATTAATTATAAAAAAGTACTACTTTGATCTCATGAGTATAGGTAATTGCCGCTGGCGTCAACAGATGGCGCCAGCGGCGCTCGCTGTCAGGATAGCCTTGTTTGTACACTAGTTTTTGTTTTTGACACATCATGTACAGACAGTTTATTTAGTATTCACATGAATTTAGTTATTTTATATTAATATTTGTTACTTTTTTAATATATAATGCAACTGGCTCATGCCAGTCGCAATTATAACTACAGACAAACCTAACCAACATATTTTTACCAAACTTTTGTAGGTAAGGTTTAAAAAATCAGTGTACATCCTAGGATATACTGGCTGTCATGGCTGTTATTCGCTTCGCACTTGTTGATTGTATAATATTTAGCAGAGTATAATTATGAAACGTTCTACAAATTTTACCCCCAGTGAAAAAACTAAATTAATTGAATTAATTTCAAAAAACACGGCAAATGCTTTAAAACAAACGGATGGAGCATGTCTATTTCATCGACCAATTCTGCCAATTCAACGATTTCACAAATCCAGCCATCTTCCATAATGATAATAAACAAAATATAACTTAAATTTTACAAAAAAAAAGATAAATTCAATAATAAAACAACTCTGCGACGAAATCGTAACCCAAATATCTATCTGTCAAACACGTTAAGTGATGTTTATGAATGGTTAATCCACTAGAGACCGCCACTTAAAATTTTATGCGCCGACGTCGCTAAGCGAGGCTAAGATTGTTTGGTGAAATACAATTTTGCGCTAAGTGGTTCATAAATGTGATTTTTTAAGGAACCTTGGGGAAATTGGCCGTAAGCTCCTTAAAAATGTAACTCAGTTTACTTATTTTATTATTCATCATTATAATATGTTTGTCCCATTTCAAGAACTTATCAACTTGTACACCAAGATTGTAATGAATTTTCATATTTAGGCAATCCCGAGTTTATTATTTAACTTGAAATACATTTTATGGCATAGTTACATTAAATCAGTAAATAAAACATTAATTTTTAATGTGTTTTCAAACATCAACCAATATAAACATTTCCCCTCCCGCTCTTTCTCACAAATCAACATGCGCATAAACATATTTTTTTTCCAGTAATTATATTATTATTGAAAAACGTTTTCAGTTTTCCATTATATTTTAATCTTACATGCATATTGAGCATTATTTGGTCCATGGTTTGTTTTGGGTCTGAAATCAAAGTTAACATCTCTCCCTCTAAAATGACCAATTCTGTGGGCATTTGCGTTGGAATCAGAGCTGACTGGAAAAGTAAAAATATAATTAGGAGTCAAAGTTTTTTTTTTATATGGTCGCTTTTTATGTGTCTTTTACACAATCGTTTTAAACTGCAAAAAAATATATTTCAAATATTTTTGATTAAACAAAGAGATGACAAAACACGATTACAATGTATATAGCTTAAACGAAACAGTAAAATTAATAAACACTTTTTTAGATTTCAACAATAAAAATAAATATTTTGATTTTGAGATACAAAATAGGTACAAATTTTTAAATTTGAATATTATAGTAAATTATGTTCCTAAATCTACATACATTGTCAAGTTATGTTTAATAATTTATCCTTTTTATTTTTCCATTTACTTACTATCTAATTTGTTATTTTTTTATACGTATTTCAATTTGTAGTATTAACCTTATAGAGACGAGCGTCACTTATACATGACAGCTGATTCCGTGCCTAAAAGACGCGTGTCATCTCTAGATGCCACGCTGGTATGCACAACAAATATGACCGTCCACAGGTACAGCGAGTTCTTTTTTATATCCGTCGTCAAAAGGTTAAGAGGCTATAGCAGTAAATTTAGATTTTTTTCCCAGTACCCCCGAAAGATACGTCTTTAAAATAAAGAACAGTTTATTTTTACATCTTAATTCTATTGTGAGTTTTTTTAATTTGAATTTGTTTAAAACTTTTCGTGTAAAATTGGTTTTACTAAAACCCTGTTTTAATTTTTTACTGTATGTAACTAAAATAACTACAAGGCCTATGAAGTAGATTTTTACTTCAATCGAAAGAGAATATGAAAATCTACCGGCTGAGTTTTTTTTACTTAAATACATTTCTTTTTTCATATTTCATACGTTAGAAGATAATTTACTGTGCATATTTGTGTACATCCGTATGCCCAGAGTTTTACTTTTCACAATATGAACTTTGGAGACAGGAATATTCTTGTGCCGCTCTGAATTTGGGACATAATCTCAACGCTAAACTCATTGGTGGTAGTGAAAATGCTACCCAGATACCTGAACGTATCCACTTCTTCTATCCTAGCCCCACTGACAACCACATTATTATAAGGTAGTTGTCTTAAGTTATTCAATTTGGATATGTACCGGTATTTACCTAATTCTCATTCAATATTAATAATAGTTGCAACATGTGAAATATTCACATAGTAAAAATAAATATAATTTTCATTAGCGTTTTTGATATTATTTTTCATCTTACAAAGATAATTAGTTTTCACGTAACTTGCCAATATTGATAAAAAATTCTGTATAAGAAGAAATATTTTATTGGTTAGGTACTCAATAATTATTATTAGAAAACAATTCGATATATTTTTTAAATAATATATTCTATGCAGAGAAACTAAGTATATCTGTTTCGCTCTATCGCATTCAAAATCACAATCACATATAACACAATCAGCAAATATTGGCATTTAAAAATGTAATAATATGAATAAATGCATAAATTCTGTCACAAATATGTAAATAATTTTCCATAACATGAAATAGTATTTTAAAATATACCTCCAGATTTGACTGATGCTCCGTCAATTTCATCAGGAACTGGAGGCACCTCCATGTATGAGGGTAGTTCTGACGTAGCCAATAACTTGAGACCATTGTTTTCGACATTCAACTTGCAATGATTCTCTAGGACTTTAAAAATGTGTTCGTCTACTTCAAGTCTAAAAAAAAAGCACACACACACACATAATGTAAAATATCTTGTATTTCATTTCACAACAGCTGAAAATTAATTTATCATTAGAAGAGTATGATAGAATTAATAAGAGATCAAAGATGGAATTAAAAAAACAAGATGTTAAAACTGAAATCAGGATAAGGATAGGATAGTAGAATATCCAGAAACCTGAAGGTGAAGATTCTGGGCACACATTTTTTAAATTTATTTCACTGTGTTTTCCATTTTCTTGAATTCTACAGGCTAGAGATAAAGAAAGACACATTTGAAATGTGGTACTGGAGAAGGATGCTGAAAATTCCCTTGACAGCTAGATGAACTAATATCCCGATTCTTTAAGAACTTTACACTGCAGCGAGATTGTGAATATATGTATACTTGAGTTTTTTGACACAACTCTAGAGGGGAAGACAACCTTAAAAAGCTGATAATGGTTGGAAAAGCACTTGCTACAAGACCAAAAGACAGGTCACCGATTCGCTGGTCTGACCAAATAAGGCAAAATATTCCTGCCATGATACTAAATATAGCCGTACATTCTGGTAAACAACAGAGTACACGAAGGCCACGACCATGGGATAATTTTATTGAACAATACATTGAAGTCGGAAGAAAGTGTGATCTCATTCATAAAAAGAATTTCATTAAAAATTTTGAGTATATAATAGGAATTACAATGAATACTTACTCTATATTAGGTTTTGTGTTTTTGGCATCTTCGTCAAAATACCACGGAGTGTCAGCAGCCTTTTCAAGAACTTTAGCAATTGCACATAAATTGACCTGAAACCATAATAGTAAAAATTAATAAAAAATCAAACTTTTTTCAAATCCCATTCATATGGTCGAGCCTAATTTTTCTTGGCTGACATCTGTCTATGGTGTCTTAAGTATTGTTTTGTTGCATAATGTATTGAATTAATTGTGTAAGTTTACTCATGTCCTAGTAGTGAGACTAATGCAATAATTTTGTAACCACGTAGTGAACATTTTTTAAATAAATCATACTCAGGGTATCTTTTTCAATCTTGCATTCCTGTATATTGTATTGCCTATGCATCCAACTCCTCCGAGTCCTGCCGGAAAAAATATGAAAGAAACATGTGGTGTAGTGAGAGTATGAAAGAGACATCTTGTATGAAAGAGATGGATGATATTACAATAGGTCAGTTGAGAAGTGTAGGCGGTCTTGGTTACCGGCAAGTGGGGCAGTTGTTAGTACACGGCCGAGTAGGGAGCATGTTGATATATTATTTGTAAATAGATTATTTGTTAAAGACAATTACTGAGTTATAAATTATATCTATCATCTAGTGTGAAGACAAAACTGATCATCCCCAGTCAGTATATTACAGTATATTGTTCCTTCCGTGGGGAGCACGGAAGGAACCTCCACGCGGTGCCCCCTGGTAACAGAAATTCTCTGGCCAATCCTTCCACCACAGCAACGCAACAATGCGTTGCTGACACGAAAGGAGGAGGAGGAGGAGGACTATATTACAAAACGTAAATATTAATGAGCACAGGACATATTGAATCATTTATGTGCTTGTTGTCTTACAGTAGGTTTACATCAAGGGGCCGCCCATACCTTATTATCTTTAGAGTAAAAATGCAATCAAATTCCCTCATTTTGGAGTTTAGTCACAAGTTACAGTACTGACAACAATAAGTATAAAATAAGTACTTTTTTTATCTAATGGCAATTTTTTTTTAGTGGCAATATTGAAGTAAGCAAATGACCCTGAAGTTAGAGATGGGCTCAATTCAGACAAATATTATTTTAAAATTGAATATTTTTCAATTTACAAATATGATAAATGAACAAGCATAAATCTTTTTCAATTTACAATTATGATAAATGAACAACAATTAACAATTATGATAAAGCATATTATAATAAATGTCATTTTCTACAAAAAATGTCTCATATATTTAACTTTGATTATTAAATAATTAGGATCATTCATCTGCATATAAATAAAGTAGACCTCGTAAGATTGGTTTTGCACATGTTTGTGCACGGCTAAATTCATGTCAGTCTGCCTGTCCATGAATTCGTTTGAAACCTTACTATGTCAAAATCGGCAATTTTACAGTAGAGCAAAAAAATTCATCATTTATTGTTTGACACATTAATGTATGATAAGACAATGATTATTACATACTAAATTATAATTGATATTTTTTTCTGAAATTAATTAGATGTCATTTTGTCGTGTTTACAACTTGATAGTTTACTAATTTAAATGTTTTTTTAAATACAAAAATTATTAGTATCATATCTTCATGATTTATATGATTAATTATTTTTGATTAATTTCTCCTGGCGGAAATCAGATGTTATGGTGGTCTTAGCAACTTTAAATGATTTACAGAAAAGGGGATATATATTAAAAAATGCATATTTTTTTAGATACCAAGCTTTATTAAAAAAAATCCATCGGTTCTATATTTTTCAAATTAGTGACTTGTTTACATTTTCTCCATACTTTATTTTGTAATGCCTTGATTTTCTTTTTTCGATTTTTATCAAGTATGTATGAACGAAACAGCTCTCTCTTTAAACGTATTTTTCTTGGAGTGTCCTGCATAGAAATATCATTTTCAGGCAATGTTGGATTTGATGATGAACAACTAGGCACCGAAGGTTCAAGAAGGATGGGTGAAGTTATCTGAAAAAAAAAGATTCAATGTAAATAAAGAATGTCCGCTAGTGTGTTAGTTATAAAATTTATTAACGTATATCAAAATAATGATTCAATAAGTATATAGGTAAGGATATTTAAAAACTTGTAGGTATATAAAATTTACAAAAAAGTCCGAAACAGAACAAATAAGTAATATTTAATCAACACATAATATGATAAGTACTAAGTCAGAAAAAAACTATCAACTTACTTCAGGACAAACAGTATCTAATTGAGAGAAAATTGAAGGGACAGCATTATTCTTAATTTTACTTTTATAACCACTTCGGTCAATTTCATCATCTCTGAAATGCTTTGAACAAATGACTGTACTTGAAGATGGTTGCCAATTTGGAGGACGATTGACAGCAGCAATCCACAAAGCTCTAAGAGCTGGATTTTTTGGAAATCTGTAAAAAATACACTTGTTGTTCACGTCCATTTACATAAATAAATTAAACACATTATAAATATAAAATAAAAACATTCACAATATTGTGTATTACTTAAAGATGTCAGATAAAATAAAACTAATAAATAAAGTACGTATAAGATTATTTTAATCACATGAAATCACGTTTCACAAGAAATATAAAATAATAACGCCAGTAACTTATAGGTATTCATTTTGTCAGAGCCAACATAATATATTCTAAATTGTCTATTTTTCATAAATTAATTGTACTATGTTGCACTATTGTATTGTTGTTATTTTTGTATGTTAATGTGGATTTAAATAAATAAACAAATAAAATTTTGAATTTGCAGAAAAATTATTAGAAAATAAATATTGAAAATAAATTCATGTCCAATGCCCAACTCTACGGTCGATGAAATATGGCGGCCATTGGCCAATATCGCAGCGGATATATGTGATGTGATTGACATGCTCAATTATCTTAAATCATTAATAAAATATTTGGTGACAATATAAAAACATTACAAATATGTGACAAAATGATTGAAAAAGCATTAACAGTGAATACAAATTATGTTTTTTCTCAAATTGTGCCCGAAACATATTACAATATAATGGCGGATTACGGTCTTATCCACAATTTACAAAACCAATGAAATAAAAAAAAGTAAAATTTTAAGAAACTATTACAAATAATTATATCGTTCTTAATATTAAATCATTAAGAACGAATCATTCAAAAAAAATAACTATACAATT
This sequence comes from Molanna angustata, assembly GCA_963576475.1. Classification (NCBI taxonomy): domain Eukaryota; kingdom Metazoa; phylum Arthropoda; class Insecta; order Trichoptera; family Molannidae; genus Molanna; species Molanna angustata. The sequence goes on along the minus strand of OY754976.1, from coordinate 19,939,088 downwards.
ATAATTTAGCCATGGCCAGTTGGACACGCAATATTACGTTAAATATTGTTAAATATAGTAGGTTAGTTTCAATACTTACGAGTGAAAAGATATACCGTGTCCTTTATTCCTACATTTCACCACACAAGACCTTTTCGAGATTTTCTTTGCAATAATTAGTTAGAAAAACGAGAAAAAACGATTTTTGGAAGCAATAATATTTTTAGGTTAAAAAACGAGATGTTTACGAAATATTTTGCGTTGCAAACAATAAGAATGAAGTTCGCGCTAGTTTGCTCGGATAACATATTTTGTTGTCAATACTGTAACTTGTGACTAAACTCCAAAATGAGGGAATTTGATTGCATTTTTAATGTACTGAAGGCGCCTCCATCCTTTATTCCTCCAAGGTTTACATATTGATTATAGCTCCAGCCCTCAGCCTCACTAGCACATATTGATTATAGCTCCAGCCCTCAGCCTCACTAGCACATTTTAATTGATCTTTTTTTTATAAAGTTTGTATAATTTAATTGTAATAGAAGTTGTGTTAAAGTGAGTATCATTTCTTTTTTTATAAAGTTTGTATAATTTAATTGTAACATAAGTTGTGTCAAGGCCCCCATTCACGATCGTGCCATCCTTCCAAATGGCTTGCTATCACTCCAAAATGCGCTCGTGAATGTCAAAACCCACACAGCCCAATTGGCCTGTCACACCAAAATGGAATTCCAAACGGCGCCGCGACAAATGCCGCGGCGCATCCTGTCGGTACGGCATGCTCATGAGTATGAAAACTAGCGGTACATTGTGCATCTCATTGCGCAGAGTTGTTTGACACTCTCGTGAATGCGAAAATACAATATTTCCTCTTTGGATTTTTCTTTTTATGTATATGTAAACAAACCTCTATAACAGTTGTATGAAACTCATCATTAGAATTATAACTCATTTTTACTTGAAAAATTCAAAAAAAAAATAGTGACAGCTTGTGTATACTAATTTTGATTGCTTGATGGCGCGCCCGTGAGTGTGATGAAAATTTTGCAATGGTCCAAATGGAGCCGGTTCATATGGAGCGACGCCGAATGGCACGATCGTGAATGGGCTGCTTTAAAGTGAGTATCATTTCTTTTATTGAAAACCCATCATCACAATAAATTTGCAGTTAAATTTTTGTAAAACAATATGTTGTAAATATAATTTGGAGGTAGATGTTCAACTATATTTCAAGAACACACAAATTTGATTTATCAATATCATTTTTATATATCTGATAATTGATCCTAATCACTGCTAAACATGTACTACCAAATTACTATTCTCTTGATATTTAAAATGTGTTATTTTTTTCTTAAAGACTTATATTTTCTATTTTGATAACATTCTATCACATACCTTATCTTTGAAATTAGGTGTCAAGGCCAACTCGGTTGCAGCTATCAACTCTGTCAGTTTGTCTGTGGAATCATACAGATTGTTGATCAAGATGACCAAACTGTTTTTGTTTTCCTTCAATTCTGCACTGAGAGCATTCTCAACTTTTTGCAGTATTCCATGCACATGGGAGAAATGACTGTATAGTGTGGACTCAATTGATTTTACATCAACCGATCCATACATCATTGCTGCATTCTTTTTCTCTAATTCCTGTAATAAATAGTTATCAAATTAATGATGGGTCGATATAAAGATGGGTCGATGGCAGAACGGTTAGCGCGCTGGGCTAGTAATCCAGTGGTCGCGAGTTCGAATCCTGCCTCGACCAATTTCGTTCGCCTATAGCACAAGCATTTATTTGCTTATTTTAGGAAGGTAAAAATATGTATATGTACTTGTTTAACAAGGACATATTCATTTTTTATTTTAAAAATTTAAAATTTAAATGATGAGTATTTCTTTATATACACTAGCTTCACCTCGCGCACGGAGCATTAAACCATTGACTAGTCATTTTATATTCAACTAAAATTTTCTCATATTTTAAAATATCCTAAATTACTCAAATTTACACTTGCTAAGGAAGGCAAGTCCGGTCAAACAGTGAAATCAAAACACTCTTGATTACCCCATATCATGGATAGAATTATCATATTGAGTTCTATAACACCTTAATATACTATAGAACTCCATAAGATAATATTATATCCATGATAGGGGTTTTGATTTCACCACTTGACTGGACTTGCCCTCTGATTTTTTGATAAATTTGTAATAAAACTATTTTTTTAGAATAAATTAATAATCTTACCACAGCAGTTTTTTTGATACGAAGAACCACATCTTTTACAGTTTGTTTATAGGAAAGAATATCTTTTTCAAAGTCTGCACTCTGCAATACAATCATTTACTTTATTAATTATATATAAATACATGGAATCATTGACATGTTATACAAGATATGTCTTTGATGTGTGACATAGGTATGTAACTAAATACATGAAAAATTATATACCTTTTCTTGAGCGATGATGAATGTATGTTTTCCGCAAGTTTTCACCAAGCATAGAGCGCAAATGGGTTTAGAGCACTCTTCGCAGTACAGATCTAAAAATTTGGTAGGGTGAACTGTGCACTGCGAAAGTGACATTAAATATTTTTCAATTTCTGGAAAAGAAAAATGGAGTTGAAATATAATTTTAAATAACATACAATACAAAATATGTAAACAACATTCTGAGAAGAACTCTATGAATTATTTATATTACTGATATTCTAATAATTCAACATAATAACAACAATATATTTAAATTGAAAAATATAAGTTGTTACATTAAAGTTGTTACTAAATAATTGATACTTTCAAAAATCAGCACAGATCTACTAAATATTATTGACACTTCTTTATTTAAATGTTGATATTTATTCAATCAAAGAACTACAGGTAGCCCATCGTGGGGGATATGTTCTGGACTAATACGCAATAAGTGAAATTCTGCAACAAACGGGGGATTTAAAAAAAGTTAAATAACACTACCATACCATATTTATAAAATACATATACATACATACATACCATCACGCCATATCCCTTACGGGGTAAGCAGAGAGAACCGAGCGCCATACTCCTCTATTTTTGCATACATTCCTAGCTTCCTTTACATCCATACATCGTCTCATACATGCTCGTCGATTATTCAAGCTTCTAATATTTCCTTCATTCAAAATATCATTCACATGGTCATGCCATCCCTTTCTGGGGCGGCCCCTACTATTCACTCCATCTCTTACACCCATGTATATTTTTTTTGGTCAGTCGTTCATCATTCATTCTTTCTATATGTCCAAACCACCTCAAAGCATTCACTTTCATTTTACATATAATATCCTTCTTTATCTTGCATTCTCTCCTTATGTCCTCATTTTTTATTCTATCATATATCGTTCTATTACATACTCTTCTTAGTGATCTCATTTCCACAGCATTTATTCTACTTTCATGCGTCTTTTGCCACGTCCATGTTTCACTGGCATACATCAAAGTGGGCACTACAATTGCATTATGTACGGCAATTTTGGCTTCCTTTGAGATGCTTGGATCGGACATTACTGGTCTGAGAGCTCCGTTTATTCTGTTACCTGCCATAACTCCTCTTTCAATGTCTTTATCAGGTCTTCCATTCCTTTCAAACATACTCCCCAAGTACAAATATTCCTCTACTTGTTCTAGCCATTCGTTCTCTACTTTTATTCTACACGGAGTCATACTTTCAGTTTTTTTCGAATACCAATATCTTAGATTTACTCACATTCATTCTCAGTCCGTTCTGCAAGCATCCTTCATACACTTTATTCACTAAATACTGTAACTCATCCGCACACTCAGCAATCACTACTTTATCATCTGCATACATCAGATCACGTACATTTACAGTATTTAGTGTCAGGCCTATATTTTCATTCTTTAGTGCTCTTACGCAGTGATCAATATAGAGATTGAACAGCCATGGGGATAATACGCAGCCTTGCTTCACCCCCTTATGAATAGGGAACCATGTTGTCAGCGTATCGTTGACACGGACACAGGCTCCACTATTTTCATACAGAGACGCAACAGCACGTACTAGTTTGCTCTTCACTCCATACATTGATAGGATATCCCACAACTTTTCTCTATCTACTTTATCATATGCCTTTTCTAGGTCTATGAAAGCACAGAAAAGTTTCTGATTTTTATGCAGAACTTTTTCTGTAGCCATGCGTAAAGAGAAAATTTGGACGATGCATCCTCTGCCCCCTACAAAAGCACCTTGAGCATCTCATATCTTGCATTCCGTAATCTTGCGTATTCTCTGGTCAATAATTCTTGCATACATCTTGCCAACCGAACTTAACAAGCTGATAGCTCTATAGTTTTTGCAGTCGAGTTTCGATCCCTTCCCTTTGAAGAGAGGAACTACAACTGCATTTCTCCAATCCGACGGAGTGTACCCAGCTTCCCAGCATTTATTAAAAAGCGAGAGACACCATTCCGTTGGTACTTTACCGCCACACTTGATAAATTCGGCTGCCACACAATCCACTCCAGCGGCTTTGCCTGTTTTCGCGTGATTAACCGCTTCTTTCACCTCTTCTTCCGTTATTTCATCTCTTTCATTCTCATCAATAACCCATGTCCTCTGTCTCACTGTATCACCTTGAACGCTTTCATACAATTCTTTGAAATATTCACACCACCTCTCTTTCACACTTTTGTCATCAATCAGCATATTTCCATCTTTATCATTTATACATTTTGAACCTTTTACTTCCCCTTGCTTCCGCTTAGCTACGCCTTTCCAGAACATTTTCATGTTACCCGTAAAGTCGTTCACTATTTTCTGGCTTTCTTTTTCTTTTACACTATCTTTTTCTATAAAATACACTTTAAATAATAATGTCATACACACAATTATTCATTATTCCACGTTGCAAAAACTAAACTTATATTTAATTGTTTGGCTTTTCTGCGTTTACTACGTAAAATTTGTCTTAAAACTTACAAATCATATGAACAACCACACTTTACAGGACTTGCTTACAAATCTTCATCGTTTTCTTCAAACAGCTGTTAAACGGTTTTTAAGTGATTAGGACAAGAATCAAGGAAAAAAACGCAAAGAATATGCGAAAAAGCTATAATTAAACTATTTGAAATTAATCCTTAAAAAGAATTTGCACTCATGTTTTATTTATTCTCACTCCCAATTATTAAACGATCATTTATGCCCTTAAGTTGGTATTGATATAAATTGAATCAGAATCGGACTTGACTGTACAGAGAAAGGCTACAGATAAACAATTTGGTTTCAACTCCCAAATAAGAATTACAGGAAGTCTTAACAATTAGCTGTTTCATTAAATTGATTTTTTTAGCAACTCTGCAAAAACTGTCATTCCATCCAACCACTCTTTATTATTTGAAATGTTTACACATATTTATAATGAGTAAGAAATGAAAAAAAACTGGAGTGATGATACATGTTTTACCAAAGGTGGACTGTACAATTGAAACATTGAATGTTAGAAGTTTTATGGCTGGTATTTAATTGTTCAAAAATAGTCTCCCAGATACTAGTTAACTAAATTAAAAAATCAGAAGATTATTCAAATACACGATAGAAGAAGAATTAAAAAATAATAAGTCAGAAAAATTTAAACAGACCAGTTTTGTTTTTCTGCGGAATGTCAATGTGTCTCTGTTTGGGTACAATAGTTTGTGGAAATGGAAAGTTATTAGAGCCAGCAGGAATATACGATACATGGTGAGGCTGAAAAAAAAACATTATATCTGTAAATAGTTATATGGAAAACTGTAATTTAAATTAAGATCAGAATCAAATAAAGTATTATTCAACTCCATATGATTAACTAAAGATAAAACTACCATATTTTATTCATCTTCATGTCTTAAATTGAAATCATTTGACTTCCAAGATGCAGATTTTTGGTAGTGGGGTCGCAGTGTCTACAGAAAGGGTTCGCAAGACATAAACCCGAATGCAGACTCCGACCGTCCGATCGCGAGGAGCCTTAAGCGTGGTTTAATACTAAAATACAAGATGTTTTCGATGGATGATGATTTTAACAATTTTGTCAAATATTTATTTGGTAATTTTGTCAAATCCAATATCACACAGAGTATTCAGCGACCTATACGAGATGTGGAAAATTCGCTGGAATTTCAGAAAAATCATGCCATCGAACTGTCAGTGTGAGCTTGGTTACACGTGTTTGTGTTGTTATGACAAAAAAACATTTTAAACGTCAGTCTAAACCCATAGAAAACAATCTCTTTTCTTCATATGCAATAGTGTGAAACGCTACGTCATCGACCTTAACTTTGGCGTAGTATTTAGTTAGTGATGTCTCTGTAACGCTATTTCTAACTAAAGAATACTAAATACTCCAGTGAGGTTAGGAGTAAGTATTTAGTTACCTAGGACTGCATTCGGGTCATAGATTAGGTTCTTGTAACAAGAACATATACATCCTAACAAAATAAGAAGCATCTCAAATGCAAAGGCACTCAAATGTGATTAGTCCCATTGGTGTTTCCTCATTTACCCAGCCAATACTGACATCATTGTCTTGAAACCAAAGACAGGGATAAATTATATTACTGTATTGCTTAACACTTCCAGAATTTCTCTCGGTAAAAAATAAATCCGAACGTACCCCTGAAATTTGCAGGATTCCCTCGCTATCCGTTTAATTTGTTAGATGTAAAACTATAATTTAGCAAAACTATTGTTAAATATGATGCAAACACTTTTGATTGTTTTAGATTTAAAAACAATATATCTTTCATTGAAGAGTTATTTATGTGGAGCTGACTGTTCCATGGGACACAAATAAAACCACCAATACAAGCTAAATAAGTACAAGGAACTGGTAGATAAAACAGTTCAAAATGGCTTTGACAAAAATATAACCACCAATACGAGCTAAATAAGTACAACAAACTGGCAGATCAAAATGGCTTTAACACAAATATATAATATGCTGTAGAGGTGGGGGTGAGATACCTGCCCGCAAAATCTTTATATTCTTACTTTAAGGACCTAGGTTTCCCTAGAGCAGCAGTCGGGGAACTTTTTTAACCATTACCCCAAAATATTTTTGCGTAAGTCGATATTACCCCTTCCCCTCATTTTGAAAAGAAGACAATCAATGTGTATTTAAATAAACATTATTTATTGAATTAATTTACACGGAAAATAAAAAAAAAGTGTCATGAAAATAGTAAGTATGTAATAGACAAATAAAATTCTCAAATTGGATCAAACGAAAATTCATTTTTACCCCATTTGGGGTAATTTACCCCGGCTCCCCGACCGCTGCCCTAGAGTTACAATTGGATAGGGTGGTAAAAGCAGTATTGTCCGCGTCCTATTGGATTTGGTTGTGCAGGGGAGTAGAGTATCCGTTGGAGGTGGTGAGCGTGACTCGAGTCATAGACGCTTTAAGCCGGCATACATGGTCGCAAGTCCGTGTGGCTCGCCTATTCTGGCTGATACTCTGGTCGCCTTACTCGTGGGCTGGATTTGTGAGTGCGGTGAAACCATGATTGCCTTCCTCTTTTGTTTCTTATAGTCGTACAAAATGTATAGTGGGACGAATCATACCGTTTCTACTTCAGTACGAGAAGTGGGGTACAACTCGCTAAAAATTCTCAGAGCCTGTGCAGCCTTATATGTACTTGTTTCAAGAACAAGTTCAAATGTTTGTAATATCGGTAAACCAAATTGGTCGAGGCAACATTCAAATATCCGTCTACTAGATAAATAATCCTGTGTACAAGCTGCACAGCCACCGACCCATCTAAATTAGTGGCATGTTGAATCAATGTTTAATATAGAACCTGTAAGTTACTTGCTTAAAAAATATATGTATATTTTTTGACTCTGGACCATCGTTGAGTTGATACACTGCCTAAGCAGAGGTATGATTGTTAGGTGAAATATCGTGATTGGTGGGGGTATAAATAGGCTACATCGTATCCCTAACAAGTAATAATAGACTCACATACTTAAATACTACACATAGGATAGCACAAGAAAAATAATAAAACAAATATTCCTATTTTGTTGAGTGCGGCCCTGGTGAGTAGGTATGATGAGACCTGAGTCCAGGTCTGTTTTTGTTATTTTGAAGTGGTAATATGATGCCTCCTATCATATTTTGTAAGTAGGTATTATTATTTAAGATAATATGGGTATATCTGGAATGTGAATATGTCTATGCTGTGCCTTGTGGGATTTTTGTGTGCATGGTTGCTTTGTTATGATTGATATCAATGTGTAATAATATCAATCATAACAAAGCAACCATAACCAACCTCTAATAATAATAATATTAATGTGTATTGTGTATTAACTACCAAATCTGAAATAAACAAATTTCTGATGTCAGTGAAAATGAAACATAAATCTTCTCTGCTGCAAGGAAATTGTATTAACCTATTCTTGCAACGAGCTTGTATCATTACTTAAGACTAGGTATAGAGAAATTTCCTTCAAGCAGCTTGTCCTGTTGATGAGGCGAGTTTAACGTTTTAGGCTTATTATGTCAATGAGACAAGGATGAGCAGTTTCATCTTATCATGATGACGAGCGGCTTGGGCTTGTCGTGGTGATGATGGGACGAGAGCGAGCAGCTTCGGGGTGTTGTGATGGTGAGACAAAGGAGAGCAGCTCGTGTTTTTCAAAGTCAAACAGGCCTAGCTTGATGGAATGCAGAAAAAGTATGTAGGTGTGAGTTGCTGGCAACGTGGTAGACATCTTGACAGAGTAGTGATGGATCATGGTATGATTCAAATCACTGTATTTCTCTGGGATGTCGATGAGGGCAGTTGTCATCTAAGCCATGTTGTCGTAGAAGATTGCTACGTCTATATCCAGAATTGGCACTCGCTTGAGATTGAGCACCATCCCTCCACATAAATAATCTGTGATGATGCATTTGTCAATTTCGGTGATCTCGTGGGCGACAGCAGATTTTGAGTTCTCACACCTGTCAAGTAGACAGTGTCAGCAGTCATCGGAATCGGGTTGCGATGTCATCGCCTGATGTTTGTATTTTTGCAAGCTTGATGAAGGCTCACATTACAAAATTCATAAAATCAGAACTGTCATTGGCAAGTCCTCACTATAGGTAGGTAGATCACATCAGAGGTCAACACCGTGGATATGATTTTCGGTACTTATAGTGGGACGTTATGAAAACTGCTTGTTCGATTCATGATGTTTATTAGAGCGATTGGCGTTTTATTATATATGCCCATAGGTGTTTGTGTCTGGCTTCCATTAATACTGGACATTCACAGATCATGTGTGAGGCGGTTTCTTCCTCCTGTTGACACCCTCTACATTTAAGATCTTCTACTATCCTTATTATGAAGTTTCACCACTACTTAATAATATTTCTACTTTCTTACCATAATTGCCATTGCCTATCAGTGAAGACTTCTAATTGGCTGTTAAATTATTATATTAAATGTAACACTGAATGTATAGCTGTTAGTCTTCCAAAAAATTATAACAATAAATAAATAACAGTAAACCTCCACCTTTCGTCTTCCTTGTTACCAACAAACATTCTGTACTAACGCACGCGCCAGTTCATCAACTCTTGATCTATGTATATAAACAAGAAAAGTGATCAAATTTGAGTACAACTGTAGTTCAATATTTAAATGTTTATAAATAACACTAAGTGGTTAAAAATAAATTAATTTGGATAATAAAGCCATTTGTAAGAACTTTTGATTTATTACACAACAGTTTTAAACAAATTTGATAAAATTGAATTACCTGTCTTGTGTTAACATCTTTTGCAAAGTTGTAATACAGTACGCCGAGAAGATGAAAATTCAAAGGGAAAATTTGATATATGGCATCTGATGTCTCCTTCAACGACTTTAATTCCTCTTCAGTAATTACGTATGTATTCTGACAAGTCTGACATTTTAGCGTACGTGACGAGTGTGATATTTTATATATACACTTTTCACAAATTGAGTGACCACAGCGCAATAAGAATGGAATACGTTCTCGCAGTGGGTTAGCAACACCTTAAAAAAAGGAGAAAAAAAAAAACATGTCAATATATAAAAAAAAATTAAACTAAAGTAAAGTTACATTTCGCCACCTGATAATCCTGCTGAAGCATCCAAGCTTTATTACATTGAAAATGTGATGAACTGCTTGAAAATTACATTTCAAAAATATAGGCAGGATTCTGTGTATCAAAGCATAGATGAGTCTATGACGAAATTTTGGGCAGATCCAGCATCAAGCAATACATACCTTTAAAGCCTGTCAAACGCGGAATTAAAATGTAGATACAATGCAATTCTCTCACTGGTTATACATACGATTTGGACATTTATTGTGGAAATGATACTTTTCAAGATGGAACATTGGGAAAACGATTGGTCTATAGATTGGCTAAAAGTATCAAGGAACCTAATGTAACTTTATGCTTTGATAGATTCTTTACTTCAGTCAATCTATTGACAAATGTTCAGTACGCGGCATTGGGTACATATTTATTTTATTTATTTACGGCAAATTGCCTTTTACAAACATGAACAACAATTAAGTACACACATTGAAATTACAAAATAAAATAATAAAACTATCATAAACATAAAAGAAAAAGAAGGTACTGTAACAAAATTAGTAAATATAAAAAATAATATTAAGTGGAAAAAAAAATACAATTTAAAATAAAAGATATAGGTACTTAGGTTGAGACATAAAAATCATTAAAATATACTAAAATAATATACCTACGCACTTAGAAAAAAAAGAAAAAATAATAATTATCATAAAAAAAAATTAAAAACTGTATAATAAAACAACAAAAATTTTATATAAAAAATAATAATAATGTAAAGAAAATAAAAGAACTATTAAAAACAAACATATGGGTACATACTTAGGAAAATAAAAACTAAATGCTGAAACAAAACAAATAACAAAAAAAATATATTATAATCACATTTATAGTATAATATTATACTATACATGCAAAGTAGGCAAGCAAAAAAAAAAATGTATTGCAAATCTTAAAGAAAAAGAATCTAAATTACAGAAAATATCACATTTCAAACGAGATTACATTGTTAGCTGCGATTGACTGTTTTTTATAAAATATTGATGTTAGTTCGTATTTAAATTTGTGAAAGGAAGTGTTAAAATAATGAAATGACCGTGCATATATATTTCCCAAGTTCTGAATTCGATGTATTGGTGTATAATAGTGTGCTAAATTTGTAGTATTTTTACAATTGAATGGAAGATGATTTCTAGTTTTTCTATTTGGTACATTGAAATTTATTAAGAATAGTAATTCTGGACAGTCTAACTGATTATTAATAATTTTAAATAAACATAGTAAATCAAATAATAATCTTCTCTCAGAAAGCTCTAATAAATTTGTTTCTTTAAGTAAATAATAATAATTCAAATTTTCTATTGGTATGTTAAGTCTGTAATTGATATATCTTAGAAATTTATGTTGGATTTTTTCTACAGTATTAGAATGAGAATTGAAATACGGTGACCAAATTGTTGTGTTATATTCAACCTGAGAACGAACAAGTGATGTAAAGAGTATCTTTAAAATATGAATATTATTAAAATCCTTACCAACTTGCAAAACGAAACCTAACAGTTTCATTGCTCTATTACTGATGTTGGTTATATGATTGACAAAGGTAAGTCTTGTATCAAAAATCACCCCCAGATCTTTGATTTCTGATACAGAATTAAGTTTAACGTTATCAATCCTATATTCAAAGATAATAGGGGATTTAATTCTGTAGAATTGCATCAATTGACACTTGGAAATATTTAAATGCAGTTTATTGTCTGTACACCATTTAAATAATCTATCAAGATTGAGTTGTAAAACATAACAGTCATGTAAATTTGAAATAGTTTTGTAAAGCTTCATATCATCCGCAAATAGAATAAAATTAATGTCTGTAAAGATTTTCACAATATCATTAATAAACAATACAAACAGAATTGGCCCCAAGTGAGATCCTTGCGGCACTCCACTTGTTGCTATGATAATTTTAGATTGGGTGTTATTTATTCTTATTTCCAACCTTCTTCTCAAAATATAGCTTTTAATCCACTCAAGAAGACTACCATGTACACCAACTCCCTGCAGCTTATTCAACAGTATGCTATGGCACACCTTGTCGAAAGCTTTACTGAAATCAGTATAAATGGAGTCCACTTGCTTTCTACAGGCTAGTGAATCTTGTATAAAGTTCTCATACAATAGTAGGTTAGTTAGTGTGGATTTGCCAGCTAAAAATCCACATTGGTATGGTGTAATTATTTGATTAAAATGATGGGTGATTTTTTTTAAAACAATCTTTTCGAAAAGCTTGGGTATTGTTGATTGAATACACATTGGCCGGTAATTACTTATTTCATTTTTATTGCCTTTTTTAAAAATAGGAGTCAAAAATCTAAATTTCCATGTTTCTGGAAAACAACCAAGTGTTAAAGATTTGTTAAAAATTACTAATAGGGGATAAGATAATAATTTTACGCATGATTTGAGAAATATAGGAGGTACATTATCAGGACCAGAATTTTTGTTTGAATCTAGTTGTTTTATTGCGGATTCTATGTCATTAATATTAATTAAGAATTGTGGTATATGTAATTTTAAGTCAGATTTAAACTCAGGGATATTGCAATTATTGTCTTCAACATATATGGCTAACAGAAAGAATGTGTGAGTTATCATGGATACACTAAAAAGAGGAGAATCTATTTTTCGGGCCTCTGAAAGTAATAAAATAATGGCGGTTAAATGGAAGGACACCAAGGATGTTTTGGTAATGAATAACTGTTATTAAAATGATGTGTCGACAGCTAGCCTAAAGATGAAGAATGGTACAGCCGAAATTATTTCATGTCCAGAAATTATAAAATTTTATAGGCAAGTGATGGGTGGAGTGGATTTAGCGGACAAAATGGCAGAACTGTATGACCCGAATGCAAAGTCCTAGGTACCTAAATACTAACTCCTAACCTCACTGGAGTATTTAGTATTCTTAAGTTAGCAATTGCGTTGCAGAGACATCACTAACTAAATACTATGCCAAACTTGAGGTCGATGGCGTAGAATTTCACATTATTGTGTATGAAAAAAAGAGATAGATAGCTTTCTATGGGCTTAGAAACCTATCTATCTCTTTTCTGACGTTTGACGTTTAAAATGTTTTTTTTCTATATAACACAAACATATGTAACCAACTCCATACTGACAGCTCAATATCACGATTTTTCTGAAATTCCAGTGAATTTTCAGCATCTCGTATAGATCGCTGAATACTGTATTTGGTATTTGATTTGACAAAATTACCAAATACATATTTGCCGAAGTCGCTAAAATCATCATCCATCGAAAACATCTCGTATTTTAGTATTAAACCACTCATAAGGTTCCTTGCGATCAACCTTAATTTTTGAGAGTTTACAAATGTTAGTTTACACCGATGCGCATGCGCTAAGTATTTAGATATGTCTCTGCAATGCGATTCTCATACAAAAACGTCGTAGCATCCTCCAGTTGGGAAACCACGTGATCTCCTAACTTAAGTGAGCGACTGTGCAATGAAAACATGGTTACTATTGAGAATTTAGTATTTAGGTAAGACTCTGCATTCGGACCTAAGATGACTTTGACAGAAAATCTAGTAAATGGTGGAAAAAGGTGTTTCACAGATTGATGATTTTCAGTGCTGTAAATAGCTGGACAATCTACACCGAGCTACACAGGGAATCAAAGAAAAAAACATTTTTAGATTTTCTTGTTGACCTTGCCGAAGATTTAGTTGCCGAAGGGAGGAAATCTGCGAACGTCAAAAGAATGAGACAATATGGTCGTCCGTCTAACAGCAGCACAAGAATGAAAAATGTCGGGGGATCACCTGCCAATAAAGCATGACAAACAAACAAAGTCGTTGCCAAAGATGCAAAAGACAAAACAAAGAGAAAAGGATGAAACTTGTGTATAAAGCATGTAATATTCCCTATTGTATAACTTGTTTTATGAAATACCACACATAGGTATATTTCTACAAGGAAAAACAATTTTAACATTTAAATTTTTTCAATAATTTGTATTGTATTTTCCTAAAAATAAGATATTATTTTTCTAATATATTTTCATTTGTATTGGTTTTAGTACTGTCGGGATAAAAATATCCCAACGTTGAGGACGGTTGGGATTAATATATCCCAGCCTGAAATCCTGAAAAGAGAACTAGTAACAGTGTTATGGACCAAATATGTCATTAATATGTCACTTCCCTATTTGATAAGCCACTTATCCATTTTATATTGTTTACAAAAAAAGTAGCCCTGAAACGGCTAAACACAAATTTATCATAAAAAAAATGTTTTTCTCAGTAAAAAATGTTTGAGAAACTCTGGAACTTTTTAAAAAAAAATAATTAGAGATTTTGAATTTGTCTATATTTATACCAATTTTCAGCGTTCTAGCTATTATGGTTTTTGAGATATATGGAAAAACAAAGTAAAAATTCAAAAGTTGATAACCCCTGACTGAAACAAAAATTCAAAATTCTGAGTATAAAAGTTTTGTAGGCCTATAACTTTCTATATTTTCTGAAATTTTAGGGTCTGTGCATTGAGTGGATCAAAAGATTGGGGATTGGACACACCCAGACACACTAAATGTTCTATTCGGAATTCAGAGTAAATCCATATTATATAGAATATATATGCTGCGAAGCCTCTAAGTTGGTGTTTTTTACTTCAAAGTTGGAAAAACCATAAAAAAAATATAGACCTGGCAAACAAATCTCGCGTATCCTGGCTTGATACTTTATCGATATAAGAGAAATAAATTCTCTTGAAAAAATGTACAGCTGGATAATAAAAGAAAATAATATGAAAGGGAAACACAATAAAATTGTGTAGGTGGATTTCTTACGAATCTTATAAATAAATATATAAATTGTACCAAGGTATGATATTGAATTGTACCAACTATTTTGAGTGTAGTCAACATGTTTCTTTTTACAGTTCGATAAACAAATGAAATGCCGGTACATATTGAAAATAGGTAATTGTTTCTCATTTTCATTCATTGAAATTTTTGACAATAATTTTTGTCTCGTAATAACGGATTTGAAGTCACTTTATTTGCTTTTAAAGTAAAAATAAGTGCTTACTTGTGAACAAATTACTGATTTAAAAGGTATGTAGGAATACCTATTTCAAAGATTCAAAAGGTATCAAGATATGTATTGTAAAAATGTTTACGTACACGAATACAAAAACATACCAGAGTATTATTGAAAGTAATAAAATAATAAACAGTTTTTGTTTTTACCAACGATCGAAAAACGTTGACAGCAGTTGCAACAAGGCGAAGTTTTGATAATATCCATATTCGCTGTGCTTAGGACGATTTATTCATTCCTTACTTGAACGAGTGATAAAATCAGAATTCAAGAGCTCCGTATAATATACTTCAATTCTATAGTGGAAATAATCATAAAAATTAAACACCAATACTATTTTATGTTTTAGGTCTAGCACATTTTAGAGAAACGAAAATCGCGAACAGAAATTCAAGCGAGAAATCCATAGAAAAGAGATATATTCATAGATTTTTATTATAATATACGATGTAGTACTCCGTGCAAAAAGTGAGTCATGGAACAGCGCCATCTTGAAAGACTAAGTATGTTTGACATTTAAGAAGCCAGAAGATTAGATTCAAGATGGCGACAATCAAGTGGAATTGATTTGTACCTATATGTATATATTTGTACCTATTATCAAGTTAAAATAAGAAAATTTATTTCTATAAAATAATTAATATTTTTTTAAACATATTTACCATCGCACCATGTCCTAGAAGTAGGCAAAAAAGACTTTATATATTTAGACATACAAAATTGTCAAATTTTTTAACAAGTTGATATGTTAAAGAAATATCACAAATCAATTGGTTAACAAAATTAAATTATTATTAGCAAATTTTTATACTGTGGGGATTGAGGAGGCAAGCCCCTCTGGCTTGCCTTTATATATCTCCATCAACGACGAGCCAACACAGTTCTCATTTAATATTCTCGCGGGCCAGTCATTTCCAATAAACAATGTAACCCAATCAGCAGTTTCAATATCTTCCCACTATAGGTACGTCGACACATAATATCCATAGTGGTGACCCCGACGTGATACATATCATATAAATCCCTCGTCGTAGTCAGAGAGTATAATGAGCTTCATATATTTTTAATAATATTTCTCACATACATTCTCTTCAATTATTTCGTTATCAGTTCAAATGTTTTTGCCCTTAATAAGTACAATCTTTAAATAGAACTTTGATATAACCTGACAATAATACCATCATTAAAAATCTCACTTAAACATTATTGATATAAGTACACATTTCACTTACTCTATTCTCCGAATTTTCAAGTAATTCTAATTTAATAATTTTTCAACCTTCAATGCGCTCACGTTCATCAATTCATTCTATATAAAATATATTATTATACGGGCTTTTCTTTCATCAATCATGTTGTAAATGCATGTAACGACTGCTTTGTTAATTTTGATATTATACAATCATATTAGTAGTGTGGCTGCCCATCTCTATGGCCACAAAACGCCGCGATGCGTATTGGCGCCGAGCCCGCTCATAGAACACACTAACTAAAGAACACAAGCCACCATACATACTTTGTACGCCAATACACATTACTGTCATCTATACTTGCGGTGTAAAAGCTTTGGGAAGGTTGGACCACCCAGGCGGAATATTTTATTTATATATTTGTTGTATTATATTACTCCTTTGCATATTCATCCTCCATAATGCTTGAATAACATATTTTTTTCAAGTTATTCAAGCATTATGAAGAACAATACACAAAGGAGCAATGAATAATTAAATTAGGTAAAATTATTTAAGTAAAAAAAACATTATTTTTATTTTTTATTAGTAATAAAAACAATATACATATGACGAAATACACAAATATATTAATACAATAATAACTTGTATAGTGAAAATAGAAAATATAATTAATTAGCTCAATTTAAAACACTTTCACTGTTGTTATTAAATAAAAATCCATCCATCGTAACAATGTTTCTATGTCAAATCCTTTGAGTTACACGAACCGACACTACAATAGCAATGGGATTCTTTCTTCAAATTTTACATTGTCTTTTTTACACAACAAATAACACACTTATTTTATTTACTTCAGCGTGACGCAGTTCTTCATTTCAACATAAAATGATCCATCCATCGTAAGAATGTGCTTCGATCGCGAATGGACGAAAAACGGAATTGTTTGTGTCAAATCCTTTGAGTTACACGAACCGACACTTTATTAGCAATGGGATTGGGATTTTTTCTTCAAGTTTTCCATTTTTTAACACAATTCGATAAAATTTAACGACAGCAGCAATGACAACAAAGGTCAAACAAAAATGGCGATTCATTTCCAACTGTTTTCAACGCGTTGAAAATATTGCCATATTATGAAATCTGTTCCCATAGTGCATTAGTAAAATTGTAATATAACATAATGATTTGATGCTTTTTAATATTCATAAAACATAGAAGTATTCATTTTTTTATTTAAAAACTATTTCGAAAGTAAAAAATATGTTTTTTTAATACCAAACTATAACAAATAATAATAACATAAATAACATGGGTAAATTTTTAATTTTTTTTACTAATGGTATCAACGATGAGTGCCGCCAGTGGCGCCGTCTGAGAAGTGCGGTCCTCACTAAAAAGTGGAAAAAAAGACAGACAGATATATGTCTATCTCAGTCTATCTGGCGTAAATTATTTGTTCTAGGCTTGCGGGCCCTGGCCCTGATTCAGACTTTACCAGCCCAACTCGCAGGACGTTTGCCGTGAACGCTTCCTCCACATCGATCCGCGCGTATTAAATATTTAAATAATCTTTAAGATAATGTACACTAATTAGTCACAATAAATTATGTATTCCGTAAGTGATCTTTCATTATAAATAATCAGTTGCTACCCAAGTATATCTATTGGTAAGGAAGTATTTTATATATTTTATGAACACGCAAATATATCCTTCCGATATATTCTATTTTATTCCATTCTAATATAACTAATTAATTAATATATCACATCCCAAATACATCCTGCCAAATTGGTGATCCCTAGTGAGTTTTAAAGTGAGTAATTAATTTGTAAATTCAATTTTGTTAAATAAAAGACATTTTTTCGAGTGATTTGTGCAAATTTTTAATTGTTGTATGTCAAATTTTATTCTGTAAAGCCATCGTTTTATCGTATTTTTACAACGCAAATCATTAAAATCGTGTATTAAAATCAAATTCTCAATTAATAATCGTGTTTTTTTATTCAATTTAATATGTTTTTTCTCAAATTATATCCATTTTTGCAAATTATCGATGTTTAAATATTGTTGTATATTAAATGTTCCAATACCTAACGATCATTGCACATCGAGTATTGATGAATTCAAACTATAATATAAGAATTAGTGATGCACTTTACTCCTTTAAAATATATAATGTTAAATATTAATTTATTTGATATACTTATTTCGAATTTTTTATTACAATTATGTTATATAAGCAACTGATCATTTATTTAAAGTGAAATTTTGTTGATAAAAAACTGGCGCTGGGAAGGTCTGAATCAGTGGAGAAATTTTAGATCAGATACTAAGGTACTGTAATCTTTTTAATTAATTAAAATATTTTTTGTAAACCTCCACTTAAAACAATTTTATTCATTTCGTTGTAGATAGCCATCCATTTTTATTTTCATGCAACATTTATTTTATTCTTGTTAAATTTAAATTTTTATATACCTTTTTAAAAAAATCAATTTTCAGAGCATGTGGAAATACCATACCTTGTAGATACTATAAATTTATAAAAAATTTAACTATCTTTTGGTCAACATCCACTTATTTTTATTGTTGTTTAAAAAATCTAAAAATGATTTATTTCGACATATATTGTCATGTATCATTGTTACACTTATTTTATTTTTAAAAAGTCATGTTGTTGCATTAGTATATGTATAAAAAAAGAAACAAAAGTTTAAAATTATTTTATACCTATTGGTTATATTAAAAATTATTTTTATATTGGTTGCATTCAAACATTAAGTTAAATTTAAAACATATTGATGACATTGCTCATTATTTTATAAATTTCTTGTTGAACATCAAAACTTAAATATTACCTTAAAAAAAAAAGTCAGTCAAAAACTCCCATGTGTAACTTATTGAGGTAGTAGTTTCATATCATAATTATGTTGTTTTATTTTTTCATATCGTCTTCATGGTGAGAATAATCGCAAGTCGACCCGCTGAGAAATATACAGGGTTACTCAAAAGTAACCGATACAAATCGATGCAGAGAACAAAATCCATATAAAAAATATCTAAAGCCACAGATCAACACATTGGAATATTTAAAAGCTAAGTTTTTAATTTGTATTTATAGAATCACAATAGAAATTTATTTTGATATTTTTTTAATATTTTCATACACAAATATTAAAATTTTGAAAAAGTAATTTGATAGATCAAAAAGATTTTATTTGCATATAGTAAAAGTATAACTTTTCATAAAATCATTTTTATTCATAAAAGATAATTTTATTTAATAATACATATTTTATAAATCAATTAAAGTCGAATTACCTACTTATTTTATAAAAAGTTGCATTTCTTATTCTTAAATGGTATAATTAAAAATGTCCGCATTTTAAAATATATAACAAACGAATTTCATTATTTATATTGAAAATATTATTTATCAAATTTGTTCAGTCAAATTCTCTAGAAGCAAAAATATATTGAAACATTTTGATCAATTTAAAACGGTAATTTTGTAAATACACTGTATTATATAAATATCACTACGATGTTTCGTACAAACGAAGTTTAGGTACCAAATTTCATGTTTCGACAATATTGTAGTTAGTTAATGCCTTTTGAATGTTAGTGCACAAATATTCAATTGTATGCATTTTGCGCATTGATACTATCAAACATTAAAGATGAACCAAACCAACTAAACATAATATTTGAAATAATATGCATAATGATTTATTTTTGAACGTAAAATATTTGCTAATTAATTTCGGATATAAAGTAAATACTTATTTTACAGCATATATAGTAATTTTTTTATTAAAACAAACTAAATTAAATGAATTTTAAAAATTTAAAAAAAAAAAATTTATACCTATGTACAAACAAACATTTCGAAATACCTAGAGAACACTTAGTACAATTCTTGAAATAATTTATCTTCAAATTGACTAAGTACATATTAGATACCAACCAAAGACTTTGAAAAATTTTATACCTATCTAGGACTTTAACAAAAACCAAAACATTTTGGGACTTAGAATAATTTGATCATTGCATATTTTCAGACACTTGGAAAATTTTTTCAAAAATATTTTTTTACTTTATTTCAAGGCAAGGTACATACTTATATGAATTTAATTAAATGCTTATTACTATATTTTATAACCATGTACCAGATTCAATAGTAAACATTTTTTATGATATCAAAACTTTACTATTGTCTATAATCTATATTATTATGTATGTCAACAACCAATCATATCATCATCATCATCATCGATGACTTCAAACAAGCTACATATGCAACTTGAACATCATCATCATCACCGATGACTTCAAGCAATCCTCAAATTCAACATGGATATTATCATCATCGCTCATAATCTGCTATCTACAACTCAAAACAAAGGAACGTCTGCAAATCAACTTCTACAACTTCAACTGCAACTGCATTACTTCTTAATCATCGCAGAAGATCATCTCGCCTCTTCATATCGGAGCTATGGATTCACCTGTCAATTCCAAACATCGCTGATGCCTACATTCCAGCTAATTTCGAGTCGCTCCTGTTTACCAATACTTGCCTGCTACTCCATCAACTGGACGTCAAATAATCATCGTGCACATTCTACTACATTCTACACTACGAGCACTCAAAAACTCCCCACGTATCATCGCTTAGAATCGCCTTGAACGAGGAAGGATTTTGTTGAGACCTGGGGGGCAAGTCTGGTTAAATCGGCGAAATCAAAACCCTTGTGATTACCCATATCATGGATATA
The DNA here is from genome assembly GCA_963576475.1 of Molanna angustata. Classification (NCBI taxonomy): domain Eukaryota; kingdom Metazoa; phylum Arthropoda; class Insecta; order Trichoptera; family Molannidae; genus Molanna; species Molanna angustata. The sequence goes on along the minus strand of OY754976.1, from coordinate 19,917,911 downwards.
ATTATTATATGGAGTTCTACAATATCTTTAGATGTCATAGAACTCCATACGATAATTATATCCATGATATGGGTTATCACTGGGGTTTTGATTTCGCCGGTCGAACCAGACTTGCCCCCCAGGTCTCATCCTTCGTGGTCTCGTCAGCCGAGGACGACCCTCCTCCTGACACACGCTAGGAAGCTGCTCAACACTCATGTTACTAACTCCTCCGTGTTTTCGCCCCACTGCTGGCACACGCTAGGAAGCAACAGTAACTTACCAATATACTGAGTTATACTATGTATGCTCAAGGTCGCTCCATCTGCCTCATGGACGCACCACAATTCTCCCGGACACCCTCGTGTTTTGGCCCCGCTGTGGCACACGATTGGTAGCTGTCGGACTTATTTATTTATATATATTTATCTACACGCACACATGCACATATACGCACGCACGGACTTATACTTGGCAAGCTACAAGGAACTTCAAATATATTTCCATCGAAGAGAGCTTCACGCAGCGACAGAATCTGCAACGTCTGCACACCATACCAATCTATCTCGGCACATTGAGGACACCTGGAACAGACTACTCGATCGTCTCCACATATATATGGTACCTCCTACGACGCATTTTAGGATACCATACGTATAAAAAAAAACACAATTTCATCTGTGATATTTAATTTTAATTGTCTTGTCCTCTAATTATGAAATTTTACAATGTATACTTTAAATTTATTTCTCTAAATTTCAGATGTGCCGGGATGCTGAGGAACCCTTCATGGTACCGTCTTCGACTGGGGGGTGAGTGTGTGGCTGCCCATCTCTATGGCCACAAAACGCCGCGATGCGTATTGGCGCCGAGCCCGCTCTCCCACTTCATTCAGACTTTACCAGCCCAACTCGCAGGACGTTTGCCGTGAACGCTTCCTCCACATCGATCCGCGCGTATTAAATATTTAAATAATCTTTAAGATAATGTACACTAATTAGTCACAATAAATTATGTATTCCGTAAGTGATCTTTCATTATAAATAATCAGTTGCTACCCAAGTATATCTATTGGTAAGGAAGTATTTTATATATTTTATGAACACGCAAATATATCCTTCCGATATATTCTATTTTATTCCATTCTAATATAACTAATTAATTAATATATCACATCCCAAATACATCCTGCCAAAGTAGGAAGTGTTGTAATCAAATTTAATTATTTTCCTAACATTAGGTACTCTTCTTTGGGATAACATTGAAATAAATAATGTTATTATTTTTTTATTGAATCAACATACACCGAAAATGTTAGGTTACGTTGAACGCGTCATTCAATGAATTTATCAATTAAATATTTTGACAAATAGTTTTACGCCAACACTATTTTCGGCAACAGGCTGTAGAATAATTAAATTTAGGAAAAATAGCTGTAAATCCAGAATATGTTTCGCCTTTTCAATCTATTGAATCCCAACGAATAAATTATATTGTAACATCAAGAATGTCGAAAAATATAGGTACATATGACGCGACCTCTCCTGTTCGCGTTATTTATTATATATTTCTATTTTGAAATCGGCGCTAAATCAGACCACAAACAAATATTTGTGAAAATTATAGTATGTGAAAAAAAAATTTGACAATAAGACATAACCTGAAATGTGACAATACAAGTGACAGATGAAAATTTTTGACAGTCGAAATTAGATACGCGTCGTGTCGACACGGACCGCGCTCACTGTGGCCACAGCTGCAAACCGCACCAGAGGGTGTCGGTTAGGCTCGCTCTACATCGGCAGCCATGGATGTGACACCTGCAGGCTGATTTTGTATAAACACCAGAGGAGAAAAAAGGAGTTAAGTACTGTGGCATATTTATATGATTGGTACTCACCCAGGGCTGCTTCTGGTACTGCACTGTGTAGTGGTCGTAGTGGTCACTAAACAACTGGTTCTGGATCACATCTCTAGCCCTAAGGACATCTAAGTTACCCCCACTTAGTGGGAGGAGCTAACTTTACTTAGTATACATACTTACCTTTATACAGTGCATATGCTACATCCCTTTCTTATTATATTTTATTTTTATTTAAAACTACTTCTTATTTCTTTATATCTTTATTCGTTATTTGGTTAAGTGTGATCATTCAAGTTCATTTTCACTAATTGAATCTTTATCCCTATCTTGTTGTTCTTCATCTTGTATTGATTTCCACTGCCCATGTATCTTCTTTAAGTGAATCACGTTTCTTCTATAATGCTGTCCTGTTTCGTCATTCCGGATGTCTATATCTCCCCCTTCTTTTCTTTCCACTGTATGGATTGTTGGTTCGAAATTTAAACTCAATTTATTATTCTTATTTGTATTCTTTATGTACACCTTATCTCCTGGTTTCAATTCGTTTTCTTTCGCCTTCCTCTTTTTATCCGCGTATGTTTTTCCTCTCTCTTTTTCCTCTTTATCTCTGTCTCTAACCTCCAGGTCTCGTGGTTCATGGCTAATGTCACCAAGCATAGGAATTTTATCTCGAAATTGTCTTTTGAAAAATAGTTCCGATGGTGTCTTCCCAGTCACCGAATGAGGTGTACTATTATACATTATGAGATATTCGAGTAAGCACTCTTTCCAATCCTTCTTTTCAACTTGACTAATCTTTAAACGCTTTAAAATATCTTTATTTTGACGTTCCACTTCTCCATTCTGTTGTGGCCAGTAGGGTATTGTATTATACAATTTTATATTTCTTTCTTTGCAGAATGCTTTAATTTCTTCACTAGCAAATTGTCTTCCATTATCAGCTGTTATAGTGACAGGATATCCGAGCCTACTAAAAATTTCTTTGAGAAGGGAAATAATTTCTGTAGTGGTGATTCTACGACATATTTTGATTTCTTTATATCTACTAAAATAGTCCACCACTACAAATATATAGTCATTACTTGGCAATGGTCCCATTAAATCTATGGCAATATCTACCCATGACTCCTCTGGCAACTCTCTACGTTTTAATGGATTCGGAGGATTCGGTGCAGATACCAGAGTGCACCCCTGGCATGATTTGACAAAATTTTCAGCATCTTTATCGTATCTTGGCCACCACACTTTTGTTCTTAGACGTGATTTCATAGCTACAATACCAGGGTGGCCTTCATGGGCTGCACTCAAAACTTGATGCCGTAGCTTTTGTGGAATTACTATTTTTGTTCCTCTGAGCAAAATATCATCATAAAAGCATAATTCACTTTGAAATATTTTGTAGGCTTTTACCTCTTCCTTCCAGATATTATTATACAATCCTTCTTTAACTTTCAATATATCTCGATCTTGTTTGGAACAATCTGCAATTTCTTTCATAGGTACAGCTACTGGCCTGATATACTCAATAATTTGGTGAATATAGCTTTCACGTACCTCTGGTAAAATTTTTGGTACAATACAAAGTCTTGATAAAGAGTCCGCTATGTTATTTTTTCCAGGTCGATATACTACTTTATATTTATAAGATTGAAGACGTAATATCCATCTTTCTATTCGTGCACATGGTTTCGATTTTGGGCCAAATATTATTTCTAATGGTTTATGATCTGTTACAAGTTCAAACTCCTTGCCATAAAGAAAAATATGAAAGTGTTCTACAGCCCAAACCAATGCTAAAGCTTCTTTTTCCGTTTGACAGTATCGTCGTTCACAGTCGGTAAGAGTTTTATTTCCGTATGCAATTATTCTAGGTCCATTCTTGTCTATTTGAATTAATACTCCTCCTAGTCCCACTGGGCTTGCATCGGCAACTACAATAGTTCGATCTTTTACATCATAGTATCCTAAGGTAGGGATATTTGTGAGTGCCGATTTTAATGTTGCAAAGGCTATTTGTTGCTGTATATTCCATGATTTTTGTATTTCAGATTCTTTTTTTCGAAGTAATTCTTTAAGTGGTTCAGTTAAAGTGGCCAAATTCGGGATCCATTTGCCCACAAAGTTGACCAAGCCAAGGAAACTCTGTAGTTCTGCTATTGTTTTGGGTGGTCTAAATTCCTGAATTGTTGATATATATTTTGCAAGTGGTCTCACACCCTTTTCTGTTAATTCGTGTCCTAAAAATTGTACCTTTTTTACTTTAATAATACATTTATCATTCCTTAAAACTACTCTATTTTCTTCTAAAATTCTGATAACTTCTTTCAGCCTTGTATCATGTTCTTTTCCATCATTACCATACACTAAAATGTCATCTATAAAATTGATTACTCCCTCACAACCTAATAACATTCGTTCCAAAGTCTTTTGGAAAATTTCTGGTGCACATGTTATTCCAAACATCAGACGTTTATACCTATATAGGCCCTTGCTTGTAATAAATGTTGTGATGTGTCTTGAATTAGGATGTAATTCAATCTGGTGAAATGCATCTTTGATGTCGAGTTTACTGAAATATTTTGCATTACGCATCTTAGGCAATAATTTATCCATTGTTGGGAGTGGATGATTTTCACGCATAATGGCTGTATTGGCTCGTCTCATATCCACACAAATACGAACCTCTCCATCTTCTTTTAGAACGGGAACAATTGGCGATATCCATTTTGAAGGACCACGAGCTTCTTCAATGATATCTCTTTTCATCAGTTCTGCTATTTTGGCATCGACCATTTTTTCCAGGGGTATGGGAATTCTTCTATATGGTTGTGAAATTGGTTGAATTGACTTATTAATAGGAATTTCAACCAATACATTCCTAAATTTTGGAAATACCATAGAATCTATTTGATTTACTTCTAGCCCGATTTTGAGTATTCCTAATGACATAGCCGTTGCCTTTCCCAAAAGATTCCTTGTACCATCAGTGACGACATAAAATATACTTTTTGTGGATTTTTCTCCTATTTGGAATTTTGCCTCAAAAGATCCATCTAATTTTAATGGTATATTGCTACCATAAGCTAGGAATGTTTTGTTTGGATTCTTTATTTGATTGTATACCACAACTTGGCTATTTTTCATCATTTTCCACGTTTTGTCTGTGATTAAATTATGTTTACATCCTGAGTCCACTAACATTTGTACTTTTACCCCTCCAATTTTGCATTCAAACTCATTATCATCAGCATCTATGTGGAAAACATAGTGTATTTCATCCACTTTATTCGCATCAATATTTAAATCACGCCGAAATTTCTTCGGATTCTTTTTATATTTATCTTCATTTTTTCTTTTTGTCAAGTCAGTTTTACAACATTTTCTGAAGTGACCAATCAAGCCGCAGTCATTACATTTTTTTTCTTTGGCAGAGCATTGCCAATCTTTTGTGTGATTTCTATATCCACATCTTCTACATAGTATATTCTTGATTGGCCAAATTTTCTTTGTTCTTGTGTCTATTTTATTAACACTTTGACTTGTTGTACACATTTTGTCAAATTCATCCATCTGTCGGCTTACAGCTTCAAGTGCATTGGCTTCTGAAATTATGTTGTCTAATGACATAGCATCCCCAGTTTGGAGAATCTTCTTCCTCAATTCAATAGAAGAACACTTTTCTGTTATTTGGTCAATAATATGTTCATTTTTGTCATGAAATTGACATTTGTCTGCTTGTTGTCGTAAACGGACTAAAAATTTCTCAAACTTTTCATTTGTTTCTTGTTTGAGTAATCTAAACAAATGGCGTTCATATACTTTGCTTTGTTTAGGTGCAAAATAAGCATCAAGTCTTGTAATAGCCAGATCAAAAATATTCACATGGTCAGGTGATTGGATATTTACTTCAGGTATATTATAAAATATTTCTTGTAGCTCCAGACCTCCAAAATGCAATAAGGTCGCTCTCTTTTTTTCACTGTTATCAATACTCATAGCTTCAAGGTATATAAAGAGTGCTCTCTTCCATCGTTCCCATCTCAACCCTACTGAGCTAGGGTCACCTTCACACTCAAATTTCTCCAATGTCAAAGACATTATGTGGATTTTTTTTTCAACAACCTGGAAAAATAATTTAATTAAGGCATACTTACCACATGGGTGATATCATAGTCAAAGACTTTATCTCTTGGTCAATAAATGACCATCAGGATATCAGTCAAAGACAATCAAGATATCTATCACTAGTTCATGACCTTCATAATATCACGGTCATTTATTATCACGGTCATTTATTATCACGGTCATTTATTATCACAGGACATCATAGTGTCATTTTATTATCACAAGACATCATATTATGTCATTTTATTATCACAAGACATCATATGTCATTTTATTATCACAGGATATCATAATCAATAGACTCAAAATCTTAATCAAGGACTTTGAAGATATCATAATCTAAAGAAATTCAGGATATCATATTCAAAGACCATCAAGACATTACAGTCCATAGACCCTCCAGATATCATATCACATAACATTTTCCAAGGATATCAGTCTAAAGACCTTCAAGATATCATATCACAGTAACATTTTGTTACATTCATCAAGGTATATCCCACAAAGTGGAGTAATCAGCAACAGGTGTGCATTGCCTTATAAGCGGAAGCACGACACATGAGTGCATCCCTACACACCAGCCTTGTCTTACCAAAGAGGGCACTATATTCAGAATGGGTGGTGAACCCCATTACTGAACTGTGTAAAATATTATTTTGCCTCATGTTTTGAATTACATCAGTTCACATAACATTTAACAACTCATTGTAAAATTATGCTTTGAAAAATTATTATAGCTTTTAAGAAATATGAAAATCACTATTATTTTAACCTCATTTGTCATATTTTGGAATAACTTTCACAAAATAAATCATTTCATAATCATTTTACAATCATTTCATAATCATTGTGCAATAATATTATTTATTTAATTTGTTTAAAGAAAACTGTACTTTTTTATTCTTAAAGTAAACTTGTTTACTTTTTCTTAAAAGTACCTACATTTTCTTACATCTAGTAAAGTAAAATAAAAAAATTGATGCTATACTGTTTCACAAATGAAACATTCAGAGGATGCATTGGCAAACAAGTCATCCAATTTGTTTAATTTTTTATGAACATATACCAAATTAAAAAACCATTTGATAAATTGCACAATATTAATCAAATATTTTCAATAGGAAATAAAGTTCATCCTCGTCGCCATTGTGGCATATTTATATGATTGGTACTCACCCAGGGCTGCTTCTGGTACTGCACTGTGTAGTGGTCGTAGTGGTCACTAAACAACTGGTTCTGGATCACATCTCTAGCCCTAAGGACATCTAAGTTACCCCCACTTAGTGGGAGGAGCTAACTTTACTTAGTATACATACTTACCTTTATACAGTGCATATGCTACAAGTACTATTTTATCTGTGGATTTAGCTCGTTAACACCAATGTATGTATGTTTTGGTATTTTGTAAGCGAATTTTCTTTCGTTGTCTTAACCCCAATAAAATACTCGGGGTTAAAATTATTTATTTATTTGTAGAATAAGAGTTATCTCCTGTCAAATCACGCGACGAATTTACTTCTATATTTTCTATGCACGCGAGTTGGATATTGTAAAATTGACTAATTACTTGAATTATTTCATCCATAATCATTTACAAGGTGTGTATTATTTATCTTGTACAATATTCATACATATTACTAACCAAATTTATTATTTATTTTTGTATTTAACTTGTTTATACATTCGTTGTTAATTTTTCGACTTAGGTCATTGGAGGCTTAATATTTCATGAATTTGACGTTTCAAACAATGAAACATGACGTTTTTCTTTGAGTATAATAATATAAAACGAGGATACTAATCACGTTTTGTTTATTTGCAGCATGTCATACTTATTTTTGCGAGCGTTAAAAGACGATGAAAAGCGATAAAAAGACGATGGTCCGTTGGACATGCCGAAAGACTTCTTAAGACTGCCTTGTTTCGTAGAGCCAACAAATAAGCTACAGCGCCCTTGGAGTGATCTTGTATCATTAAACGGCGCTTTGTAAATTCTATTTATTATATATATCATATTATATTTATCATAGGGCAGAGAGAACATCTATTTACATTTTTTTAGATTTTATTAATATTCTGCTCCAATCTACTAATCTGGTAGTCGCTTAGCAACCGGGTTGTCAACAAGTTTGTGTTTATATTCGCTCTGAAAAAAATATTGTTTTTTTACTAAAATATAAGTGTATTTTATATTTATTGTGCACTAATTTCATTATTGTGAGTTTTAGTTTGTATCCGTTCATTATCCATGAATATGGATTTGGATATTCCACCTGATCCGGGACCAAGTCTAAGTGTTAAAAAATCTGACATGTCAACGCCACCTAAACAAAACAACAAGAGACCTAACACAAATAATTCTGACATTATCCACCCGTCTAAAGCTCCAAATTTAAATAGTTCTCCGGAAAAATTGTACAATACTCATAGTGAAATTGAAATCCAATACCTGGAAAATTCGCCTGGGCCTTACATTGTTTTCGTTCAAGATATTGACTCTAGCAAGAATATTCACCCAATGAAAATTGGTAATATCCTTATTAAACATAACATTAAAAATATTTCTCCGGGTGGAGTAAAATCAGAAGGGAGAAATAAAATCTCAATTACTTTCAAAGATGCTATGAGTGCGAATCAATTCACGACAGCCATTTTTTTAAAAATAAATAATTTAAAGGCATATATACCTAGATTTAAAGTGACAAAAATGGGTTTGATTCGTGGTATTTCAACAGACTTTTCGATTGACGATATTATAGAAAATTGTGCAGTACCAAACCATATTGGGAAGATTTTAAAAGCAAGACGCCTCAATTTTAAAGATAAATCATCAGGAGAAACAATGTGGAAACCATCTCAATCCGTTGTCTTAACGTTTGAAGGACAAAATCTCCCAGAGTATGTTTACCTTTTTTATAACTCTTTGAAAGTTGAAACTTATGTATTTCCAACCATCCAATGTTATCGCTGTTGTCGCTTTGGTCACATGAAGATTCAGTGTCATTCTATAACTCGCTGCTTCAAATGTGGAGATAGTCACCTTGGTGAAGTTTGCCAAGTGGTGGACTTTTTAAAGTGTATAAACTGTTCAGGATCTCATTCAGCTACAAGCCCAATGTGCCCGGAATTCACTCGCCAAAAAAATATTAAACATTCAATGGCTACAAAAAATATATCATATCTGCAAGCATCTCAACTCTTCCCATCTTCTGTGAAAAGCTATTCTGAAGTGACTAATAACCAATTGAACAATAAACAAAGTTTTAAAAAAACAATATACACTAAAATGTCTTCGGAAACTCAAAAACAGACAATTCCTCATATTAATATTAAAGAAATAAACAAGTGCATGTCGTATTCAAATGGTGAAGCTAGCCATCCTACAAATGGATGCGCTGTTTTAAGCCAGTCAACTACTTCTGCATCTAATGAAGTCCAAGAAAATATTTTCCAAGATGATGCCCATTCTGTTGTATATTTAATTACGCAAATTCTTATTAGTTTAATTTCCAACTCAAATTTTAATTTACCGTCCAACGTTGCCAATCTTATCCCGCTTTTAAATTCTTTTTTGAAAAATGGTTCAAAATCACAAAACCCATAATCCTTTAAACATTTTACAGTGGAACTGTAGAAGCGCATGTTAAGTGACTTTCTTTTATTTGATACTGTTCATAGTGTATGTCTTGTTTATATTTAAGTTTGAGTGTTCTGTGAATACAAATATGGCACAAATCATACAATATTGTGTGAATTGCCTAATAAAATAAAAAAAAAAAAAATCTACTAATCTAATAGCTTTAACTATGTAAGCAATGGTGAAATAATAAATTATATTTATTGCAATGAAATAACTTATATTTACTTTGTATGTCTACTATGTATGAATAAGCTTATATTACCTTTAAATTATTTTGTATCTTATATCTACTCTATGTTTTTGGATAGAAATACATAAATAAATAAAAATAAATGAAAAAAATATTGGAGTTGGTTTTGAAAGTAGATTTAAATCAATAAATAGTATTTAAAAGCACATTGTACTACAATATGAAGATAACTATACATCATATACACATAAAAGTACTAGTTTTACCTTTTTATACTGCTTCATATTAATATGCATGATATTTATGTAGTGCGTTTGATAATTCACTCACATGTTAAGAGCAGATAATTCTGAAACTATATATTTTGTTGGAAAAAAATTGGATATAAAGAAAACACAAGCATGAAAATTTTTGAACCATGATCATTATAATGGTCAAAGTAAATTATTTTACTAACCTTGTTTATTAATTTTACAGATATGTAATTGAAATCTTGCAATCATCAGTGTGTCGCACATGTTTGGAAGTCATATTATGTAATAGCTTTGCAGTATAGTATAATATGGTAAACTGCTGCAGGAATTCTTGAGCCAGACAGAGTTGAGCTGATACTGTGAAGATCATACTATATATATATATATATATATATATATATATATATATATATATATATATATATATATATATATATATATATATATATATATATATATATATATATATATATATATATATATATATATATATATATATATATATATATATATATATATATATATATATATATATATATATATATATATATATATATATATATATATATATATATATATATATATATATATATATATATATATATATATATATATATATATATATATATATATATATATATATATATATATATATATATATATATATATATATATATATATATATATATATATATAATATCTGCAACAAAGAAAAAACAATTTTACTACTATGTATGATATTTAATTATAAAAATAATAAAAGACAAACTCAAAATTTCATTAAAAAATTATTATGCTCTTTTTTTGTCCATTCTAAACAAGAAATTATTTATAAAAAAAACGTTAACCCATGATATTACCCAAACAAACATGTTTGCGAGTCAATTTTATTAGAATAATCCCTTGCATAACAAACAAATCGAATCGGTAATAGAAAATTGTTCAAATTGAGTCGTAACACCATTTCAATTAAAATTTTATTTAAAACATGTTATTTATAAAAAGCATCGAGTAAATAAGCTATGAAATACAAAACAATGAATGAAAATCGAGTATATACCTTGCTAAATATTATAAAATTAACAAAAAACACACGATTAGCTGTCAAAATCTGATAAATGCGGGCAAATGTACGAGATTGCCATATGTAAATTAAACTAGACATAGAAATTTTATTTACATATGGCAAATTTGTACTAATGTTTGGGTCACGCCCCCTTCAGTTTTCTCACGGAGTTAACACCGGAAAACTCCATACAAAATACCAAATTCCGAGATTTCTCGGGAGTTAAGACAAGAGTTAAAACAACTTTTGGTGTTTCATACAAAATCACCCTGCTGGAGTGCCAAGATGGATCGGCGCACAACCACTCGGCGAGAGAACCGCTTTCCTGGACCGAAGCGGGTGCTGAGTTTGGAAAGTGTTCCAAACGCTGTTGGGTCGCGCTGGACCTTGGAGCAACGGCCTGCATCTCCTTGAGATTCGCGCTGCCGCTGTTCGCTCCCGCCAGTCACCCAACCGGCATCTGCCAGTGTCTGGGACCCGAGGTTGCTTTCGCCGATAGCCTTGCCCCTTCGCCCATCGACGACGGTCCATTCCGGCATTGGCGGTGCATCAGCACGCCCATGGCCGAGAAGAGGAAGTTATGTGTGCCCCAGAAAACTATATACCTATATGTGACAATTTGTTTTTTCTCCGTGTGACAATAATTCGGCTGTGTTTGTTTTTTTATTAATTTATTTTATTGAACTTATGTAAATTTGTGACGTCCAATATTGACTCGTATCTATCCTAATTTGTGACGTCCTAATTTAATGACAATTTTATTTATTTCAACATATTATCTTGTGACATGACCGTGCCGTCTGACGTTTGTGCGCTGACACTTGAGATTTGTGTATCGTCAGACCATGGCTTCAATTTTTGTTTAGTTTTTTTATCAATCTCGTTCAGCGACTATGTGTGGAATATCAAATTCCATTTTTTGACATTCAAAAAAAGGTGAGCTCGACCTCCAAGCCTCTTGGGAGGAGGGTATCACATATACACAAAAAAAAAACAAACCATATGATTTCGTAAGGAATCAAATGAATGTAAAGTGCATTTCATGTGAAATTACGTACTTACTTTTTAAAAATAGATTATTATAAGTACACATAATTTACCTTTTTAAACGACTTCCAAAAACGAGAGGTTATATTCAGCAAAATTCTTCGAATTCTGGTTTATATATATAATAATTATATATAAATATTATCACTAATATTCACTACAATGATCACGCTTAATTTTATGAACGATTAACTGTATTTAACACAATTTATGATGATAAAAATCATCAAAATTACAACGGACGTTCATTTGACGCGTATAACAAGCCCAACTTGAAAATCGCCATTTTGAATAAAAATCATTCAACATGACGGCTTCCTTTACGACAAAAACTGCAAAAAGTTTCTCAAGATGGCGCTGCATGGAATATCGTGCGTTTGACGTTTTGACTGGCAACATATTTCAGTTTTCCTTATAGGCCGTTTCCACGCTCACTTTGGCTCGGCGAGACATCCCGAGCTCCAACGTGTAAATAGGGTGTTTGGATAGGATCGCGTGGTCTCGCCCGGGCTCGCGCCCGATCCGATCGAGTGTCGGTATTTTGGCACGAGTCAAAGGGGGTTTGCGGCAGACGTTTGCGAGTCATTTAAACGTTGGCCCTGACATTAGAATCGTTTGAGCTCTGGCGCTGGAAAGACGTAACGGAATTTTGACAACTTCTTCTTCGATGGCGCTACAGCCCAAATCGAGCCTTGGCCTCCGTTAACTTTCGCCTCCATCCAATCCTGTCCTCTGCTGCCACTTTCCAGCTCCTCTCTTGGAGAAGCTGAGCCGCATCCTTTCTGACCTCATCTTCCCACCGCAGCCTTGGTCTTCCTACCCTTCTTCTCCCACCTGGGTGTCCAGTCATGATTCGTTTCGGCACCCGTGAGGTTGGCATTCGTTGTACATGTCCAGCCCATCTCAGCCTAAGTAATTTCATGTGCGTTGAGATACTTGGGGTCTGGTATATGTTGTACAACTCATCGTTGCGTCTAATGCGCCATTCATCGCCATCCTTCACGGGGCCGCATATTCTACGCAGTACCTTTCTTTCAAAGGTGTCCAGCGTTTCAGACATCTTCGCCGTTATGGTTAATGTCTCGCATCCATATGCCAACACTGTTCTGACTATGGTCTTGTAGAGAGTGACTTTTGTTTTACGATGGACACTGCGAGATTTAAACACAGGGAGCAATGAAAAATATGTTTTATTGGCTGCCGTAATTCTTTTTCTTATTTCAGCTGGATCTTCATTATTTTCGGTAAGACTGGAGCCCAGGTAAGTGAATTGATCCACTACTTCAAACGAGTAGTTATCCTTATATTGCACACTGCCTCTCGGTCGATGCGCCGGGTTTCTGCTTTGTGTCATTACTTTTGTCTTTTCTTTGTTGATATACAATCCTACTTCACATGCTGCTGTCTCTAAGGGGTCAAAGACTTCTTCAATGGCTGTCATTGATCTTCCTATAATGTTAATATCATCCGCATAGCCGACAATTTGACTACTTTTGTAGCAAATATTGGAATTGGTGTCCACTAGAGTTTTTCTTATCACATGCTCAAGCACGATATTGAAGAGAGTGGGAGCCAGGCCATCACCCTGTTTCAGACCCTGAGACACTGCGAATTCCTGCTAAAGCCCGCCTGATACTCTCCTAATAGGTTTTCTGCGTATCCGTCTAATCTTTGTTTTAGTATGGTGGTAAAGATTTTATACGCTGCGCAGAGCAATGATATGCCTCTATGGTTTTCACATTTTAATTTGTCACCTTTCTTGTGTATGGGACATATTACGCTGGTTTGCCATTCCATTGGGATTTCCTCCATGGTCCATATCTTTACAATGAGGCTATGTATCAGATTTTTCAGGTGCTGAAAAAAAAGAAATTATGGAAAAAATTCAAATGTGATAAATCAAAAGATGGTCATTTTCAAAATCATAGTTTTATCTAAGATTTGATTAAGGTGGGGGGACTGCTGCCAACGTAGGTACCTATTTTTCAATTTGATATACCATCATTATTTCTTATCAAATCGTTTTGAAAAGAGTGGGTTGTGGCCAACACTAAGCTCTCCACACCACAAATATTGACAATCTCAATATGGTAAAATATGCTTATGTTATATGAAATATTTTATTCATTCTAAATTTTACTACCAGGAATATAAATTTTCTAACGATAGTATATTTTCATGTTAATATAGACAAACTATTAATGCAGTATGGTGTAGAATGCTTATGTTGCATGAAATATTTTAATAAAAGCAGATAAATTTTGTTTTAAAGAACGCGAGAGCATTTTGACAATTTTGACACGTGATGTCATATGAAGAAATTTTTTGTTATTTATGGAAAGCTAATCAGTTCTATGTTCAAGCTCTTTACATTATAACATGAAATCAAATTACTGAACTTTTCCATACATAGAAATTTATCTAATTACATTTTTATTCATACTAAATGTTACTACCAGGAATATAAATTTTCTTCCGATAGTATATTTTTATGTTAAGATAAACGAACTATTAATGCAGTATGGTGAAGAATGCTTATGTTGTATGAAATATTTTAATAAAAGCAGATACATTTTGTTTCAAAGAGCGTTAGAGCATTTTGACAATTTTGACACGTGATATCATATGAAGAAATTTTATGATATCTATGAAAAGCTAATCAGTTCTAAGTTCAAGCTATTAATATTCTTATATCAATATGAAATCAATGAACTGAACATTGCCAAATATAAAAAAAATCTCTTGTTACCTATAAGTTTCATTCAAAAATCCATTAAATAAAATATAATTTTTGAAACCGTTGAATATTTTTCTTTTAACATTGACCAACTTTGAATACAATTTTATGAAGATTCTTGGTGTTGTATAAATAGTTGAAACCAAATTAAAATATCTCTAATTTCCAGTCTAAGGTCGTGAGAGCATTTTTTCAGTTTTAATAGATAAAATCATAAAGAAACATTGAGAAAAAATGAACCGTTGTCTATGGAAAACTAATCAGCTCTAAGTTTATGGACCACATGTGATATCAATATGAAGTCAATCGGACTTATAGTTTGGGCTGCAGAGAGGACACAGAAAAAAAAAACAACGTAAATGATGAATTCATAGAGAAGAAATCAAAAGTTGTCTATGGAAAACTAATCAGCTCTAGGTCTTTACACTTTACACATATGATGTTAATATGAAGTCGATCGGACTTATAGTTTGGGCTGTAGAGAGGACACAAAAAAGATAAATGCTACGGCGTACGGCGTATACGTCATACACAAACACACCACGACGAAACTCATAGTGTGCATTCTCTACATGATACCCATTGAGAAATTGATGTAAAAAAATACGCTTAAATTTTGCGAAATCATGACTCTCCCCTATTCCATAGTGTGGAGAGTAATAATAAAAACTGTTTTTTCTAGTATATAATTTTTCTTCCGATAGTATATTTTTATGATAAGATAGACAAACTATTAATGCAGTATGGTGTAGAATGCTTACGTTGTATGAAATATTTTAATAAAAGCAGATAAATTTTGTTTTAAAGGACGTTAGAGCATTTCGACAATTTTGACACGTGATATCATATGAAGAGATTTTTTGTTATTTATGGAAAGCTAATCATTTCTATGTTCAAGCTCTTTACATTATAACATGAAATCAAATTACTGAACTTTTCCATACATAAGAAATTTATCTTATTATATACATTTTTATTCATACTAAATTTTACTACCAGGAATATAAATTTTCTAACGATAGTATATTTTTATGTTAAGATAGACAAACTATTAATGCAGTATCTTGTAGAATGCTTATGTTGTATGAATTATTTTAATAAAAGCAGATAAATTTTGTTTTAAAGAACGCGAGAGCATTTTCAAAATTTTGACACGTGATATCATATGAAGAAATTTTTTGTTATTTATGGAAAGCTAATCAGTTCTTTGTTCAAGCTCTTTACATTATAACATGAAATCAAATTACTGAACTTTTCCATACATAAGAAATTTATCTAATTACATTTTTATTCATACTAAATGTTACTACCAGGAATATAAATTTTCTTCCGATAGTATATTTTTATGTTAAGATAAACAAACTATTAATGCAGTATGGTGAAGAATGCTTATGTTGTATGAAATATTTTAATAAAAGCAGATACATTTTGTTTCAAAGAGCGTTAGAGCATTTTGACAATTTTGACACGTGATATCATATGAAGAAATTTTACGATATCTATGAAAAGCTAATCAGTTCTAAGTTCAAGCTATTAATATTCTTATATCAATATGAAATCAATGAACTGAACATTGCCAAATATAAAAAAATTCTCTTGTTACATATAAGTTTCATACAAATATCCATTAAATAAAATATAATTTTTGAAACCGTTGAATATTTTTCTTTTAACATTGACCAACTTTGAATACAATTTTATGAAGATTCTTGGTGTTGTATAAATAGTTGAAACCAAATTAAAATATCTCTAATTTCCAGGTCGTGAGAGCATTTTTTCAGTTTTAATAGATAAAATCATAAAGAAACATTGAGAAAAAATGAACCGTTGTCTATGGAAAACTAATCAGCTCTAAGTTTATGGACCACATGTGATATCAATATGAAGTCAATCGGACTTATAGTTTGGGCTGCAGAGAGGACACAGAAAAAAAAAACAACGTAAATGATGAATTCATAGAGAAGAAATCAAAAGTTGTCTATGGAAAACTAATCAGCTCTAGGTCTTTACACTTTACACATATGATGTTAATATGAAGTCGATCGGACTTATAGTTTGGGCTGTAGAGAGGACACAAAAAAGATAAATGCTACGGCGTACGGCGTATACGTCATACACAAACACACCACGACGAAACTCATAGTGTGCATTCTCTACATGATACCCATTGAGAAATTGATGTAAAAAAATACGCTTAAATTTTGCGAAATCATGACTCTCCCCTATTCCATAGTGTGGAGAGTAATAATAAAAACTGTTTTTTCTAGTATATAATTTTTCTTCCGAAAGTATATTTTTATGATAAGATAGACAAACTATTAATTCAGTATGGTGTAGAATGCTTACGTTGTATGAAATATTTTAATAAAAGCAGATAAATTTTGTTTTAAAGGACGTTAGAGCATTTCGACAATTTTGACACGTGATATCATATGAAGAGATTTTTTGTTATTTATGGAAAGCTAATCATTTCTATGTTCAAGCTCTTTACATTATAACATGAAATCAAATTACTGAACTTTTCCATACATAAGAAATTTATCTTATTATATACATTTTTATTCATACTAAATTTTACTACCAGGAATATAAATTTTCTAACGATAGTATATTTTTATGTTAAGATAGACAAACTATTAATGCAGTATCTTGTAGAATGCTTATGTTGTATGAATTATTTTAATAAAAGCAGATAAATTTTGTTTTAAAGAACGCGAGAGCATTTTCAAAATTTTGACACGTGATATCATATGAAGAAATTTTTTGTTATTTATGGAAAGCTAATCAGTTCTTTGTTCAAGCTCTTTACATTATAACATGAAATCAAATTACTGAACTTTTCCATACATAAGAAATTTATCTAATTACATTTTTATTCATACTAAATGTTACTACCAGGAATATAAATTTTCTTCCGATAGTATATTTTTATGTTAAGATAAACAAACTATTAATGCAGTATGGTGAAGAATGCTTATGTTGTATGAAATATTTTAATAAAAGCAGATACATTTTGTTTCAAAGAGCGTTAGAGCATTTTGACAATTTTGACACGTGATATCATATGAAGAAATTTTACGATATCTATGAAAAGCTAATCAGTTCTAAGTTCAAGCTATTAATATTCTTATATCAATATGAAATCAATGAACTGAACATTGCCAAATATAAAAAAATTCTCTTGTTACATATAAGTTTCATACAAATATCCATTAAATAAAATATAATTTTTGAAACCGTTGAATATTTTTCTTTTAACATTGACCAACTTTGAATACAATTTTATGAAGATTCTTGGTGTTGTATAAATAGTTGAAACCAAATTAAAATATCTCTAATTTCCAGGTCGTGAGAGCATTTTTTCAGTTTTAATAGATGAAATCATAAAGAAACATTGGGAAAAAATGAACCGTTGTCTATGGAAAACTAATCAGCTCTAGGTCTTTGCACTTTACACATATGATGTTAATATGAAGTCGATCGGACTTATAGTTTGGGCTGTAGAGAGGACACAAAAAAGATAAATGCTACGGCGTACGGCGTACGGCGTATACGCCATACACACAAACACATCACGACGAAACTCATAGTGTGCATTCTCTACATGATACCCATTGAGAAATTGATGTAAAAAAATACGCTTAAATTTTGCGAAATCATGACTCTCCCCTATTCCATAGTGTGGAGAGTAATAATAAAAACTGTTTTTTCTAGTATATAATTTTTCTTCCGATAGTATATTTTTATGATAAGATAGACAAACTATTAATGCAGTATGGTGTAGAATGCTTACGTTGTATGAAATATTTTAATAAAAGCAGATAAATTTTGTTTTAAAGGACGTTAGAGCATTTCGACAATTTTGACACGTGATATCATATGAAGAGATTTTTTGTTATTTATGGAAAGCTAATCATTTCTATGTTCAAGCTCTTTACATTATAACATGAAATCAAATTACTGAACTTTTCCATACATAAGAAATTTATCTTATTATATACATTTTTATTCATACTAAATTTTACTACCAGGAATATAAATTTTCTAACGATAGTATATTTTTATGTTAAGATAGACAAACTATTAATGCAGTATCTTGTAGAATGCTTATGTTGTATGAATTATTTTAATAAAAGCAGATAAATTTTGTTTTAAAGAACGCGAGAGCATTTTCAAAATTTTGACACGTGATATCATATGAAGAGATTTTTTGTTATTTATGGAAAGCTAATCATTTCTATGTTCAAGCTCTTTACATTATAACATGAAATCAAATTTTTGAACTTTTCCATACATAAGAAATTTATCTTATTATATACATTTTTATTCATACTAAATTTTACTACCAGGAATATAAATTTTCTAACGATAGTATATTTTTATGTTAAGATAGACAAACTATTAATGCAGTATCTTGTAGAATGCTTATGTTGTATGAATTATTTTAATAAAAGCAGATAAATTTTGTTTTAAAGAACGCGAGAGCATTTTCAAAATTTTGACACGTGATATCATATGAAGAAATTTTTTGTTATTTATGGAAAGCTAATCAGTTCTTTGTTCAAGCTCTTTACATTATAACATGAAATCAAATTACTGAACTTTTCCATACATAAGAAATTTATCTAATTACATTTTTATTCATACTAAATGTTACTACCAGGAATATAAATTTTCTTCCGATAGTATATTTTTATGTTAAGATAAACAAACTATTAATGCAGTATGGTGAAGAATGCTTATGTTGTATGAAATATTTTAATAAAAGCAGATACATTTTGTTTCAAAGAGCGTTAGAGCATTTTGACAATTTTGACACGTGATATCATATGAAGAAATTTTACGATATCTATGAAAAGCTAATCAGTTCTAAGTTCAAGCTATTAATATTCTTATATCAATATGAAATCAATGAACTGAACATTGCCAAATATAAAAAAATTCTCTTGTTACATATAAGTTTCATACAAAAATCCATTAAATAAAATATAATTTTTGAAACCGTTGAATATTTTTCTTTTAACATTGACCAACTTTGAATACAATTTTATGAAGATTCTTGGTGTTGTATAAATAGTTGAAACCAAATTAAAATATCTCTAATTTCCAGGTCGTGAGAGCATTTTTTTAGTTTTAATAGATGAAATCATAAAGAAACATTGAGAAAAAATGAACCGTTGTCTATGGAAAACTAATCAGCTCTAAGTTTATGGACATGTGATATCAATATGAAGTCAATCGGACTTATAGTTTGGGCTGCAGAGAGGACACAGAAAAAAAAAACAACGTAAATGATGAATTCATAGAGAAGAAATCAAAAGTTGTCTATGGAAAACTAATCAGCTCTACATAGGTCTTTGCACTTTACACATATGATGTTAATGTGAAGTCGATCGGACTTATAGTTTGGGCTGTAGAGAGGACACAAAAAAGATAAATGCTACGGCGTACGGCGTATACGTCATACACAAACACACCACGACGAAACTCATAGTGTGCATTCTCTACATGATACCCATTGAGAAATTGATGTAAAAAAATACGCTTAAATTTTGCGAAATCATGACTCTCCCCTATTCCATAGTGTGGAGAGTAAAACATAATTTAGATAGTTTGGGTATTAATAAAGAAAATATATCTTTACTTTTTGATAATAATGGCATACACCGATTTTCAACGTTAATCTTATATTTTTACTCTCCACACTAGGGGAGAGTCATGATTTCGCAAAATTTAAGCGTATTTTTTTACATCAATTTCTCAATGGGTATCATGTAGAGAATGCACACTATGAGTTTCGTCGTGATGTGTTTGTGTGTATGGCGTATACGCCGTACGCCGTACGCCGTAGCATTTATCTTTTTTGTGTCCTCTCTACAGCCCAAACTATAAGTCCGATCGACTTCATATTAACATCATATGTGTAAAGTGCAAAGACCTAGAGCTGATTAGTTTTCCATAGACAACGGTTCATTTTTTCCCAATGTTTCTTTATGATTTCATCTATTAAAACTGAAAAAATGCTCTCACGACCTGGAAATTAGAGATATTTTAATTTGGTTTCAACTATTTATACAACACCAAGAATCTTCATAAAATTTTATTCAAAGTTGGTCAATGTTAAAAGAAAAATATTCAACGGTTTCAAAAATTATATTTTATTTAATGGATATTTGTATGAAACTTATATGTAACAAGAGAATTTTTTTATATTTGGCAATGTTCAGTTCATTGATTTCATATTGATATAAGAATATTAATAGCTTGAACTTAGAACTGATTAGCTTTTCATAGATACCATAAAATTTCTTCATTTGATATCACGTGTCAACATTGTCAAAATGCTCTAACGCTCTTTGAAACAAAATTTATCTGCTTTTTTAAAATATTTCATACAACATAAGCATTCTTCACTATACTGCATTAATAGTTTGTCTATCTTAACATAAAAATATACTATCGGAACAAAATTTATATTCCTGATAGTAACATTTAGTATGAATAAAAATGTAATTAGATAAATTTCTATGTATGGAAACGTTCAGTAATTTGATTTCATGTTATAATGTAAAAAACTTGAACATAGAACTGATTAGCTTTCCATAAATAACAAAAAAAATCTTCATATGATATCACGTGTCAAAATTGTCGAAATGCTCTAACGTCCTTTAAAACAAAATTTATCTGCTTTTATTAAAATATTTCATACAACGTAAGCATTCTACACCATACTGCATTAATAGTTTGTCTATCTTAACATAAAAATATACTATCGGAACAAAATTTATATTCCTGATAGTAACATTTAGTATGAATAAAAATGTAATTAGATAAATTTCTATGTATGGAAACGTTCAGTAATTTGATTTCATGTTATAATGTAAAAAACTTGAACATAGAACTGATTAGCTTTCCATAAATAACAAAAAATTTCTTCATATGATATCACGTGTCAAAATTTTGAAAATGCTCTCGCGTTCTTTAAAACAAAATTTATCTGCTTTTATTAAAATAATTCATACAACATAAGCATTCTACAAGATACTGCATTAAAAGTTTGTCTATCTTAACATAAAAATATACTATCGTTTGAAAATTTATATTCCTGGTAGTAAAATTTAGAATGAATAAAAATGTATATAATAAGATAAATTTCTTATGTATGGAAAAGTTCAGTAATTTGATTTCATGTTATAATGTAACGAGCTTGAACAAAGAACTGATTAGCTTTCCATAAATAACAAAAAAAATCTTCATATGATATAACGTGTCAAAATTTTGAAAATGCTCTCGCGTTCGTTAAAACAAAATTTATCTGCTTTTTTTAAAATATTTCATACAACATAAGCATTCTTCACTATACTGCATTAATAGTTTGTTTATCTTAATATAAAAATATACTATCGGAAGAAAATTTATATTCCTGGTAGTAACATTTAGTATGAATAAAAATGTAATTAGATAAATTTCTATGTATGGAAAAGTTCAGTAATTTGATTTCATGTTATAATGTAAAGAGCTTGAACATAGAACTGATTAGCTTTCCATAAATAACAAAAAAATTCTTTATATGATATCACCTGTCAAAATTTGGAAAATGCTCTCGCGTTCTTTAAAACAAAATTTATCTGCTTTTTTTAAAATATTTCATACAACATAAGCATTCTTCACTATACTGCATTAATAGTTTGTCTATCTTAACATAAAAATATACTATCGGAAGAAAATTTATATTCCTGATAGTAACATTTAGTATGAATAAAAATGTATTTAGATAAATTTCTATGTATGGAAACGTTCAGTAATTTGATTTCATGTTATAATGTAAAGAGCTTGAACATAGAACTGATTAGCTTTCCATAAATAACAAAAAAAATCTTCATATGATATCACGTGTCAAAATTTTGAAAATGCTCTCGCGTTCTTTAAAACAAAATTTATCTGCTTTTTTTAAAATATTTCATACAACATTAGAATTCTTCACCATACTGCATTAATAGTTTGTCTATCTTAACATGAAAATATACTATCGTTAGAAAATTTATATTCCTGGTAGTAAAATTTAGAATGAATAAAATATTTCATTGTCAATATTTGTGGTGTGGAGAGTTTAGTGTTGGCCACAACCCACTCGTTTTATAAAATATAAGGCGTAGTTCAATATTTTTTTTTTAATTAAAGAAGACAAAAATATCTAGAAAAATATGATGTGACGATCTCTTTCTCTTTACTTAACCAAACCAAAACGCTAACCAAATGATCAATAAAATGGCCAATGGATACCTACTCTTTGGATATTTTGCGAGGCAGTGGTTTTGGAGAGCCTGATCTATTACAGGATCCAACTCCACTGTCATCGTTCACCAGTAGCTCAGTGATAGAAAAGCAAAAGTCTCTGCTGTCATGACTAGTGTTTACAATGACTCTCAAGGGGTTCTATCTCGTCATAAACTTGAATGAGACCAAATAAGAAATAAAATAATTTTATAAAAAAATATTATATTAATAATTAAGATCAAATTTAAAGAAATAGATTTGTTGCAAGGATTCTTGAGATAAAGACAAAGTTTTTAAGAACAAATTAACATTTATTTTTAATATTAAATATTGTACAAGTTTATTAGTTTCAATCCCATGAATGAATCTATTATAATTTAAATAAAAGATATGAAGACTAACTAAAATATTAAGGCTGTTAACTCTTAAAGAATATAAGTAAAATTAAGAATGTAAATTACTTGAAAATATAAAACATCAAAAGATTTAAATCGTCAAAAGAGAATTCTCTTTATATTGGAATGTTAAATGAACCGAACTAATAATAAGTATTAGAGTTTATCACAAATTGAAAATCCACCAATAGACAATAAAAAAAATAAAATCATTCTACCTACGCTCGTCTCAATCTAAATTCTACTAAATGTTATAATTTATTAATTTCAAATACAACAAATAAAGAAATCCAGGATGAGTCAAGGACGTCATCATCACTCTTCATACGGTGAACTTTATACATCAAAATTCACCCCTTCAGAGATGAATGAAGTGTGAATGAGTTTTTAATATTCTGAAATCCATATTGCGGTAATCAATTAGTACAGAGTTTCTTCATAGTGAATGGCATCATCATATGAACAATCCAAACTTCAATATCACGTCGAATCTTCTAAATATTTCCTTTTTGGATAGATTAACATGAAATCAATCCTCTCAATGTCATCCCTCAAGTAAATCCTCAGTTAAAATCCAAATTTATAATTTTCTTTTCACAGTCATCTTTAATAGAACTTTTCATAAGTTTTACTTCCCATGGTCACATTCTCGTCGATAAAAATTGATATAAAATCAATATGAGTCGTCTCATGATAAATTATAGATGTTCAAACAAGATGTCAAGTACCAATACAAAACATGAACGAAACAGGACGAAATAAACGTGGTACGTTAATCAAATTGACTTGAAACGACGTAGGACAGGACAAAAAATAAAACGGGTAGGAATAATGGGAAATCTGACTTTAGACTTTCCCATTTCCCCGTTTCACTATTTTTAATTAAATAACGTCACCCGCCATTTTATAAATGGCTGTGACTCGTTAACACACCAATTTTATTAAGGAAAAAAAGCGCCTTTTTGGAATGACAATCCTATTTAAGCGGTCAAACGATAAATGTTGCTAGTTTGCAAAATAACTCAGTGTGTCAGTTTTTTAAAAAAATATAAATTATTTAATTCTATCTAATTCCTAACCAGGATTTATAACGTAACGTGACAATTTATTTAACAAAAGCATCTAGGTATACTTATCAATAAAAAAAGAATGTCACATGCCTTGGATTAGTTTGCACAAATCACTCCTCTCCACATAATATTGCTATTGTCCGCCAGCCTCTTCATATCTTGGCAGCTGCTCCAGCGGACATCACTCATCACACGGTCTATATTACTATCTTTAGGACGACCTCTATATAGTTTCTGCCCTCCTTTATTCCTTCGGCGATAGTAACAAGCAGGTAACATGTAGGATTATAGAAACGAGCAAAATCTTTACTAGAATAATAACTCAAGTCTCCAAATAATGTCAAATTTTCAATGTATGCGTGAAAAATCTTATCACATACCTAAATAGGATATTAATTTTCCATGAACAATTTAATATGAATTAAAGTATAAGTACCTTTTTTTTCTCTTTGATTGATCTGTCAAGTGGTTGTTTTTTTTTTGCTCTGATTTTTTTTGTTGTATTTTGTGGCAAAGTGATTATATTTTGTTGATTTTTTTAATTTATTCTTATTTTTCGAACTTGATTTTACCATTTAGTTAAAGTTTACTCCATTCAAAAATGGCCTTTAG
The DNA here is from genome assembly GCA_963576475.1 of Molanna angustata. Classification (NCBI taxonomy): domain Eukaryota; kingdom Metazoa; phylum Arthropoda; class Insecta; order Trichoptera; family Molannidae; genus Molanna; species Molanna angustata. The sequence goes on along the minus strand of OY754976.1, from coordinate 19,892,655 downwards.
GCCAAATCCAAAACCACCTGACCCTGCTACAGTATCATCTCTTGATAATGATACGTACACTTCTGCGGTAACTGATGAAGACATCCATGTTCCAAACAGTTTTTTGGAGATTCATTCCACACGGAAACTAAAGAAAAAACGAATGAGGGCTCATAGATCTGACAGTGACCATGAATTACCAATCAAGATTACTCCTAATGTGAACTCACATATTTCTCTAGATCCAATCTCGACTCAATCCGGCAATCCAACATCAATTATTAGTCGCCTTTATAATAAAGAAGACATTGGACCATTTATTATACACGTTCAAAAAATAGATTCCTCTCTGGGTGCTTCTATTAATCCGATATCTTTTGGAAAGACATTAAAGAAACATTCGATTGCTGACATTATTCCGAAAGAAGGTGTGAAATTAATAGGCCGAAACAAAATTTCAATATCTTTCAAAAATTTTCTGGCTGCTAACGATTTTTTATGTTCTAAATTTTTATTGGAAAATTGCTACAAAGCTTTCATCCCTAGTTTCATGGTTTGTCGAATGGGTCTTGTAAGAGGAATTCCCACAGATTGGACAGTTGATGACATTTGCAAAAATATTGAAGTCCCAAGCGGTTGTGGTAATGTGATTAAAGCACGCCGTCTTAATCGCAAATCTACAACCCCTGAAGGAGTCCAATGGGTTCCCACTCAGACTGTTGTCGTAACATTTGACGGACAAATACTACCAACAAGGGTATATTCGTTTTACACCTCTTTGATTGTGGAAAAATATCAAAATCCTACAATTCAATGCTTTAACTGCTGCAGATTTGGACATACAAAAACATTATGTAGATCTTCACCGCGATGTTTTAAGTGTGGACAAACTCATACCGGTGAATCATGTACTACTCCAATAATCAACCAAAAGTGTTTAAACTGTTCAGGTCATCATTCTGCAGTTAACCGCAACTGTCCAGAATATGCCAGGCAGGACAATATAAAAAGAATTATGTCAGAACAAAATTTTTCATATTTAGAAGCATCCAAACAACTACCTCCAACAAAAAGAACCTTTGAAGATGTTCTATCACACGGTGAAATCAAATCGTCCACTCTTCAGGCCTCCCACATGGAATCCAACTTATCGAGTCATTTTCAGTACAACAAAACCCACCACTTAAAAAAAAGCCTGCCAAGATTTCAACCCCACATCACACCGTCAGAAAGGAAGGAAATTGAGAATCTCTCGTGGAAACCCAACTCCAATCTCTGAGATGGTTGTGGCTATGCCAAAGTTAATTCTGAACCTAGTTGTATTATTCAAAAAGACAATGACATAACTGGAATTCTCAATAATTTATTTTTGCTTATTACAAAATTACTCGATAATCCATCAACCATACCGCCCAACGCTGCTCCACTTATTCTCAATCAAACTTCACTTTTAAAAAAATATATTGATGGCAATTTGCCGAATACTTCTCATAATGACATCCCCTAGCTAACTTGAATCTAATTTAATCATGTTTTATTAATCTAATTTTTTCTATTGTTTTTTTTTTAAAGATATACAATTTTACATGTTTTATATAATATTATATCTATATTTTAATAATGGCTCATCAATGTAATTTTAATATACTTCAATGGAATACACGTAGTGTAATTGCCAATAAAGCCGAACTTCAACTTTTACTAAAAGATTTCTCTCCATTTGTTGTTGCTCTTTCTGAGACCTGGATCAAACCAGAGTCGCATTTCCATCTATTAGGATACTCATGCTTACGTGATGACAGGGTCGATGGTAAAGGTGGTTCTGCCCTCCTTGTACATCCATCTCAACGGTTTTCTCAATTACCAATTCCTGGTATTCGAATTTTCGACTTAAATGTAGTTGCAGCTCGTATTAATGACATTTCCTTTTTATCAGTATATATTTCTAGGCCTTCCGACTTCGTCATTGATCAACTCAAAGATATAATGGAATCCATTCCTCCTCCTATTTTAATTCTAGGAGATTTGAATATGCATCACACTCTTTGGGGCTCTTCCAGAACCTGTCATTTTGGAAGAAAACTATACAATTTACTCGATGAACAGAACCTTTGCATTTTAAACAACGGTTCTCCTACCCGGTTTTCTCCACTTTCCCATCATTCTCTCTTTCCCTAAATCTATAAAATTCCCAAATACCAGTTCAACTCGATTATTCAATTCAAATAAATTTAATATTGAAAAAGCTCAATGGAATGAATATTCTGTAATGCTCGACAAGATAATTAAAACTTTTGAATGGCCCTCAATATCTAACATTCATTCTGCATATGACCGTCTTATAAAAGCTATGATTCAATCAGCTGAAACCTGGATCCCCCTCAAAAACATTATCCCTCGTAAAATTCCATCTCCACCATGGTGGGATGAAGAATGCTGTGAAGCAATACATAAACGTAAAGAAGCTATGAAATCTTATTCATCAAATATGTCTGAATCCAATTTTATTCTTGTCCGGAAAATTCAAGCGCAGACTAAAAGACTATTATTAAAAAAAAAGCGTCAAGGATGGAAATCTTTTTGTCAATCTCTCTCTCCAGACACTCCTTCGTCTAATGTTTGGGAAAATATAAGAAAATTCCGTTCTGTATTTTCCTCAAAAAGGCGTAATAACTTTATTGGACCTTGGATAAATTCATTCTTAAATAAAATCTCTCCTCCCTCAGCTCCCAATTTTGTAGATTTACCATATACATACCTACTTAATTCTTTTGAGCATCATCTTGATTCACCCTTTTCTTTAGAGGAACTTAATATGGTCCTCAATAAAGTTAAAGACTGTTCCCCAGGTGTTGATGGTGTCCCTTATTCATTCTTGAGTAAAGCATTACCACATACTCTAACATATTTTTAAGCTATGGTAAATATCATGTTTAATACTGGTCGAATTCCTTGCTCTTGGAAAAATTATATAATAATTCCAATTCTGAAACCCAGTAAAGATCCATGTATTGGTGATTCATATAGACCGATCGCACTATCACCAGCATTAGCAAAAATTACAGAACATTTGGTTAAAAACAGATTAGAATGGTTTTGCGAGAGTGAAGGGATTTTAGATGTTTCCCAATTTGGTTTTCGAAAGTCCAAAAGTTCTATGGATAACCTCAGTATATTTACAACAGACGTTCAGCTCGACTTTTCTCGGCAATCTTCTGTTATAGCTGTTTTCTTAGATATCACTTCTGCTTACGATAATGTCATTTTATCTATTTTGAAACAAAAAATGCTTCAGATGAAATTCCCTTCAAAATTAACTCATTTTATTTTTAACATAATGTCTGAACGAACTATTTCTGTTCACGTTGATGGAATGACTTATTCCAGACTAACTTGGAGAGGAATTCCTCAAGGATCTGTTCTTAGTCCTCTTTTATACAATATTTATGTTGCTGATCTCTCTAATATTTTACCTCTTGATACTCATATCCTTCAATATGCAGATGACCTTCTTATTTATGTTATTAATTCATTAATTTCTCCCGGTACTATCCTCCTAAATAATGCGATGATAAATCTCGAAAAATGGCTTTCAAATCATGGTTTAGAGATTTCTCCTTCAAAGAGTTCTGTTGTTTTGTTTACCAGAAAACGACACCCCCCTTCTATTTTTATAAAATATAATCATGTCCTCATTCCATCCTCTTTAACTTATAAATACCTAGGCATTGTGCTTGACTCAAAATTAACATGGAAACCTCATGTTGAAAAATTATCTTCTACCTGTCAAAAAAACATAAACATTCTTCGAGCGGTAACAGGAGTATGGTGGGGTGCTCATCCTCTCTCTGTCAAACTTTTATACAATGCAATTGTAAGAAGCCACCTAGATTATGGATCTTTCCTATTTAATATTTCTACCAAGTATCTTCAACAAAAAATTGATTTGCTTCAATATCAATCCCTTAGGCTATGAAGTCCACTCCCACTAATGCTCTTCAAGTTGAATGTGTGGATGCTCCTCTCATTATCCGCAGACAATTATTATCAGATAGATATTATTATAAATCAGCCATGACTTCCACTCATCCTCTAATTGATAAACTTAATCTCCTTTCCAATATTATTAGAACATCTCCTTATTGGAAAAATAAAAACGTTCCACATTTGGTTCAAAGTTTCCGGAAATTCAACAATCACAATGTACCCATTCAACAATTCCATATACTTCCAATTTTCTCCAACCCTTTTGATGTCATAACATTTACTCCTTTTACAATCCAGTCATTGGGTATTTTCAAAAATAGTTCTCAATGTGAATCAGCCTTTCGAAGTATAATCAACAATAAATGAAATGATTGGACTCTTATCTTTACCGATGCTTCCAAAATTAGTGATAATGAGCATGTTGGTGTTTCAGTATACTGTCCCTCTATCCAGATCTCAAGACTAATTCAACTACCTCCTTATTCTACAGTTTTTACTGGTGAATGTATTGGCATTATCGAAGCAATTGAAATGGCTAAACAATTTAAATTTAAGAAAACGTTGATTCTTTCTGATTCCCTAAGCTCTATACAATCAATTTCACAAAATCCTTTTGATTCCCCTGCCAATTGGCTGTCATTGCATATTAAAAATATTATTTTTGATATGAAAAAAAAGATCTCGAAATAGCTATTGCCTGGATTCCGGGTCACCGTGGCATTATTGGTAATGAGAGAGCTGATAATTTAGCTAGATTTGCTATTTCATCGGGTGATCCTCACAGATACAAATTTAATTTGATTCATGACATCCTTCCTCTTGTTCATTCTTATATGTTGAATGAATGGAGTACACACTATAATTTATCTTCAATTTCAAAAGGTTCAAGATATGCATCGATTCAAAAATTTATCCCCATCAAACCATGGTTTTCCAAATTTCGTTGTAGCAGACATGAATCTTCCGTCATATGTCGATTGAGATTCGGACACTGTTGTTCCCCTTCTCACCTAGCAAGGTTGGGTATTAAGAACTCATCTCTTTGTCAATGTGGCCAAGAAGAAGGCAGCTTGGATCACATATTTTTCAATTGCCCTACATCTAAGTTCCCAATATCTTTAACACATCTGATTAAATTTAAAATATTTCCTCCTCATAATATCACCTCCTTACTCAGCCTTAATAAATTTCAAATACTTAATGTTCTTACAAAATTTATCAGACAGAATAACGTCAAATTGTGATTTCATTTTCTACTTCCCATTTAAAAACAAAACTTTTTTCACAACTTTTTAAATTTTTAATTTCAGTATTAATTATTAATATTTTTTTTTTGGTTTCCCACATATTTTATAATTTGTTGTTTATTTTATTGTAATTAAAAAATGCACGATTTTGTAACAAACTTGACTCTGGCCAATGTTCCTTCATTTGAGGTTACAAGTGCCATTTAATTAAATAAATAAGTATAAGTACTCTAATCAATTATTCGAATGGAAAATTATAATATTAAGCTTGCATGACACTTAAATAACAATTAGGTATGGGACTTTTGTTGTTGATACGAGTTTCATATGTAGGTATATTTTTAATATGCTTTATAATTAAATGAACACTTCAATCAATAATATTATGTACTTACGGGTATAATTTACACGTAAAAGAATCATGGGTAGACGCGGTTATTCATATAAAACTGATCATTTATCGTTGTTTTTAAGTAAAATCGAACCAATGAAATGTATTCACGTAATTTTGGGAATGAGATATTATAGAATTAGAGGACAGACGATCTCAGCGGCAAATTGGAAAAATAAATTATATATATTTAGTTTGATTGTGGTGTCATCTTTTTTGTGGGTGTTGGAAGACTTTGGGATATCGTCAAATAAAAAAAACAACACACAAATTTTATGGATTTTATATATAATTTTACTCTTGGCGAATTGGTTGGAGAGTCTATTGACTTGGACTTCCATTTTGGTTGAAAGACCAAGGCAGTGGTTTAAGATATGGAAATACTTTGACAAAATTGAAGACGCCCTCGAAGGGCAAAATTTCATTTTTATGAGTAATAGTGGAGTATTCTTTTTCCATATGATTACTGTTATATTAACGGGATATATGATTTTCGTAGGATGGTATCATAATGAGCCTTTTATTAACTCCATTATCTATACTTTAATTTATTCTGTACTCGATTACACTCTTTATCATTTTTGTATTGTCCTTCTTTTGATATCGTCATATATACATGTTTTGAATATACATTTATGTAATAATACAAATTGTAATGGTGATCGTCTAACGAAAATTGACCCCATTATGAACATAATCAAGTTTGTGATAGTGAAATATGCGACTGAGAATATCGAGACGAAAAAGAAATCTATATTAGATATTAAAGAAATCATAGATTTATATAGATTGCTGTCATATATTGTGCGACTTGCGAACACGAATTATGCCGCACTCGTAAGTAACACAAATGAAGAAATAAAATTTTAGTTTTATTCAGATGTATTGAAAACATTTATAAAAATGTATAGATATGTATATGGCGAGAACTGGACACAGCTATCTTTCAGAAGTCTCTCGAGCCTGATGATTGCAAAAGATAATCGAATATTATAGTGATAAGAGTACCTACATAATATTATGTATCTACCATTACCTATCCATCTGCTTCAGCGCCCTTTTGAAGAAAAAAGTGATCAATTATCTCCAACTTCTCTGTGTTAACAATAAATTATTTCTATGAAAATAAAATATATCAAACTTAATAAAATTATTTGGGAAAAAGGACAGATATTGGTGTAATCGATATATTTTTATATTTCAAATATTTGTCATGAAAAAACTACCCATTGCTTCCATTTTTATTATATTTACTAAGGAAACATACAGTTGTGTAAATACAGCAATATTTCCTTACTGGTTATCAATGAGTCAATAACCCAACATTAATTTGTCGTATTAAAAAATGAGAATAAACAAGAGGAAAATAAATGAGTAACTACGTACAAATAAACACAGCATAAAGTTTTCGAAAAACTACAAGATTGTTTATTCTGAATATCGATTGTAGATTTATCGATATAATCATATAATATTTTCAGTGTATACGTCTGACGATAGAGTTTTGCGGATTATTTGTTTTAAAATTATGAATAGGTTCAAATAATTCATTAGATCTGGTACTGGTACTGCTTCCATATAATATTTGTTAATCTTGCATGGTTATTTAGTTTCCAATTCAGAAAAATATGTCTAACTTACTTAAATAGTTTAAAATTTCAGATTTTTTTAAGGCCATTTACCTCACTTTTATATCTAGTCTTAAATTTGATGCGCACAAAAAGCTACAAAGAGGTACCTACATAAATCATATTCTAGTTAATAAGATTGATAGATTTGATAGCAAAGTATTTGCTTCATTTTTATTTTCATATTTTTGTCAATGTAATTTTAAATTGTTAATATTATCGTTAGAGTAAGAACCAGCTACTTACCAGACTTACGTCATAGTATAATCTGGTTGGTTGAATGATATTACCTATTGGCAATAAGCCGGCCAGTGTACAATATATTTTTTTATATTATGTACAAAAAGATAAATAAATACAGAGGCCATTTTTAATCATAAAGGATGCCACAGCAGGTAACAACGACTGATCAATAATATGAACCCTGAGTAGTAAAATGTGTTGAAAATTGCTAGCCCTTGAAAATGCCTGGTGATATACAGGCGAAACGTCGGGAGACAAAAGGTTGACACGACCCTCCCTCGCTGGAATGGAGGATCGGCCCTTAACGCACGAACGCTCGCGTACCGACGGATGTCTATCGATGACACACGATTTCTCGAACTATTTCCAACGCTTATTTGTACGAACCCAAACGAGGAATATCTCAACATCCACGAAATATTACAGTTAATGTGAAAATATAAAATTGCCTTCTGCCAACTGCAATGTCTCACCTACCTTTTTCTTCCTCTCGAACCGACGTCTAAACTTCCAATTCGTTATTACCTGAAATAATTCAAATACGCGAGTATTTTATGATAATAATTTGGGCAGATCGTCTAGTTTCGCATAGGACCCCAACGCTGTGATCAATAATATTCCAGATTCGCGAATCCCGGCTTCCTGATCAACCTACCTCTCCTATTGTGAAATTTCTATTACCTAACGTAGACCTACTCTTACAATAACAAATGAAAGTGAGTTATGGGTTGTAATCAATAAAACGCAGAACATAATTACCACCGATTTCATCCTACATATAATCATAAATTCAGGGGAATCAATTAAATATAAACATAAGTACAAGCACATGTATGACACAAAAATTCATAATAACTTAAATATAACATAATCCTATCATGCATTCTTACGCTAAACTTTAATTTGATAAAACCACCAGAAGGGCGGTGGCACGAGCTCTCATACCTCGCCGCCCGCGCCCGTCTAGGTCGTCCTTCCACTTTAACCTAGCCCGACCCTGCCCTTCCACACCATGGAATAATAGCAAGGATTTAACAAGATATGTCCGCAACCATATCAATTTACCTCGCGGAATAGTCTGCCTATCCTCCTGCGTGACACCAGGTGTTTCACAGAGTTTAAGGCTCTTCGTTGTATAACAACGGCCTAATAATACAATACTAGCGAAATGGTTACTTCGACTACGTTGCCAACCGTGAAGCAATCATATCACAGTAGAACACCTACGTACTATAATCCACTATACTACAACTACCATCAAATCTAATTAGGCCTCAAGCAAGATTCTCGGACAATTGGCCGTAGCCGATTGGCCGTACGCCCTTTTTACCGTATGGACAATTTATCGTGAGGACAATTGACCGTGAGGACAGTTGGCCGTGAGGACAGTTGGCCGTGAGGACAATTAGCCGTGGGGACAGTTGGCCGTGAGGACAATTGGCCGTGGGGACAGTTTGCCGTGAGGACAATTGGCCGTGGGGACAGTTGATCGTACGGACAATTTATTGTATGGACAATTGACCGTATGGACAATTCACCGTGCGGAAACTATTTTTAGCATCAGAAATTTTTTTCTTTCTTTTTTCGTTTGGGTTAAATAAATTGCGTGAATAAAAAAATGTTCGTTTATGGCGACGAACCGATTGCCTTATTTTTTTATTTCAAGATACTAGGAGAAATCCAATATGTCGACAGTGATTAAAACGAAATTGTACAAAATAAGCGGTAATTATGTAGTTCTAATTTGCTATATTTTGAGATATAAGAAGACGTCTGTTTTTAGATTTCTTCTTTTTCTTTTTTTCATGTTTCGAGATGGATATCGATTTATACTAATAAGAAGGTGTAGATTTCGAAACAATTTAAACTTCTTTGTTTTCTTTTGAAATGATGAGAAACCAATATGGCGGCCGTGATTTAAGGATGAATTTTCAAAGTGAATGATTATGTTGGGTTTATCGAGTTTTAATTTGCTACATTTTGAGATTTAAGAAGACGTCTGTTCTTAAACTTCTTCTTGTTCTTTTTTTGATTTTTTAAGATGGATATAGATTCATACTAATTTAAAGGTGGAGATTTCGAAATAATTTAAACTTCTTTGTTTTCTTTTGAAATTATGAGAAAACAATATGGCGACCACGATTTAAAGGTAGTTTTTCAAAATGAATTGCTTCATTTTCAGATTTAATTTGACGTTTTTAAAATAATTTTAAATACCTTAAGTGCGTTCGAATATAATGAATATTTAGATGGGTCGATGGCAGTACGGTTAGCGCGCTGGGCTAGCAATCCAGTGGTCGCTATATGTACTTGTTTAACAAGGACATATTCATTTTTTAAAAAGTGAAAATCGAAAAATAAAAAAAAACAAGAAGAAGTTTAAGAACAGACGCCTTCTTAAATCTCAAAATGTAGCAAATTAAAACTCGATACACCAACATAATTATTCACTTTGAAAATTCATCCTTAAATCACGGCTGCCATATTGGTTTCTCATCATTTAAAAAGAAAACAAAGAAGTTTAAATTGTTTCGAAATCTACACCTTCTTATTAGTATAAATCGATATCCATCTCGAAACATGAAAAAAAGAAAAAGAAGAAATCTAAAAACAGACGTCTTCTTATATCTCAAAATATAGCAAATTAGAACTACATAATTACCGCTTATTTTGTACAATTTCGTTTTAATCACTGTCGACATATTGGATTTCTCCTAGTATCTTGAAATAAAAAAATAAGGCAATCGGTTCGTCGCCATAAACGAACATTTTTTTATTCACGCAATTTATTTAACCCAAACGAAAAAAGAAAGAAAAAAATTTCTGATGCTAAAAATAGTTTGCGCACGGTGAATTGTCCATACGGTCAATTGTCCATACGATAAATTGTCCTCACGGTCAATTGTCCGTACGATCAATTGTCCCCACGGCCAATTATCCTCACGGCCAACTGTCCCCACGGCCAATTGTGCTCACGGCCAACTGTCCCCACGGCCAATTGTCCTCACGATAAATTGTCCATACGGTAAAAAGGGCGTGCGGCCAATTGTCCACGGCCAATCGGCTACGGCCAATTGTCCGGACACGCTCAAGCAAGTGTTATTTGTAAACAAACAGAACATTCAATTCAAATCTTTCTCTTTTTCACGTTGGATTCAATGACTGAAGGTCCTAAATCTATAGATCCATTATTTCTCCGGTTTCCTCTCCCCATTCACTAACAATCTCACCTTGGAAAAGGGACAAGTGCGTGGGAAAGCCTACTTTTAATGTGGTATGTAGTGTGCGTGTACTTAGGCCAGACACAGCTCGGCCTCCTTCCGTGTCTTGGCTATAACGTGCTGTATATGTGCGTGTGGAGAATCCCACAGTGTTGTGACTGTTATAGTACGAGAACATGAGAGATGACGAGGTCTGGAATAACCTTGGCGTTGGGTCGAATTTCCAAAGCTTCAGTCACTCCACACCCCGCCGCTCTCACGTGGGAATGAAGGATTGGAGTCTTTTCAACTTTCAGACCGGCCCGCACCTCCCGAAATTACTGCCGGCCTCCGACCCACCGCTTTTTAATGGCCCTAAATTGGTAGATAAGAGGTTGTCGCACAGTCTCGCTGGCTTTTGACTCGGTTTCAACATCCATCTCTCGTTAGCTACTGTTGCCAGAACAGATAGCTTTGCTGGATATGTAAAATGCTGTATACATTCTAGAAAGCGTGCATTTTTCCTCGCAAACAAAACACCTTACATACATTCGCGATTGTTTGAACAGATTTGTCAATTCAAGAGTTTAATATAATGAGATAGTTGCTGTTTACAATAAATTTATAATCTTGACAAATCCGTTCCATACAATCCATACATTAAATAAACAAGTAGAATAAAAAGTATAATAAATAAATAAATAACTCAGCTGGATTTTCCTTGGCGAGAACAGCCCTCAAAAACAATGCTTCAAATCGACCGAACAATGCTTCAAATCGACCCCTACGCGACATCTCGTCTCTAGGTAACGTAAAACTCGACCCGCCCGATCTCTAGCGTCGCATCGACTGTCTCGATCCAAACTTCCGATACTCTTTCTAGCTCTCAGGAATGCATAAAAACCACCCCTTACCCCTTAAGACTTACGACTAACAAGTGTCTCAATATGTTTAACAGAAATACAGCTTTGCTCCAATAGCTAAACCAACCCAATCATCAATATTATTTAAATAAAATTAATTTGTAGACAATTATGGAGAGTGCGATTCATTACAAGGCCTGAGTCAAGAACTACTGACGCGGGAAAATCGATATAAAAATATTATTACATAAGTATTTTAAAACATCAAATAGGTATAAAATATATTATACAATTAAACTTAATAGCAATTTTAAAAAACATTGAAATGGTATCCTTTTGCAGATAAAGATATTAGACAGCCTTTATAATACGTAAATTTGGCAGTCGCTGGTACTTGATCTAAATGTTTTTACTTAGACGATTATTTTAATTTTGATAATTATTTTACTTTAGACGGTTATTTTACTTTTGACGATTTAAGCTAAAAATGTTAAAACTTTACTAATAAATTGTTAAAAGCGGAAAGCTTTTCTAATTAATGCATTGGTGCCCGTCCACAAAATGTAATTTACTTTTTGTATAATAATTATTTTTTTAGGATGATATATTTTTTGAATATTATACAATTATTGGAATTATAAATGTAATAGCATGGAACATACACGATTTTTTGTATCTATGGTTTATGGCTATTGTTTGTGAAGTATTGGAATATGAAGTGAAAAATACAAAAATATTACTTGGTCAAGCCTTTATTAATCCAAACATAGGTACTTGCAGTATATATCATATTATATATTTATTTAATATAGCTTCTCGGGCAACTAACAGGTGCTATGTCAAATAAACATTTAACACGCACCCAATAATAAGTTGCCACATTCTGGAGACTTAAGATAGTTATCGTCTCACAAATCCAGACTGAAAACACAATTAAAAACTGTGTCTCCACCGGGAATCGAACCCGGGACCCTTGGATCAGCAGTCAGATACCTAACCAACTGAGCCACGAAGGCCGACAAATATATGTAACTAGTACATATCAATCTTGGTGATTTTATTTTAATTTGATATTTATATCGTGAAATTCGTTGAAAACATTTTCTATGGCAGAATCTACGTATGAACAAAGAAATCTGAAACATCATCTCCTTACAAATTACAGAATCCTATCTCAATATTCAATCCTAATCTTCTTTCCTCACTTCTCGCCATTATGTACCTACAATTACTTTTTTATATTCATGTTGGTTTACATAATATACTCTCTAATTCTTTCAAAAATTGGATATGTTTGGTTGGAAGATATTGTCATTAGACAATAATTTCTCCACTGTACAACATTATACATTAATTGTGTAAATATATAATGATATGAAAAAAATCGATCCCACTATAGAACCTAATATAATTAAGTAGGTATATATTTCTGCAAATGGTATATAGATCAGTAGGATTATGAATTTTCTCATGTTGTTATGAACAGAGTAACTCAGGGGAGTGCAGATAAGTTTCATGAGTAGATTTTAGTTCTTATAAATAATTGTAAGTTTTAATTTTTGAATTTATCCGTATTACCCCAAGTAACCCTATTTCGTACATCATTTTAATTAACTTCACTTATCTGTACCGGAATTTTGCAATCGATTTTGTATGTTTTCAGCTCGATCAATTATATATTTTGATTATTATGAATTTTATTCGAAGTAAACGATAATGAATATTTTTATGGATTTATTCATGCGGGAATAAAACTTTGAAAAGGATGTCCTTAATTTTTTTAGATTTAATGGTTTTATGTTATTTTTTTAATAGCTTACACCCACAGATAAATTAAAAGCATAGGCAAAATGTATTTAATTAATTATTTATATTTTTTTAGATCGCAATCACAAGAATCAATTGAAATTGCTGAGAAATATGCTAAAATCACAAGAGCTATCCATTTCTGTTTACAATTGTTTTCGATTCAATTTGTCATACATGTACAACTTCTTATGGATAATGGCAAATTATGCTATAATAATTAAACAAATGGATAACTGATATATTTGAAAATATTATGCAGTAATAATTAAGCAAATGGATTACTGAAATAGTTCAAATATTATACTATAATAATTAAGCAAATGGATTACTGAAATAGTTGAAAATATTATGCTATAATAATTAAGGGAATGGATTACTGAAATAGTTGAAAATATTATGCTATAATAATTAAGGGAATGGATTACTGAAATAGTTGAAAATATTATGCTATAATAATTAAGGGAATGGATTACTGAAATAGTTGAAAATATTATGCTATAATCGCTTGTTTAGGTATTACATTTATTATTCAAAATACATATAATATGGCAGGCGTTATGAGTTTAGGAAAGTGCATTATATCAACATCAGTATATTTTGATTTATTTTATTTCATTCTGGGAACAGAAAATTTGTAGAAAACATAAAACACAATTTATTTTACAAAACCACTAAAGTTCCCGAATGCTTTTACAATTCAATAAAATGCTAGGTTTACAAATATACAAACCTCTATTGAACAGGAAGGGAGAGGGAATAGGAAGACAGGATTAACGCTTTAATCAATTACATCAACATCAACTGTGCCGACCGCCGTGGCACAGTTGGTAAGCCGTTTGGTTTCTGGCGGGCGTCCTGGGTTCGATTCCCAGCTCCTCGTGTCGAGACCCCTCGGTACGTTGTCTCGGGCTATCTTTGGGATCCTATCTTCGGACATGCGGCTGACGTGTTCATTCCACTACTTTCCCCTTTGGCGCCCCCATCTTACGATGTCCTCTGCTTCGCAGATTCTTCGAATCTCTATATTTCTGACTATATCACGAAGACTTTTGCCAGCTATGCATCGTAGTATTTTCATTTCGCTGGTGCGCAGGAGTTGTTTGGTACGGACCGTATCAGCTCTGGATTCAATGGCATATGTTAGGATATAACAATTGTTTGCATTAAAACTATGCACAAACATACCATTACGCCATGTCCCTATATTAGATTAAGCAAGAAGAATCAAGTTCAATAGTTTACTATCTTGACAATTTTTCTAATTTGAGTTAACAAACGTTACCTGTTTTTAGGGACGTATCCTTCACAGGAATTACATGATCGCTTGCTTAAAGCATATTATAAGTTGGTAGACGGCGCGTAAAATAAAATGAACAAAACAATTTGATAAGGTAGAAACTAAAAACAAGAGACAAGATTAAAGGAAAAATGGTTACCAATGTTAAAGAATATTTTTTTTGTATTAGGTAATTCACCCTGAAAAGAGTGCTTTGTGCCTTAAAGAATATTGGAATATATTTTTAATTATCTCAATAGAGACGAAGTTGGAATATTTATTGTAGGAGAACCGGGAAATCTAGGCACCTACAGGGCTTACGACCTGTCATCGGCTGGTTTGACCAGCCGATGACAGGTCGTAAGCCCTGTAGGTGCCTTGATTTCCCGGTTCTCCTACAATAAATATTCCAACTTCGTCTCTATTGAGATAATTAAAAATCTGTTAAAAAATATCTTTGACTCCCGACAGGGAAAAAAATCCAATGTTTGCGCATATGCAATAATAAAAATATATTCGATTGGAATATATGTTTTACAATAAAGTTATTTCAAACAAGATATTATTCTTTTTCAATCCCTATTTGTCTATTTTTTTATTTTAATTTTATTACAACTGTCGATTCATTAAGAGAATTTATTTCTCTTCGTGAATCGACAGTATTAATCTCAGTCCCGTGTGAGAGAATTTTATGCAGCTTCTTATCAATTGTATGAATTTTTTTCTTTATTTTTCCATGTATCTCAAAAACCATAAAAGCTAGAGCGCTGGAAATTGGCATAAATATAGACAAATACAAAATTTTATATTTTAAAAAAAGTGTCAACTCAAACATTTCTTATTAAGAAAACCATTTTTTGTGATAATATTATGTGTTTAACTGCCTATATATCTATTTTTTTTAAATAACGAAAAACGCCGAAACAAAAAAAAAAATTTTTTGCATTTAAGTAGTAGCTTCTTATACTCAAACTTTTTTAACAATTTTTATAAAAAAAAATAGTGACGACATCGTTTCATACAATTTGTATGCCAGTATATCTACGGAGCTCTCAATAGATTGATACATAATCTCCAAATATACATACTATCATGATGTTTTCATATTCTGGGTAGGAAAAAAGTCTTTATAACCAAGTTTTTGATATTTTACTGTTAATCAAGGTATTATATACAAATATACATGGGTATATGTCGGCAAATTGTCGTCCATTATATAAATTGTCGGCAATTTGTATATTCACAAATGTTCCCTACAATTACTTGTAAAACATTGTCCTATTAGTAAAATTTTCTAAGTTATTCTTTTTTTATTATTTTACCACTTTCAAATTAATAATATAGTTACTATGTAAATTGTTGATTTGATTTGGAAAGCGAGAAGGAATTTGTTTTGTAGAATTAGTGTAGGTACTAGGTCGGACCTGCCTTGTATTAATTAATAATGTACAATTAGATATATAATTATGTACTTTTCTGAGTGTGATTTATCAATTAAGATTTCAACAACAAACCAATTCACATTAATCAGTAATTGACATGTCTCCGTCGAAAATGGGTTCGTTTGATATAAAAAACCATCAAATGTTTTCTAGAAAAATCGAACCCCTTGGTATATACCATCTGTTATTAGGACAAAGAAATTTTACAGTTGTCAAAGGTGTCGCTTCGGAAATTGGTTGGAAAATGAAATCATATCTATTATTTCTAATACTTTTCACTTCAATCTTTTGGTGGCATGAAACATACCGATTATTATATTACTCTAAGTATAAGGACTCGAATTATGTATTTATGACACTCTATTTGTTAGGACAGACAGTCATTTGGATCGAGTTTGTTTTATGTTGGTTAAATACGCTTTTAATGGGTCCAAACAAAGAATTGATCCTATGGAAACATCTCGATGAAATAGAAAAATGCTTTCCAAGACAAAACAAAACATTTACAAACAACAGAAGTAATGTTTTAATTCACGCGTTGCAAGTATTATCAATCCATTTTGTTTTGATAAGTAATTATTATGTTCGTGGCGGAAATTTAATTAAATCGTTGGTAATGTGTACGTGTAGTAGCGTTTTGATTTGTACTTTGTATCGCTTTTGTACAATTTTCACGCTAATATCGTCCTACATAAATGTCCTGAATATGAATCTGAAATCTTCGATGGTGAACAATGTCCGCCGTACAGAAATGAATCCATTCATGGATGTTTTAAAATATGGCATTTTAAAATACGCTTCTATTGAAGGCCAAAATATTTCTATGGACAACGATCTGAAAAAAATTATAAACTTTTACAGAACTCTGACGTCTGATGTTCAATTTCTCAACACCCGTCATAATACAGTTGTGAGTATTTTTTGCAGATTAAAAAGATTTAAAACAAAGATCTGCGAGATTTTGTATGGTCAGGTCTACATTATTCACGTTTTTTAACATTTGAAGTCAAAAAACACCAACTTGGAAGTTCCGCAGCATATTTATTGATTTATTTTTTATAATACATTCAATTGCAAGAACATTGGTTACGAGTAACAATAATTAAAAAAATACATATATAAAAACCAATAAAATACTAATAAGAGTCATTGGAGTCACATGGATGTATCTACTCTGCTAGCCCATGGGCATGTACTAGAGTGTGCATTATTATGTTATCTGTATGTTATAGGTATGTATGGATTGACTCAGAATTCAGAGTAGAACATTTAGTGTGTCCATCTGTTGGTGTGTGTCCGTCTCCCCCTTATAACTTTTGATCCGCATAAAACCCCAATTTCAGATCTACCAAATTTATACTCAAAATTTGAATTTTTGTTCCAGTCAGGGATATTTAATTTTATTGGGGAAAGAACAACCCTTAACCAGTTTTTAAAGGATAAATATAAAGACAAACCGCGACATACATCACACTAGATTTAAATTTAAATTTAAGAGAACGTTGAGTATAATGTACCTAAATTGTATAATATGCTAAACAATTTAGGTACATTATTGTTTAAAGCCAATCCAGAACGCTGAAAATTTGTAGAAATACAATATCGCAAATTTGTTTTTATAAAAAGCTTTCAGGGTTTCCCAACTTTTTTATTATATAATTTTTTTATAGAAAAAAAATGTATGTGTGTAAATGCCAATATTTCGATTTTTTAAATATTGAAAAACGGCGAAACACCCAAACTATATAATTTAATTTTCGATAAAAAAAACAGACATTACAGTAGAACATCCCAAACCTTTTTTAATATTTTTTGTGTAAATTGAATTTAGTGACGACATCGTTTAATACAATTTGTATTGCAGTATACACAATATCTACGGGGACTGTCAATAGTTGATTATTAATCTCCATACAAACATACATACTATCAAGCTGTTTACATATTCGGGGTAGGAAAAGAGGACTGTCCTCCACAATATCCTATCCTGGCATACATGCTTTGTATAGAATACAATATATTAAATAATTTATTTATAATATATTTAGATTTTTACGCATTCTTATACTATACACATACTATCGCCATCGACAATTGGATCTCATATATTTATTTTATTAAGTGTTAATCGAAAGCTACACATCATCTTGGAGGCAATGTTTAAGGAACAACTGGCAGAGAGCGTCCCCGCCGGGATTATCTAGATCAGGTGAGCCACGACATGAAGAAGTGTACCTCCTACACAGAGTTGAAGAGAATCGCTGAAGATCGAGCGGAGTAGAAGAAGCGATGCATCGCTTTGCTGCCAATTTGATAGAAACCAAAGAGGATCATAACCATTTTAATATGTACTAGTTTTCATGCTGCCTGCCCCCAGATAAATAAATGACATTATTTTTATTTTAGATCGTTTTGAGACCATTAGCAATCATGTTATACTTTGTACTTATTGCAGTACTAGGAAATAATCAGGTAAACATTAATTCATCGTATTGATTTATTTTTTCTCAAAAGAGACGAAAAAGTTATACATTTTATCATTTGAAAAACCGTAATGTCAAACATCTTCAAAGTAATGACAATCAGTTAGCTAAGGATATAAATTGTTATGATTTCTATGTTTCATTTATTTATTTTTGTCATGTAATTAACTTATTGCCACTGTATATAAATTCATTCACTCTAATTGATTGGAAGAAGCTGCTGTTTGTAAATAAGCCCGCAAGAGTATGAAGTATATGTGCAGACATTAAAGAATAAATAAATAATTTAAGAGGCTATAGTATGCTAAAAAAAAAGATACGTCTTTGAAATAAGGAACAGTTTGTATGTACATTTTTATTCTATTGCATGAGTTTTTTGAATTTTCAATTTGTTTAATACTTTTCTTGTAAAATTAGTTGTAGTAAAACCCTTTATTATTTTTTTTTGTAAGCAACTAAATAACTACAAGGCCTGTGAAGTATATTTTTACTTCAATCGAAAGAGAATGTGAAAAACTACCGGCTGATTTTTATTATTATAATATTATAATAACTGTTCTTGTTATTTACAAAAAACCTCTAAATTTTACCTTTTTTGCACGATAAAATGTTGTACACATATCAGGTGATATACAATATTTTTTCGTGTTTCATACATTAGAAGGTAATATTTAGTGTGCATTTTTGCGTTCATCCGTATACCTAGGGTATACAAAGGCTTTAAAAGAAAAATATAAAAACACAGGAACAAAGGTACAGCATACCTACATGTTAACCCATACTATTTACTTGATAACTTAATCTTGAATATATTTCATAGTCAATTCCTAAGTTCCTACATACTCCAACTGTCGATTCGTTCATGAGAATTCAATTCTCTTAATGAATCGACATTATAAAGCCAAGATGCGTGTACGAAGGAAAATTTTGTATGGTGTAGTGGACTTTTTGCATGCTAATAACACCAACTAGAGGCCTCGCAGCATATATGTTCCCATACATGGATTTACTCAGAATTCGGAGTAGAACATTTTGTGTGAGTTTTGTGTGTGTGTCTGTGTGTCCGTCCCCCCTTATAACTTTTGATCCGCTCAATTTACAGGGCTCAAAATTTCAGAATATATAAAAAGTTATAGGACTACAAAACTTTTATACTCAGAATTGTGAATTTTTGTCTCAGTCAGGGGTTATCAACTTTTGAATTTTTACTTTATTTTTCCATATATCTCAGAAACCATAAAAGCTAGAACGCTGAAAATTGGTACAAATATAGACAAATACAAAATCTCAAATTAGTTTTTTCAAAAAAATTCCAGGGTTTCTCAAACATTTTTTATTAAGAAAAATATTTTTGTATGATAAATTTATGAGTTTACCTGCCTATATTTCCAAATTTTTCAAAAATATCGAAAAAAGTTGAAACACCCCAACTAGATAATTTAATTTTCTATAAAAAATATGAACATTGTATTAGCACATCTCAATTTTTTTTAACAATTTTTATAAAAATTGAATTTAGTGACGACATTGCTTCATACAATTTGTATGTCAGTCGCCTATACACAATATGTAAGAAGACTTAATAGTTTGATAGGTACTTAATCTCCAAACATACTTACAGAACCATCATGCTGTTTTCATATTCCGGGTAGGAAAACAGGACTGACCTCCATACTGTCTTGACATACATACCAACATGTGTTAAAATTTTCAATAATTTGGATTTATGGGTTTATAGTTTGATTCTTATTCTTCAACTATACATACTATCGCTATCGACAGTTGGATCTCATGTGTTACATGCAACTAGTGATACATAGTTCATTATTGTTACTTTTATTGATATGTACAGAAAGTTTAAAATAAATAAATAATTCAAAAGAAAATGTCAAAATATGGGAACAGCATACCTCAGTTAACCCATACTATTTACTTGATCTTGAATATATTTCATTGTCAATTCGTAAGTTCCTACATAATGATAATGAAAAAGTAAAAGAAAACGTTTAAATATAGGAACAGCATACCTTGAGTTAACCCATACTATTTATTTGATAACTTATTTATTTATTTATTTATTTATGTTAAAGTTGGACAAAAAACAGCGTTAAGACATAGTACAATACAATAGTAACATCAAGTATTAAGGCCTATTACATTTTGTCGTTATGATTGACATAAAATAATACAAGTTTGCAAAAAATAAAAAAATAAAATATGATCATAGGTTGGTATGTAGGTAAGAGCAACATTTCAAGTTAATGATTTAAAACATAATATTGAACTAAAAGGAAAAAAAGAAAAAAAATTAATCTAGTATAAGTTTTATTTTTTCCCTAAGTTCCTAAATAACTATTCATTTTTATTATGTTACTTTTATCAATTTGGAAGTCGAATTTTTATATATGAAATTCATTATTTTTATATGGGGCCACATAAATTAATAATATTGAATTTAAAATATAATTCTCTTGTTTTTTAGAGTGAAACTAAAATATCCAAGATTTATCAGATTTTTTGGTATATGCATGATTTGTTAAACATATTTCTTGTTGCTATTGTATGTGAAGTCATGGAGTTTGAAGTCAAACATACAAAAATTATAATTTGCCGAGCATTAATTGATACAAAAATTGGTACGTGTATGTTTAGTGTTCTTGATTTTTTTTGTAAATTCTATTTGGTGTTTCTCAACTGGGGGTCCGCGGAAAAAATGCTGGAGAGTCCATTTAAAATATATGTTCCTTTAGTGATATACAATGTAGCCTACATTCTGAAAATTACATATGTTTGTAATATTGTTAGTTATAATAGTTTCTCAATCGATAATACTAGTTTGTTTTTGTAAAATTGTTGCATTTAATCACCTTTGAATTTGATTACTATCACTCTCAGGCTGAGTTGTCTGCAGATGTCTGCTGGTTGGGAACCACTGGTCTAGTCTACTTATATTGCCATTTTGTTATACAATATGAAAGATTTTTGGTTCTACATAACAATGAATTCTCAAGAGATTTCCTGGATGTGAAGCTATCTTAAAAAATCCTGAACACGTCGCGTGGGTGCGCAGATGGCAACCTGGTGTTCTTTTGCTGGGTTGGTATATGTGCAAACTGCCCCCCTCCACGGCGAAAAGTCTCAAAAAGTTTGGTGGAATCATAACACAGATAACACAGTTTTAATCCACGTATGAGTTACAATAAGCCTAAAGCTGTGTTTTAATACTCTTAATAATTTTATTAAATATTATAGGGAATTAAACGTAAATCAAGAGTATTTTCAATAAATATTTATAAAAGTATACTTTATTTTTAGATCAACGAAAAAAGATGAGCTACAAGTTATTGAATAATATTTTATCAACCAAGGAACCTACTGTTTCAATATTCAACTGTTTCCGTTTTAATTTTTCATTTATTTTTAGTTTATTGTCGGTTACAATTAATTATGCTATTGTACTCAGAGACATGTAACAAATTAAGATGAAATTTTTAGTTACTATTATTATTATTGTATACATTTTTTTAATTCCCTGTATGTATTTACACGAGACTATGGAAGTGTTTATTGTTATTGTATACTCAATTATTGTTCCTTTTGTTTATTTAATGGTTCATGTAGCAATATTTTTTTTAATAAAAATTAACAATGCATTTTATTTACCTTACGTTCGAATAGAACACTAACAAATTTGATGTCATATTATCGTCCCTTCAAGTTCACGCAAGTAATGGAAATATTATAAAACAAAATAAACCTGTGGCATTTATTTATTTTATTTACGGCGTTTGCCATTTACATAAAGTTTTCACAAAAGATACAAAATATAGTATATAATAATGTGTGAAAATACATATACAAAAAAACAAACATACCCAATCTATAAACAATGAAAATGAAAATAAAAGTAAAAAGAAATATAGAGAAAAAGAGATAAGCTTATACAAAATAAAAAAAAAACTTAATATAAAAATACATTCAAAGAAAATTTAAATTTAGATCTGCATACTAGTAGAAGGGGTGTGGGAAGGCCGAAACTGCGATGGATGGATGGAGTTGAGAGGGACCTTCAGATAGCCGGTGTGCGGAATTGGAGAGAAAAGGCCATGAACAGGGTGCAATGGCGACGATTCCTTGAGGAGGCCAAGGCCCATCCTGGGCTGTGGAGCCATTAATGATGATGATGATGATGATACTAATAATACATACGTGTTCAAGTATATTAGTTAACATTTAGAAAACATTTGAATAGGTACCTAAGTCATTCTGACGAAGAGAACGTTGTTCTAGAAACCGGTCAACATTAGTTCTCATAAGTGGAGCATACAAAGATTTTGTGTGAAAAAATCATAATGACAAGACATAGTTTTTACTTCCTTAATTATAACTAAATAAAACAAACAAAAATTTAAAAAATGTAGGTATATGTAGTTTTAAGAGTATCTAACTGTCGATTTGTTCACTGTCTATATTTTTCATGGTTAAGCTTTTTAGTCAACAAAACACCAAATTAGAGGCTTCGCAGCATATATATTATGTAAGGATAATTTCAGAATTCGGAGTAGAACGTGTAGTGTGTCTGTGTGTATATCCGCTAAATTCAAAGAGACCAACATTTCAGAATATATAGAAAAATCTAGGCTAGTAAAAATTCGATTTTTTTTTGTAATATTTTATTTATGCTTAAGGTACTTTTCACCGCACTAACCTAAACAACACGATCAACGTACCTACATATATTATATATATCATACACTATTCACATAATAGGCGTGATGACAGTATGAAAAAAATATATGACTTTATAAAATAAAATAGGTTATAAAGATTTAAAAAAATATATTTTTTTTCATATAAAAAGAATAACAATAATATATTTTTTATTTTTTTTTTATTTTCGCGTTTAGATCTTTTATATAAATAACGAGGGTACTTATATAAATGTCAAAATTTTATGTAATAAAATAAGTAGGTAGGTACCTCCAGCATTACAAATGGAGGAAAATGATTTGATCTAAGAACGCAAAATATTGTAGGTAGGAATTACCTACTTATTGATTGAATTGCAGCAAAATTATCGCATAATTTGTCATCACACCAATCAAATCAAATACATGAGAAAAATTAAAAATAAACATATTGTACACTGTCACTGTAGCATTCCTCTGGACTACCGATTTATAAAGAATTTCAACCTTTTTTTGACCCTTAACATCTGAAAAAAGCATACAGTTTTTGGTTAGTTACTTGTAGTTTTATAAGTATAGAAATATAAGGTTTAAATATCAAATAATAAAATTGGACAAAATATTTAATTTATGTTATACTCTGCTTGGTCGGAAGAAATTGCTGCCTTCCAGCTCTCCTTCTTTCCCCTGATGCTCCATTAAAAATCGCCTTTGGGATCTCTTCATCGCTCGTTCTTCGTATATGTCCGGCCCACCAAAGTCTCTCAATCATATTCTCTCTGGAGGAGATGGGATCTTTGTATAGATTATAGGACTCCCGGATGAATCAGATACACCACTATTCATTGTTACAAATTGGGGCATAAATCATTCCTTTCGAAGGTCTTGAGAGTTTTCTCGTCAACCTTACTTCCAGCATTCTGATCAATAGTACTGGTTGAATAAGATTTTTATATGGCAGAACCTTGTTTTTTTAGAAAGAGGACGAGATTTCATGTGTCTCTGCAACCCAAAGTAGCAGCTACTGTTCTTCATTTGATTTCGGTGTAAACACTGTTGTCATTCGTCACCATGGTGCCAAGATACAGAAACTCACTGACGGTTTCGAAGGAGTATGCATCGTTAATTTGTATGTTTGCGGGTTTCATCTATTGGCATGTATTTTGTCTTTGCCTCATTGACTACTAGACCCATGTTTTTTGCTGACAGCAGATTTAAGCACGTTTTCTGGGCGCGCTATTACATATATCTTTATCGTCAGCAATTGGCTAGGAGTTGCTCAGATTTATTAAATATATGGCCAGTAGTTTTAAATGCCTGCATCTCGAATGGCCTTTTCCAACGAATTGTTAAATATTGTGCAGGCGAGTGCATCTTCTTGCCTTAGTCCATTTTAAGTCCGTAGAGGTTCAGATAGATATTTTTGTATCATAACTTGGTATTTAAAATTCGACATGGTGAGCTTTACTTGGTTTAGATTTGTTGATATTAAGTTCATTCATTGCTCTGTATAGTCTTTCTCTCGTGAAATTTGAATAAAAATCGGATTTAAGACAATTCTGCTTCGGGTAATTAGAGTTCAATAAACGTACCGAGTCCAGGGTAGTAACAATCCAAAAATCGGTTTTCAGACAATTCTGCTTCGGGTAAATAAAGTTCAATAAAAGTGCCGAGTCCAGGGTAGTGATAATCCAAAAATCGTTTTTCAGACAATTCTGCTTCGGATAAATAAAGTTCAATGAACGTGCCGAGCCTAGAGTAATAACAATTAAAAAATCGGTTTTCAGACAATTCTCCTTCGGATAAATAAAGTTCAATGAACGTGCCGAGTCCAGAGTAATAACAATTCAAAAATCAGATTTCAGATAATTCTGCTTCGGGTCATGGAAGTTCGATAAACGAATTCAGGGTAATAACAATCCAAATCAGTGAGAGATAAATTAAAGTCCACAATATACAATCCAAATTCACTGAGATTGAATAAAATACCGTCGATCGCCGCCGTGGCACAGTTGGTAAACCGTTCAAGTGTGGTATGCAGGCGTCCTGGGTTCGATTACCAGCAGTGGAGAAATTGATTTAAATTCATTTATCATACAAATATTGCTTCTCAGAAACGGAACACTGGTTAGTTGGAAGAAATTGGCAATAAAATCGATATTTGCACAGGGTGTAGTGAAGTGTATAGTAAATACTATACTCAGGGCCGGATTCATCTAAACAAGCTTCAGCTTAGGAAATCAGGATATTTTTTAACAGATTTTTAATTATCTCAATAGAGACGAAGTTGGAATATTTATTGTAGGAGAACCGGGAAATCAAGGCACCTACAGGGCTTACGACCTGTCATCGGCTGGTTTACGTGATCACTTTATGCGCTTGCGCAACGTTCACCAATTATGCCTTTTAATGAGATCCCTATCAATTCAATTTTGAAAGTTCTATATATTGTAATACTGAAATTCTTTTCGCTTGAAAATAAGGAATTTTTACTACAGCCATCTATGGGTGAAATTATGAACAACAATCTTATTATTTTTTATTTATTTTGTTGGAACGCCATCTATTGAGAGAATTGGTTTTTTGTAAATAATGAAAGCTACAATTCTTAATTGTAGCTTTCATTATTTACAAAAAACCAATTCTCTCAATAGATGGCGTTCCAACAAAATAAATAAAAAATAATAAGATTGTTGTTCATAATTTCACCCATAGATGGCTGTAGTAAAAATTCCTTATTTTCAAGCGAAAAGAATTTCAGTATTACAATATATAGAACTTTCAAAATTGAATTGATAGGGATCTCATTAAAAGGCATAATTGGTGAACGTTGCGCAAGCGCATAAAGTGATCACGTAAACCAGCCGATGACAGGTCGTAAGCCCTGTAGGTGCCTTGATTTCCCGGTTCTCCTACAATAAATATTCCAACTTCGTCTCTATTGAGATAATTAAAAATCTGTTAAAAAATATCTTTGACTCCCGACAGGGAAAAAAATCCAATGTTTGCGCATATGCAAGAATAAAAATATTCGAAATCAGGATATTGAGGACCTGCATACGAGAAGTATGAAACAAATAATAATTAAATTTAATGCTCAACAACGCGTTTAATGCCGTCCGCCGTGGCCCAGTTGGTAAGCCGTTTGGTTTTAGTGTGGGTGTCCTGGGTTCGTTCCCCAGCAGAGGAGAAATTTATGCTAATATTGCTTCTCTGGGCTGGAAACACTGGTTAGTTGGAAGAAATTGCCGTATGGCAATAAACTCGCCACTTGCACAGGGTGCAAGGAAGTATAAACTATAATTATTATTATTAAAGCGTACATATTGAACATTTGAATTCTTTAACTAACTTAACACCTTGTTATTATTGCACAATGCACAATAAATTAATACATTTATCAGAAAAATGGGAATGCAAGGTCCCCGTAAATGGAATAATCTAGGGTCTTTCTTCATCTAAATCCAGCCCTGTATATACCTACCTACTATAAAACTAATTTTGATAAATTGAAATTTAATTCTTATTATTATATGTATTGATCACAAAACTAAAACATATGTAGAAAAAATCATATTGCTTTGATATGAAATTATTAAAAATATATTTTTAACTTACCGAAATTTTCACAAAGTAATATTTTACTTATGATTATTTTAGTTGTTTTAAATTCGTTGTTTACCGCTTCACAGGCGCACGTTGCTCCAAGGAGGTTGAAGAAAAATCGAAGTACCCATGACACTTCTACAGCCAGCTCAATAAAATTCTACAAAGTAAGATACCAAACATAGAATATATATTTTTACTCCTCACTACCCCAAGGCTTTTATAATAAAACAAATTAATTAATGTTATATACTTAATTTTTATAATTACCGAACTAGTCATTTCTGGTATTCCAACAACAAAATAAATCAGCAACACGAGAGGAGCATAAAGAAGCTGAAATAAATATTTTCACATTATAGATTTGTAGCTAGGAATGTTTTTTTTTATTGACAATATTTATTTTTCAATAACTTACCGTAATATTGTAAAGGGAGTTGACTTTTTCAATAACGTCCAATAACTTATTGTTTATAAAAATAATTTCTTCTGCATTCAAATTTGGACCGACCCATCTAGTCTTGGTTTGTCTGTTTAACCAAAAACATTTATTTAAAAATACCATCAGAGCGTTATGTTCTAAAATCTTTTTTTGATCAAATTGGAACATGATGCATATCTTTTTATTCAATAAATTTATATAGAACTGAACGACGTTTATCATAAGACAAAACTGATACATAGAATACTCCAATGAAGACATGCAGAAATATATCCACCATTTACAAATCGCATATAAGGTTATTTGTTTTTCTTTCATTTGAAGCAGATAAATTGACAACAACGAGTGCATTATTCCCAGTAAATGTAAAATTATCACAAAGTAATTACTATGCAACACAATATTTAAATTTGGAATCTTGTTCTCTATTATTGTAAATATTTTCAATGTTGCTATCATCGTGTCTGCGTTTTTAAACGAATTTTGTAACCAAGAAATAGTTGCACACATTGTCTGCGTCAAATTGTACATCACTAAAGTTATGCAGACAATCAATGAAAAGTCATCTTTCACATTGAAAACAATATGATGGATTATTTGAATCGTACAGAGAATTGATATTATTGAAAATATGACGCCCTGCAACTTTGTACATGTGGCGTTGTGTGTTATACGATTTCCGATCCTTTTGAAACATTTCAAACCGGCCAATGTTTGAAAAAACTGTAATGTCGTCAAGTTATTCATAATAACGGATTTTTTGCCGAACTCTAACGTAAAATCTTTGAATTTCTTCATTTTGCTGCAGTTATTTTCTTGAATGGTTCGAGACTGAACGAATGTTTAAAATGAAAATTTAATAAACTTCGAGTACAACGGGGTAATATAGAACATCTAGGTAATTAGATTTTTGAATTATTTGTTTCAAATTTATTTTTCTTCCTTGACCTCATGACTGAAGATGTTTGATTTATTCAATCACCCAATGAATGATTAAAATGAAGTTTTTTTTGTAATTTTGTTATTATTTATTTATTTGTATTTACGGCTAGAAGCCTTTTACAATAGTACACAAAATACACAATATTAAAAAAATGTATAAAATCAGAGATCTACAAGTTCACGAAATAACAATTAATTCACAAAACGTATTATAAATGTATAGCAGTTAAGTTTCTAAACAAACAAATAAATAAATAAATAAAAACAAAGTAAAAAAATAATCATGAATTCCAAATTGAATTTTATCCTTACAAAGGCAATAAAAAAGAAACATACATTGAATAAATTATTGAATTGAAAGAAATACAAAAATTATAAATAATGTAATATAACGAAAAATCATTATTCTTTTTTCTGTAAACTCATAAGAATGTACTTATTCATAATTTTAACTGTAAAAACTACCTTTTTTATTAAAAAAAAGATCCAAAAATACATAAATTCGTCATGACAGTAAAAATTCAAACAATAGAAGTAAAATATTACAATACATACATATTTTTTTCTACAAACCATCTCTGATGTTATTATTCCACCTGTCATATTTTGTTTTATATTTAATTGTGTATTTCTCACCACACCACAACCCATTACATTTGGGGTTCCTCAAGGGAGTGTTCTGGGGCCTTTACTTTTTCTACTTTACATAAATGATCTGTGCAACATACCAATAAAGGGACATGTTATTGCCTTCGCTGACGATACTTCTTTGATATTTAAAGCTAAAACTTGGCATAACACTTACAAATTAGCCGAAGAAGGGATTAGAAAGGTTAAAGATTGGCTAGATACTAATCATCTGTCCCTTAATGTTGAGAAAACCAAATACCTAACTTTTAGTGCAATTGAAGCTGGCCAACCTAAAGCTAGCCCCCAATATATTCTCCAATTGCATAAGTGTAATGCACTACTAGGTCAATGTAACTGTGTTTACATTGAAAAAACAAATGTAGTAAAATATTTAGGGATCTTAATAGATAACACAATCTCTTTCCAAAACCACATAGACGATCTATCCAATAGGATAAGAAGACTGGGACACGTATACAAAACATTGAGAAATATTCTTGATATTTCAACCTTAAAATCCGTGTATTATGCTCTCACCCAGTCTGTTTTGTCCTATGGAATTATGGGATGGGGTGGATGTATCAAGACAGTCATGAGTCCGCTCAACAAAGCTCAAAAATGTATTATGCGCATTATTAACAGAAGAAATAGAACGTTCCCTTCAGACGATTTGTTTAGGATCTTTCCTATCCTTGATCCGAGACAGCTGTTTCTGAAAGCAGCATTGGTTCATTTCCAAAAAAATATAATTCTGCATAGTAGAAGCCAACAAACGCGATTCACTAGGCAAGCAAATGATCTTAACTTCTTTGTGCCTATAACGATTACCTCGTTTGGACAGAGACGTTTTAGAGTCATTGCTCCTAGAACTTTCAACAAACTCGATAAAGGAATCAAAGAGACAAAAAATAGTCATTCCTTTAAAACTAAAATAAAGGAATGGCTATTAGTAAAAGGCAGACACTATGCAGAGGAGAGTATTCACCCATAGCCTCCGACCCCTACTATATAATAAGTCTTACTATATTTATTATATTTGATTTTTTTTTTATTTTTTGTGTGAGTTCATAATGTAAATCTATTGATGTTTTTAAATAATTATGTTGCTTTTTTTTAAATTATGTTGTACTTTTAAATTATATTGTTTTCTTTGTTTTGTATTTTGTGTTTGTATTTATGATATGTAAATTATATTGTTGTATATATTCAAATTGACGATATTGTAATATACCTAACAGCAGCCCCAGAACAGGTATGTAATACCTAGTGGGGCGTTGTTGATCAATTTATATATATGCATGTATTGAGAGAAAGAATAAATAAATAAATAAAATTATTTATTTGATTTTATTGTACTGTAAATTCACTATGTCATACGATAAATGAATAATGCTGAGCCTGTTCCGAGGTGGTAGAAAATAAATGTTTTACACTATTATCCTACTTAAAAATGAAAGGGCAATATTTTTAGTTCCCATAAGTATATTTAATTAAAAAAAATATTAAATATGATTGTTTTTTTTTTGTATTCAATAAGCCCCAAATATCTCAATGTTATATAATATATTGTAGGTATTCCAATACATTTATTTTGATAAAATATGACAAGAAGATGACATTTCTTGATAATCGCTTGTAACCTCCTGCTGTTGGTCTAATTGACACATTTTTACTATTTTCATTTATCAAAGTGATAGATGGTATGAAAATAATTTATTTTATATCACTTCAATAATAATAATTTATGTTTAATCCATTTTTAATATATGCAACACCTAACATTAGTAACGGGGTACACGCGATTTTCTGTAATAAAATATGAAATTTAAGTGAATCTCAAAGCAAATAGATTTTTTGATAAAGTAGTCGGCCTTCGTGGTTCAGGTGGTTAGGTATCTGACTGCTGATCCAAGCGTCCCGTGTTCGATTCCACAATTAATATCGTAAGTCTCCAGAATGTGGCAACTTGTTATTAGGTGCGTGTAAAATTAATATCTGACTCAGTACCGGTAAGTTGCTCGAGCAGTAATATAAAATAAAATAAAATGTAAGTACTTACTTCTTTTAACGTCGTGAAATTTAGGTCGATCTCAAAGCAAATAGATTTTTGAATAAAATATGTAACTACTTATTTTAACGTCGTAAAATTTAGGAGGATCTCAAATAGATTTTTGAATAAAATATGTAGGCTACTTATTTTAACGTCGTGAAATTAAGGTGGATCTCAAAGCAAATAGTTTTTTGAATAAAATATGTCCCTACTTATTTTAACATCGTGTAATTTTGGTGGATCTCAAATAGATTTTTGAATAAAATATGTAGGCTACTCGTGAAATTAAGGTGGATCTCAAAGCAAATAGTTTTTTGAATAAAATATGTCCCTACTTATTTTAACATCGTGTAATTTTGGTGGATCTCAAATAGATTTTTGAATAAAATATGTAGGCTACTCGTGAAATTAAGGTGGATCTCAAAGCAAATAGTTTTTTGAATAAAATATGTCCCTACTTATTTTAACATCGTGTAATTTTGGTGGATCTCAAATAGATTTTTGAATAAAATATGTAGGCTACTCGTGAAATTAAGGTGGATCTCAAAGCAAATAGTTTTTTGAATAAAATATGTCCCTACTTATTTTAACATCGTGTAATTTTGGTGGATCTCAAATAGATTTTTGAATAAAATATGTAGGTACCTGCTTATTTTAAAGTCGATTAGATATAATCTTTGATTATTGATGTTCAATTATTGATACTAGCCTCAAAAACATTTTTGTTATATACCAACAGATGGTATTATTAACAAGTATATGTTTTTTAATGACATAAGTGCTCCTGTTAAAGGAATATTTTTTTGTATAATTGCATTTTAATTCATGCTTTCAAATTAAAGTTAAAATTAAAATTCATTTTTTAGTACCACATTATAAAGTTTAATACGATTCGTTTGATATCGTCGATCAGAAAAAATCTCAAAACACACCATTTTCGCAAATCTTACCAGAGCCAAAATGATACATCCTAACCTATTTTTAGCCCTCTTGAAGTGAGATATTCACGAAAACGGCGCTATATAATAAATGAAATAATCAATTAATTCTTTATTTCTCATAAACATAATTAAAAAAAACATGATTAGAAAAAGATAAAAAAAAATATCCAAATTATAATTATCCAAATAATTATAAAATATAAATTATCCAAATTATCAAATATTTTATTACTAATAGTTCATTTATATTTTGTAGGTAACTGAGGCCCTATAATAGGAGAAACGGTTTTGAATAACTTTTCCCCAGATCCCTCGAAAGATGTCTTTGAAATAAAAATCAGTTTATTATTACAACTTTATTACACCAACAAGCTTGTCAACAATTGATTTTTTACTCTCCACACTATAGAATAGTGGAGAGTCATGATTTCACAATTTTTAAGCGTATTTTTTTTTACATAAATTTCTCAACGGGTATCATGTTGAGAGTGCACACTGTGAGTTTCGTCGTGATGTGTTTCACCGCCGTACGGATTATCCTTTTTGTGTCTACAGTCCTAATTATAAGTCCGATCGACTTCATATTAACATCATATGTGTATAGTGCATAGCATTTTGAAGATTTTGACTCGTGATATCATATGAAGTAATCCAACTGTCGATTTGTTCAGGAGAACTTTGTTCTCTTAACATATCGACAATGTATCAAGCCAGAATACGCGAGAATTGTATGGAGAGGTCTACTTTTTTCATGGCTTTTCCAACTTTGAAGTCAAAAAACACCAACTTAGAGGCTTCGCAGCATATATGTTCCATACACGGATTTACTCAGAATTCGGAGTAGAACATTTCGTGTGTCTGTGTGTGTGTGTGTCTGTGTGTGTGTCTGTGTGTCTGTGTGTCCGTCCCCCCCTTATAACTTTTGATCCGCTCAATTTACAGAGCCTAAAATTTCAGAATATATAAACAGTTACAGGCCTACAAAACTTTTATACTCGGAATTTTGAATTTTTGTTTCAGTCAGGGGTTATCAACTTTTGAATTTTTATTTTATTTTTCCATATATCTCAGAAACCATAAACGCTAGAACGCTGAAAATTGGTACAAACATAGACAAATACAAAATCTCAAATTGGTTTTTTCAAAAAAATTCCAGGGTTTCTCAAACATTTTATATTAAGAAAAATATTTTTTTTATGATAAATTTATGAGTTTAACTGCCTATATTTCCAAAACTTTTACAATTATCGAAAAAAGCCGAAACACCCCAACTAGATAATTTAATTTTCTATAAAAAATATTAACATTGTAGCAGAAGAACTCAATTTTTTTTAACAATTTTTTTAAAAATTGAATTTAGTGACGACATCGCTTCATACATTTTGTATGGCTGTCGCCTATACACAATATGTAAGAAGACTTAATAGTTTGATACTTCATCTCCAAACATACATACATACCATCATGCCATTTGCATATTCTGGGTAGGAAAAAGGATCTTCCTCCATACTATCCTATCTTGACATACATACCTACATATGTTGTATAGAAAACAAAATATCTGAAAATATTCAATAATTTGTATCTATGGGTTTATAGTTTGGTACATATTCTTCAACTATACATACTATCGCTATCGACAGTTGGATCTCATGTGTTACATGCAACTAGTTTTATGTTATTCATGGAAAGCTAATCAGTTCTATGTTCAAGCTCTTTACATTATAACATGAAATCAAATTACTGAACTTTTCCATACATAAGAAATTTATCTAATAATATACACTTTTATTCATTCTAAATGATACTACCAGGAATATTAATTTTCTAATGATACTATATTTTTATGTTAAGATAGACAAACAATTAGTGCAGTATGGTGAAGAATGCTTATGTTGTATGAAATATTTTATTAAAAGTAGATAAATTTTGTTTTAAAGAGCGTTAGAGCATTTTGAAAATTTTGACTCGTGATATCATATGAAGAATTTTTTTGTTATTTATGGAAAGCTAATCAGTTCTTTGTTCAAGCTCGTTACATTATAACATGAAATCAAATTACTGAACTTTTCCATACATAAGAAATTTATCTTATTATATACATTTTTATTCATTCTAAATTTTACTACCAGGAATATAAATTTTCAAACGATAGTATATTTTTATGTTAAGATAGACAAACTTTTAATGCAGTATGGTGAAGAATGCTTATGTTGTATGAAATATTTTTATAAAAGCATATAAATTTTGTTTTAAAGAGCGTTAGAGCATTTTGACAATTTTGACACGTGATATCATATGAAGAAATTTTATGATATCTATAAAAAGCTAATCAGTTCAAAGTTCAAGCTATTAATATTCTTATATCAATATGAAATCAAAGAACTAAAAATTGCCAAACATAAAAAAATTCTCTTGTTACATATAAGTTTCATACAAAAATCCATTTAATAAAATATAATTTTTGAAACCGTTGAATATTTTTATTTTAATGTTGACCAACTTTGAATACAATTTTATGAAGATTCTTGGTGTTGTATAAATAGAGAAATATATCTAATTTCCAGGTCGTGAGAGCATTTTTTAAGTTTTGAAATCATAAAGAAACATTGAGGAAAAATGAACCGTTGTCTATCAGCTCTAAGTTTATGGACTTAACACATATGATATCAATATGAAGTCAATCGAGAGAGGACACAAAAAAAAACAACGTAAATGATGAATTCATAGATAAGAAATCAAAAGTTGTCGATGGAAAACTAATCAGCTCTAGGTCTTTGAACTTTACACATATGATGTTAATATGAAGTCGATTGGACTTATAGTTTGGGCTGTAGAGAGGACACAAAAAAGATAAATGCTACGGCGTACGGCGTGTACGCCGTATACGCCATACACACAAAAACACCACGACGAAACTCATAGTGTGCATTCTCTACATGATACTCATTGAGAACTTGATGTCAAAAATACGCTAAAATTTTGCGAAATCATGACTCTCCCCTATTCCAGAGTGTGGAGAGTAAAAAATGTTGGTCATTCACTTCGATTTTATGCACCCTTAAGCATATTATAAAAGATTTATTTCTTTATTAATTGGCTTATCCCAATTTAACCCGACATTGTATACATTATTTTACATGAAATAAATAAATAAACAAATAAATAAATAAATAAATAAATAAATAAATAAATAAATAAATAAATAAATAAATAAATAAATAAATAAATAAATAAATAAATAAATAAAAAAATAAATAAATAAATAAATAGATAAATAGATAAATAGATAAATAAATAAATAAATAAATAAATAAATAAATATATAAATAAATAAATAAAAAAATAAAAAAATAAATAAATAGATAAATAGATAAATAGATAAATAAATAAATAAATAAATAAATAAATATATAAATAAATAAATAAATAAATAAATAAAAAAAAAAAAATAGATAAATAGATAAATAGATAAATAGATAAATAAATAAATAAATAAATAAATAAATAAATAAATAAATAAATAAATAAATAAATAAATAAGTAAGTAAATAAATAAATAAATAAATAACTTATAATTACTCCCGTAGAATCTATGTAGGTACCTGTATCTGTTTCACGTTAAAATATGCGGGGGATACAACTGAATGTAAAAGTTTATGTAAGTATGTATATGGATCGTCATTCAAACATAATGGAATAATGTAATGGAAGTGCTTTCAAATTTTATCGAAAATCAAAAATTGCTGGTTTTTAATTGTCGTATTTTTATCATTTTACCATGGACAAGCGGCGTGTTTATGTATACGATATTAAACATGTTTTATTATTTGTGAACAAAATTGAACCAATGAAATATTTTCATGTCATACTTGGTATGAGATATTTCAAAATAAAAGGACAAAAGATCTCAGAGATTAGCACCGTAACTAAATTGCACTTATTTTGCTTACTAGTTATTTCTTCATTTCTTTTGATCAATGAAGATTTTGGACTTATAGTAAATGATCGAATCGACATAAAAAATCTTTTGTGGTTTTTTGTCTGCGCAATGAATTGGTTCGAAAGTGTGTTGGGGTGGATTTTGAGTTTGACGAAAAACCCGAGGTCATGGTTAAAATTTTGGAAACATCTGGATAAAATAGAAGATTCCTTTGCAGGACAAAATTGTTTTTATTCCAGTAATATCGATAGCATATTTCTTCACTGTTCAACCTTAGCTATCAATATTTTTATGATAGTCTTACGATGCTCTCATGATGAAGATCTATTCAATACATTTGTATATGTTTTAACTTATGTTGCGCTTGATTTTGCACTATATCACTTTTGCATCCTCGTTCTTTTAATATCATCTTATATGAATATTATAAATATGCATTTGCGTCATGTGACGAATCCATACAGCAAATTCCTAACAGAAATAAACCCTTTGATGTATTTACTTAAATTTGTAATATTAAGATATGCGTCAGAGAATTTCAAGATAAATGCAACCAAAATGAATTTAAAAGAACTAGTCAAATTGTGCAGACTGCTTACAGATAACGTCCAAATTATTAACAAACATTTTATACCACTCGTAAGTATGTATTTCATTTAATAGTGAACGTTTCACGACTGTTTTTTGTTAATTTGTATTTTTGTTTTTAAATAAAGTAGTGAGCACTAAAATAATACTCACTCGTAGTCTCGTGGTGTCAACATTATTTTATAAATATTTAATACAGTTTACTCGTGACACGATCTATACGTCCTTATCTTGTCATAATTTAAAAATGTAAATAGAAATCAATTTTCGATCGCAATACAATCTTTATTTTAATGTACATTCAACAGTAAATATTCGTCAAGATAAAATTTTAGTATGGAATTCTCAGTTTTTTTTTTATTTAAAATAATTTTAAGAGGCAATAGTAGGCTATATAGTACCTATATTTTGAAAATAATTTCCCCAGTACCTTCAACAGATACGTCTTTGAAATAAATAACAGTTTGTTTTTACATCTTTATTCTATTGCACGAGTTTTTTGAATTTTGAATTTGTTTTATACTTTTCTTGTAAAATTAGTTTAAGGTTAACCCTTTTTTAATTTTTTACTGTAATTAACTAAAAAAATACAATGCCTATGAAGTAGATTTTTAATTCAATCGAAAGAGAATGTGAAAATCTACCGGCTGGGTTTTTTATTATGATAATATTTAAATAACTATTCTTGCCATTAAAAAAAACTCTAAATTTTACCTTTTTTGCACCTATCTGGTGATATACAATATTTTTTCGTGTTTCATACATTAAATGGTAATTTAGTGTGCATTTTTGCGTGCATCCATATACACAGGGTACACAAGGGCCAAGTTCACCGCATTGGCTGTTCGATCCCCAGCAGAGGAGATATTTATTTAAATACATTTCTCACGCAAATACTGCTTCTATGGGCTGGAAACACTGGTTAGTTGGAAGTTACTGCCGTTTAGCAGTAGACTCGCCACTTGCACAGGGTGTAAGGAAGTGTTTATTATTATTATTAATCTTCCCAACCGGAACACCTGCGAAGAGATCTTCATACCAGGATAGTCCACCTTCACATGAATTTTAATCTAAACGATTTTTGGAGTCATAATCTAATCTTAATCAAGTTCATGAGTTGCCCTTCTGTTTTTAAAAATGAGAATTGAGAAGGTGGTACGATAAGTTTTTTTTATCAATCATTCAAACAAACGTCACAATCAACAGGTCCATAATATTATGTAGCAAATGCATAATATTTTTTTTTTAATTTCAGATTTACATACGACCTTTTGCAGTTCTTTTTTATTCAGTGTTAAATTTTATGGGACCATACGATTATGAGGTATTTTTTTATATTCATTTTTAATACTTCTCTTCCGCTTTTCATGTCAAAATTTCCAAAAAACAAATCCTTATTTCGATATATACGTGTTAAAGATACGTTTTAAAATATTTTTCAAAGAATAGAAGAAGAATATCACGTAATTGTTATTACAATGACAACAACATATAGGCCCGGTATTACAGTCGGCCCTCAACTCATTGAGTTTGTTAAACTCAAGATTAATGTTAAGGGGAGATTGAATCCATTTCTGTATTACAGTGCAATATGACATGTCAGTTACTAAATCTTCAATTATAGAAATATTTTACTTTTTCTGTGGTTATGATCTGTCAAATTTTAAATAACCTCAAATAATACGAACTACAAAACGGGACGCTACCACTTGAAATACTATTGTTTTACTATCCAACACGGTAAATTAATTTTTTTTTCACCAAAATAATGCTTTTAAATGCCATGTTCGTTTCAATATGGCTGTCAGTTTATTTTGTTGTGTGGCGCCACCGTCGATACAACTAACGCCTTTAGTGATAGAAACTGAAACTACACTCGTTGCCTAACGCCTCTAGTGATAGAAACTGAAACTACACGCGTTGCCTAGCAAATGACAGTTAACTCACCGTTAAGTACTTAATCCGCCAGAAACGATGAGTTAAATATTTGCCGTTTTAG
Organism: Molanna angustata; assembly: GCA_963576475.1. Lineage (NCBI taxonomy): Eukaryota > Metazoa > Arthropoda > Insecta > Trichoptera > Molannidae > Molanna > Molanna angustata. The sequence goes on along the minus strand of OY754976.1, from coordinate 19,854,278 downwards.
TGACGTAAGATTAGGGCTAAACGGACACTGTAATACGCTATATTTTTATAAAGCTTGAGTTTAGCTCTTAAACTCAAACTGTAATACCGGGCCATAGAGACGTATTATTCTGATTTTAAATTACAAATCTTTTTTACGATTACGAATGAACTAACGGATTTTTTTTATTTATTTGTTTATTTATTTATTGATATGTCGATTTATTGCTAATTCATTTATTTATTTAATAATTTTTTATTTACTTTATATACATAAATGAACGGTTAGATCAATTTTTTTTAACATCATTCATTGATAAATCACGGCATACCCCACCAAGTTAGGTATACAGCAACAGGCGTGTGGGTGCGCATAGCATTATAAAAAGAAGCATGACACATGCGTGTACCCACCCCTCCCACACATTAATTAGGTACGAACTTAATAAATTATATGAATAATTTGGTTAAAATCTTTCTTTCGACATTTTCTTCATGACTGAAGATGGTGGGTGCAATCATTCTTTGCATAGTCTGCTACGCGCTGATCTATTTTGAGCAGAATGTAGAGCACAAGTCAACAAAAGACTATTGCAGGGCAAAAATATGGAGTTGTGTTTTCGATCGGAATACGTTATTTAAGGTAGAGGAGCTAGATGTGTAAGTAGAGTTGAACTGCATATTTTGAAAATTTTTCCATACATTACAATTTAAAATGCCTGAACTATTATTTATTTATTTGGATCAATGTACAGTCAAATTGAATATTATAGCAAAAAAAGATGTACAAAAATAAGACCGATTATATAGTAATCACAAGAGTATAACAGTTACTAAAAAGTAAAAAAAATACTTAGTATAAAATTACTAAATAAAATTACGTAAAAAAATAAAAAAAATTAAAATGTAGGAAGGATGCAGATGATGAGGATGGGTGAGGAGGAATGAGGTAAATATATTTATTTATTAACATTGTATATTTAATAAATTTATAATTAACTGATGTCACGAGATCACGACTACGATATATGTAGATATTATGTAGTTTATTTATTATGTATAGCATTTCATATCGTTTAAAAAATTTACATCATATTCAAGCAAAGATGTTTCAAATAAAAGGTTCTAATTTATTTATAAATTTGAATTTTATTTATATTTTTAGAAGAATTATGGGATGATCAGTAAAACAATACAATCAATGTACATATTGTAGAAGCATATTTCCTTTAAATCCCTTCCATGCCATTGTCCCCTCACCGATGTATGAGAATTGTCACTTGTCAAAATAATTTTGGGTGACAATAAGTGTCAAGAAAGAAATTAACCAGTACAAGTTTGAAGACCAATGCGTGTGGATGTGTGCACAGAAAAAATAATCAGTGAACCAGGAGTATAGAAGCATCGGTGAGATAGTTTAAAAATACAGTCCACTACCTACCATCTAATACCCATCACCTGATGTTTTCTACACATATCTATATACATAATGTCATGGAACATTCATGACTATTTGGATTTTATTTATATTTTTAGACGAATGATGGGATGAGCAGTAAATCAATACAATTAATATATCTATATACATAATCTCATGGAACATTCATGACTATTTGAATTTTAATTATATTTTTAGACGAATGATGGGATGAGCAGTAAAACAATACAATCAATATATCTATATACATAATGTCATGGAACATTCATGACTATTTGAATTTCAATTATATTTTTAGACGAATGATGGGATGAGCAGTAAAACAATACAATAAATATATCTATATACATAATGTCAATGAACATTCATGACTATTTGAATTTTATTTATATTTTAGACGAATGGTGGGATGAGCGGAAAAACAATACAATCAATACATAATGTCATGGAACATTCATGACTATTTGAATTTTATTTATATTTTAGACGAATGATGGGTTGAGCTGTAAAACAATACAATCAATGTCAATGAACATTCATGACTATTTGAATTTTATTTATATTTTAGACGAATGATGGGATGATGCTGGATACATTTGAGAGGAGAGTGCTACGGAAAATACTGGGACCCGTGAATGATGGAGAAGCTTGGAGAATAAGGTATAATGATGAAATATACAGCATCTATAAGACTCCTAGGCTCTCTGTACATGCTAGACTGAGCAGGCTGAGATGGGCTGGGCATGTACAGAGAATGCCGTCATCACGGGCACCCAAGAGGATCCTTGAGGGACATCCGGGTGGAAGAAGAAAGGTCGGCAGACCCAGGCTGCGATGGGAGGATGAAGTGAAAAGGGATGCGGAACAATTACTGCAAGTGGCAGACTGGAGGACAGCAGCGGTAGACAGGAGGAGTTGGAGGCGACGATTGATGGAGGCCAAGGCTCGATATGGGCTGTAGAGCCATCGGAAGAAGAAGAAGAAGAAGATGGGATGAGCAGTAAAACAATACAATCAATATATCTATGTATATACATAATGTCAATGAACATTCATGACTATTTGAATTTTATTTATATTTTTAGACGAATGGTGGGATGAGCGGAAAAACAATACAATCAATACATAATGTCATGGAACATTCATGACTATTTGAATTTTATTTATATTTTTAGACGAATGGTGGGATGAGCGGAAAAACAATACAATCAATACATAATGTCATGGAACATTCATGACTATTTGAATTTTATTTATATTTTAGACGAATGATGGGTTGAGCAGTAAAACAATACAATCAATGTCAATGAACATTCATGACTATTTGAATTTTATTTATATTTTTAGACAAATGATGGGATGAGCAGTAAAACAATACAATCGATATATATATATAATGTCATGGAACATTCATGACTATTTCAATATTTGGATCATAGCGATTGTATGCGAAGTCTTGGAATTAGAAGTAATGAATACAAAAATTTTGATTGGTCACACCCTCACAAATATTAATATAGGTAAAAATTTTATGCTGTATCAACATTTCACATATTATTTTTTATTAATTTAGTTCACAGTAGGTAGGTACCTACCCATTACAGGCAAAAAATAAATGTATATTTATTGTTATTTTTTTGGATCAAGGTTTTACAAGAAACAATATAAAAATAAATAAAATGAGCCCCTATACCTTTTTGTAAACGGGCGATTTTTATTATTTTACAAATATGGTTTTGTTTTATTTTTTTAAAGATATTATTCATCTGTGCTCTGTTATGTTTTGCGTATCTTACCTTTTTTTATGCCCAATGAAGTCAATTTTAATTCAATTCAGTATTATTCATACACTGAGAAACGTGGGGTATAAATTGTAATATGAATTTCTAGTGGTTGATGCTTCCCCTCTACTCCCCTTCCCCAACTTTCACCCTTCATATCCTGTTTTTGAAATCGTTAACATGCAATAAAATATCATATAACACAAACACTTAAGAATACTATAATTGAAAATATAAAAATATCATTATATTTTTTGTTGCTATTGTATTATGTTGAATAAATATAAAAAAATAATACGCGATAAAAATAGGTAATATCATTTTGACGTATGCCGACTGCCGTAACTTTGTGGTATGTCATTTGGCTTCTGTGCGGGCGACCCGGGCTCGATTCCCAACAAGAAAGAAATTTATATAAAATTATTTTTATGGGCAAATCTTGCTTCGCTGTAATGGGTGCAAGAAAATAATTATCACAGATTATATAGATTTAAGGATTATCATAGATTTTTGCAATCTTCTAAATGTTTTTTTTTTCATTCCAGATAGAAACAATAAGAGAGAACTGAAGATTCTCAAAACGATGATAGTTACCGATGAATTATACATATCCATGTACAACTGCTTTAGGTTTAATTTTGCATACATGTATAAATTTATGTGGATAATTGCAAATAGTATTATTATAATAAAGCAAATGGAACAGTAAATACTTTTCCGTGTCAAGTAAAGAATTTTTGAATTCAGCTTTTAAGGATTCGCAAACTGTTGATATTTGAAATAAATTGAAAAATGAATGAGTGAGCCAAAACACGATTTGTCTAATTGTAAATATTTCATAAACACCTCTTAAGTAAATGTTGAGAGTCATGATTTCACAATTTTTAAGAGTATGTATATCAATTTCTCAATGGGTATCATGTAGGGAGTGCATACTTTGAGTTTCGTTGTGATGTTTTTGTGTGTATGCTGTTATCCGTAATCCGTGTACTGTATACTTTATGCCGTATGCCGTACATAAATATAAAAAATTGTGTCCTCTTTACAGGGGGGATACTCATGACAGTCATGACACATTCTTAATACGTTCTTAGCTTGCCTTAATCTTAAAAACGTATAAATCAGTACTCGATCATAATGTAATTTTAATTAAAAATTTGTTAATATCAACGTTTAATATGAAATTTTCATTAATTTTAGTAAAAATTTATGCAAGTATTTAATTAATTTGAAGCTCAAGAATTCTAAATTCTGAAACTGATCTTAAACTTATACATATGTTGATCAACCTCATGATTAACCCTGCAGATCAAACTAAAAGGCCGATGAACTTAATATTGATACCATATGATGTGTGAAGTACATAAACTTAGAGCTGATTAGTTTTCCATAGACATCGGTTCATTTTTTCTCATTTTTTCTCTATGATTTAATCTGTTAAAACTGAAAAAATGCTCTCACGACCTGGAAATATGTGATATTTTAATTTTGTTCAAACTATTTATACAATACTAAAAATCTTCAAAAAACTGCATTCAAAATTGGTCAACGTTAAAAGAAAAACATGCATCCGATTGAAAAATTATGTTCATAATAATAGATTTTTGTATGAAATATATGTATATACAACAAGATAATTTTTTTGCGTTTGTCAATGTTAAGTTATTTGATTTCATATTGATATTAGAGTGTAATATTAGCGAGAAAGCTTCATTGTGTAGTGGAGAGTTTAGTGTTGGCCACAACCCACTCTTTTGATGACTTCAAATTATTAGGAACTGTATTGAAAAATCTAAAGTAATAAAACAATGATTTTGTTAGTGTGTGTATGTATGTGTGTGTGTGTGTGTTTGTCTCACGCCTTCTGAAAAACCAAGAGCATCTAAAAATCTAATTTATGTGCGAACATGTACCAGTATACCTGATGCAGTGTCACGCTAAAAAAATGCGATAAAAATGCTGAATTTTAAAAATATTTCAATTATTATTTTTTTCATACAAAATTTTCCAAGTATCTGTCAAAAAAGTGTACATTTTGCACGCAAATATCTGTTAGTTTAAAAGCTAGAAGTACTTATTTACACGAATAAAATGTATTTTCAAGTATAACTTAGCGTTTAAGTGAAAAACATGTTGATTATTTTGTATAATAATAATATTTAACTTATTTTTAAAGTAAGCGTTTTGTACATATAACCCCGCCATTTTAATATCTTTTCATACAATATTCCATTTTCCTACCGAATGAATATGTTCTTTAAAATAATAAACCTTTAAAATAAATGTAATTATGAAATAATAAAATGAAACACAATTCATTACAGCAAGTTTTAAGACATATATTGTAAAAATGTGTTTATTATTAGTAAAGATATAGGCATAATAAAATTGCATAATTTGTAAATTTTATTTGATTTTTCTGACAATTTTTATTTTTATGGCATCGAACAAACCAATGTAGGTACCTACATATTCAAAAAATGTCTCAAATCATTTGATATTTTTTACGTGTTGGAATGGTTACTATGGTTACGGGCACATTCTGAAATTCAAATAAAATTTGTTATGTATCGAATTTATTTAGAAGATTGTTGTAGATAGGTACCTACCTAATACTAGGTACTTAAAAACCAACAATATACTGATTTCCTATAGGAAAATTATTTTATTTATTTATTTATGTATGTATGAATGTATGCATGTATGCTATGTGCTCCTAAAATGTTTGTCCGATTACAATGAAACTTTGGTGAATTGTCGAGCGAATGCCGGGATGGTTTCTGGATTTAAACTTTTTTCTTATTCTTCTTCGTGTATTTGGTGATTTTACCTATGAAGAGGGAGTATCCTGGGAAAAGAAGGTCCGACTGTCCCTCCATCTCTTCGCAGGTTTTCCAGGACGGTTTGTGGATTTAAACTTTTTTCTTCTTCTTCTTCTTCATCGAGTATTTGGTCATTTTACCTATGAAGGTGGACTATTCTGGGAGAAGAAGGTCAAATTTTCCTACTATCTCTTCGCAGGTTTCTAGATTTCATCTTTTTTCTTCTTCTTCTTCATCGTGTATTTGGTCATCTTACCTATGAAGATGAACTATCCTGGGAGAAGAAGGTCCAATTTTCCTTTCATCTCTTCGCAGGTTTCTGGATTTAAACTTTTTTCTTCTTTTTCTTCATCGTGTATTTGGTCATTTTACCTATGAAGATGAACTATCCTGGGAGATGAAGGTCCAATTTTCCTTCCATCTCTTCGCAGGTTTCTGGATTAAAACTCTTCTTCTTCTTCTTCGTTGTGTATTTGGTAATTTTACCTATGAAGGTGGACTAACTTGGGAGAAGAAGGTCCAATTTCCCTTCAATCTCTTCGCAGGTTTCTGGATTTAAACTTTTTTCTTCTTCTTCTTCTTCATCGTGTATTTTTGGTCATTTTACCTATGATGTTGGAGAATCCTGGAAGAAGAAGGTCCAACTGTCCTTCCATCTCTTCGCAAGTCTTCAAAGACGGTTTCTGGATATAAACTTTTTTCTTCTTCTTCTTCTTCATCGTGCATTTGGTCATTTTACCTATGAAGGTGGACTATCCTGGGAGAAGAAGGTCCTTTTTTTTCTTCCATATCTTCGCAGGTATCTGGTTTTAAACTTTTTTCTTCTTCTTCTTCGTGTATTTAGTCTTTTTACCTATGAAGGTGGAGTATCCTGGGAAAAGAAGGTCTTTTCATCTCTTCGCGGGTCTTCCAGGATGGTTTCTGGATTTAAACTTTTCTTAACCGACTGAAGGGACGGGATGTAATGATGGGAAGGGAGGAACTAAACACTAAATGGCCTGAAGGGACGAGAGGTATAAAAGGGTCTGAAGGGACGGGAGGTACTGAAGGGTCTGAAGGGACGTCTAATTGTGCAAAAATATAATGCACACTCGATGAAAAAATATAAAAACGAATATGATGTGACCAACACTAGATTTTTTCAGTACATTTGTTTAATCAAATTTTAACCACATCCCAACATCCAAAATTACTTAAACGTTCAAAACATCAAATACCTTATAACTATACGATAAATAATGTTCCTTTAAAGAAAAGCGAGGTAGTTAGAGACCTGGGCGTAACTCTTGATGAAAAAATGCTGTTAAGAACCCACATTGATAATATTGTGGAAAAAGCATTCAAGCAGCTGGGTTATATACTGAGAATATCTAAACCTTTTCAATCTAGTGACACTTTAAAATTGTTATATTTTACTTATGTTCGACCCTATCTTGAATATGCTTCAGTTGTTTGGAACCCCCAGTATGTTACCTATATAGAAAGATTAGAAAAAGTCCAAAATAAATTTTTGAAACACCTTGATTATAAATGCCGTCTTGCCTTTGATGATAGAATCCTTTCCGATCGTCACCATAATATAACATCATTAGAAAATAGACGTACCGTTGCAGACATGACATACCTACATGACTCTGAGTCTCTTGTTGGGAGTCTTCCAATTAATTGTCCCTTTCGTAGTACTAGAACAAATCTTACTTTTAGATTGCCTCTCTGCAGAACTAACTATGTCCAAAATTCATTCATCCAAAGGGCATGTAACATTTATAATGTTTTTTTTAAGAATGTTGATATTTTTAGACATACTAATATAAAATATAAGAATGCCATCTCTGAGACCCTTAGAGGTTTACGGTAGCTGATTCCTGCTTTGTCCTTTTTGACTGCCAGTGCCACAACCTTCCTTTCTCTCTTTTTGTCCTTTTTATTCTGAATTTTGAGTACCTACTAAATTCTTAATAGCAATTTGTTTTACACTGTGCAGCTTAAAAAGATAATGTAATATCCGCAAACAAAATTGGTCTATGATATATTGTTTAAATTGAATTTGTTGTAATATTTGTTTGTATGACTGTATGTTTGTTAGGTTTAAGTAAAATGAAATAAAATAAAAAATAAAAATATTTAAAACCATTTCGCATAGTCCATGCGTGCAGAAATACTTCATTCACACTTTATAGCAATATATAAAAAAGAATGGGTTGTGGCCATCACTTGAACATTTTACAATGCTTAAACTCAATCAAATTTCAAACCACTTTTCATAGTCCGATTTTGCAAAATAATTGGGTGACAATATTATAAAAACGATTGCTTTTTCTTTCACAATTTTACATTCTTGGCCAACGGCGGGACATAAAAGCTAGTAAATAATAAAAATAGAAAAAAATGCGTTTTAAGGGCTTGACATCTGAAGAGAAGGAGGAGAATATACTCGTCCCACGTTGGGAGCCAAATTGATATCAAGAGAGAAGGCGGAGAAAAATACTAGTCCCAAGTTGGGACGCGAGATTGATATAAGGAGGCTGGGAAGAAATATATTGGTCCCATGTTGGGACGCGAAATTGATAACTAAAGAAGCTGAAAAGCATAATAAAAATAAACATTAAACTCTGCCCCTGAAAATAAAAATCAAATAAAACACAATCGGCTGCGATGTGCCTGAAAAGACAAATACATACAAATACAGGCATGGTAAAAATAATATATATATAACTGGAAAGATCTTACCAAACTGCTGGTCTCGTAACGGGACTGTAGAGGAAACACTTACACTACATATCACTTTATATTAATTAAAAATAACTTAAAACTATCTTAAATTCACCCCTCGTTGGTTATATGGACCTGAAACACACTTATTCACTATTATGCGATTATTTAAATTATGTTTATTCTTAAAAGTTATTTTTAATAGTAACTTAAACTATCTTAAATTCACCCCTCGTTGGTTATATGGACCTGAAACACACTTATTCACTACTTTATACAATTAGAGAAAAAATGCTACGGCCGTCCGATAGCCTAGCAAACTCGCACTCTCGCACGCGGGTCTCTACAACTACCGACCAACCACTGACTCCTACCGAATGACAACTGATCGACTACAGCCGGGCGACCCAGCGCCCGTGAAACATGGAGTAGGGGAGGGGGGGGTGGTTATACTGAAGAACCAACCCGTACCACCGGGTGAAAGCCAAAATTCCAGGAATCTGCTTGACGCATTTTACATTTATTTTCAATAGAAAAGACAATACTTAAATATATGAACTAGGCCTGGGGGGCCGCTATAATCCGTACTTAGAATTAATAAAAGAAATACATCAGGCCAAAGTAAAATAATGGTTATTGGGTTTCTTTGATATTATAATGCATGGAAATATATCGATCACAATACCTATGGAAATATCAATCGCCTCTCCTTTTATGATCGAGATAATCCATGCAAAGACAAAAGAAACCAAATATCGTATAATTAGACAAAAGTTAACGCATTACCAGAGCGAGAACGTATACGACTAAACACGATTCTTCTTTCCACCGCAATGTTCTACATAATAACATTTTCTTTTCCGATAAACGTATATGTAACGCTTAATATCGCTTCCAGAAAACCGCATCGCGAAGAAGCTTCACCTTAATTATAATGGGGCCAATACCATACCGCAATCGCTTCCATCCATCGAACCAACAAAACCGTATAACAACTATCCATAATACAATTCGATTTCCGATAACTCAACGTCATAACGCATTTACATAGTTTTACGCTCGTATCTATCTTCAATCGCAATACAACATCTTCCGCAAGTCCCTTTATCTAATACCTCTACTTCGTCGGCTGATTCATTCGTGTCCATCCGTTATCTCATTTTCCTCGGTGATTTATTTACGTTGTCCTCTCAATTAAATAATAAAAAATACCGCACTTTTTCCCACAGGAATATAACACACTAAAAATCCATCACGCCGTATTCTGTTATTTACCTATCAATTATTACGTCATTATCTCATCTTTTAAGTCATTATATCATCGTACTACGTCATTATCTCACCCGATTACGTCATTATCTCATACTACGTCATTAGGTCATCTTCTATTGTTAGCTTATCGTAATTAATCTCGACTTCATCTCATTGCATTATTACTCATCTTATTACATCTCGTTAACCGGCTACTACTAAACTTATTCCTTTCATCTAATTCTTCGCTTTCGAGTAGTCTAATTCTGCTTTCGTTACAAATCTTTATCTCTTTGGGTCACAGATTTCTCCAAATCTGCGCGAATTTAACTGCGAGTGGCTGTAGAGTCTATCAATGCTACATAGAGAGAATCATCAATCGTCTAGTTTATCTGCGGGGAGGCTAATCCTACCAATAACACATAGATCGTCTATATTGTATTCTTATTCGTAATTCCGTCATTCTACTCCTCTTCGTACCTATTCATCTCATTACTACTCAGCGCAACTACTGGCGTACCTAACTCATGATCCGGCGCGACTACCGGTCTTCTCTCTTCGAATTTCTCAGGATCTTCTCATCATCCGACGTATCATCATCATCATTTTGCTACCTCTCGACGTTTCTACTTGCTTTCTTTCATCCGAGGTATCTTCATCATCATCTTGCAACCTATCGACGTATCTGCTTGCTTCCTTTCATCCTACGTATCTAATCAACTATCAGCTTCCTACTGCTCGACGTTTCTGGCGCGACTACCAGTTCTACTTCCGACGCGAATTCTGAAGCATTTCTTATGATGCGTATCTTCTCGCTATTAGCCTCCACGGTTTTTACATCGTCATCATCCTCTCTATGCACATACAGCCTCCACAACCACTACAGCAAAATCTACAGAATTGGGATCATCATTATCCTCCAAACAACTTCATTCTTCATTCACAGAATTTTTTATTACTCATCAAAACCATCTACAGATTTATAAATCACCTTCATCGTCAGAGTTATAAACCACTATAACTTCATCATCTACAGATTTATTATCCACCTTCATCGTCAGAGTTATAAACCACCATGCTTCATTAACTACAGATTTATTATCATCCTCCATCGTCAGAGCTACAAACCACCATAACATCATGATCTACAGATTTATAATTCACCTTCATCGTCAGAGTTATAAACCACAACAACTTCATCAGCTACAGATTTATTCTCCACCTCCATCGTCAGAGTTACTTTAAATTCTTCACCTACAGAGTTATGCTTTGCCTACAGAATTATAATCCACGAAACTTCGTCAGAGTTATAATGAATTCGTCACCTACAGACTTATTATTCATCAATCTTCATCTCATACAGAATTATTTTCTACAAATTCACCTACAGATTCTTACAGCCTCCCGTGAGGTCACGATATCTTCAAACGTCATTACATTATTATAATCATCATCATAATCAGGGCGCCAGTTCCACGTGTTTTTACCTGGTGGAACGCAGGTTATATTTATTTAGAACAACTCACAACAACAGCAACAAAAAATTTCTTCGAAAAAAAAAAAACGCTTGCATATCCTCTACTATCCGACTTTGTAAAAATAGTACTAAATATTCTATTGATTTAACATAAGTTTAAAATATTTAAAAATAAAATAAACATTTTACTCCCGGGCTAACATAATATAACAGCAAATCTATAATATAGCGGTTCATATTATCATTTATATTATTCGCTACAAACCTAGTCTCATATTTTTATAAGTATACCACAAATTTCGTCATCACGTTCTACTATCCAATAATTGCATACATATATAACGACCGAAAATATATAAAGAAAATCCACCTCAAAAAAACATAACTATCGAAACAGTAATAAATTTCTACAACTGAAAATCTCCACGTGGTCTGTGAAAACAACAGTTATTAAAACACGCTCAAGTATCCCGACAAATAAATATTTCAATATCAGTAAAATAAGTATACCTAAAAATCATTCTTAAAAATTACACGCTTCAAAAAAACACAGCTATCTACAAACAAAACTTAAATCTCAGGGCGGTTCGTTAAAAACTACTGTTTTTAAAATGTCCCACGTTTTGGGGGCCAATTGACATCTGAAGAGAAGGAGGAGAATATACTCGTCCCACGTTGGGAGCCAAATTGATATCAAGAGAGAAGGCGGAGAAAAATACTAGTCCCAAGTTGGGACGCGAGATTGATATAAGGAGGCTGGGAAGAAATATATTGGTCCCATGTTGGGACGCGAAATTGATAACTAAAGAAGCTGAAAAGCATAATAAAAATAAACATTAAACTCTGCCCCTGAAAATAAAAATCAAATAAAACACAATCGGCTGCGATGTGCCTGAAAAGACAAATACATACAAATACAGGCATGGTAAAAATAATATATATATAACTGGAAAGATCTTACCAAACTGCTGGTCTCGTAACGGGACTGTAGAGGAAACACTTACACTACATATCACTTTATATTAATTAAAAATAACTTAAAACTATCTTAAATTCACCCCTCGTTGGTTATATGGACCTGAAACACACTTATTCACTATTATGCGATTATTTAAATTATGTTTATTCTTAAAAGTTATTTTTAATAGTAACTTAAACTATCTTAAATTCACCCCTCGTTGGTTATATGGACCTGAAACACACTTATTCACTACTTTATACAATTAGAGAAAAAATGCTACGGCCGTCCGATAGCCTAGCAAACTCGCACTCTCGCACGCGGGTCTCTACAACTACCGACCAACCACTGACTCCTACCGAATGACAACTGATCGACTACAGCCGGGCGACCCAGCGCCCGTGAAACATGGAGTAGGGGAGGGGGGGGGGTGGTTATACTGAAGAACCAACCCGTACCACCGGGTGAAAGCCAAAATTCCAGGAATCTGCTTGACGCATTTTACATTTATTTTCAATAGAAAAGACAATACTTAAATATATGAACAAGGCCTGGGGGGCCGCTATAATCCGTACTTAGAATTAATAAAAGAAATACATCAGGCCAAAGTAAAATAATGGTTATTGGGTTTCTTTGATATTATAATGCATGGAAATATATCGATCACAATACCTATGGAAATATCAGGCTAAACAAAATGATAAATTAACGACGCATGACAAATAAAATCGTAACATTATATCAAAATTTTCTGTCACACAATGAGAAGATTAGTAATAGGGTATTTAGCCGTTCTATTTTAAGTGATGAATAAGGGAGTATGGAAAAAGTGATAATTAATATTAGTCTAATAATATTAGTAAAAAACTCATTTTTTAGGAAATCAAACAAATCTTTTAATTAGATACAAAATAAAATGAAATTGTTACTAGTATAATAAAATGAAATTGTTACTAGTTACAATAAAATGAAATTGTTACTAGTATAAACACACACCACAAGCAATGAGTCGCCTCTGAGGATGATGGTGTGACCATCGAGAGCGTTCAAGCTTAAAATTATTATTTGTGGATTTAAACTATGTATGTTTATACTTGTAATAATTTCATTATGAACTTCCGCTCTGTGAACGAAACGACATTATTTATTTATTTATTTATTATTGACTCTCGGGCAACTAACAGGTACCTACTGTATCAAATATTTATTTAACACGCACCCAATAACAAGTTGCCACATTCTGGAGACTTACGATATTAATCGTCTCACAGATCCAGACTGAAAACACAATTAAGAACTGTGTCTCCACCGGGAATTGAACCCGGGACCCTTGAATCAGCAGTCAGATACCCAACCAACTGAGCCACGAAGGCCGACATTAAAAATAATCAAAATAAAATGTGTTATTTTGTCCTAAAAATGGCATTTATAAGGTGTTTAGCGGTGGGGGTAGTAATTATTGAATAATCACATCTCAAAAACTAATATCTAAATTTGGAAAGATGTAATAAACATTTATATTCGTCTTTCGAAATAAAAATATACTTTATAAATTTTGTTTCAGTCAGGGGTTATCAATTTTGAATTTTTACTTTCAATTACAAATTGGATTATTATAATAAAGCAAATGGAGTAACAATATTAAATCATGAGACTTCAAGGACAGTGACTCAGGAGGCGATCCTCTTGTCTCTGGAGTGACCAGTTTAAAAGAATAACAACTGTTCTATTAAGTATAATTTAAGTCAGCCGAAGCTCGTTCAGACACAGACGATTACAAGCGACATTATGGACATCATAATAATCTAATAAATAAGCTACTTAGGGACTACATATTATATTGAGATCCGTTACGAATTTCTAAATAGCTTGGTTATTTTCCCAAAAATGCTTCAATTATTATTATAATACATTTACTTATGGGTACTTAGGAATAAAAAAAACACATCTTATGTAAATATTTTTCATACAAAATGTGTTAAAAAATAACAATAAAAAAAGTATTTAAAGCAATTTTTATTTTAAATCTCAAAATTATAAATCAAATAAAGTTAGTAATCATTCAATTTGAATATTAATCCATAATAAGCTGTGACAGAAAGGATGTTGTTTAATATTAAATAATTCACAACAAACATGCTATTGCAGCCGTACATAATTGACTTATTTCGACGAAAAAACTTCATCAATTTACGCATGTGGTTTCTTTGGGAATTTTCTGTAAAAATAAAAAAAAGGTTACTGAATATTTGATACAGATTCATATTTATTTTCTATAAGAAAAACTAAAAGCTCAATTATAAAATAATGTAATTAACTTATCTTATAATTTCAGAGACAAATAAAGCATTCCTAATTTTAGTTAATAATACTTACACATGTAAATATTAGTAAATAGTAATAGATCTATTATAAAATAATGTAATTAACTTATCTTATAAATACAGAGACAAATAAAGCATTCCTTATTTTAATTAATAATACTTACACATGTAAATAGTAGATTAAATAGAGAAAAAATACTTCTGAATAAATTTATTCTAAATTAATTAAAGGAAAGTATTATACTCGTATAAAGAGAATCAACATGGTTTTTATCTAAAATTGAATATAACATAATTATAATTAAATATCTTACCATTTGATAATTGAGAAAAATTAACAATCTTTTCCGTGACAATTAAGGATGTTTTGAATTCAGTTTCCAAGGATTCGCAAACTGTTGATATTTGAAATAAATTGAATAATGAATGAGTGAGCCAATAAACGATTTGAATCGATGTAAATATTGTCTGAAAATACATTTTTATTAGAATACAGTTACAATGTTAAAACTTATTTATTTACACAATCTTTGGATGGTCATCGCAACCCATTTATATGGAATAAGTCCATTCCGTCCTCAGTCCATTTCCGTCCACTTCTGAACGAAGGCCTTCTCCATGTGTCTCCATGTCACCCTGTCCTGTGCAGACTGCATCCAGGACGTGTCATTTATGATTGTCATTTACATAGACAAAAATTATACTTACATTTGATGACAAAAACATTGCTATTGTTTTAGCATTATCAATAATCATTGATGCGGGATACACAACAAGCTAAAAAACACAAAATTACTATGAATTTACTAAACTAGTTGTATGAAAGAGAAGAATTTTTAAATTCATGTAAAATTAATAAATTGAAAGGTACTCGACGGATATACAGATTGCGGAGATCATGGAGCAAGGAATAAACTAAATGGCAACTATACTTACGATGGCTTTAAAGTAAGAATTAACACAGATTGATACGTCAATCAGCTCCGAATACGCTGAGATGATATCGTCATACTTCAAATAATGATATTCATCGTCGTTTATGTCAGGTGTGCACTCTAATAATTTATTTTTTATCAATAACATTATGGGGTTTAGGTCTACATTTGAGATTTTAAATTTTTTCGCGAGAGTTAGATTCAACATACTGACATATGAACTTGCAATATTTATCATCGTACAAAACTGATACAGTGCAAAATCATTAGTCGTATGAATAAATATGTTCCAAGTAGCGAAGACAAGAATATAATACAAACAATTATACAGATTGTACAGATTGAACAGTCATCATCACTACAACAAAACACAATGATAAAAAATTTACGATATGCACTAGACTACTCATTTTATTTTTATAGAGAAACATATTTCTACCGGAAAATTTTGATTCGATCATATCGAATCTATTCAATATTCTGATCATCTTCGAAGAAAAAAAATTTTGAATCCAATATGTTGTCACACCTATTAACATCAAAGTAAGCATCAGAATACATGAAATTATAGTAATAACAAAATACGAATCAATTAACATTTGCTTAGCTATAGTTATTACGAACGACGCCAAATATATGAAACTAATTAATGTGTATAATTTCATGTGATTTTTTACTGGCGATAAATAAATTTTGTTTTTTAACGAAAAAGCACGTGCTCCTATGAGTACATGGATACATTTCAAAGGCTCTAGTTTTTTTAAGAAAAGGGAAATGTTTTTAATTTTGACATCCTTTATCATTGTATTTTTTTGAGAAAAACATTTCAATTGAAACACGACTATGATATAATGATTCGTATTATTAAACTAGTTTCAATACTTATGTAATTGATTACAAAATAAATTCAATCATTGTGATTTCATGTTTTCGTTTTTTATATACACGATATTTCTCAAGAAAAATCTTTACGTTATAATGAGTTTTTTAATTTATATTATTTATGGACAGACAATTTAAATCGAGTATCTTTGCCATGAACAAAAATCTCTTCCACATAATTGATTATAATATACTTACATATATAGTTTAGTAAAATCTATGCAATATCAAATTAACAAAAAATAAATAAAAATAAGTAAAAATAATAATAGTAACTTTTAAAAAATACAAAATTAATACATCTAGTGTAAACAAAAAAGTATATATTTTTTTCCATACACTATTAAATTACGGTACCTACAGAGTATGGCACTAAATTATTAAAACATGTAAAAGTATGGAGAACATTAATATATTTTTTTACTATGTGTTCATCACCATTACATTTTATGGCAACAATACTTACTATGGCCTTAAAATAAGAATTCACACAGATTGATACGTCAATCAGCTCCGAATACGCTGAGATGATATCGTCATACTTCAAATAATGATATTCATCGTCGTTTATGTCAGGTGTGCACTCTAATAATTTATTTTTTATCAATAACATTATGGGGTTTAGTTCTACATTTGAGATTTTAAATTTTTTCGCGAGAGTTAGATTCAACATACTGACATATGAACTTGCAATATTTATCATCGTACAAAACTGATACAGGGCAAAATCAATCGTCGTATTAAAAAATATGTTCGAAGTAGTGAAGACAAGAATAAAAAACAACCAATTATACAAATTGTGCTCTTTAGTAGTTAGTATTTGAACAGTTATAATCACCGTAATAAAACACAACGATGAAAAATCTACGATATGCACTAGACTATTCATTTTATTTTTATACAGAAACATATTTCTACCGGAAAACTTTGATTCGATCATATCGAATCTATTTAATATTTTGATCATCTTCAAAGAAAAACAATTTTTAATCCAATATGTTGCCACGCCTATTAACGGCAAAGTTAACATAAAAATATGTGAAATTTTAGTAATGACCGGATACGAATTAAATAAAATTTGCTTAGCTACAGTTATTCCGAACGACGCCAAATATATGAAACTAATTAATGTGTATAATTTCATGTGATTTTTTACTGGCGATAAATATACTTTGTTTTTTAACGAAAAAGCACGTGCTCCTACGATTACATGGATACATTTCAAAGGCTCTAGTTTTTTTAAGAAAAGGGAAATGTTTATATTCTTTATCACTGTAGTTTTTGAGACAAACATTTCAATTGAAACACGACAGTGATATAATGATTCGTATTATAAAACAAGTTTCAATACTTATATAATTGATTACAAAATAAATTCAATCATTGCGATTTCATGTTTTCGTTTTGTATATTTTTATATACACGATATTTCTCAAGAAAAATCTTTACGTTATGTGATGAGTTTTTTAATTTATATTTATGACTTAAACCCTAACGGGCTAAAAGCATACTAATAACGAAATATTAAAACTTATATATTATTCCATGGTTTATATTGCCATGGTAACGCTAAACCACCGGGTACTGTAATCCGTTTGACGAATATGAGTAAATGAAATACGGCAACCATGAAATATTTTTTTTCATATTTTACATGTATTTTACCAAAGGGACTAGCAACAAAATAAAGCAGCAATAAATAAATCTGGCGGTCACGGGCACTTGGACTAAAATATACCTATTGACTAAAGAAAAATATAAAGGAAGGAGTAAATTTAATAAAAATAAAGTGGAATTCTAATATTTTTTATAGTAGCATATAAGCAAACATTCTGTAAATACCAGGACCAAGCTTCGGAACATATCCTGTTGGATTGTTGCCACCCAATGGTGTCCTCGTATAGATCGGAGCTCCTCGTTGCTGTCCATGGGCCTCCTCAAGGTCCCATAGGTCACGCGGATTTTGTGATCTCGAAGAACTATTTTAAAGCCTTCAAGAAGTTCTGTCATAGTAGGTAGGTATAGGTTGATTCCCATTAAGTTTATTTTTTCAAAGAGATCTCAGTCACACCTTTAATGCTTTACATTTGAAAAGATCTGAAGTCGATAACATTCCACGAGTGTGAATCTTTTATTCATATTCTTCGATGGTTTTTTTTTGCTCTATGGTGCCGAGATTGCTAACCTAGAGGGCTCCATGAGCTACTTTTCCTGCTATGCATTTTTTTGTCGCTCATTTAGCGTTCTGTGATGGGGCCGCTGACAGTTCCCATATGCAGAGCGGGTGGTGGTGAGAGTAGCAAATACGCAAACATTGGATTTTGTGCCTATCGGGAGTCAATGATATTTTATGACATTTTTTAACATCTCGATAGAGACGAAGTTGGAACATTATAGGAGAACCAGGAACCCAAAGCACCTACAGGTCTTATGACCAGCCATCGGCATGTTTAAGCGATTACTTTATGCGCTTGCGCAACGTTAACCAATTATGACTTTTTATTCCTTATCGATCCAATTTTTGCGTTTTTGAAGTTCTATGTAATATTATGTAAACCATGAAAATCTTTTCATTTGAAACTTAGCTGAAACATCATCGGTATCTAAATATTGACGTAGAATTTTTTTTGTAACGCCATCTATTGAGAAATTGATTTGTAAACAATGTATAAGCAACAGTCCTCATACATGAGGAGACAATGATTTTGCAAAGATGTCTCTGAGCCAAAAATAAATAATGTGATACAAGAAGTATCTCAGGATAGTGCATCCTGGCATATGTAGACTAGGGGGGGGGGCTACCATAAATAATGGGAAAAGAAGAAGAACGATATTTTATATTTATTTATTTTATTTAAAAATAAAAAAATGAATATGTCCTTTTTAAACAAGAACATATACATCTTCCTACGTTACCTAAAATAAGCAAACAAATGCTTGTGCTATAGGTGAACCAGATCGGTCGAAGCAGGATTCGAACTCGTGACCACTGGATTACTAGCCCAGCGCGCTAACCGCTCTGCCATCGACCCATCTAAAATTCTAACTAATATCCCATCACCACAAAAAAAAATTAAATACTTCAATAACGTCGTCCAAAATACTATGTAAGTATTATAACATGCTTCCAAGTAACATAAATATGTATTGTTTTTTAAACGATCTTCGTCATTGTTGGTTTTGTATATTTAAAAGTATTTTTTAATCTTGGCAATCTGAAATAATGTAAACAGAGGGACATCATTTATAGGTATATAAATATTAACTCGTATCACTCAAATGTAATGAATTTATTTTACTCCAATGCTCGATGTACTTTTTGGTCAAATCATATGAATCGTCCATTTTAGTTGTTATGCGTGAAAGAGAAAAATATATTGAGACTACTTTTTGTTTAATTTAAATTAGTATAATTAAAATGTTCAACTATAACACTATTTATTTAATGTATTTTCCTTACAACACAAATGTCAGTCATAAAAATGATGTATTTTTCACTCTATCAAA
This sequence comes from Molanna angustata, assembly GCA_963576475.1. NCBI lineage: Eukaryota > Metazoa > Arthropoda > Insecta > Trichoptera > Molannidae > Molanna > Molanna angustata. The sequence continues at coordinate 19,834,213 of OY754976.1, read as the reverse complement.
CAATAGTAGAATATGGTATTATTCATACAAAAATGTGTTCAAAAAATAACATTAAATAAAAAATTTAAAGTAATATTTATTTTAAATCTCTAAATTACAAATCAAATAAAGTTAATAATTATTTAATTTGAATATTAATCCATAATAGGCTGTGAGAGAAAGGATGTTGTTTAATATTAAATAATTCACAACAAACATGCTATTGCAGCCGTACATAATTGACTTATTTCGATGTAAAAACTTCATCAATTTACGCATGTGGTTTCTTTGAGCATTTTCTGTAACAATAAAAAAGTTCACCGAGTATTATATTTATATATTTTCTGTAACAATAAATAGCTAAATTATAAAATAATCCAACTGTCGATTTGTTCAGGAGAACTTTGTTCTCTTAACATATCGACAATGTATCAAGCCAGAATACGCGAGAATTGTATGGAGAGGTCTACTTTTTTCACGGCTTTTCCAACTTTGAAGTCAAAAAACACCAACTTAGAGGCTTCGCAGCATATATGTTCCATACACGGATTTACTCAGAATTCGGAGTAGAACATTTCGTGTGTCTGTGTGTGTGTGTGTGTGTGTGTGTGTGTGTGTGTGTGTGTGTGTGTCTGTGTGGTACATATTCTTCAACTATACATACTATCGCTATCGACAGTTGGATCTCATGTGTTACATGCAACTAGTGTTTATCCAACTGTCGATTTGTTCAGGAGAACTTTGTTCTCTTAACATATCGACAATGTATCAAACCAGAAAACGCGAGAATTGTATGGAGAGGTCTACTTTTTTCACGGCTTTTCCAACTTTGAAGTCAAAAAACACCAACTTAGAGGCTTCGCAGCATATATGTTCCATACACGGATTTACTCAGAATTCGGAGTAGAACATTTCGTGTGTCTGTGTGTGTGTCTGTGTGTGTGTGTGTCTGTGTGTGTGTGTGTCTGTGTGTCCGTCCCCCCCTTATAACTTTTGATCCGCTCAATTTACAGAGCCTAAAATTTCAGAATATATAAACAGTTACAGGCCTACAAAACTTTTATACTCGGAATTTTGAATTTTTGTTTCAGTCAGGGGTTATCAACTTTTGAATTTTTATTTTATTTTTCCATATATCTCAGAAACCATAAACGCTAGAACGCTGAAAATTGGTACAAACATAGACAAATACAAAATCTCATATTAGTTTTATCAAAAAAATTCCAGGGTTTCTCAAACATTTTTTATTAAGAAAATATTTTTTTTATGATAAATTTATGAGTTTAACTGCCTATATTTCCAAAACTTTTACAATTATCGAAAAAAGCCGAAACACCCCAACTAGATAATTTAATTTTCTATAAAAAATATTAACATTGTAGTAGAAGATCTCAATTTTTTTTTAACAATTTTTTTAAAAATTGAATTTAGTGACGACATCGCTTCATACATTTTGTATGGCAGTCGCCTATACACAATATGTAAGAAGACTTAATAATTTGATACGTCATCTCCAAACATACATACATACCATCATGCTATTTGCATATTCTGGGTAGGAAAAAGGATCTTCCTCCATACTATCCTATCTTGTGATACATACCTACATATGTTGCATAGAAAACAAAATATCTGAAAATATTCAATAATTTGTATCTATGGGTTTATAGTTTGGTACATATTCTTCAACTATACATACTATCGCTATCGACAGTTGGATCTCATGTGTTACATGCAACTAGTTATTTTCCAACTGTCGATTTGTTCAGGAGAACTTTGTTCTCTTAACATATCGACAATGTATCAAGCCAGAATACGCGAGAATTGTATGGAGAGGTCTACTTTTTTCACGGCTTTTCCAACTTTGAAGTCAAAAAACACCAACTTAGAGGCTTCGCAGCATATATGTTCCGTACACGGATTTACTCAGAATTCGGAGTAGAACATTTCGTGTGTCTGTGTGTGTGTCTGTGTGTCTGTGTGTCTGTGTGTGTGTCCCCCCCCCCTTATAACTTTTGATCCGCTCAATTTACAGAGCCTAAAATTTCAGAATATATAAACAGTTACAGGCCTACAAAACTTTTATACTCGGAATTTTGAATTTTTGTTTCAGTCAGGGGTTATCAACTTTTGAATTTTTATTTTATTTTTCCATATATCTCAGAAACCATAAACGCTAGAAAGCTGAAAATTGGTACAAACATAGACAAATACAAAATCTCAAATAAGTTTTTTCAAAAAAATTCCAGGGTTTCTAAAAACATTTTTTATTAAGAAAAATATTTTTTTTATGATAAATTTATGAGTTTAACTGCCTATATTTCCAAAACTTTTACAATTATCGAAAAAAGCCGAAACACCCTAACTAGATAATTTAATTTTCTATAAAAAATATTAACATTGTAGTAGAAGATCTCAATTTTTTTTAACACTTTTTTTAAAATTGAATTTAGTGACGACATCGCTTCATACATTTTGTATGGCAGTCGCCTATACACAATATGTAAGAAGACTTAATAGTTTGATACTTCATCTCCAAACATACATACATACCATCATGCTATTTGCATATCCTGGGTAGGAAAAAGGATCTTCCTCCATACTATCCTATCTTGACATACATACCTACATATGTTGTATAGAAAACAAAATATCTGAAAATATTCAATAATTTGTATCTATGGGTTTATAGTTTGGTACATATTCTTCAACTATACATACTATCGCTATCGACAGTTGGATCTCATGTCTTACATGCAACTAGTGTTTATCCAACTGTCGATTTGTTCAGGAGAACTTTGTTCTCTTAACATATCGACAATGTATCAAGCCAGAATACGCGAGAATTGTATGGAGAGGTCTACTTTTTTCATGGCTTTTCCAACTTTGAAGTTAAAAAACACCAACTTAGAGGCTTCGCAGCATATATGTTCCATACACGGATTTACTCAGAATTCGGAGTAGAACATTTCGTGTGTCTGTGTGTGTGTGTGTCTGTGTGTGTGTCTGTGTGTGTGTCTGTGTGTGTGTCTGTGTGTCTGTGTGTCCGTCCGTCCCTTATAACTTTTGATCCGCTCAATTTACAGAGCCTAAAATTTCAGAATATATAAACAGTTACAGGCCTACAAAACTTTTATACTCGGAATTTTGAATTTTTGTTTCAGTCAGGGGTTATCAACTTTTGAATTTTTATTTTATTTTTCCATATATCTCAGAAACCATAAACGCTAGAACGCTGAAAATTGGTACAAACATAGACAAATACAAAATCTCAAATTAGTTTTTTCAAAAAAATTCCAGGGTTTCTCAAACATTTTTTATTAAGAAAAATATTTTTTTTATGATAAATTTATGAGTTTAACTGCCTATATTTCCAAAACTTTTACAATTATCGAAAAAAGCCGAAACACCCCAACTAGATAATTTAATTTTCTATAAAAAATATTAACATTGTAGTAGAAGATCTCAATTTTTTTTTAACAATTTTTTTAAAAATTGAATTTAGTGACGACATCGCTTCATACATTTTGTATGGCAGTCGCCTATACACAATATGTAAGAAGACTTAATAGTTTGTTACTTCATCTCCAAACATACATACATACCATCATGCAATTTGCATATTCTGGGTAGGAAAAAGGATCTTCCTCCATACTATCCTATCTTGACATACATACCTACATATGTTGTATAGAAAACAAAATATCTGAAAATATTCAATAATTTGTATCTATGGGTTTATAGTTTGGTACATATTCTTCAACTATACATACTATCGCTATCGACAGTTGGATCTCATGTGTTACATGCAACTAGTTATTTTCCAACTGTCGATTTGTTCAGGAGAACTTTGTTCTCTTAACATATCGACAATGTATCAAGCCAGAATACGCGAGAATTGTATGGAGAGGTCTACTTTTTTCACGGCTTTTCCAACTTTGAAGTCAAAAAACACCAACTTAGAGGCTTCGCAGCATATATGTTCCGTACACGGATTTACTCAGAATTCGGAGTAGAACATTTCGTGTGTCTGTGTGTGTGTGTCTGTGTGTCTGTGTGTCTGTGTGTGTGTCCGTCCCCCCCTTATAACTTTTGATCCGCTCAATTTACAGAGCCTAAAATTTCAGAATATATAAACAGTTACAGGCCTACAAAACTTTTATACTCGGAATTTTGAATTTTTGTTTCAGTCAGGGGTTATCAACTTTTGAATTTTTATTTTATTTTTCCATATATCTCAGAAACCATAAACGCTAGAAAGCTGAAAATTGGTACAAACATAGACAAATACAAAATCTCAAATAAATTTTTTCAAAAAAATTCCAGGGTTTCTCAAACATTTTTTATTAAGAAAAATATTTTTTTTATGATAAATTTATGAGTTTAACTGCCTATATTTCCAAAACTTTTACAATTATCGAAAAAAGCCGAAACACCCCAACTAGATAATTTAATTTTCTATAAAAAATATTAACATTGTAGTAGAAGATCTCAATTTTTTTTAACAATTTTTTTAAAATTGAATTTAGTGACGACATCGCTTCATACATTTTGTATGGCAGTCGCCTATACACAATATGTAAGAAGACTTAATAGTTTGATACTTCATCTCCAAACATACATACATACCATCATGCTATTTGCATATTCTGGGTAGGAAAAAGGATCTTCCTCCATACTATCCTATCTTGACATACATACCTACATATGTTGTATAGAAAACAAAATATCTGAAAATATTCAATAATTTGTATTTATGGGTTTATAGTTTGGTACATATTCTTCAACTATACATACTATCGCTATCGACAGTTGGATCTCATGTGTTACATGCAACTAGTGATATTGATTATCGTGTTTCGTTATCCAACTGTCGATTTGTTCAGGAGAACTTTGTTCTCTTAACATATCGACAATGTATCAAGCCAGAATACGCGAGAATTGTATGGAGAGGTTTACTTTTTTCACGGCTTTTCCAACTTTGAAGTCAAAAAACACCAACTTAGAGGCTTCGCAGCATATATGTTCCATACACGGATTTACTCGGAATTCGGAGTAGAACATTTCGTGTGTCTGTGTGTGTGTCTGTGTGTGTGTCTGTGTGTGTGTCTGTGTGTCTGTGTGTGTGTCTGTGTGTGTGTCCGTCCCCCCCTTATAACTTTTGATCCGCTCAATTTACAAAGCCCAAATTTTCAGAATATATAAACAATTATAGACCTACAAAACTTTTATACTCATAATTTTGAATTTTTGTTTCAGTCAGGGGTTATCAACTTTTGAATTTTTTTATTTATTTTTCCGTATATCTCAGAAACCATAAAAGATAAAACGCTGAAAATTGGTATAAGCATAGAAAAATACAAAATCTCAAATTGGTTTATTCAAAAAAATTCCAGGGTTTCTCAAACATTTTTTATTAAGAAAAATATTTTTTTTATGATAAATTTATGAGTTAAACTGCCTATATTTTCATTTTTTTTTTAAAATATCGAAAAAAGCCGAAACACCCCAACTAGATAATTTAATTTTCTATAAAAAATATTAACATGGTATTAGCACATCTCAAACTTTTTTTAACAATTTTTATAAAAATTGAATGTAGTGACGACATTGCTTCATACAATTTGTAGGGCAGTCGCCTATACACAATATGTAAGAAGACTTAATAGTTTGATAGGTAATCTCCAAACATACATACAGAACCATCATGCTGTTTTCATATTCCGGGTAGGAAAACAGGACTGACCTCCATACTGTCCTATCTTGACATACATACCAACATGTGTTAAAATTTTCAATAATTTGGATTTATGGGTTTATAGTTTGATTCTTATTCTTCAACTATACATACTATCGCTATCGACAGTTGGATCTCATGTGTTACATGCAACTAGTCTTATTAACTTATATAATGATTTCAGAGACAAAAAACGCATTCCGTAATTAAATTATAAAAAAATAAATAATACCTACTTACACATGTAAATAGTAGATTAAATTTGGAAAAAAATATTTCTTCTTCTTCTTCGATGGCGCTACAGCCCAAATCGAGCCTTGGCCTCCTTCAACACGCGCCTCCAACCTCTTCTATCCTCAGCCGCCGTTCTCCAGTTAGGGACCTGCAGGAGCTTTTCTGCATCTCTCCGTATGTCGTCCTCCCATCTCAGTCTTGGTCTCCCCATCTTCCGTTTACCTCCCGGGTGACCAAACATGATTTTTTTGGGTAGTCGCGTGTTTGGCATTCTCTGTACATGGCCAGCCCATCTCAACCTAAGCAGTCTTATATGGGTTGAGATCTTTGGTGCTTCATAGATTTTGTACAGTTCTTCATTTTTCTTTATGCGCCATTCATCTCCTTCCTTCACAGGACCACATATTCGGCGTAGGACTCTCCTTTCGAAAACATCTAATGCTTCAGCGGATTTCACGGTCAGTGTCAGAGCCTCGCATCCGTAAGTCAACACAGTCCTAATGATTGTTTTATATAATGTCAATTTAGTTTTCCTGTGGACATTGCGAGACCTGTAGGGCTAGCCAAGATGCAAAAAACGAAAACGTTGACGCTGAACGTTATTTTTTTTGTATGGGATTTGACGTTTGATAACGTCATCAAACGTCAAATCCCATACAAAAAAAATAACGTTCAGCGTCAACGTTTTCGTTTTTTGCATCTTGGCTAGCCCTCCAGAACACTGGCAATAAGGAGAAATAAGTTTTATTGCCTGCTGATATTCTTTTTTTGATTTCTACTTCCTCTTCATTATTTTCCGTAAGGAGAGATCCCAGATACGTAAATTGGTCAACTGTTTCAAATGAATGGTCGTCTGCCAGCTTTACGCTACCTCTTCTTCTTTGAGATGGGTTTCGACTTTGGGCCATATATTTTGTTTTGCTCTCATTTATTTTCAAGCCCACTTCACATGCAGCAGTTTCCAATGGGGTGAAGACTTCTTTAATAGCTGCCAGGGATCTTCCGATGATATTAAGATCATCTGCGTACCCAACTATTTGGCTGCTCTTGAAACAAATGTTAGCGCTCGTGTCGACGGACGTTTGACGGACAACATGTTCTAGCACTATGTTGAAGAGAGTGGGAGCCAGACTATCCCCTTGTTTTAGCCCTTGAGAGATTGTAAACGCCTCACTAAGTTCCCCTCCCACCTTGACCTGGCTTCTTGTGTTGGTCATTGTTACTATGACAAGCCTAACTAGTTTAGAAGGGATCTGGAAATGAAGCAGAATTTCGTATAATTTCCTTCTGTCAATGCTGTCATAAGCTTGTTTAAAGTCGACAAATAATTGGTGTATATCAATGTCGAACTCCCAACACTTTCCCAGAATTTGACGTACCGTGGCCTAGTGAGGTGGTATAAACAAAATATATATAATATTATGTATATTTATGTCATCGTCAGTCCACGTCCGCTCCCGGTGTGGAGTACGTGGTCGAAACCCAGATTCTCTGGGATATTCTGTCATTCCGGCTTGACGCACAATCTTTGGATGGTAATTGCAACCCATTCATACGGAATAATCTATTTTTTTCTCTTTTTCCTCAGTCCATCTTCATCCACTTCTGGACGAAGGTCTCCTCCATGTGTCTCCATGTCACCATGTCCTGTGCAGTCTGCATACAGGACGTGTCATTTATGATGGTCATTTACATAGACAAAAATTATACTTACATTTGATGTCAAAAACATTGCTATTGTTTTAGCATTATCAATTATCATTGATGCCGGATACAAGACAAGCTAAAAAACATAACATTACGATGAATTTACTTAACTGGTTACATAAAAGAGAAGAATTTTTATATTCAGTTAAAATTAATAAATTGTAAGGTATTGATGGATATACAAATTGCGGAGATTAAGGAGCACGGAATAAACAATAAATAATAATAAATAAATAAATTCTTTATTTCTCTCAAATACAATAAAAAACATCGTGATTAGAAAAAAATTTATAAAAATAATATCAAAAAATATTACTTATAACACAACGATAACAAAGATATGAAGATCATTTTATACAACTTTAAATAAAAAAATAAAAAAAACAACTTGTAATTGTATATTATGCTACATATCGTGAAAAGAAATAATTTTACAATTATTAATACAAATAAACAAGAAAAATCCCATAAGGCAATGCCTGTTTGTGGGTATTACAAAAATCATTAGTGTGAAAAAGTTATTCATTTTCCGTGCACAATATTAAAGTAATAACAGAATAATAAAAAAAAATATGTAGAATACAGAAAGAATTAACTTATTTTTCAACTGTGGTACGTGTCTTGGACATTTTCACATGTTGTACCTATATTTTTTTAACCATTTATACATTTGAATAGCATGCAACAGTGTATAAAATACAGAGTACAATTATAAACAACTGTGTATAAAATACAGAGTACAATTGTAAACAACTGTGTATAAAATACAAAGTACAATTATAAACAACTGTGTATAAAATACAGAGTACAATTATAAACAACTGTGTATAAAATACAGAGTACAATTATTAACAACTGTGTATAAAATACAGAGTACAATTATAAACAACTGTGTATAAAATACAGAGTACAATTATAAAATACGAGCCAAAAAATAAATAAATAAACAAATACGAAATGGGGTTGCAAAACGTAAATTCTAAATAAATATAAGGTAAAAACTATACAGCAAATAATTATTGGAGTTCGCTGTTTTAAGCCACTGTCTAAAATGATTTAGGAAGGTAAGGTAACCTTTATGTTGCTTCAATGAAGATGGCAGGCTATTGTAACTTTTGGAGCAACGAAAGGTGAAAATCTTTGGGAAAATCTAGTTTTGTAAATGGGAAGTCTAAATTGATGTCCCAACCTCACACTTACTCTGCAATCATTAAATGATGCTTGTACAAGTGCTTGTGGTTTTTGTATTATGAATTTTGTGCACAGCACTATATACAGTTTACGCAAGTCACTGAATCCACTCAGCTGGAATAATTCATCACTGGGGAACCTTATAGGATTTTTATATAATAATTTAATAATTTTCTTTTGGAGCCTACTCAAAGAAATTCATAATCATTCCATATGTGAGTAAAGATAGAGTAAGACTAAAATAAACTATACGAACAGTGTTCAGGTCTACAAAATCCACCAATATTCTGTATATAAAATTTGACTTCTCAGTCTTTTGGTCAAATATCTATCTGTCTATCTCACACCAATTGGGAGTCAATATGAATTCCTAAATATTTTGTACAGTCAGCTCTAGATACCAAGTCACATTCATTACATTCACTAGTACAGTAGGTTTTGTGGAATTTGAGTGGGGTAAAATTTTCTTTGGGGATTTTTTTAGAGATATAAAGCGGTAAATAAAGAGTCTGCATAATTGAGAGATAGATTATCATTTAACCAGCTCCAAAGAGTACGCCCTTCAAAGAGTACGCCCTTTTTTATTTTATTTTATTTTATTTAAACCTAACAAACATTACAGTCATACAAACAAATATTACAACAGATTGTTTTAACAATATATCATAGACCAATTTTGTTTGCGGATATTACATTATCTTTTTAAGCTGCACAGTGTAAAACAAATTGCTATTTAGAATTTAGTAGGTACTCAAAATTCAGAATGAAAAGAACAAAAAGAGAGAAAGGAAGGTTGTGGCACTCGCAGTCAAAAAGGACAAAGCAGGAATCAGCTACCGTAAACTTCTAAGGGTCTCAGAGATGGCATTCTTATATTTTATTTTAGTATGTCTAAAAATATCAACATTCTAAAAAAAACGTTATAAATGTTACATGCCCTTTGGATGAATGAATTTTGGACATAGTTCTGCAGAGAGGCAATCTAAAAGTGAGATTTGTTCTAGTACTACGAAAGGGACAATTAATTGGAAGACTCCCAACAAGAGACTCAGAGTCAACGGCACCATCAATAAATTTATGTAGGTATGTTATGTCTGCAATGGTACGTCTATTTTCTAATGATGTTATCTTATGATAACGAGCGGAAAGGATTCTATCATCAAAGGCAAGACGGTATTAATAATCAAGGTGTTTCAAAAATTTATTTTACCGATATCGATGTGTCGTCAGCAAAGAACACGATAAGGCCGGAGATTTTTAAGTTTGTTTATGTACAAAAGAAATAGTATCGGTCCCAAAACTGTTCCTTGCGGAACACCATAGCGTACTTTTAGTTCCGTACTGACATTGCAAAAGACTTAAGTTCTCTATGGTCTGTCTGTTAAATAACTAGTCTGTCTGTTAAATAAGTGAAAGACACTCGCCACCTATTCCGATACTTTTCAACTTTTTCATAAGTAATTTATGGTTGACCGTATCAAAAGCCTTACGTAGATCAAGAAAGATTGACAGCAGACATTCTCCACGATCTAAGTTCTTCGTAATATACTTAGTAAGTCTATAAAATTCATCGGCCGTACCCATACCCGGTCTAAAACGATTTTTTTTGCCTTTTCACCTCTTTGTGGTGTTCTCAGGCAGATGAAACCTTCATGTACGCATCGATACTTAATAAAACCAAATTGGTTTTTGAATAAGATACATAGATTTTGCCATTTGCGATATAAGGATTATTGGCCTATAATTAATTAGTAAAAGGGAAGATCCGCCTTTGTGAATGGGTACAATAATAGATGCTTTAAATCTAACAGGAAAGACGCCTGTTTTGAGTGATAAAAATCAACACCTGTTCCGTCAGGTCCAACCGCCGATCCATTTCTCAGACTTTCAATCAAAAGACCCACTTCCTCCTCAGTAATATTATCTAATTTTGGAAGATATACAGGGCTTATATATTGTATTTCGTTAAGATTCCTAGTCTCAGACAAATGCATCTGATCCATCAGATATCTAGCGATGTTAGTAAAATAGTTGAAACATACTAGAAATTTCTAACCCATCCGTTATAATATTGTCATCAATCGTTTTAGAATGTTGCACCCTTCTCTCTATATCCTCTACTCTACTCAAAGAATAATTCATGGAAAAAATGTAGGAAAATGGTCAGATATATCTGACATAAGTACAAATGCTCTAAATCGAGCAGGATTAACATATTTTATCATAATGTGGTCTAGGCAACTACCATCGCCGAGAGAATTCGTTCTTGTTATACAGTTAATATCTCCAGCAAGAAAAAATAATCTGCATAACAAGAGGATCAATATTTATTCAGTAGATATTTCAGTTCATCATTATATTTTTTTATACTAAGGGAAGGAGAAAGTTAACGGTAACTATACTTACGATGGTCTTAAAATAAGAATTCACACAGATTGATACGTCAATCAGCTCAGAATACGCTGAGATGATATCGTCATACTTCAAATAATGATATGCATCGTCGTTTATGTCAGGTGTGCACTCTAATAATTTATTTTTTATCAATAACATTATGGGATTTAGTTCTACATTTGAGATTTTAAATTTTTTCGCGAGAGTTAAATTCAACATACTGACATATGAACTTGCAATGTTCATTATCGTACAAAACTGATACAGGGCAAAATCATTTGACGTATGAAAACATATGTTCGAAGTAGTGAAGACAAAAATATAATACAACCAATTATACAGATTGTGCTCTATAAAAGTTAGTGTTTGAACACTTTGAACAGTTATCATCACTACAACAAAACACAACGATGAAAAATCTGCGATATGCACTAGACTATTCATTTTATTTTTATAGAGAAACATATTTCTACCGGTAAACTTTGATTCGATCATATCGAAGGTATTCAATATTTCGATCATCTTCGAAGAAAAACAAATTTGAATCCAATATGTTGTCACACCTATTAACGGCAAAGTAAACATCAGAATATATGAAATTTTAGTAATAATCGAATCCGAAGCAAATAACATTTGCTTAGCTATAGTTATTACGAACGACGCTAAATATATGAAATTAATTAATGTGTACAATTTCATGTGATTTTTTACTGGCGATAAATAAACTTTGTTTTTTAACGAAAAAGCACGTGATCCTACGATTACATGGATACATTTCAAAGGCTCTAGTTTTTTTAAGAAAAGGGAAATGTTTATATTCTTTATCAGTGTAGTTTTTGAGAAAAACATTTGAATTGAAACACGACAGTGATATAATGATTCGTATTATTAAACAAGTTTCAATACTTATATAATTGATTACAAAATAAATTCAATCATTGCCATTTCAAGTTTTCGTTTTGTATATTTTAATATACACGATATTTCTTCAAAAAATCTTTTAATTTATATTTTAATGTATATTTGTGGACAAACGATTTATATCGAGTGTCTTTGCCATGAACAAAAATCTCTTCCACCTAAACGCTTATAATATACTTATATAGTTTAGCAAAAACTATGCTATATGCAATATATTGCCACCCAATTGTGTCCTTAAATAGATCGGAGCTCCTCGTTGCTGTCCGTGGGCCTCTTTAAGGTCCCATTGGTCATGCGGATTTTGTGTTCTTAAAGAACTATTTTAAAGCCTTTAAGAAGTTCTGTCATAGTTTAGGTTGATTCCCATTAAGTTAATTTTTCAAAGAGATCTTAGTCACACCTTTAATGCTTTACATTTGAAAAGATCTGAAGTCGATAACGTTCCACGAGTGTGGGTCTTTTATTCATATTCTTTGATTGTTTTTTTTTGCTCTATGGTGCCGAGATTGCTTATCTAGAGGGCTCCATGAGCTACTTTTCGTGCTATGCATTTATTCGCAGACTAGAGGGGGCGACCCCAAATAATGGGAATAAGGCTAGGGAAAAGAAGAAGAAGAACGAAATTTTGTATCAAATAAGCCTATTATCCCAACACCTGAAAAAAATGTTTTTTAAATGCTTCAATAACCACGTCCATAATACTATGTAAGTATTATAACATGCTTCAAAATAACATAAATGTGTATTGTTTTTTAAACGATCATCGTCATTGTTGGTTTTGTATATTTGAATCGTATTTTATTAATCTTGGCAATCAGTAATAATGTATACGGAGGGACATAATTTATAGGTATATATAATATATGTTAACTCAATAACAATTTAAGTTATATTTAAATTTATATTTTGTTGTATAGTAGTTACATACTTCTATGATTATTTAATGTTCATCAATTGTGGACAAAAGTAATTGGTCTGCCTTTTTTATTTCATAGTGTATTTTCTTTGTTTATCTTATAAGACTGTATTTGTCCCTTTAATAAATAAACTCGCATTTCAATAAATCACTTAAATGTAATGAATGCATGTTTTACTTCAATACACGATGTACTTTCTGGTCAAATCATATGAATCGTCCATTTTAGTTGTTATGCGCGAAAGAGAAAAATAAATTGAGACAACTTTTTGTTTAATTTTAATTGGTATAATTAAAATGCTTATGCTCGTGTATGTATGTGTCATCAAATGCACATGCCAGAAAGTTCAACTACGAAATATGCATGTCCAGATGTAGGGCAGTGGCTATAACACTATTTATTTTATGTATTTTCGTTCCACCACTAATTAATGTCTTGCCAAAGTCGGTCATAGAAATGATGTATTTTCACTCTATCAATCACAGCACTATCACTCACTATCACAATCACTCTACGCAGCACTCTGGTGCGTATGTACTATGGAAAAATTAAACTCACTCTCGGACGAGGAAGATATTTTCCATCGGAATATAAGGCGCTTTAAATCGTACCTTAAACAGAGATAGCCGTCATCGAACCGCACATCACACCATATTTGGCAGCAGCTGTCGTGTGATTACGAAAAAAAAAATAGTAGAATATGGTATTATTGTCTTAGAATATATTATTATAATTCAATGTTTGCAAGTTTGCATCAAACCAGCGGCCTTACTCTCCACTGCAAATCCGATCCCAATACGATCCGACTCGCTAAGAACCTATTCTCTATTTCTCTTAAGAATGACCAGGCATTTGAGCATGTCTCCGCCCATTAGGCGTACTTATCCCCGCTTTACAACAATTTCTTTTCAACCTTCAAGCAACGGTGTAAATAAATGGGGTAAAAAAAAACCTAAACCAATTTTGTGAAGTGTTTTTATTTTTAAACAATAAAGACAATAACTTGATTTATTTCTAATTTATATAAATATTAGGTATATAAAAACAAATAATGACGTAAATAAGGATAGTAATTTAATTTCATTTGAATGTCATATGCGAAAGAAAATAATGACAACAAACAAAGAAAAGAACTCGATTTATTTTTAATGCTATAAAAATATTATCTGAATGTATAAAATACATAAATAAATATAAAAAATTGAATATTATACCTGTCCATTTTTATTTCTCTTAACTGGCGAAAGTGACGAACTTGGGGTAATTTTTTTCCATGTTGCTAATACACTGTTAATAACTACATTGGGGATGTCGACTGACTTAACTAATACCTGTGATTAGTCGACCGTTTATTGCGATGGGCGGTACCTGCGCAAAGGGGTCAAAAAACGGTTCTTAGTTGGCTATTCTTAGCAGAAATTCAGAATACCTTTGTAACGGAGAATGAATGCGATAGATAGGTATGTTTTCCAACTGTCGATTCGTTCATGAGAATTCAATTCTCTGAACGAATCGACATTATTAAGCCAAGATGCGTGTATGAAGGAAAATTTTGTATGGCGTAGTGAACTTTTTGCATGCTAATAACACCAACTAGAGGCCTCGCAGCATATATGTCAGGGGTTATCAACATTTGAATTTTTACTTTATTTTTCCATATATCTCAGAAACAATAATAGCTAGAACGCTGAAAATTGGTATGAACATAGAAAAATAAAAAATCTCAAATTGTTTTTTTTTTAAATTTCAGGGTTTCTCAAATATTTTTTATTAAGAAAAATATTTTTTTATGATAAATTTATGAGTTTAACTGCCTATATTTCCAAATTTTTAAAAATATCGAAAAAAGCCTTAACACCCCGACTAGAGAATTTAATTTTCTATAAGAAATATTTCAATTGTGTTAGCACATCTCAATGTTTTTTTAACAATTTTTATAAAAATTGAATTTAGTGACGACATCGCTTCATATAATTTGTATGGCAGTCACCTATACATAATATCAAAGAAGACTTAATAGTTTAATACTTCATCTCCAAACATTCAATACATACCATCATGCTGTTTTCATATTCTGGGTAGGAAAAGAAGACTGACCTCCATACTATCCTATCTTGACTACCTAGGTACAATTAATTATCGATGAAGTTTTCATTTGGTAGAATTCCATTATAAGTTATATCTATAATTAAAAGTAAAGACTTTTTGATTCTACATTAATTTTATTCTGCGCGATAGGCTTATTTCGCCTTGTTAGGGCATTAACTAGCTTATGTACCTACCTAGGTACATGTGTACCATCGCTATCGACAGTTGGATCTCATGTGTTACATGCAACTAGTAATAGTAATAGTCGTTCATTTGAATTGACGCAGGCGACATATAGGTAAGTTCTAAATGAAAATTTGAAATCGGGATCGAATTCGAGTTTCAAGAGTAAGGCTACTGCTGTACCTTACATTATTGATCGAGCGTTCCACTATTGCAAAAGTATCATGCCAAGTCTTTATTTCATAATACCCTCACACGACGTGCATATATCATTTATGTAAATCGAAAACAAATGGGGACCTTATACACTTCCTTGAGGAACTCCAAACTTATCAGTTCTACCTGGTGAATTATGTCCTAGTAATGACTCTGATTGTTTTCTATTCGACAAATAAGAGATAAATTAATCAGTCAAGAGAGCGGTGTCTTATTCCTGTTTTGGAGAGTTTAGCAATCAAAATTTTTGATTGCTAAATTTTGATTGCTTTTAATTATGTTAAACTTTCTTTTGTCTTCGACTCAATCACACCACTGAGATGTTGTCATAAAATTTACTGACCGCCGGTGATGGATTCTTAAATGTGGACATAATTTATGTACTTCCCTTTTTTATACTATTGCAACCCCACATTGGCAGTCCCAACTATGAGGCTCAAAATAGTTAGTGTATTCTATGGCTCGAAATGGCTTAACTTCATAAAATACCTAGGTACTAAACACAATATTTTTTATATGTATACGATTAATTATGATTTATTTAACTGGATAACTAGATATTTAATTGAATGTATGTTAATGGATCCATACATAATTGATGGACATGAAAGTGCTTTAAAATTTTATCGGAAATTGAATCAATATTTCTTTTTGATTAGCGTATGTTTCTTTTAACCATGGACAAGCGGCGTGTTTATGTATACGAAATAAAATATGTTTCATTGTTTGTGAAAAAAATTCAACCAATGAAATATTTTCACGTTCTATTTGGAATGAAATATTTCAAAATAAAAGGAAATAAGATTTCAGAAATAAGCACCGAAACTAAATTGTACATATTATGTTTGCTTGGGTTATCGTCACTTTTTTGGATATACGAAGATTTTGGACTTGTAGAAAATGGTCGACTCAACATTAAACATCTTTCGTGGCTTCTTGTGTGCGTAATGAATTGGTTTGAAAGTATATTGGGGTGGGTTTTGAGTTTGATAAAAAATCCGAAACCGTGGTTAAAATTTTGGAAACACTTTGATAGGATAGAAGATTCCTTTGTTGGAGAAAATTGTTTTTACTTGAGTAATAATAGTAGTATATTTTTTCACATTTCCACTATAGCGATTAATGTTTTCACGATTGTCTACAGATGCTTTAATAATGAAAATCTATGGATTTTGTTATTATATTTTCTTGCTTATGCTGTGCTCGATTTTATACTTTACCATTTCTGCATCCTCATACTTTTAATATCATCTTATATGAGTATTCTTAATATGCATTTACGCCATGTCACAAATCCACATAATGAATGTCTTATGGAAATAAATCCTTTGATGTATTTACTTAAATATGTGATAATAAAGTATGCATCAGTGAGTTCCAAGGTAAACACAACAAAAATGGATTTGAATAAACTCCTGAAAATGTACCAAATGCTGAAGAATAACGTATATATTATTAATAAGCATTTCATACCACTCGTAAGTATGTATGTATTTTATAATCATACGTTTAAATGTTATTTTTAAGTTTCTTCGCCTTTTTACTCTGCTATGGAAAGTCATTTTTTTAAAGAATGAGTATGTCCATGAAACAAAGAGGTACATATACATTACCATACATTCCCTATACAAATCATTATTGCTTATGCTGTATGTCAGGGGTCGGCAACCTTTTGCTGTAAAAGGGCCAAATATTTTACGTGGGGATTAGTGCGGGCCGCACCTGGGTCACATGTCATTACAGTACAGTGTACTGTAATGACAAATATTTAAGTTTAAAAAATAAAACTCTTGTTGTATATTTTTATATTATTTATTGTATATTCTTATAAATTTACGATATTTATTGTAGTTAATAAACTACGAAACGAAATATCGCGGGGGCGGGGCCATCTTGCGGGCGCTATATTCAAATATTTTTATTTATTTATTTATTTATTGTATTCCATTAGACAAGATATATTTCTGGATAGTGACATAAAGCTACCCAAAGTGTCGCACTTCAAATGCCTTGGATCCATGCTGACGACAGATGCCCAGGTGGATGAAGATGTCAACTACCGCGTCAATGTGGCGTGGCTGAAGTGGAGATCTCTCTCTGGCGTAATATGCGACAAAAGAATGCCAATCCAAACTAAGGGCAAAATATACAAAACAGTCATAAGACCTGCAATGATATACGGATCTGAGTGTTGGATAATATAAAAATATACAAAACAGTCATAAGACCTGCAATGATATACGGATCTGAGTGTTGGATAATATATAAATATACAAAACAGTCATAAGACCTGCAATGATATACGGATCTGAGTGTTGGATAATATAAAAATATACAAAACAGTCATAAGACCTGCAATGATATACGGATCTGAGTGTTGGATAATATAAAAATATACAAAACAGTCATAAGACCTGCAATGATATACGGATCTGAGTGTTGGATAATATAAAAATATACAAAACAGTCATAAGACCTGCAATGATATACGGATCTGAGTGTTGGATAATATAAAAATATACAAAACAGTCATAAGACCTGCAATGATATACGGATCTGAGTGTTGGATAATATAAAAATATACAAAACAGTCATAAGACCTGCAATGATATACGGATCTGAGTGTTGGATAATATAAAAAAAGCACGCACAACAACTGCACACGACTGAAATGAAGATGTTGCGCTGGGCAGGTGGTGTGACACGCCTTGATGGAGTTCGCAACGAGTACGTCAGGGGATCTTTTAAGGTAGCCCCAATAGAGGAGAAATTGAAAGAGGGCAGACAGCGATGGTATGGCCATGTCATGCGAAAGGAGGACACCTACTCCGTCAAAACTGTGCTCGGTATCCCCTCAAAACCACGAGGAAGAGGCAGACCGCCGGCGACATGGTGGACGAGTGTCGAGAGGGAGCTGGCGGCACAAGGTGTCCCACAGGAGACGACGCAGAGTCGCAGATCATGGCGACTGATGATTAGGAGGCCCGACCCCGGATGAACTGGGATAGAGGGGCAGGAAATGATGATGATTTGTTGTATTCCATTACTCCTTTGTATATTGTTCCTTATAATGCTTGAATAACATATTTTTTTTTACGTTATTCAAGCATAGTCGCTACTCACCGTGTTCGACTATTGATCCATTTGTATAATATCGTCCGTCACGTGCATTGCGACGAGAATCTTGTGGGCCGCACCAAGAAACCACCCAGTACGCTAACCGTTCTTCCATCATCTATCTATGTCATGGTTTCACAAATTAACTATCCGTATTCTTTTTGTGTCCGCTATACCTACAGCCCAAACTATTGACTTCATATTCATATTATACTAGCGAACCCCCGGCAAACTTCGTATTGCCTGTATAATTAAAAATGGTCCTTCATTACCACCCGTTGCTTCAGACCATTCATTACCACCCGTCCATTTAGGCCCTTCAGTACCTCCCGTCCCTTCAGACCCTTCAGTACCAGCAGTCCCTTCAAGCCCTCAGTACGTCACTTCCCTTCAGTACCTCCCGTCCCTTCAGGCCCTTTAGTACCTTCCGTCCCTTCAGTAGGTTAAGAAAAAGTTTAAATCCAGAAACCATCATGGAAGATCTGCGAAGAGATGAAAAGACAGTTGGACCTTCTTTTCCCAGGATACTCCACCTTCATAAGAAAAATGACCAAATACACGAAGAGAAGAAGAAGAAAAAAGTTTAAATCCATAAACCATCCCGGGCATACCTACGCTCGACAATTCACCAAATTTTCATTGTAATCGGGTGAATAGTTTAGGATACATACATAGATACATACAAACATTGAAATTTATAATATAGATGTGTTAAGTTTTAAGTTTTCCATAGATGTTGATTTCTTCTCAATAATTTCATTGCTCTCACGGTCTGGATTTTTTTTTAAAATAACAGAAATTCTCTCTTAAAAAATATATTCAGAGATTAAGTGTGATTGTACATTTGCATGAAAAATATTGGTATAAGGGTAGGATTAGTGGAAAGTTAAGTGTGTCACAACCGACTCGTTTTGCTAAAGTAGAGTTGACGCCAAATATCTTGAACTTTTAGCCGAGAATTTTTATTTTTGCTGTTATTCATAAAAGGGTCAATATGTTATTATAATTTAACAAACATATATTGCAATAATAAAAAAATATTTATTAAAAATATTTTCTTTATTTCAGATATTCATTAGACCTTTTGCAGTTCTACTATATCTGGTATTTACATTAATGTCTGCATATGAATATGAGGTATTTTTTTTACATAGCGCTGGTCGATTTATAAATAACTAGTTGCATGTAACATATTCGTGTAAATACGTACTTCGTAGATTTAAATAAACAAATATTTTCCCACCCAAAAGAACATTTTATTCGTTTAAAAAAAAATCGAAAAATGAAAAATAACACAGTAAAACATAAAGGGCCTTACTTACTATTTAAAATAAGAGTTTAATCCGATGCTAAGTCAGTTTCGGCCATACAAAAAACTGGGTAACTGGTAAGTATCAGCTTAAACACAAATTGCAAATAGTAAGTAAGGCCCACAAAGTTGATTATTTATCTGTTAGTTAGATAGTTTTCGTTTGGCCTTATTCTCTCTCCGGTGTAAAACTTCTTCGCCCGTGTGTGGATTGCGTCACAAAAGTAGGTTAACGCCTTGGCACCAGCCCCGCCAGCTATTCCACCGCCTCTGTGGTCACCCTGTGGATGTCCCGGAGGTCACCATTGAACTTTATGAGTCGGCAGTTCTGCACTTATTGTCTGCTCGGCTCCACACTCTCAATCAGGGTTATCCCTTTTCCCCTACCTCCAGAGTAAGTGGCTGCAGGAACCCTGCAACCACTTATCTGTCCTATACTGTTACTGGTCGTTCTTTAATTCGCTTTAAAATTTTCTAGTTTTTTATTTATAATGTATATATACAAAAAAATACCCACAAAGGTATATAATATAAATGTACCTACATAGTAATATACATACATATTACGCGTTAAAATATAATGGCGGGGATTACTGAATTTTGTATTTTTATTATCATTTTTTTCGATAAATATTATTTTTCTAAATAACAACTAAATGATTTTTGAATAATGCCATTGTCTGACATAATGAAAGGTTATATTATTAATTATGGTGTCTTGTGCTTGGTAGTTCAGTTAAACTCGTTTATAGGCTTATACAGTTTATTACACACAAGATAATACAAATAAAATGATAGGTATAACTACGCGACGGTTGGTACTCAATGTAATGCCGTGAGTGCGGAACAGCCCGACTGCCGCCGTCCGTCGCTTATATAGGTACATCCTACACCTACACGACACACCTTCTCGCATGCCGTCTCTCTCACACACATTATCCAGATACCTCACATTAATTTATGAGAATGTCAAAGCTGGTTACATTGTATTCGGGAATACACAAATTCTGAAAGTTTCAAAGCTTTTACTGGTCGAGAAGTAAGTCAAAAATTGATTGCTATATTCCAGTACGAACAGACACGTGAAGTTTCATAAAAGGATGTAAAATATTAAGTGAAATAATAAAGTACCTAATACTAATATTTATTATGATTTCAAATAGGTTCCACTACTTTTTCTGCTGAATTTTTAACAAAGGGTTTAGAACATACTATATTATTATCATTCGCATTCAGTTTAATGTAAAGTTTAGAAACTTAAGAAATTGATTTTATTTATATTTTTATTTTGAATAAAATGACACAGTAATAGATTAAGAACAATGGAAATAACAGTAAATGATAGACATGATAACAGGACATCATATCACGTGATTGTTAATGTTTTACATACATTTTGAACAAATGAGAAAAACAAAATTTTAGGATCATACCTGGAACATACAAGGAACAGTACAAAGAAGATTAGATTACAGGATCATTACATGGGATTCTAACGTACTTATAGCTTAACGAAAAAGGTGTATGTACTTGCGACCTTTAGGGTGATACATATATTATTTATATACTAGAGTGTGGAATTTTGAGTTATGTTATCAGTGCAAAGTTAGCGCATTATCGCAATTTCGGACGAATCTACAAATTTTGAATATAATATCAAGAATAGATCAATGAATAGATCATTGTTGAAATTCTTAGGGAAATAAAATTCTTTTAAAGAAACGGGCCATATCTGGGTTTAAAGCGATATCCATTGGTTTATGAGCCTTAATGAATCGACCCTAGAAACTGAGTTGATAATATATTATGTTGTATAAATATTATATTTCAGATGACTGGCGATATGAGCAGTGAAATGATGCAAGTGATGTTTGTGACATTATGGAACATTCATGACTATTTCAATATTTGGATCATAGCTGTTGTATGCGAAGTCTTGGAATTAGAAGTCATGAATACGAAAATTTTGATTGGTCACGCGCTCACAAATATTGACATAAGTAAGCATTTTCAAGTTTTTCATTTCTTATTTTAAGTATTATAATGAGATAGAAACATAATATAGATAAACTGTAGTAAATGAACCATTATAATTGTGAAGAAGATACCAAAAATATATTCAGGGGAGCAAATCTGGATCAATCGGCGAAATCAAAACCCTCACGATGTCATAAAACTCCATACGATAATTATATCCATGATATGGGTAATCACTAGGGTTTTGATTTCGCCGGTCGAACCAGACTTGCCCTTCAGATTAATTATACGATAAAAATTATGTCTTACAAATTTATATACAAAACGAAGAAATAAATATTACGCTGTTAACAAAATGAAAGCAACACAATGTGTAATATTAAAGTGATATAAAATTAATGGAATAAATGTGCGTGAATTAGTTTATATGAATTTAATACAAATGCGGTGATGTTTGGAATTATTGTAGTTGTCATGCGGATAAAAGTGGCTAAATAATGATCTTGTTATTTTTTTTTTTACTTCTCTTTTTCATTGTTTCTTCCTCCAGCAAATGATTTATATTTTACCTAATTAGTTGTACCAACTAAAAAGAAGCCTTACAAATGTTTATAACGTAATTTAATATACCTTTTAATACTATTATAAACTGTTGGTTCTATATATCAATATAGTAAAATAAAGGTGTGGAGACATCGAGACACATACATTAATTAATAGCCATCGCATCTTCCGGCGACACAGATAATTTCTTCAGGAATACCCGCGCCTTAAATAGCAACAAGTCCCTGACCATCTAGGTTATTCTTTAAGCATTGAGCGATTTCCGGGACGCGTGTCGCCAAACGACATAACATTCGACAATACGAAAACTTAAAACAAGACAGATTGATGACGCCATCACTCTCCAGCAGTCCCAAACGTTTCCAAACTGGACCCGACATCTCGCCTCGAACAATCGAATAGTCACGCCGCGCCGCTTACATCGCGGTATAATTTTCACCAAACATCTTGAACGAACTTCTGGTTGCGCAGTGCGCAAATTTGTGTCTTTTTGCTTCGTAGGTTTACGTGCAAATCGCCCCTCTTCTCGGCTAAAAGTTCAAGACATTCTAACACACATTTATTCATCATTCTTCCTGAAAATCTGCGCACTAATTGGACTAACCACCCGTCCTTCAGCCCTCGCTATCTCCATAAAGATATATGGAGGTAAAAGAAACAAAAGAAGAAAAAGAAGGTTCTTTTACGTCAGCTAACCATGTTACAGACATAGCGTAATGGTTTGCATGTATAATTTAATATATCAGATCGATGTCACTTTTTGTAATGGGTCTAAACTTTTCAAATATGATGCCAAACCGATGTAGGTATATTTTTCAACATAACTTTAAGGTGATTTACTATTTTTATTAAATTTCAGATAGTACTGATAAGAAAGAGCTGAAGGCCCTCAAAAATATAATAGTTTCCGAAGAACTTTACATATCCGTGTTCAATTGCTTTAGGTTCAATTTTTCTTACATGTATAAATTTGTATGGATAATTACAGATTGTATTATAATTATGAAACAGATGGAGCATTAACAAAGACGTATTTCAATGGTTATTATCCAGTAGGTACTTGGATAGAATATCACATTTTTGTTATTATTGCATGGATTACTCTTTCATGGATTTCTCCTGGAAATCTGTTGTTTTTAAAAATTATACCAAGAGACCATGCTACTACTCCGAACTCCGTCTTTTGATGAAAATATAACCTAAAAAGACACATTTATGATCAATGATATTTGACATTCAAAACGCTCGATGCTGCATTTACATTGAAATGCCGCTCGAAAGCGTTCAGTGAGATTGGTGTGAAAAACGCCATAATCTGCAACTTCAGGTACATCCGACACCCGACGTTGAGTTTTGCATCTGAGCACAACCCTAAAATCGTCTCCATACTGAAAACACAAGTAAAAACAGTGTCTCGGTGTAAAAACTACCCGGGATCTTGGGATCAGCAGTCAGATACCTGACCAACTGAGCCACGAAGGCCGACAATATTAGTATGTTATATAAAGATGATTTAACTAATTGAATTTATAATACTAATTGATTTAACTAATTGTACATAATGTAGATTTAAATATCAATTTGATAATATAGGTTATTTTGCTTTAAAATTTTATCGAAAATTAAATCAATATTCCTTTCTCAATTGTTTTTTTTTACATTTAACCATGGACAAGCAGCGTGTTGATGTTGTATACGATATGAAATATGTTTCGTTATTTGTGAATAAAATTGAACCAATGAAATATTTTCACGTCATGTTAGGAATGAGATATTTCAAAATAATAGGACATAAGATATCAGAGATTAGCGCCATTTATAAACTGTACATATTTTGTTTGCTTGTTTTTTCGACTCTCTTTTGGATCAAGGAAGACTTTAGACTCATTGTAAATAATCGAATAGATATTAAACATCTTCTTTGGCTTCTCGTGTGCTTAATGAGTTGGATCGAAAGTGTGTTGGGGTGGGTTTTGAGTTTGATTAAAAACCCGAGGTCATGGTTAAAATTTTGGAAACATTTAGATAGAATAGAAGATTCCTTTGTTGGGCAAAATATTTTTTTTCCAGTAATAATGGTAGTATATTTCTTCACATTTCCTCTTTAACTATGTCTTTTTTCATGATTGTCTGTAGATGCTATAATGGTGACAATTTATTCAATTCGTTTGTATATTTTGTTACTTATGTTGTACTCGATTTTGCACTATATCACTTATGCATTCTTATACTTTTGATATCATCTTATATGAATATTCTCAATATGCATTTGCGTCATATCACAAATCCACACAGAAATTGTCTAACTGAAATGAACCCTTTGATGTATTTGTTAAAATTTGTCATAATAAAGTATGCGTCGGTGAGTTTCAAGATCAACGCAACAAAAGTGAATTTAAATGAACTCGTCAAATTGTATCGAATTTTGACGAGTAATGTACAAATTATTAACGAGCATTTCATACCACTCGTAAGTATCTATTTTTATTTGATGATGTGTTTTTATATTAGATTTTACTGTTTATTCGTCTATTTACTCTCCTCTACTGTTTATCATGAATTAGAATATTTTTTAAACCTTAATTCTCAACTGATATCTTGTAGAGTGCATACTGAATTCAGTCAAGATGTTTTTCAAAAACACAATAAAAAATATGAAGTATTTTAAAATTTTGTATCCTATGCCCAAATGTTGGGTCTTTATTAGAATAATGTGGGATGTATTTTAAACTATGTTAAGTACTTAAGTTATCTTAAATGTTAGGTTTTTGTTGTCATAGTATTTTAAATATTTTGATGTTGTTCATACAAAAGTAACAGTTAAAATAGGTCTACATAATTCTATTATTTCTTTTTTTGATTGCAGATATTCATAAGACCATTTGCAGTTCTTATATATTTAGTATTAACTATAATGGGTCCATATGATTATGAGGTATTCTTTTTGTCAATTAGTAATACTTAATTAATATTCTGGATAGTCTCTCCGCAAGTTTCTCTTGTGTCTGCGAGGTTTTAGAGTACCTAACTCTTTTTATGTTATTTATGTGTTTCTTCAGAGTTTAGCAAGGCGCCGTTATTAGTCCCCATTCGAAGAACGGGTGGTGGTGGGAGAGCAGTTTTTTTCTTGCTGTTAGAATTGAAGCAGAGCGCTTCGACAGATGTAATTTTACACAACACGTTTTATCAAATAATGTTCAATTTTCTGTAAAATAAAAATCAATTCCAACAAAATCGTTGAAATCCGAGGTTTCAGTTTTATTTTAGAGAGGGTTTTGGAAAGTGGTTTGAAGAATTGAAAACAGGTATCATCACCAAACTTTTTTGGGTGTCTGCAGTCCAAAAATTCAACATTTCAGAAAAAGTTGATGGAAATCTTTTTGAAAGAAACAAAATACATTTTCTAACACCGTTTAATAGATTTACTGCTGTGTAATAATCTTTCATAGTTTTTAAAGTCTCACTAGCTCTTGAAAATATATATTACTCATTTTTTCTCATCTTAGACTCTAGTTTGTTTTTTCAGGAGGGGATGTATCTTTTTAGGCTGAACTTTAGTTTTCTTACTATCATTTTGGGGGTCTACCTGGTCGAAGTTGTCCATTTGGTATTTCGTGCAGATCTATATATGGAATCCTCGAAGAATTCAATCTCTGTAATGTTATGTAGAGTGAATACTATGATATTTATTATTAATATTTTAGGCAACTGGCAATATGGACAATGAAATAATAAAATCAATTTATATTGCATTATGGAACATTCATGACTATTTCAATATTTGGAAAATAGCGGTTGTATGCGAAATCTTGGAATTAGAAATAATGAATACGAAAATTTTGATTGGTCACGCCCTCACAAATCTTAACAAAATAAGTAAGCATTGAAACTGCATTTTTTATTTGATCCATACTACACATCAGGAAAAACAAATATTACAGGAACACTTAGGCCCAAATTATGGAATAATTCTCATGTCTGTTCTCCAATCGTGTTTTCAAGACCATCTTGAGATCATGCTCAAAAATCAGTATCAAAAGCAAAATATGTACGCTGTCTTATTCGAGAAAGCGTACTCAAACAAAATTTGGATGCAGTTCTATAAACAAATATTTTTTCTCGTGAACAATAATTTCAGTGCTGTTCTGTTGGTAGCATTGATTTCCAAAAGCTATTTATAGATATTTTGACATTTCGATGTCTTTGAGAAATTTATGCAACATAATCGTCGGCCTTCGTGGCTCAGTTGGATAGGTGTCTGCCTGTTGATCCAAAGGTCCCGGGTTCAATTCCCGGTGGAAACACTGTTTTTAATTGTGTTTTCAGTCTGGCTCTGTGAGATGATTAATATCGTAAGTCTCCAGAATGTGGCAACTTGTTATTGGGTGCGTGTTAAAGTAATATTTGACATAGTATCTGTTAATTGCCCAAGGTATAATGTAAAATAAAATAAAATAATATTACCTATACCAATTTAAATAGTGAAAATGTCCATTATTTTTTTTGGAAGAGGAAATAGAAATACTTATTCATTTAGTTGTCATATTGCATATTATGGGAATGTGTGCACATTCAATATATCCAGGAAAGCCAGCCATTTCAATATGATGATCTGTTGGATGTGCCGGATATCAAACAAAATTTCATGCACATAATTGATTTATGAATGATTGTATGTAAATTACAACCGAAAGGTTTTAAATTAAATACTATTAATTAATACGAAGTTCGTCAGTGTCTATAGGTGTTTTTCGTATACAGCGCTGTCTTCTTCCCTCTCTTTGAGACAGTGCAGTGGGAAACAGCGGAATAGCTGTCTCGAAGCAATTTCAACTCTTCTATATATTTAGAGACCGGCCTTGAGATCAAGCTCAGTGACTTTTTATCTTTAATACCGTTTTGGTAGAGAACGTGTGCTAAAGACCAGTCTTAAGTTGGAGAACTAATATATGTATAATTCGGGCCTTAGTATTAATATGTTTAAAGGTTGAGGAGGCAAAGATTGTTGGTCAGATCGACATGATTGATAATTTGTACATATACGACAGTATATAAATAGGTATATATGTTTTTTAACAGATTTTTAATTATCTCAATAGAGACGAAGTTGGAATATTTCTTGTAGGAGAACCGGGAAATCAAGGCACCTACAGGGCTTACGACCTGTCATCGGCTGGTTTACGTGATCACTTTATGCGCTTGCGCAACGTTCACCAATTATGCCTTTTTTTTTTAATGAGATCACTATCAATTAAATTTTTGAAAGTTCTATATATTGTAAAACTGAAATTCTTTTCGCTTGAAAATAAGGAATTTTTACTACAGCCATCAATGGGTGAAATTATTTAATTATTTTTTTATTAAAAATCTGTTAAAAAATATCTTTGACTCCCGACAGGGAAAAAAATCCAATGTTTGCACATATGCAATAATAAAAATATTCGATTAGGTATATATGTTTTTAAAACAGATATTTGATGCGTATTAAGATATGTTTTATTAAAAATACATATATTTAAGGCAAATAACTTTTTTTTTGTTTTAGATAACAATAAAGAGTTAAAGACTCTCAAGAACATGATAGTCTCCGAAGAACTATACATATCCGTGTACAATTGCTTTAGGTTCAATTTTTCATATATGTATCAATTTATATGGATAATTGCAAATTGTATTATAATTATTAAACAGATGGAGTAGCAATATTAAATCATGAGACTTCTATATCGAGAGGGGACCCTCGATTAGATAATAAATTGATATATTTTAAAAAATAATGAGTGTACGATTTCTGCAACTTGTGTATTTTTTTTATAAAGACAAAAAAATGTTATAATAATCCACGTTCTAACATTTTATAAGTAGTTATGTAAGATATTATTGAACTCTCTAACTATCCTTATACACAATAAGTTACACATGTATAAAAAGAAAATTATATATCTTATTTTTGAAACATTTTGTTATATTTATGTGGCCTAAATCGTTTCAATCAATGTATTGATTACGGGTTTTTCAAGTGATTGTTTTTAATAAACAATAAAAATTTTAAAATGCTTTAAGCCATTTTATGGTGGATACTTTTGAGATTTTATCCCATTATTTTACTTTTATTCTTCCACAATATTGTCGCAGTTTTTTTTTTGCTACATTAATTATAATGTAAGTAGAAGCAACAAGGCTAGTATGTTCAAAATATAATGCTCCCGTACGGAACATGCTGGGTGTAAATATTACTAAAGTTGTAGCTGAGAACGGGGGCCATTTGCACGTAAACCAAGGAAGCAATTATTTTATTTTTGGTTCATTTACGTAATACAACAATCGAATGTTCAAGTGAATTAGTTTCTCTTAACATTATCGACATAGTTTCAAGCCAAGATCCGCGAAATTTTGTATTGTTTTGTAGGTCTACATTTTTCGTGGTTTTTTCAATTTTGAAGTAAAAAAACACCAACTTAAGGTCTTCGCAGTATGTATGTTATGTATGTATATGGATGAACATAGAATTCGGAGTAGAAAATTTACCTCCGCTTAATGCACAGAACCCAAAATTTCAGAATATATAGAATATTTTAGGCCTACAAAACTTTAATACTCAGAATTAATTTTCAGTCAGGGGTTACAAACACTTGGATTTTTATTTTATATTTCCGTCATCATCATCAGTCGCTCCACAGCCCGGGATGGGCCATGGCCTCCTCAAGTAATCGTCTCTATTGCACCCTATCAATTGCCTTTTCTCTCCAATTCTGCACACCGGGTATCTGAAGTCCCCTCTCTTTTATGTTTTTATATATTTTATATTTCCACATATCTTAAATACCATAAAAGTTAGAAAGCTGAAATTGTGTATAAATAAAGACAAATGCAAACATGTTTTTATGAAAAATTTTCAGGGTTTCTCAATTTTATTTATTAAGAAAAAAATTTTTTTTGTACAAATTTATGTGTTTAATTGCTTATATTACCATTTTTTTAAATCGTAATACCCCAAAACACCCCAACTAGATATTTTTTTGATAGTATATACTAAACATAATAGCAGTGTCTTTCAAACTTTTGTTCACAATTTTTGTATGTATTAAATTTATTGACGACATTGTTTCATACAATTTGTATGGTAGAATACACAATGTCTACGGGGACGAACTCTCCACCGCTAATCCAATTCCATACAATCCGATTAGTTAAGAACCTACCTTTAAAATGGAGAATTATGATGTGGTAGGTAGGCATAGTTTGATACTTAATCTTCAGACATACACGTATAACATTAAGCTTTTCACCCTTTTCGGTGTAGAAAAAAGGACTGAATAGGATTTTTTTTGTATAGGAATTTTGTATAGGAAGGTTTTATAGTTTGGTATTTTTACTAATTTTTATTTATAACATAGGTACATGGATTTTTACGTATTCATACACTACACATATAGGTACTATAGCCATCGATAGTTGGATCTCATGATTCTCATGTATGAAGTGCAACTAGTTTAAGTTTTTTTTAAATGTATATGTCATTGTAACAAGTGCATATACATCCTCATACATCCCCTAAATTAAGCATTAATACTTGTGCTATAGGTGAAAGAAATCGGTCGTGGCAGGATTCGAACTCGCGACCACTGGATTATTAACCTAGTGCGCTAATTATTTTACATAATTTACGAATAACAAAACGATTCATTTATGCATCGATCGCTTGTGCGTAATTTACAAATTACCTAATATCAAAACAATTTAACTATTTTTCATTGTTATTTCGAACTTTGTGTATTTTACTAAATTAATTATAATTTTATTTTATTAAAATTAGGACAACAATAGCGTTTATAATCAAATATGAAAATACGTAGTAACAAAGATATTTAAAGAAAATTAACAAAGTAGGTACATGTCTTCCTGGCGCTCCGTAGCGGCCGGGCGCATCCCGTTGCGCTCCGTGGAATTCTAGTTTTACGCTAAATATTGTAAACATTTTATTTCGAAATTTAGTCCTATAGATAATTGTTATAATGACAATTAGTGCTCTGTGATAATAACTTTCAAAATATGTGTATATATGTCATTTAAATAAAAATTACGTAAAAATCATCTTGTGTTTTTAAAATCAGTTCAGTTTTGGTATTTCAGTGATAAAACTTTACACAGAGTGAGATGGTATAGTGTATGTTTCGGTGTCATGTGTAATTTATTGCTTCCAAATGTTGTCATTTCAATACATCGATATAGTAGTGATTTTTTGTTAAGCCTCAGTGACCGCTCTAGACAAATTAGTCCCACACTCATACTATTGCACTCTTTAGCCACACACGGCATTCTTAGAACTACGCACAAAAAAACGCACCGGGGTTGTAGAGGAGGTCGGCGTGTGAAAAAAATACTCACAAATAAATTAGACGACGCATCTGCAAAGAACAATATCACTAACGGTCGTCATAGTGTGTTTGCTTCTCAAATAACCATAGGAGTATGGAATGCTCGTTCAATCAACAACAAAGTGGATTATATCGATGAATTATTTGCTTCAAAACGTTTAGATATCCTAGCACTATCAGAGACCTGGTATGAGGACAGCAATGCCACCAGTCTGAAACTACTAGCAGCAAATGGTTACAAAATAGTTGAAAAGGCCCGGGAAATTACTCCAAACCAGGAATCTAACATCAACTTTGTAAACCATGGCGGAGTAGCTATACTAGCCAAACAAAACTTCATGTTGAATCCCGTTGTCCCTCGTAAATTTCAGACCTTTGAAATAATAGGTACCAAAATTAAACAAAACAGCTCAGAACTCATCATATTCTCTGTCTACCGCCCGGGATCAGATCCCCTTAGTTCAAAATTCTTTGAGGAATTCAACACCTTGATACAACAAATATCATCATACTCGTGTCCTGTCTTACTTGCTGGTGATCTTAATATAAGATTGGAAAAATATCGGGACCAATCTACTGTTAAATTCAATAAAATCTGCAAAGAACATCTATTCAAACAGTTAGTTAACGAGCCGACTCATGATGCGGGAGGAACTCTGGATGTCGTCGTATTAAGGGAGAATGTCTCTCCAATTTCTCTACGAGTGGAAGATATTGGTCTATCGGACCATTCCTTAATAAGTCTTACTCTAGATTTTTCCCCTTCTCCGCTGATTTACAAGGAAATAGTTAGCAGAAACTGGAACCAGCTAGATATAATTGAACTTAAAAAGCTGCTTACAAATTCAGACCTTAACCTTAACGGGATCTTGCCTTCGATTGATGTACATGATGCAGTAGAAAATTACTGCACCATAATTACTGATATCCTCGATACTCTGGTGCCAAAAACGACGAAAGTTTGCAGGCAAAGAAAACCAGGAGCACATATCTGGTTTGATGAAGAGTGCAAACAACTTAAGAAGAGTACCAGAAAATTTGAAAGAATTTTCAGGAACTCGAAAGATTCACTGCACCGCCAGAAATGGAAAGACTCTCTTTTCAAATACAGAGATGAAATAAAAAGGAAGAAAGCCTCTTATTGGAACAAAAAACTTGAATCTAATAAGAATGATCCGAAATTGTTATGGCAGGATATGCACCGCATTTGCGGAGAAGCACAGAAATCAGCTGATTCATCACTTAATGCTGAAGAACTTGCCAATAAATTCAAAACAAAAGTGGAAAATATAAGATCTGAGGCAGAACTCCTAGATTCCAACCAAGGCTCATCCAATAATTCTCAGACTTCCCGACACACTAGAATATTAAATAATTTTCAAAAAGTAGATGCTGTGTCTCTTAAAAAAATCATAATCTCTCAACCAAATAAACAATGTCTCTTAGATCCGTTACCAACTTGGTTACTAAAAAGCTGTGTAAATGAACTTTTAAACTACATTTTATATATTATTAATCAATCAATAGAGTTAAGAGTAGTTCCTAATTTGTTAAAACAATCGATAATCACACCGATTTTGAAAAAGAATAATCTGGATCCGAATTCCACGGAAAACTATCGTCCGATCTCGAATATACCGTTTTTGTCAAAAATTTTAGAAAAAGTTATATCCTCTCAACTGACCAACTTCTTGGATTCTGATAAGTTTCTGGCCCGAAATCAATCTGCCTATAGAAAATTCCACTCTACGGAAACGGCCACAGTAAGAATTTTGTCTGACTTGATCATTCAAGCTGAATCAGGTAAGATTACCCTAATTTCATTTTTAGACATGAGCGCTGCTTTCGATACTGTAGACCATAATATTCTCTTTTCTAAACTTAGACATGAATTTGGCTTGGGTAATGACTGCATTGCATGGCTGTCTTCCTACTTAGTAGACCGTAAATACAAAGTTGTATTTAAAGATAGTACCACAAATAATATTACCTCCTTATACGGGGTCCCACAAGGTTCTGTATTAGGACCAATTCTCTTTAATTTATATACCAATCAGTTGGAAAATCTTGTTCAAAATCTTGGTTTCAACACACATGCCTATGCAGATGACCGCATACTGTTCAAGTCCTGTTCACCTGAATTTAAATATCATTTAACACACGAGGTATCCACATGCATAAATCAGATATCCACCTGGATGTGTAAGAACAAGCTAAAACTGAACCCAACAAAAACTGAGTTCCTTTGGCTTGCCTCGCCTCGCAGACAACAATATGACCCCATTGTAATTCAAAATGTCGAAATGACTCCTTCTAACTGCGTAAAATTTCTTGGTATACATATCGACAGTGCACTCTCTATGGATAAACACA
The DNA here is from genome assembly GCA_963576475.1 of Molanna angustata. NCBI lineage: Eukaryota > Metazoa > Arthropoda > Insecta > Trichoptera > Molannidae > Molanna > Molanna angustata. The sequence continues at coordinate 19,800,928 of OY754976.1, read as the reverse complement.
TTTCTTCCATAGTCAGACAAAGTTGTTACTTTCTCAGACAACTTAGACCTATTCGAAGGTGTCTCTCGACAAATGCTGCTAAGGTCCTTATAAATTCTTTAATAGTTTCCCGTGTAGATTATTGTAACGCCATATTAGCACACCTACCGCAATACCAAATCCATATAATACAACTCATCCTCAATGCAGCAGCCCGTTATATTTACCAGATTGATCGTTTCTCGCATATCTCACCAACACTTCACAAACTTCATTGGCTGAAGAGTCCAGAACGTATAGAATTTAAAACATGTCTCCTTGTCTTTAAAGCACTCAATAGCATGGCCCCTGAATATATATCGGAACTTTGTGTTCCATTTTCACCTAACAATAAACAAAGTACGCTAAGATCAATGACCCAATCCAATAAAAAGCTAGTAGAAACCAATCTCACAAATAAGCCAAAATACCTACATCGATCTTTTGGCGTTTCTGGACCAAAGTCATGGAACAATCTTCCAATGGATATAAGATGTGCCGAAAATATCAATTAATTCAAGAAGAAATTAAAAACTCATCTTTTCCGCAAGTCGTATCCAGATTGTCCTTCATCCGTTCAATAATATTATGTGTAGATACTAAATATTATGCCAGTTTACTTTGAATCGACTATTTTTTATAATTAATTTCATCTGGATTATGTAACAAGATTAATTTGTGATTTCTAGGTATCTTTTAAGTTTTATATTTCACCATTTTCAATGTGTTAGCTATAGGACTAATTTTAACTTAATTTTAACTTATTGAATTTTTTAAAGTTTAATGTTTCACCATTTTCAATGTGTTAGCTATAGGACTAATTTTAAATTATTTTTTTGCAAACTGAAAGCGCCCTTGAGGTGACCACGGTTGTCACTAAACGGCGCTTTATAAATTGTCCTTATTATTATTATTATTATGTAATGTTATTAGAAAATAAGTATATATGAAAAACGGAAAACAACAACAAACTTTGGCAAACAGAAACAAAAATAAAGATTTGGAGAAAATGAAGGAATCGAAAATGAATTATACGTATCGATATTTGATTTGAATAAAAATCAAAGCGAAATTCGTCATAAATCCACAAATATTATAAATATAAGCCAAGTTGATTGATATAATATTGAACGGCGAAATTCTAGGTGAAGTCTTTATTAAAATATTAGTTAACTTCTTCAGTGTATCAATATTATTTTTATCTGAAATAAAAATGTGACCATCAATTTCTTTATTTACATAATATAGGTTTCAAATCGTAGATAATTAATTGATTCAGTAACTGTTTAAGAACGTTCCGGCCAAAATAGGTACGTTCCTATTCCATTTAGTCCAAGTTGATATTTTATGACGCTGAAATAAGACCGTAAATCTAAAAATCAGCAATTTTAGAATGTTCCTATATTAGTAACAATAGTAACTGAATAGGGGGTAGTTATACAACAAATAAGCCAATTTAGTACATAGGACAAGCAGACAGTTATACAACAAATAAGTCAATTTAGAATATAGGACAAGCAGACAGTTATACAACAAATAAGCCAATTTAGTACATAGGACAAGCAGACAGTTATACAACAAATAAGTCAATTTAGAATATAGGACAAGCAGACAGTTATACAACAAATAAGCTAATTTAGTACATAGGACAATCAGACAGTTATACAACAAATAAGCCAATTTAGTACATAGGACAAGCAGACAGTTATACAACAAATAAGCCAATTAAGTACATAGGACAAGCAGACAGTTATACAACAAATAAGTCAATTTAAAATATAGGACAAGCAGACAGTTAGTTATACAACAAATAAGCCAATTTAGTACATAGGACAATCAGACAGTTATACAACAAATAAGCCAATTAAGTACCTACATAGGACAAGCAGACAGTTATACAACAAATAAGCCATAAATGTTTGATGAATACGACTGGTTAAAACATGAATTGAAAAAGAAACATCCTCAATTACAACATAATATTTTTTGCTCTAGCAAAAGGAATTTGGATGGAAATGGGGCGTTATGGGAAGCGTGCGTAAGATCAATCAGAGAGTATATTTAATGAATCATTGATTTTTAATATAGAGTTGGTACGTGTACTTAGCTTTTAAAAAAAAGTTATAATTAAGGTCATTTACATTGTACACTTACTAAAATCATGTACCTTTCAATTTATCCGAGCGTATTAAAATTTTTCCAAATATTTTTTTGGTATTCTTGATTTGGAAAACAAAAGCTTCACTAACTATAGCCACCATCATAAGGTTGATTGTTTGTCTTAAAAATAAAAGCTCTCGTATGACCGCAATAACTGTTGGCTGTAAAAATTAAAATTGATTGGATTTATTTAATATTCGATATCGGGACAGAAACTAGTAAATAAATCATTAGTTTTGAAAATATATTTAATCCATCTATGAGATATAAAATATGTCGTTGGTTTGTTTTACTTCTCTACTTGAATATTAAAAATGAATATGTCCTTGTTAAACAAGTACATATACATCTTCCTACATTCACCAAATTAATCATAAATGCTTGTGCTATAGGTGAACGAAATCTGTCGAGGCAGGATTCTAACTCGCGACCACTGGATTACTAGCCCAGCGTACTAACCGCTCTGCCATCGACCCATGTAATAAAAGATGCGTTTGAACTATTATAAATTTATTATAGCTCCGTACATTTACAATCATGTCAAGTAAAATTTATATTTTAAACAATAAACCAAAAATATATCACATCAATCTTTGTGATATTCATATTCAAAATTAAATATATTAGAATTTTTCATTAACCTACACTGAAAAAAATATTATAACAATCGAACTGGCTACCTGCGTTTTAGCCAAACCTTTGTTTTCAGTAGTAAAAGTGTATCTATTTATGACTATACTATTTGGTTATGTTTGGTAGTCACTAAACTTTTTTTCACTGGAGGGGACCCACAAGATTGTCCTGCCTGAAGGTTGGCTTGCCTGCTATTAGCTAGTTTAAAAACATAAAAATAATCACACACCATATCCCACAATTTAGAGTATCCACCAGTAACCACGTAACGTACAGAATAATCCAACTGTCGATTCGTTCATGAGAATTCAATTCTCTTAATGAATCGACATTATTAAGCCAAGATGCGTGTACGAAGGAAAATTTTGTATGGTGTAGTGGACTTTTTGCATGCTAATAACACCAACTAGAGGCCTCGCAGCATATATGTTCCCATACATGGATTTACTCAGAATTCAGAGTAGAACATTTTATGTGAGTTTTGTGTGTCTGTGTGTCTGTCTGTCCCCCCCTTATAACTTTTGATCCGCTCAATTTACAGAGCCCAAATTTTCATAATATATAAACAGTTATAGGCTTACAAAACTTTTATACTCAGAATTGTAAATTTTTGTTTCAGTCAGGGGTTATCAACTTTTGAAATTTTGGTTAATTTTTTCCATATATCTCAGAAAACATAAAAGCTAGAACGCTGAAAATAGGAATAAACATAGACAAATACAAAATCTCAAATCAATTTTTTTTAAAAAAATCCAGGGTTTCTCAAACATTTTTTATTAAGAAAAATATTTTTTTATGATAAATTTATGAGTGTAACTGCCTATATTTCCAAAGTTTTTCAAAATATCGAAAAAAACCGAAACACCCCAACTAGATAATTTAATTTTCTATAAAAAATACTAATATTGTAGGAGTACATATCAAATTTTTTTTAACAATTTTTTTTAAAAATTGAATTTAGTGACGACATTGCTTCATACAATTTGTATGGCTGTCGTCTATACACAATATTTAAAAATATTTAATAGTTTGATACTTCATCTCCAAACATACTTACATACATATAAACCATCATGCTTTTTTCATATTCTGGGTAGGAAAAAAGGACCTACCTCCATACTATCCTACCTTGACATACATACCTACATGTGTTGTATAGAAAACCAAATATCTTAAAATATTAAATAATTTGTATTTATGGGTTTATAGTTAAGTACTTATTCTTCAACTTTACATACTATCGCTATCGACAGTTGGATCTCATATGTTACATGCAACTAGTTATAAATAAAGATGTTATTTTAATTTTTAATTTTTACAGAATATTTAGATACTTTTTGCATAATACTAGGAGTATTTTTATTTTTATGTTTTTAATATATAATTTCCACTATTACAATTTTTTATTCGAATTGTGAATCTATCGCTTCTCGGCCTGTTGGCTAAGATTAAAGTGTAGTGTAGTGTAAAAATTGTGAATCTATACCATCCAGGGACCCATTCAAAACATACACAGTAAATTCATGAAAATCAGTCGAGCCGTTTAGGAATTCAGTGACATACACACGTACAGAAGCATTATATTATAATATAAAGATATTAAGGAGAGGACTTCTGCCAACGTACCTATTTTTCAATTTGATATACCATCATTATTTATAATGAAATCGTTTTGAAAAAAAAAAATTTAGATAGTATGGGTATTAATAAAGAAAAATATAGGTACCTACCTTTAATTTTTGATAATGTTCTGTATAAATTCTTGTAGAAAAATAATGGCATACCCCGATTTTAAACGTTTCTCTTATATTTTTAATAAACTATTAGGCGTAGTTCAACATATTTTTCAAATTAAAAAAGACGATAATATCTAGAAAAATATGATGTGACGTTGCATTAATGCTTCAGGTTTAGTAAATAAACCTAAAAAACATTTAATTTCCATTTAGCGCTATTGCGTAATAAAAGTTTTTTTTGTTTATTTACTTAACCTGATACATTCATTCAACATCACATAATATTCTTCCAGATATTTTGTTCTTATTTAATTTATAAAAAAATATAATGCTCTATACCTTATATTTTTTATGTATAAGATAAATGTCAAAAATTAGGGTATGTTTATTATTTTCCTACAAGAATATATACAGAACATAATTAAAAAGTTAAGGTATATTTTTCTTTATTAACATCCAAACTAACCAGATTATTTTTTTTCAAAATGATTCGTTTTGTAGTAATGATGCAATTTCAAATTGAAAAAAAGGTACGTTGGCAGCAGTCAGCCTCTTAAGTTGTATTATTGATAATTTGTCTCACCATGGTAATGATTCCATTTAAACTTGACAAAGAGTGCAAAATAAATGGCATTGGTCCAAGAAGAAGCTGAAAAAATTCATATTTCTGTTACGTCTCAACAAAGTAGAATAAAGGTTGTGGTATACATTTTTAAGATGATATAAAAGATGAAAATAAAGCATGCACACTATATGTATGTACATCTTCAGGGCTTACGAGCTCACCGATGTCTTTTTATTGAGTTCCATATGAAAGAAATTTGTAAGTTAAATTTAATTAATAATTATTTATTAAATAATTCTCTTGGATGTACGTATATTGTTATGTAACTATAAATATGTGAGTATAAATATGTTAAATCTATGTTATTTACTCACATCCCAAATTTTTAACTTTATTGGGACAGTACTTATTTGGAAGAAATGTAATAATTTTAATAATTGCACAATGTTTAAGTTATAATTTACAAAATAAATAGAAAAAAATTTGATTCTAACAAAATGGCTTTTGCGCTCGTAGATGACAATACATCAAATAAATGCAAGAAGCAACAAATCATGTGTAGGATGAAATAAACATAAACATACGAAATCATATAATGAAATCAGTCATGGCAGGATTCGAACTCGCGACAACTGCATTACTAACCCGCAGTGCGTTAACCGCTATGCCATCTTCGTTTATCTTTCTTCGTTTTTATTAATATTTCCAGTAATTTATTTTAATTTTATTATTTATCTTACCAGCACCGCATACTTTGATACAATCGCATCAACACATTTCAGTAACTTTTGGTAAATATTCATCATTTTATATACATCTTTGCTGTCCAAAACTTGACATTGTAATTCGGTTAAATCTTTAAAATTTAAAACGTATTTAACATACAAACTGTTAAGGATGTCCTGATGATAGTTTATTATTTCACCATTATTTTTCATAATTAATCCTGTATTTATTACATTAATATAGGAACTAGCAATGTTTAAAACAACGCAAAATTGACATATGCTGAGATTAACAACAGCAATATAAAATACTACAAATGTCGTGCTGTACACACGCCATATTGACAAATTATCGATACTAATCCAATAGTAAATACTTCCTATTTCCACCAGAAATGACACAAAAATGTCAATAGAATATGAAAATTTAATGAAAAAATTATTTGACATATACCAATTATTGGGTAATATTGATTGAACGAAGTCAATATTTTTTAAAATTTGAAGTATCTTTACGGAATGCGCGTTTGATAACCATATAACAATTATTGTTGCAGTTGCGACAATGTGTGTCATACAATATAATGTTTTTTGTAATACATGATAATTTTTATTTTCCACTAACTTGATCATGGACATGTATTGAAAAATACTTATGAACGATAGTAAATATAAATAGGCTTTATTATACTTCGATATTTTAGAGACAAAGGGACGGTTATGTATGAAACTCCTTACACCAATCATACGAACTATAAATGGAAAAGGTTCCAGTTTATTTAATATTATTTTAGAATTTGGTAATTCGTATTTTATATTATAATCCTTCACAATTTGATCTAATTTAACTTTTCGTTTCATAATGAGTATAACAAAATATGATTATCGTATGTTGTGTCGGGGTAACTTTACATCAAATGAATACAATATGGAAATGAGACATTAGAAAATTATAAATTACCTGCGCAAAACACTTAATAAATTAACAATAGGGAGGAACAATTCAATAAACCTTAATGCACACCATACTATGACATCGAAATTGTAATAATTTTAAATATAAAAGCTCACATTTAAATAAGAATGAACAAATGTAAGACAAGACAAGGATAGTCTATTTTACTCAACTCAATAAATATATATTTTATAAATGGTCTTGCGTTTATAGAGTTGAGTTCACAATATTGTACCTTGACTAGGTCTTGTCTTGATCTTGCTGCGAGAGACTTAAATCTTACATGTTTTTAATTATTAACATTCAGGAGACACAGTTTTTAATTGTGTTTTCAGTCTGGATCTGTGAGATGATTAATATCTTAAGTCTTCATAACGTGGCAAGTTGTTATGGGCGTGTGTTAAATATATTTAACATAGTGCCTGTTTATTGCCCGATAAGTAATATTGAATTAAAAATAATAATAATAAAACCAAGAAAAACCAAAGTCATATTTTATAAAACTTTTATTCGACCCTTGCATAGTGCTTCGAATTAAGAAAATCGAAGGACATGACTTACTAAATCCACGTTCGCTCCCAGTGTGCGCCAGATGGACAGCTTCATCCCAGCTTAAGCCAGCATCATGCAGGTCCGCAGAGAATTCTAGCTTGGTGGTGAATTTTGGCCTGCCTCGTCTTCTCGTCCGTTCGGAGTGTAAAAAAGGCTTGCATAATCAACACCCTTGGGGGACATACGAAGCACATGGCCAAGCCATCTCAATCTGCGGTTCTGGACGACTGAGATGATTGGCTGATGCGCTGTTCTGGTTCGTACAACTTCGTTGGATACGAAATGGTACCACCTAATCCCCAACAATTGTCGCAAAAATCTATTCTCAACACTCAGTAGCTTTTTTTGTTGAGTCTTTGTTAGGTGCCAGGATTCACAGCCAAAATGTCCTTCAGCTACTATCCTTCCTGATATGTAAGTATAACATATCAGAAAGGACATTAGCTGATATGTTATACTTACATAAATTGATAAACAATAAAATAGACTATCGATTTACTTAATTTGATATAATTTAATTACCCATCACGTCACACCAGGAATCCACTACCATTTAAGTTACCAATATGTAAAACAAACTATATACATGTATACGGCATGCATTTATTCACAACATTTGTATCAATTATAATGTTTTCTTTAGGAATATAGACCTCTCTAATAAGTCTATAATTAGATTTAAATCATCAGTAATAAAGCCCCTGAGTGCTACACTCTAAATTTTAGAATATCAATACTCAATAAAAATCGCTCATTATCAAGTTGCCACATTACGGAGACTTGTGATATTCATCGCCTCACAGATCCAGTATGAAAACACCAAAGACCTTATATACTAAAGTATAGACTGATAGTTACGAATGGTGATACGTACAACATTTGATGATAAGGGGGCGGGGACATGACTCACAATTTTATCGCCCAAGTTAGTCGCTTGCGGCGTGTTGTGGTGAACAGTTATAGAAATAAAAATTAATTTTAACCGAAAATGGTGCACTGTGCAGTTGAAAATTGCTCCTATAAGAATCAAATTCTTGTGCAGGAATTCATCGGTAAGTAATTTTAAATATTTCAAATAATGTTCTATGTTAATAGTCATTTTGACACAAAGAGAAATAGCGCTGTGTGAAAAAATACGTCGAGTCCGAAAATATTATTTTTTTTATACATTTTAATCATCGTTTTAAAATCCCATGTTATGTTGAACTTTTATTGGGTTCCCACAATTTATACCTACCTACTGTGTATATTTATTTATTATTAAAAATAACAAAGAAAAATACACAATACAACAATATATACAATTTTTAAAAAGATACATTATAATTTTGTTTTTCTTTTATGACTCAACTTCAAAAAGAGTTTTCTCGTGCTTTGAAGTGAGTCACATTTCACAAATCTACAAACTATCTAATCTATTTATATACATACATCTTAATCTAGGCACTAATCTATTTACAATAACATACATATTTAGATACAAACATACATAATATTATATATAAAGAGAGAAAAAAAATACAAAATTGGTCTGTAGAATAAATAAAAATACACAAATTGAAAATAAACAATACACAATGAATACACAAGAAAAATGTTACTTCAAAAAGTCTTTCAGCAATACCAAAAACCCACCAAAATTATTTTGCGCCACTATTCTCATATCCACTGGTAAATCATTAAACCACTTCACCCCATAATATGAATAATGATTTTGGCCATAAGATGTATTTTTCTTTGGGATCTTTATCATTCCACTTGTGCGAGGACCAATTCTTAGATTGTCTATAGGGTGAATTTGGTTAGTGAAATATTCTTTACATATTTGTTTAATTGCATTTATTTTATATAACACATTTAATTTTTTAACTTTAAATTGAGAAAATAACTCTTCAGTGGGAAAATGGCTTGGCTTTACTAAAATAATTTTAATAATCTTTCTTTGTATGGTATATAATAATTTCAAGTGAGCAGGATACGACCCTCCCCATCCAATTATTCCATATTGCATCACAGACTGAACCAATGCATAATATGTCATTCTAAGCATTTCAATATCCAGAAAATTTCTTATACGGTAAAAAACATAAAATATTTTATGCAATCTTTCTCCTGTCTTACATATATGGTCCTTCCATTTCATTTCAGATTCAATTATGACACCCAAATATTTGACATTCTTGCGCACAATTGTATTGCAAGAATTTTTAACAGGGTATACGAACATTTAATAACTAGTATATACTTTTAGTTTCTTTCAATTATCACTGTAGGTCTTTATGGTGGGCAAACAAATTGGATATTTATCTTTTTTTATTACTTTGAATGTGTCTCAAATTTACGTTTTTTTACTATAGATTTCCAAAAGAACTACTTTGTATTATGGTGTGATCGTACATTTACATATAATAATTATATAGATAGGGTAATACATAGTTTGAGTTGGTTATCCATCTACTTTGAGTGCAGTGGAAATGTCATGATGTAGTATTCACTGGTTACATCCATTTTCATATATAATTACCATGATGGTAAAATAATAATAAAGTAGTGATTTTTTTTTGGTTTTATTTAATATATTTCTTCTACTCAACTCGTTTTTTTAAAAAAATATTCCTGTCCAAAATATTACATCTATACCATCTATTATCACGGCAGTTTCATGGATGTATACATAATATTTTCTAATAAATTCAAAGTTTTATCGTTATCATAGGGAAGTTCATAATTATTCATGAAATTTATTCATAAAAAATAAAGTCGCAAAATTACAAATTTCTACTTTTTTACGCGATTAAGGATTTTAAGTAATGTTCTTTCATATGGCACTAATAACAACCAATTTAACGTAGTTGGAATACTTATACCTTCATTTCATATTATATCAATGCAGTTCTAGCTTACTTTGACAATTTTTTGTAAAAATTGAATTTAGTGACGATACTGTTTCGTACAAATTTGTATGTTAGAATACATAATATCTACGGGAGCTCTTAATAGTTTGATACTTATGTACTCTCCTTATATACATACACACTATCAAGCTGTTTGCAGATTCGGGGTAGGAATGAAGGACCGACCTCCATATTATCCTATCTTGATATACATTTATTATTATTATAACAACGTTCTCGTTCTCACTAATTTTAGATCTTCTGAAATTAATTTCTAAGCTTTTATTTGTAAAATTTACTAATATTTTGTAGAAATCTTTAATTTCATTTAAATAATTAAGAATATTATGTGTTCTTGATGATGGAAAATAGGAATTGTACTTTGTATTATTTCCCAATAAAAATGTTTTCAAACACATGTTATGTTATTCTTTATCCCCATTTTCGATGAACGAATATCCATCAAAGAAATAATAAAGGTGATCTATGTACACGACTCTGAACGATTTTAGAACAGTATTAAGGATATATAAAAATTGATTTTGGTATGTATTCAAAAATTGACTCGATACATTACCGTTTCACCTGTTAGAATTGAAAGGAGTGGCCTGTTTCTACGACGTATACCGGACGCGGCCGACTATAACCGAATACCCATCCCAAACCCTCCCACATCCCCCCGCAGGTACGTACGAAAAGTTTCATACTAAAGTCATCTAACAATCTGTCTATACATTATTATATTATAAGGTCTTTGGAAAACACAATTAAAAACTGTGTTTTCACCGGGAATCAAACCCGGGACCTTTAGCTCAGCAATCAGATATTATATGTATACTTTATAGTACTAAAATAAATAAATGAAGTCGCTGAATATAAGTTGGCTGAAATCTTAAAAAAAAAACAATTACCTTATTGTGATTTTCAGGTACCTACTTATTTTGAATTAAAATGATATATTATTTTATTCTATCACATAATATATCTTTTTGCAAAAACGAACACCAATAAGATATATTCGTTTTAACAAAAGCAAAATGGACTTGAAAATATAATTTTATATTGCTAAGGTCATTACGGCATATTTTTCTAAATATATCTAAAATATAGGAAAAACATCGACGATACATCGATGTATCGTTCTTATTGCCGATGTTTTTTTAATTCTAACATCGATACTTCTGTCATAAGTCATAAAAACATCGATGTTTTTAAGAACGATGTTGCAGTTGCATCTAGGGATGCAAACGATACATCGATGTTTTCAAAACATCGATGTATCGTTCATAAACATCATGATGTTAACATCGATGTTTTGATGAACGATATATCGCCGATATATCGGCCACAAAAGCCAAAAACATCGACATCCATTATAACTCATAACTTATTCATTTCGTTCATAGATTCCGTCGCGTTACGACTTATTGACACGTTTAGGTACTACTGATAGGATTAAATTATTGTTTGCAATATTGCTTTTATATTATATTTTTAATTTCACTGTTTATATATCTTATTCTTTATTGTTATAGTATATCGTCCGTAGATCCTTCGGAAACTTGGACTCGTCAGTTACAGTTTACAAATAATAATTTTAATAACACAGGTATTATTTTTCCTGTCGCGTAAACTGAATGAAATACGATGAAAATATTGTATAAATATGTATTAATAAATTAGGATGATTTCTATAGCGCCGTTTTTGTGATAACCTCACCTCAAGGGCGCTTTGAATATATTAATGTGATATAGAAATATTCCACCTCTGTACACGCAAAGCCTAGTGAGGTGGATAATATGTGATAAATGATTTTTTTAAATTATAATAAATACATTTTTATTAAAACAAAATCCATATTATCATTTATGATTTTACTTTACTTTATTATTTACTTTGTATTTTTATGCTTTTTATATTGCTAATGTCATTACGGCATATTTTTCTAAATATGTCTAAAATATAGGAAAAACATCGTTCTTAATGTTCTTATTGCCGATGTTTTCCAACATCGATGCTTTGTCATAAAAACATCGATGTCTTTAAGAACGATGTTGCATCCCTACTCCCTACCCATGTCTAAACAAGACAACTGAGAACACCACTATCTCAAACGAAACGTGGTGTTTTCCAAAAATATCAATAGTATATGATCTTCTTCTATTATACTCAGAAGTTACTCTCTTGATATTGTACATTATACTCCGCTCCGCAGTGCTATTTCGTTGAACAGTACTGACATCTATATGTGAGTAATACAACATTATATTATTATCCCGTTATCATTAACTCGCCTGCTTCCAGCGTACATATATTTCAATTTGACATACCATCATTATTGCTGTTCATATCGTTTTTAAAACAATAACACTAGTTGCATGTAACACATGAGATCCAACTGTCGATGGCGATAGTATGCATAATCAAAGAATACGTACCAAACTATAAACAACACAAATTAATAAATATTTGAAGATATTTTATTTTCTATATAAAACATGTAGGTATGTTTGTCAGGATAGGATAGTATGGAGGTCAGTCTGTTTTTTTACACAGAATATGAAAACAGTATGATGGTATGTTTGTATGTTTGGAGATTTAAGTATCAAACTATTAAGTCTTCTTACATATTGTGTATAGGCGACTACCATACAAATTGTATGAAGTGATGTCGTCACTAAATTAAATTTTTATAAAAATTATTAAAAAAAAATTGAGATATGCTAACACATTGTTTGTATTTTTTATATAAAATCAAATTATCTAGTTGGGGTGTTTCGGCTTTTTTCGATATTTAAAAAAAATGGAAATATAGGCAGTTAAACTTATAAATTTATCATAAAAAAAATATTTTTGTTAATAAAAAAGGTTTGAGAAACCCTGGAATTAAAAAAAAAATTGAGATTTTGTATTTGTCTATCTTTATACCAATTTTCAGCGTTCTAGCTTTTATGGTTTCTGAGATATATGGAAAAATAAAGTAAAAATTCAAAAGTTGATAACCCCTGACTGAAAAAAAAATATCACAATTCTGAGTATAAAAGTTTTGTAGGCCTATAACTGTTTATATATTCTGAAAATTTGGGCTCTGAAAATTGAGCGGATCAAAAGTTATAAGGGACACACACACACCCTCACACACCCTCACACACACACACACACACACACACACACACACACACACACACACACACACACACACACACACAGACACACACACACACACACACACACACACACACACACACACACACACACACACACACACACACACAAATCTCACATAAAATGTTCTACTCCGAATTCTGAGTAAATCCATGTATGGGAACATATATGCTGCGAGGCCTCTAGTTGGTGTTATTAGCATGCAAAAAGTCCACTACACCATACAAAATCTTCCTTCGTACACGCATCTTGGCTTAATAATGTCGATTCATTAAGAGAATTGAATTCTCATGAACGAATCGACAGTTGGATTAAAATAATTTTCTGTTTGAATTATTGTAGCAAAATAATGGCATACCCCGATTTATGACATTTATCTTATATTTTTAATGTAAGATAAATATCATAAATCTAATATTAGCAATGTTTATAATTTACCAGTCAAATATTTACAGAATTATATCATTTTTTTTTATTTCAATCACAATCTAATGCATTTAATACCAATATTTTTTACTCCTCACTAACACAAGGTGATATAGTGGGGAGTTACGATTTCGCAATTTTTAAGGGTATTTTTTTTTTGCAGATTATCAACTAGTATCATGCTGAGATTGTATTCTGAAAGTTTCATCACAATGTATCTGTGTGTGTGTGCTATGTGCAGTGTACTATGTACGGCGTGTTCATTTTACTTTATCGATTATAGACTAAAGTACTCATTCGATTCTATTCAAATTTTGCAAATTTGTATATCTAATGCTCACTTAGATCCCATTAGATTTTGAACGATATATGAATAGTGCTTCTCAATTTTTTTAACTGTCAAATATTTCAAAGTGACCCCAAGCTCAGGAAACTTAAAATTTGAAATTTTTATTTTCAAATAGGTAAAAAGGCTCATCACTTTCATAAAATGGCATTAAAGAAATATCAACTTTTCATAATAAAATAAAAAAATAATTAAACAAACTCATTTCATAAAATCGCTGAAAATTTTCCATACAAAATTTGAGTACGGAACATCTTTGACTAGGTATATACCAAAGACCTTATAATAATATATACTGACTAAAGGTAATATATTAACATTATTATTGTGAAATTCGCTCTGTTTATATTAAATTATTATTTAATTTTACTCTTTTACATCATTTTTCATAATATCTTATATGAATATTAGGAAAATGTTTATTTTATCATTTTTTTTTAGAAACCGAACGTCATGATAGTTTATTTTCTAGGAATATACTAGTTACAAATAAATATTTTGTGTTTTTTTACATACATACTATCATGCCTTTTTCATATTGAGGTAGGCAGAGAGAACCGAGCGCCATACTTTCCTACCCTGATATACTTTTCTCGCTTCACTTAATCCAAACATTGCCTCATGCACACTCTCCTACTATCTACACTTCAGATTCCATTCATGTGATTTAAATGAGTCTTTCTCGACCGACCTCTATCTCTTATTCCGCATCTTTTAGCCATGTATAATTTTTTTGCCAACTGTTCTTCATCTGTTCTTTCTATGTGGCCGAACCACTTAAGGACATATATTATATTTTTATCTTGCATGTGGCGTCCTTTTCCAACATACATTCTGTTCTTGTGCTTATTTTTTTTATTCAATCACACATCGTCTTATTACACATTTGTCTGAGAGACCTCATTTCAACGGCAGTTATTCTACTTGGGAAACTTGATGTTTTACTATGTTGTTTTAAAAAATATATAAAAAGAACATTATTTGCATTGAATTACATTCATGTATTCTCAATGTAACATAAAGAAATTTTGTTTATAAAAAAATAACAAAACAAATAATATTCATCAATTACTAATTTCCCATGTAAAGTTTGAATTTAGAACAACTTGTATAGACTTAATATTGATTTTTGAAATCATAATATTGTGTATGTTCATCATGAGTAACAAACAACTATATTTTTCCAGACCAGCCATAACATGTCATGCATAGAAAACTTTCATATTACTATATATAATTTATATTTCACAAAGTATGCTTTTGAAAAATTTCTTTTAGAATTTTTGGTTCATTGTCTTAAAATTATGCACAAAAGCTAAAGAAATATTTCATGGTATTAGTTAAAGCAGCACTTCAGAGATCAAGTGAATTTTTTTTCCTATATTATGTTTAGTATTATATATTAAAAGTGTTCTTTGATTGACCAGACTCTATTGAGCAGTCTCTCTCGCACCCACACATTTACAGATCTATGTCACTGTGCACTACGAGCTCAGGAGATTAGTCTGTGTATAATAAATCGTTAAATTTTAGTGACTTTAAATATATATATTTGTAAAATAGAAATAGAATAATGTTTCTAAAGAAATGCTTTTACTCATAAGCAAAATTTGAATGAAAAACAGCTTTGTTATACTGAATGAGGGCAATATAGAAATATTATTTTCAATATTTGTCTTGTTTGTAGTAAATCATTTGTCTAATTTAATTATTATATTTATTATATTTCTCATACCTAATGTATGTGATTCTTATACATACCATAATGCCATGATCCTCACATGGTAGACAGAGAAAACTGAATGCCACATATCTTGACACACAATCATCGCCTCGTCAACATTCATACATCTTCTTATACATGTTTATCTGTTCTTCACGCTTCAAACCTTTTCGTCTTTCAAAATACCATCCCTTATCCCTTTCTTGGGCGGCATTGATTTCTCATTTCATTCCTATGCGCATTGTATATTTTCTTCATCAGGCATTCCTCATTCATTCTCCCCATGTGGCCAATTAATGAATGAAATGAATTCATCATTTTCATTCTATTAATGACATCTATCTTCATCTTGAATTCTATTACAGGTTCATCTTAGTGATCTCATTTAAACTGCATTTATTCTGCTTTCATGCGACTTCTGCCATGTCCAGGTTTCACTTGCATACATCAAGGTTGGCACTATTAAGATAGCATTATCAATGGCAACTTTAGCATCCTTTGATATGTTGCGGTCATTCATAACTGGTCTAAGTGCTCCATTCCCTCTGTTTCTTGCCATAACTCTTCTTTCGATCTCCTTATCAATTCGTCCATTCCGGTATTCCGTTGCTTCCCAAATAGACATACTACTTGCTTGAGCCATTTGTTCTCTAATTTTATTTGGTATGCTGTTCTGCTTTCACTCTTTTGAAACACCATTTGAACTTCGATTTGCTGGCATCCATTCTCAGTACGTTCTCTTTACATCCTTCATATACTGTACTTACTGAATTGTCAACGTTTTGACATTTCTCATATACCTACTAAAATTCAGACAGATAAATTTAGACGAATCGGAATGCGGCATATTATGAATATTTCGATTTGTGTGATAGATTTTGTATTTTAATGAATTATTGTGTTGTTTTTCTTTTTAATTGTTGTGTTGTTTAATACGAGTTTTATGTTTTATTTTTACCATATTTTTATAATGGCTAAGAGGCCGTGTATGTGAATATAAATAAATAAATTTCAGACCCTTGCTATCCTCCATAAAAGTTCTGATGCAACATTCAACGTATAGATTGAAGAGCCATGGAGATAGCATGCACCCCATTATTTATATAGAACTATGTTGTTACTGTGTCGGTGACACAAACACGTGATATTCAGTAGTGGCCAAAAGAATGGAAACTTTTTATTTTGACTACATTTTTCAACTTACTAGGTGATTCATTTTACTTTTTCATTGAAATTTTATTGCATTCTTATTGTTTTGAATGACAAATATTTTCTTTTGTTTATTTCGCAAGAAACAATAAATATTTTCTTAATTATTTTAACTTTTTTTTACAAAATTAGTTAATCGTTTCTAATTTGTCTCATAATGAGTTGTAAGGAACATATACCTAACTATTTGATGATATGAATCATCATTATTACTCACATTTTTTTCTGGAAATTTGTTTTTTTGATGTCTGTGATCATTAGAAAGTAATTATTGAGGATATTTGAAATCCTATCTAAGCAAGAGCTATTAGTCTGTCGTTCGTCCTGTACTGTGTCATTTGTAAGTAGTTGGAGTGTTTTTTCAAGTTCTGAGATTATTTTATTCTGAAACTTCTTCTGAAACATGCTTGAAGGCTACTGGTCACCTACAAAATATAGTAGAGCAGTTACCCTGCGAGAAGAGGGATATACATATAGACAAATTGCTGAAAAGTTGGGACACAGAGCGTCCAAGTCTGGAGTTCAAAGGTCTGCGAGAGGTTCAAAGTCTCCAAAAGTTTACACAATGCTGTAAAATCTGGCAGAAACCGGAAGACGTTATTGATAGACGACAGAAGGATAACGAAATTAGCTCTTCAAGACCGTAGATCCACTTCGAGTGATATCCAACACATCCTTGCTGAGAGTGGTATAATTGTAAGCGCTAGGACGATTCGACGACGCATAGTCAACAATGGATTAAGGGCCAGAAGGCCAAGAAAAAAAGCTTACTTGAATAGTAAACACAGGGAAAAAAGACTCAATTGGGCAAAAGAACACAAGAATTGGACCAAAGAAGACTGGAAGAATGTAATCTGGAGCGATAAAACAAAAATTTCTATATTTGTATCGGATGGAATAAAGTATGTTAGAAGGAGAACTGGAGAAGACTTGTTACCAGTGTGTACCACCGTCACCATGAAGCACCCTCTCAGCATAATGATATGGGGGTGCATGTCAAGAAGTGGCGTGGGTCGTCTACATATCATTGATGGGACGTTACATGAAAAAAATACAAGGAGACTATCTTGGATCCAAAGTTAAAGCCTTTTATAGCGGATCTGTTTTGAGAAAATAGAGAGACATGCATATTCCAGCAAGACAACGCACCCTGTTATACTGCTAAAAGTGTCTCAAGCTGGTTCGAAGAAAATAATATTATGGTACTTAAGTGGCCTGGTAACAGCCCAGATCTTAATTAGATAGAAAACTTGTGGGCCAGGTTGAAAATCTTTGTCTGTAAGGAGAGACCATCGAATAAGAGGGCCCTGATTGAAGCTGTAATAAAATCATGATTCAAGGTCATCAATAATGCAGATTTGGAGAAGTTGGTGGACTCAATGCCTCGAAGTATGAAGGCTGTGATAAAAAATAAAGGCTACCCAACTAAATACTAAAGTGATTTATCTTAAACACGTGAATTTTAAATTTTGTTGTCATTAACAATTTTCCATAGCTGAGCACAATATTTTTTATATTTTATTCAATGTACAATAATTTTAATAAAATGTGTATTATATCTGAATATTATATCTGTGTATTATATCTGAATATTTTATGTATAAATGATAATTCATGCATAACCCACACTGTAATAAAGACAAGGCAATAATATTTTTTTAGAAATATTCATTTAGAAATCTAAGAAGGAAGATTTTCTATATAATTTAGTCGAGTAAAAAATAGTTTCCCATTTTTTGGCCACTACTGTATTATATAGGTACAAATTTTTATTTATTAACCGTTCATCTTAAGTTCATTCTATATTTATTTATTTATTTATACATCTTCTTGTACATAATATAAACAAATATAATTGTACACTGGCGGGCTTATTGCCATAAGGCAATTTCTTCCAACCAACCTATATGGTCAAACAAAAAAAATATAAACCAAATTTTGAATTAATTGAACTAACATATTTAACAAACCAAATATTTATTTAGAAATAATTGAAATAGCCCATCTAAGTGTTGAAGAATGATAAATTACTGATTTTCAAATAATAAGTACCTGCCAATAAATCTAAAGTTTAAGTTATGGTTTAAGTATT
Organism: Molanna angustata; assembly: GCA_963576475.1. NCBI lineage: Eukaryota > Metazoa > Arthropoda > Insecta > Trichoptera > Molannidae > Molanna > Molanna angustata. The sequence goes on along the minus strand of OY754976.1, from coordinate 19,781,728 downwards.
GAATTAAGAATAAAATATGAAATTATATCCAACTTTTATAGAATGCTTTTAAATAGTCTGTGAACAAAAAACTGATTTAATAGATAAACATTATTTTTGAAAAATAGTACAATATAATAATTTATAGTACAAGTCATTGAACCAGCCATTGTAGTACAAGTCATTGAACGATTGTTAGTCAAGTAAAGGTTTTTTAAACAACTGCGATCGAGCGCCATTGTTGATTGTTTTGACAGGGTTGAAATTCATAGTATAATTAGTTGCATGTAACTAGGGAATGCAATCCCGCAGGACGATGTCAATCCAGGTATTTGCGGGATTGAACAATCTTAGTACCGCTGGATCCAGGTATTTGCGGGATCCAACAGGGTGGACTTAGATATCTTATCAATCGTATAATAAAGACCTAATTAATACCTCGATCTACCAACCTTGTTTTTATAGTTTTAAATTTATACCTAATCAAACAAGTTCTTTGGGACATTTTAAATGGTTAAAATGTCCCAAGTCCTTTAGTTAGACATCGGTAAAGTTTGTCATAAATTGGCAAAGAATAAAATGAGACATAAATTTATATTACAAATTAAATTTAAATAATAACATTCACACGATAAACAATATTTTTGTACAATAAGCATCATAAGTTTAAACATTATTTTGGAAATAGCTTCGTAAAAAAGTTAAAGTATTGTGTCGTCTGATAAACGGCTTCTGATATTGGACACAAGGTAGCCAGCGGCTGAAAAAGCTCGTTCAGATTCCACGCTGGTTGGCACAATAGTCATTTGCGTATTGTAAGTGAATTGAAGGTATGTGCCTTTCCACCGGACTCGAAATAATTCATTTCCTTCTTTATCAAAACCTCAATGTTGCTCATATTGCCAGATCTAGGTTGTTGGGCTGTTGATCTCGAACTCTTCATACTAATCAAAGTAAGTTCGAGTTCGTCTTGAAGTCACATTGGTGCTGCTGCTGCTGCGTATGTCTCCAGATTAGCGAGAGGAGTGTCATCATCCTAAGGATCATCAGCGTCAGCAGGAGCAGTGGCTTCTGCGTTGTTACCCGTGTCCGTGTACTCTAGCCTTTCGACTATAGTTTTGATTGTCTTGCATATTAAACTTTTTGAAGGTAGACTAAATGTGTCATTAACATTAATAAATTGACTTCTGTCTTCTTCGTACTTATATGGATCATGTAAGTATATAATAAAACCGCTGTCAAGTTAGTTCGCCGCTCCTAAATCCGTTTCCTCAACGAATCAACAAAGAGTAACACGTATGAACTACGCTTCTCTGTAATCCCGCCAGTCCAGCGGGATCCCGCAAAATTTTCGACCGAGATTAGTCCCGCAAAATGTCTGCGGGATCTCGGTATTTCGGGATCCCGTTCGGGATTGCATTCCCTACATGTAACACATTACATCCAACTGTTGATAGTATGTGTATAGTAAAAGAATACGTAAAAATCCATGTATTTTATAAATAAAAATAAATAAACGTACCAAACTATCAACCCTAGCATCTAAATTATTGAATATTTTTAAGATATTTTGTTTTTTATATAAAAAATGTATGTCAGACAAGACTTGTGTGAAGGTCAGTAGGTACTTTTTCCTCTCTCGAATATGTAAACAGCTTGATGGTATGTATGTATGGAGATTAAGTATCAAACTACTGAAATTCCCCATAAGAAAATTTCAAGATGCACTGCGATAGTGTATATGTTTTTATAGAAAATTAAATTATCTAGTTGGTTTTTCTGCGTTTTTCAATATTTAAGAAAAATGGGAAATAAAGTCAGTAAAAAACACACAAATTATTATAAAAAATATACATAAATATATTGATGCCAAAAAGAATAGTGTTTGTAATCATTTTTATTGACTCACAAACAGCGAAGTGTATAATTTTATTTTAATATTTTATTTATTACGCTGCAGTTTATCAATGTTTGAGATAGTTTTTTCAAGTCAAGTTTGTTCAAAATGCAGAAAAATATCAATAAACATTAGGTTTCCGTTGATTTAATTCACGTATAAAACTTTTTTAACGCACGTGATATTTATCTTAACTAACATGTAACTTCATCGTGTATTAGGATGTTTTAATAAATCATATTATATTCAATTACTAGATTCAGCGTTTTATGTTCTCTTAATTTCTCCCAAATGTAAAACAAAATGTTTAATTTTGTTTTATAAAAGTCTGTACTTAACATCTATAAAACATATTGTCATATAAAAGGAATATAACAGGTTCATCGACAACTACATATTTTTTTTTGTAAAAGTTTTTGTTTTTCATTTATAAAACCAACTGTTGAATAATAGGTATATAAACGTCACACTAATAATTTTATGTCGTATTGAAGTCATCCATAATACCACTATATAATCGTCTATTAAAGTTTTTTCTAAAACGTTTATAAGCCAATAAGTTGTTTAGATGTTATAATAATACCCTTTTTATGACGATATTGTCTTTTTAAAAATCTTTATACAACTGAAATGTTTTTACGACTTACAGCTTTGTTAAGTTAACGTTTCGATTAAGACCATAATGTGATCCTTGTATAATTACATTGCAAAAACGTTTATTGGACGTTGCAATTAGACTATTTAGTTAGACGACTTAACCGTCAGATGTACAACGTCTATACGACTAACAGAGTTAGTTAATAACCACTATAAAACTCCTATACGACTAAAAGTCATAGGTATAACTCTTATTTATACGACTTGTTTGCTAGTTGGATTGTCTCTGGGGGAAACATAAAATTAAAATAGTCGCATCATTTCTATCTTCGGCCTTCGTGGCTCAGTTGGTTAGGTATCTGACTACTGATCCAAGGGTCCCAGATTCGATTCCCGGTGGAGACACAGTTTTTAATTGTGTTTTAAGTCTGGCTCTGTGAGACGATTAATACCATAAGCAGATCGTAAGTCTCCAGAATGTGGCAGCTTGTTATTGGTGCATGTTAAATAATTATTTGACATTGTACCTGTTAGTTGCCCGTGAAGCTACATAAAATAAAAAGTTATAATATAATATTATGCTGATTAATTATTTAAATGTTTTATCAAATGACAGAACGAACGCGTATAATATCTGTCAAATGACAAATGGTAGATTCCACGGTAATCGATACCACATAACATAAAAATAAATAAAATAATTAAGATCTCTGTTGCATCTTAAACTGAATTAGATATGTCCAACTTTCAGGAACAAAAGCTGAAATTTCATTATTTTAATAATAAATTGACATTTTTATGCTTGTAGTTTCACTCTACCACGAATTGCTTTGTACAATATTTTTCGTGCGAATGTTGACAACACTGATTTACTGAATCTATGGTTCTCTTTGTTTTTATTTCTTTGTCGTTAAATTTACCGGTATTTTGTTTGTGCAATGTGTAAAATTTCAAAATTTTGGGTAATTAATCAATGATTAATTGTCAATCAAAGTTCCTAGTGTTTTTGTGTCACACCCGTCACGAAATAAATACAAAAGTTTTGTTGTGAAAGACAGTACAGCTTGCAACAAATAAAATAACTTACGAAAGTGAGGATATGTTACAAGGGAATACATTGTAATTGTTTCAACGCGTTTTTTAATCATTCCTTGCTTGAGATGGGCTTCCTTATTTTGGTCACACCCGTCACATATGACATGTGACGGGTGTGACCAAAATAATGAAATAATATATTTGTTTCTTCTGTGCTGGATTAAGTTGTTTTTTATTATAGGCCTTTTATACTTGCATGCTGGTGGTTACATGGTTATTTTTATTCAGGATAGAGGCTGCTTCTAGGACGAGAAAGCGTAGAGAAAAGTTGAAAAGCAACCCTGAAAAATGGCGTTTGTTCTTAGAAAAAGAAAAAATAGACTGGTCGTTATAATAGGTTGTGGCCATAGGGGCCTAGCCAGTAAAGTTGGGGGTGGCCGCAGCCCCACCCTAGGATTCTGGGCAACAGGTTGGTGGCGATGACTAAGTCTGCATCACTGAGCCATGGAAATCAAAGAACTGAAAGTAGTGTTCGGTGGTGTACCTGAAATTTGCCAACATGAGCAACATGGGGGGCTCCCCCGTGATGATTGGTGGGCACGACCCACTCGGCGGTAGCCCGCCATGATGATGAGACAGGTGCAGCCGACGCTGCGCCTGGTGTGGAAATCGAAGAACTGTAACGACTACAGGCGTAGCGAAGACTCCCTGTGATAGTCTAGTGTACCGTGGCGCTGTCGGGAGGGTAACCCTCGCCGAGATTGACGGGCCTCCACGATTGTGGTTGGACGACTCTTAGTGGTAGTGGTATGAAATATGCATGATAATAGTTATTGTTTCGTCCGGAGAGCAGCCACTCCGGGGATGAACAGAACGCATGTTTCTATAACATTCCCAATGGAGTAGGGTAGGCGACTGCGACTTTTCCTAGTGGTCGTTTTTTGCTACCAGCCATGGAAAAGGGGCTGTTGATGGGTTGGGTGCCACAGCTAAACGTCGATTGTGGAATGCGATCAGATCTCGCCAAACCTTTATAAACACAGCATGGGACTGTTATAATTACTTGTCTTCAAACCCAAAAGGTGACATATTTGTTTGCAAGCAGCATTGACATGATGAAAATTGCAAAGATAGGTTAATGGTGCTGTGGGACAACTTAAATATGGTGCATAATGTACAGAAAAATCACTTTTTTCAATATTATGGAGGAAATTGGATATCTAGTGGATTGACAGGCACCATCCCAAAAGAGAAATCGCTACTCTTTAAAGATAAACTTTTATATGAAGATGTCTATGATAGCTCTGATACTGATGTAGCTAAACAATGACTTAAAATTCCCTAATAATGATTTTTATTTACAAATTTCCATCCCCTTTGAATATTTTTGATAATTAAAAGATGTATGTTGCATAAAACTGACCAGAGTTTCATCGATTTTTCAACTTGTCACACCCGATACAAACTGTAGTCACACCCGTCACAGCATATTCCTGATCATAACTAGTAAATAAAAATTATCTACACAAAATTTGTAGTTGGATATTGTCAAGAAATTAGTATTCTTAGGCACCAGTATGTTTTTTCTTCTACAAGCTGTTTCAATTTGCTAAACGAAGGCAAAACGTTCATCCCTCTACAAGTTTTGTTTGCGTGCTCGTCACACCCGTCACAGCGATACAATAGCTTAAAACATAAAGACTATAAACATTTTGAACAAAAACAATATTTAAATAACATTTTTTCCATAGTATTACAAATGTGACCATAAAGAAATTATCATTATTTGCACAATTTATATTAAAAATACTTAAAAGAAAAAGTTGAAATGTCACACCCGTCACCATGGAATGACCCAAATGTCAACCACGGTGGACGGTGCTGCCAGGACTTAAATTTTTAGATATTATTGGAGAGTTGCACGAAAAAAATATGAATCCTTATGAAGAAGGGGTTGAAAAATAACATTGTTTTTACTCCTTACTACCCCAAGGGGATTTATGAATTCGCAATTTTTAAAGTAATTTTTTATTGCAGATTATCAACTAGTATCATGCTGGGATTGCATTCTGAAAGTTTCATCACAATGTATCTGTGTGTGTGTGTGTGCTGTGTATTATAATATGCTACGTACGGCGTGTTTATTCTAGATTATCGATTATAGACTAAAGTGCTCATTCGATTATTTTCAAATTTTGCAAATTTGTATACCAAAAACTCGCATAGACCTCATTAGATTTTGAAGGATATCTGAATAGTGCTTCTCATTTTTTTAACTGTCAAATATTTCAAAGTGACTCCCATGCTCAAGAAACTCGAAATTTGTTATTTTTATTTTCAAATTGCTAAAAGGGCACATCACTTACATAAAATGTCATTAATAAATATCAATTTTTCATAATAATATTATTTAAATAATAAAAGAATTAAACTCACTCATTTCATAAAATTGCCGAAAACTTTCTATAGAAACTTTGAATACTCTATAGTGACTTGTTAGTGAGGAGTTTAGCGTTGGCCACAACCCACTCGTTTTATATTTATAATGGGAATTTTCTTTGTTATTACTGAATCTGAAGTTGAATAAACAGCAAAGCAAAATTGGTCAGCATTCCACAAATATTGTAAAAGTATGCAAAGTTGATGGATATCATATTGTATGGAGCAATTCTGGGTGACTTGTTTATAATCGACTTCGAAAACTTCTTAAGAGCATACAAATTGTCTTTATCTGCAAGATAACCATAGAGTTGTAAGTATTGAATAAAAAATAGTGCTCTACAAATTCATATTCTAAAAAAAACATGTATTACTTCTATTTTTTCCATAATAACATTTATGTTGAAATATTCTGTTTTCTTATATAGAACAATAATAAAATTAAATAATGGAATTGGATGGATTGGAATATTTATAACAAATATAATTTTCGCCAAACATCTGGAACGAGCTTCCGGTTGCGCGAGCGCAAATTCGTGTCTTCTTGCTTCGTTGGTTTGCGTGCAAATCGCCCCCCTTTTCGGTGAAAAGTTCGAGATGTTTTTTATTCGAAAAAAAAAAACTTAAACAATTTCGCATTATCTAGAGTATTAAAAAACGAATATTATTAAAAAAAATTAACTCTACGATATTTTATGAGATTTTTTTAAGAGAAGAAGTTGTAATCTATAGGAGAACCTGGAACTCCTGGAACTCAAAGCATCTACAGGGCTTAAAACTTGTCATCGGCTGGTTGTCGTGATCACTTTATGCGCTTGCGAAACGTTCACCAATTATGTCTTCTTATTGAGTTCCCTATCAAACCAATTTTTTAAAATACTATATTTTTAATCGTGAAAATCTTATCGTTTGGAATTAAGTTGGAAACACCTTCGACATCTATGAAGTGACGAAGAAACTTTTTTGTAACGCCATCTATTGATGTTTGTATACAATGAAAGCATCAGTCCTTTACCTTTAAATTTATGTGAGTGGATAAAAATTTTCCCAAATATTTTTTTGGTATTTCTAAATTGGCGTTCAAAAACTTCGCTGACGGTGGCCGCCATTAAAATGTTCAAAAGCTGCCGAGATAAAAATAAGCCTTGAGAGATCACCAGAGAAATTCTCTGAAAACGATAAAATTTTTTTTTTACATATAATTTAAAGTTGTCAGAACTTTTTTTTTTCAATTATTGCTGACACAAAAATACATACATTATGAAAAAATTGAAATTATCACCTTGTTATTAACTCCTCTCAGAGAAGTTAATGTGTGTAAAATGAATGGCATTGGTCCAAGAAGAAGCTGTAACATATAAAAAGTAGTTTAATAAAGTTTTTAAAGGGACGGTGACATAATTATGGTGCAAATGCATATAAAAATAAATATACTACTTAATATCACATCCCATCCCATCCCATCCCATCCCATCTACGTTTTATTACATCGAATTATAACGTAATACACTATATAGTTGCAAAATATACCTATATCCAGAAACCTTGTGCGCCGAGTGTGCGCCCAACAACTCACCAAAGTTTCATCGCAATTGAAGAAATAGTTTAGGGGCGCATATAAGAAACCAATATTTTCATTCATTTTTAAATACATACATCATCATCAGCTCCACATCCCATGGTGGGACCTGGCTTCCAAAAGAAGTCTTCGCCAATCCGATCTGTCAGCGGATCCTAGTCTCCAATTGACCACGCCCAAAGAGTCCAGGTCCTCTTGGACGCAGTCCATCCATCTCAACTTGGGTCTCCCCCTACGCCTCACATGCACCCTCTGGTCTCTGGTGAAGAACTCTTCTGGTGGGTAGTTGATCACTCATCCTCTCCACATGTTCAAGCCATCTGAGTCTCCCAATCCTTACAAATACCCTAACGTCTATATCATCATAAAGCTGGTACAGCTCGTGATTGTCTTTAAATATATACATTCATACATAAGATAGGTATTATTTAATATATAATTATTTTTTAAAAGGAATCTGTTAAACATATACATATAGTTGTAAAACATGAAAATGATAGATTGATATTGTGATTGTATAAAGCAACAAAGAGAATGTGTTTTTTTGATTCAATAAATCCGAGGAGTTGTGTTACTAACGACATGTGACTGTGGAGAGCAGCAGACCACCGCACATCTGTGCAGTGCAGTTGTGTTACTAACGACATGTGACTGTGGAGAGCAGCAGACCACCGCACATCTGTGCAGTGCAGTTGTGTTACTAACGACATGTGACTGTGGAGAGCAGCAGACCACCGCACATCTGTGCAGTGCAGTTGTGTTACTAACGACATGTGACTGTGGAGAGCAGCAGACCACCGCACATCTGTGCAGTGCAGTTGTGTTACTAACGACATGTGACTGTGGAGAGCAGCAGACCACCGCACATCTGTGCAGTGCAGTTGTGTTACTAACGACATGTGACTGTAGAGAGCAGCAGACCACCGCACATCTGTGCAGTGCAGTTGTGTTACTAACGACATGTGACTGTGGAGAGCAGCAGACCACCGCACATCTGTGCAGTGCAGTTGTGTTACTAACGACATGTGACTGTGGAGAGCAGCAGACCACCGCACATCTGTGCAGTGCAGTTGTGTTACTAACGACATGTGACTGTGGAGAGCAGCAGACCACCGCACATCTGTGCAGTGCAGTTGTGTTACTAACGACATGTGACTGTGGAGAGTAGCAGACCACCGCACATCTGTGCAGTGCAGTTGTGTTACTAACGACATGTGACTGTGGAGAGTAGCAGACCACCGCACATCTGTGCAGTGCAGTTGTGTTACTAACGACATGTGACTGTGGAGAGCAGCAGACCACCGCACATCTGTGCAGTGCAGTTGTGTTACTAACGACATGTGACTGTGGAGAGCAGCAGACCACCGCACATCTGTGCAGTGCAGTTGTGTTACTAACGACATGTGACTGTGGAGAGTAGCAGACCACCGCACATCTGTGCAGTGCAGTTGTGTTACTAACGACATGTGACTGTGGAGAGTAGCAGACCACCGCACATCTGTGCAGTGCAGTTGTGTTACTAACGACATGTGACTGTGGAGAGTAGCAGACCACCGCACATCTGTGCAGTGCAGTTGTGTTACTAACGACATGTGACTGTGGAGAGTAGCAGACCACCGCACATCTGTGCAGTGCAGTTGTGTTACTAACGACATGTGACTGTGGAGAGTAGCAGACCACCGCACATCTGTGCAGCTGCCCCTCAAGTCCAGTCAACTACACCATGCACGATCTTATGGTGGGCAATGACGTGTTATTCACGTTGCTAGGCACTGGCAGAAGATTATTTAATTGCATTACTGACACGATAAAAGAAGAAGTGTTACAATTGAGTAAAAATTGCAAAAATATAGCAGTGTGATTAATACCTAAAGAAATAGCTGAAATCATTGAAATTGAAGGAATTTCCATTAGGCAAGCCCGCCAGTGTACTAATTATATGTACAGGAATATACAAATAATAAAAAAATAAAAAAATAATCAAATAAATAAATTAATTAAAAAAAATAATAATTAGGTTATTAATAAATAAATTAATAAATAAATAAATAAGTAAATAAATAAATAAACACATAAATAAATAAATAAATAATAAATAAATTAATTAATTAATTAATAAACAAATAAATAATTAAAAAAAAATATAAATGAATAAACGAATAAACGAATAAACGATAAACGAATAAACGAATAAACGAATTAACGAATAAACGAATAAACGATAAACGATAAACGAATAAACGAACATACGAACAAACGAACAAACGAACAAACGAACAAACGAACAAACGAACAAACGAACAAACGAATAAATGAATAAATAAATAATAATTAATCTTTCTAAGCTGGAAAATTAAAACCCACTGAATGTGACTTAGGTACATGTTAAATTTCGATCCTTCGTCCGATACTGGTATGTGATTGGATATGATACTATGAGTATTTATCGTCCGATACTGGTATGTGATTGGATATGATACTATGAGTATTTATCGAATTTTTGTAATATGTTTGTTTTGATTGGATATGATACTATGAGTATTTATCGAATTTTTGTAATATGTTTGTTTTGATTGGATATGATACTATGAGTATTTATCGAATTTTTGTAATATGTTTGTTTTGATTGGATATGATACTATGAGTATTTATCGAATTTTTGTAATATGTTTGTTTTGATTGGATATGATACTATGAGTATTTATCGAATTTTTGTAATATGTTTGTTTTGATTGGATATGATACTATGAGTATTTATCGAATTTTTGTAATATGTTTGTTTTGATTGGATATGATACTATGAGTATTTATCGAATTTTTGTAATATGTTTGTTTTGATTGGATATGATACTATGAGTATTTATCGAATTTTTGTAATATGTTTGTTTTGATTGGATATGATACTATGAGTATTTATCGAATTTTTGTAATATGTTTGTTTTGATTGGATATGATACTATGAGTATTTATCGAATTTTTGTAATATGTTTGTTTTGAAATCCACTTGTGATTTATGTATTATATCGAAATCTTTAATTTAATAATGAATATCTCTTAAAATTGGATTGATGAAGGAACTCAATAAAAGGCATAATTGATGAAAGGCATAATTGATGAAAGGCATAATATTAATGTTGCGCAAGCGCTTAAAGTGACCACTTGACCACGTCATCTTCACTATTGAGATATTAATTTGTCCAAAAAAGACTGTTATTGTATTATATAGTGCCTACCTATTATGTGTATTTTGCTTATATTTGTATAAACTTATTAATAATTTGATATCTTACCAGCACCGCATACTTTGAAACAATCGCATCAACACATTTCAGTAGTTTTTCGTAAATAACCATCATTTTCATTATGTCAATGTCGTCCAAAACCATACTTTGGGATTCATCTAAATCTTTGAAACATAAGACTGTCTTTGTTAGTACATTGTGCAGTGGATCTTGATGAAACTTTATTGAATTTCCTTCAAATTTCTTACACAATCCAACGTTTATAAAATTAATATATGAACTTGCAATATTTAAAATAAAGCAAAATTGATATATGCTGAGATTAACAACACATGTATAAAATACTCCATATATATTGCTGAATAGGCGTCGTTTACTTACTATTTCAGTCGTTGAAAAATAATATACACTACACGATGCCATAAAACAGTAAATGAATATGTCAATTATGTGCGAAAATACATATATTTTATTGCAAGTTATATATCGATTTAGTTCGGATACTTTATTTTGTATCTCATCAATCTTTTTTAAAATTTGAATAATCTTTACAGAATGTGCATTTGATAGCCATATATCGATTACGGTATAAATACCAGTTATGTACGCCATTGAAAATGATATTTGCTGCATTAGTGTATTTCTTTCTTTATTCATTGCCATTATTAAGAAAAACAAATTAAGAATGCTTGTGATACATAAAAAATACAAATAGATTTTTGTAAACCACGAAATTTTTGAGATATATGAACGTTTGCGCATGAAACCCCTCACACCAGTTATATGTACAAGAAAAGGGAATGGTTCTAGTTTTTTCAATAATATTTTGGAATTTTTTAAATCGTATAAAACGTTATTGTTTAAACTTTGTTGTGATGATTTTATTCGCTTCATAATGAATTGTAATAATGTTGATAAGATTTAATTCATTATACAATTTGGTGACTTTGAGCAAATGAATATTATTATTTGTTGAATTCAACGCATTCGTGAGAGGACTGGTGTCAGAAACGTCGGTGTCTGTCTGCAAGTTGTTCCGGACTGCGACTAACTGCGTCAGACAGGGATTCTCATTCGATGGTGATCGCCAACACTAGCGTCTGGCTCTAGAAAAGTTTAGGGACGGAAATACGCTTGCGCACAAAAATGACCGATAGTGTGATCGGTTGAAACTTGTAACAGATGAATCTAGGGAAAATTATACATTTTTTGGTTAGGTTTAGTCAGTCTTTAATAATTAAAGCGACTCGCGTTAGCGGAATTTGGTCGCAGGAAATATGCTTTTTCATTTGCCATTTGAGGTTAGGAATAAGTTTATTGTGTATTCATATTTGATCACATTTTTCAATACGATATATTCTCAACATATTGTAAGATCCTTACTATTTTCAATACTAATTATTATTTTTTTATTTATTCAGTAAAATATTTGTGCGCACGCGTATTTCTGACTTCCGTCCCTTGACCTGTCTGACGGCAGATGCTTGAATCGCCAACGTCCGTCGAGGTGACCTGATATGGCACGAGAAAAGTGGGAAATGTATTTGCCGACAAGTATTCATATATGCAAAGGCGGGTATATTGTAATAAAGTAATTTTTTCTATGAAACACAAAGAAAATCGTAGCCAAGCGTAAATTGGGTACGAAATAACATTGTTCTTTTTAAAAAATTTGTATTCTCTGAGTTGATAAATGAATCATACTTTTTGGTTCTTGTCTCCTGACCCTGCTTCTATTATTTTTCTTTTATTTTTAAATAAGTATTTTTTTTTTCTACTACAGATTTTACTTGTTGGTGTTACAACTCTATTAAAAATTTATTCTGAATTTATTAATATTAATCTACTGCTCCTTATTATAATTTGTATTTATTTGTTTCTTACTTGTTGGGGTTTCAATTTGGTGCACTTATGTCTTTCTTTTTCTCAATATTCTGCTCTTGTGTAAAAGTTCAATGATTTTTTTATATTATTATTATTATTTTTTTAATCATTATTGGAAATTCTTAATTTTAACTAGAATGTGTAGATTGACTGCGACATGCATATCCTTGTACTTGCCAAGTATTGTAACTATCGACTGCGGGTATAATATTTGGTAGCACCGCTAAAACAAAGAAAAGAAAAGAAACACTAGAATATTTTCAGTAGGTACTTTTGTTTAATCAATTTTTAAACCATTTCCCATCATCCAAAATTACTAAATATTTAAAACACATTATTTGCGTTCGATGACAATATATAAAAATAGGGGTTGTGGCCAAATCCAAACTCTTAACGACGTTGTCTTTTTATAATAAGTCATATTTAAAATCATTTCCCATAGTCCATGCGTGCAGAAATTGTATGTGCTTATATATAAAAGTAAATGGATTGTGGCCATCACTTTAAGATTTTACACCGCTTAAACTCAATTAAATTTCAAACTACTTTTCATACTACGGTTAAAAAAAATTATGTGTGACAATATTATGTAGGTATATAAACAATTGCTTATTCCTTCACTAATTTACATTCTTGGCCAACGGCGGGACATAAAAGCTAGTCTAAAGTAATAAAGCAATCAAAATGTTAGTGTCTGTGTGTGTGTGTTTGTCTCACGTCTTCTGAAAAACCAAGAGCATCTAAAAATCTAATTTATGTGCGAACATGTACCAGTATACCTGATGCAGTGTCACGCTAAAAATAATGCTATAAAAATGCTGAATTTTAAAAATATTTCAATAACTATTTTTTTCATACAAAATTTTCCAAGTCATATCTGTCAAAAAAATGTACATTTTGCACGCAAATATCTGTTAGTTTAAAAGTTAGAAGTACGTATTTACACGAAAAAAATATATTTTCAAGTATAACTTAGCTTTTAAGTGAAAAACATGGTGAATATTTTGTCTAATTATAATGTATAACTTATTTTTAAAGTAAGCGTTTTGTAAATAAACGCCGCCATTTTAATATCTTTTCATACAATATTTCATTTTCCTACCGAATGAATATGTTCTTGAAAATAATAAACCTTTGAAATAAATGTAATTATGAAATAATAAAATGAAACACAAGAAATTACAGCAAGTTTTAAGACATATATTGTAAAAATGTACTTATTTTTAGTAAAGATATAGGCATAATAAAATTGCATAATTTGTAAATAATATTTGATTTTTCTGACAATTTTCATTTTTATGGCATCGAACAAACCAATGTAGGTACCTACATATTCAAAAAAGTCTCAAACCATTTGATATTTTTAACGTATTGGAATGCTTACTATGGTAACGGAAAGATTCTGATATTCAAATAAAATTTGTTATGAATAGAATTTATTTAGAATATTGTTGTAGGTAGGTACCTACCTATTACTTTTTACTTACAAATCAACAATATACTGATTTCCTATCGGAAAATTGTATGAGATGTGCTCCTAAACCGTTTGTCCGATTACAATGAAACATTGGTGAATTGTCGAGCGTGTGCCCGGGATGGTTTCTGGATTTAAACTTTTTTCTTATTCTTCTTTTTCTTCGTGTATTTGGTCATTTTACCTATGAAGGGGGAGTGTCCTGGGAGAAGAAGGTCCAATTTTCCTTCCATATCTTCGCAGGTATCTGGATTTGAACGTTTTTCTTCTTCTTCTTCGTGTATTTAGTCATTTTACCTATGAAGGTCAAGTATCCTGGGAAAATAAGGTCCTTTCATCTCTTCGCGGTTCTTCTAGGATGGTTTCTGGATTTAAACTTTTCTTAACCGACTGAAGGGACGGGATGTAATGAAGGGAAGGGACGTAATGAGGGATTGAAGGGACGGGAGGTACTGAAGGGCCTGAAGGGACGGGAGGTACTGAAGGGTCTGAAGCGACGGGTCTTTTTCTTTTTCTTCTTAATTTTATGTAGACCTTTAGGACAGTTTTTATACAAACTATTTCCTATAGTCTAATTCATCTTCTTCTTCTTTTATGTATACATTTGGGTCAGTTTTTATAAAAATTATTTCCTATAGTCTAATTATTCTTCTTCTTCATTTACGTAGACTTTTGGGAGAGTTTTAATACAAACTATTTCCAATAGTCTTATTAATTTCTTTTTCTTTTATGTAGACCAAAGGTGAGTTTTTATACAAACTTTTTCTATAGTTTAATTATCATTCTTTTAAATAGACCTTTGAATCAGTTTTTATATTAACTATTTCCTATAGTCTAATTCATCTTCTTTTATTTAGACCTTTGGTTTGTTTTCATACAATCTATTTCCAATAGTCTTATTCTTCTATTTTATGTATTTTAACTTATTTTACGTAGACCATTGCGATAGTTTTTTATACAAACTATTTCGTATAGTCTTATACTTATCCTTCTCTTTTTTATTTAGACTTTTGGGTTAGTTTTAATTCTAATAGTCTATTGTGCAGAAATATTTTTAACGATATGCATACTTGATGAAAATACATATGTAAAAACGAATGGATTGTGGGATGTGACGATGTAACCTGCACTTTTCAATCCTTTTGTTTAATCAAATTTAAACCATTTATATCATCCTATTTTGAATAATTTTCAACACCTACGCATTTGATTTAGTTGACAATATTTAAAGAATGGGGGTTGTGGCCATTACTGAACTCTTCACAACGTTTATATTCAAATTAAAAACTACTTACCATAGTTTAAGTCTTCTTCTTCTTCGTTAATGTAGACTTTTGTGTCAATTTAAAGTCTATTAGTCTTATTGTGCAAAAATATAATGCACACTCGATGCAAAAATAAAAAAACGAATATTATGATGTGACCAACACTAGATCTTTTCAGTACATTTGTTTAATCAAATTTTAACCACATCCCAACATCCAAAATTACTAAATTTTCAATAGGTACATATTAAAATTTATTTCGATGATAATATTTAAAAATGGGGGTTGTGGCCAAACCAATCTCTTTACAACGTTGATAAACAGTCATATTTAAAACCATTTCGCATAGTCCATGCGTGCAGAAATTTTGTATATTATACTTCATTCACACTTTATAAAAAATAATGGGTTGTGGCCATCACTTGAACATTTTACAATCAAATTCAATCATATTTCAAACCACTTTTCATAGACCGATTTTGCAAAATAATTGGGTGACAATATTATAAAAACGATTGCTTTTTCCTTCACAATATTACATTCTTGGCCAACGGCGGGACATAAAAGATAGTCTTAAATAAATAAATAAAAAAATAAATAAAAAAAAACAACCAAAAGAGAAAATATGACTTCGTAATAAATATGCTGCAATGAAGAAAGGAAGGAATTCAAGGCATTGCTTGGTTAAAGGAAAATACGAGAATGTTTTAATTTATACTTGAAATAAAATGATACAAAAAACACATATTTAAAGAAATTACATAAACGAAATCAAAATATCCCAAATAATTGCAATAAATTTTACACCAAAAAATGGTAGGAACTTAATAAAATATAAGTATTATTTTATTGATATATACATAAGATATTGACGACCTTCGTGGCTCAGATGGTTCGGTATCTAACTGCTGATAGTCCCGGGTTCGATTCCCGGTGAAGGCAGTTTTCTATTGTGTTTTCAGTCTGGAGCTGTGAGACAATCAATATTATAAGTTTCCATAATGTGGCAACTTGTTATTGGGTGCGTGTCAAATTAATATATGACATGTACCTATCTGTTAGTTGCCCGAGAATAATAAATGAATAAATGAGTAATTCGATTCAAATAATTTTGTATGTATTAATAAACGTAGCTAGATAGCTTACTGTAATTCTAGGTACTATTAATGTCGGTTTACTCGCAAAGAATCAGCTTCATAGATTGCAAAAATAGGTGATAGGTGCGAGACAGTTCTATGGAACTACATAATTACTGTTGTCACATGACATACCTAACACCTTAATTAAATTTTTGGGCTGGTTAAAATATCAACAAAAATAATAATCACATTTACTGTTGAACCGTTATTTCGTAACTGATTAAAGAAAACTTTTTGTCAGAGATACAAACTTAAATACATTTTAAGGAGTTCGTAAGTAGTCACATAAAAAGAACAATATAACAGTTATGGCGGGTACACGAAAAATATAATCACATATTTAACAAAATAAAAAAAATTGTACCTAATTTCATTGTTTAATAAAAATAATCTCCGAATAAACGAATGATTAAGAAAAACTATACAAGGAAATATTTATTTATGAATGAAAATACAGTTATATGAGAAAATGAAATGTAATGCGTTTTCAAAATAATGTACATATTATGTCTTTTAACAACAAATTTCATAATTTTATTTCAATGAAATGGATTGGTATTGATTTTTCAACGGTTTTTGTTAATCATTGTGATATTTCAGTTGAATGAAAAGCAACGAGAAATTCGTTAACATCCCACAAATGTTGTAAAAGTAGACAAAGTTGATGGATATCATATTGTATGGGGCAATTTTCGGAGAAAAATTCATCAGATACTTAGAAAATTTCTTGATGTCATTCATATCTGAAAAAAGAAATCTTGTAGTAGTGCAGTAAAAAACTTTAATTAAATAACACCAAAGTTTTCGTTTACAGTATATTTATGCCACATTTGAATAGAGGAAGTGAATGATATCCTTGTTTTTATGAAAGTAGACTTAAAAACAACAAGCAGTTACCTTTCATTTTATCCGAGTGTACACAAATTTTCCCAAATACTTTTTGGGTGTTTTTAAATTGACATTCAAAAACCTCGCCCACAATAGCCACCATTACAACGTTCAAAATCTGCCGGAAAAATAATAGTTCCCGTACAACATTATAAGAAATTGGCTATAAAAAAACACATTAATTATTTTTTGTATTATTTTAGGGTAAGCTGTATATTGTCGCTGTATACATATAAGACTGCTCAATAACTAAGAAATAATAAGCAATTATCTAAATGACGGATTGAATAACTGACATTCCGTTTTCCAATAACACAATTCAATCTTTCCAGGGGGGCAAGTCTGGTTTGACCGGCGAAATCAAAACCCTAGTGATTACCCATATCATGGATATAATTATCGAATGGAGTTCTATGACATCTAAAGATATTGTAGAACTCCATATAATAATTATATCCATGATATGGGTAATCACGAGGGTTTTGATTTCGCCGATTGAACCAGACTTACCACCCTGAACTTTTGGCTTCGATATTCGAAATAAATTGTACAAACAGTTTAATACTTATTCTACATATAGTTTTATAAACAAAATTCTCAATGCAAAAGATTAATTATCGATACAAAAGTTTAACATATATTTATTAAGTAATAATGATTTTAATTCTTACTGCATATTGCATTCCATTCAAATTAGTTAAAAAATGAGCAATAAATGGCATTGGACCAAGAAGAAGCTAGAAATAAATAATATAATAAACATATAAAAAAAACTTGGTTCAATTGAACCCGGTTCAAAGTCTTTTTCTGAAATTCAAATTATTTTTTCTTTGCCGTTCACCAGAGGTTGGTATTGGTGTTATTAAGAATATTTATAAGAATATTTGAATTTCAGAATAAGACTTTGAACCGGGTTCAATTGAACCAAGTTTTTTTTAAACGCTAAATCTAGTGACTTAACATGAAATATTAAAACCGCCTAATGCACTATGAAGTTATGCGTTAGAAAGGGTAGGTAACTATCGCGTGCGTCAAAAAGGATTGTACGTGATTTAAACTATTAATTGGAAACCTAAAATTTGTTGATTTTTTTGCATTTTAAGAACAAACTCGCCACTTGCGCAGGGTGCAAGGAAGTGTTCATTATTATTATTATTATTATATCTTACCAGCACCGCATACTTGGATACAATCGTCTCAACACATTTCATCAATTTTTCGTAAATTACCATCATCTTGAATACAGATAATTTTTCCAATACCGTTCTTTGAGATGCATCTAAATCTTTGAACTGTAACACTAGTCTAATAAATATACTATTTAGAAAGTCCTCATGGAAATTGAAGTCCTTCGTTGAAGTCCCTTCAATTTTCGTAAGAATTCCAATGTTTATCAAGTTTATATAAGAGCTAACAATATTTATGACGATGCAAAATTGATATATACTGAGATTGATAACACCAGTATAAAATACTCCATATATACTGCTCAATAAACGCCACGGATTTTTTCCATCGTTATTCACCCAAAAGTAAAAACTGTCTAATTCTAGAAATAGATAAATGCATAAGTCAATCAACTGTGAGGAGATATTGAATATATCGTTCGATATGTATCGATTCAAATCTGGTAATTTGTATAAAACATAATCGATATTTTTCAGAACCTGGAGTGTCTTAACGGAGTGTGCATTTGACAACCATATTACGATAATTGTATAAACTGCAGTTATAAATGTCACAGCATACGAGATTTCCTTCAACAAATTAATATTACGATTTTCTAAAGTCTTGACCATATAAAACAAATGTAAAATACATACGATAGTCAAAACATATAAATAGATTTTAATTGCGTACGAAATTTTAGAAACAACGGAACATTTGAGCGTGAAACTTCTCACACCAGTTAAATGAACTAGGAATGGAAATGGTTCTAGTTTATTCAATAATATTTTAGAATTTTTCAACTCGTAATTAAAGTCATTATCGCTTGTACTTTGATCTAATATTTTTGTTCGCTTCATAACGGTATTTATAATTTACAAGAATATGAAGAATTGAATTATTTTGTTGGTGTAGTTTGTTGTTGGGTTATTTCATTTACAAACACCATTATCATGATTAATGAATAAGTATTTTTTTTTGTTGTTTACATTTTGTATTGTAAAGAACACTCGCATTATCTAGCCATTATTTTGATTGTATAAAAGCACTAGGGAACTTTACTGGTTTTGTATAGGTATATATTTTTTTGTTTCCCCACAAAAAATAAAATGATTAATTTCAGTCCATATAAATTGATATGACATAAATGAGCCGATATTTTATTCATCCAAGTTATGAAACTACACGTTAATATTTGACAAGTACACTTTTTTGTTCATTATTAATCACGTCCATTATAAAATTGATTTTCTCAATCAATAATATGCTCATTTTCTATACTTTTGATTGAAATGATAATGGTTTAGTGGGGTGAGAATAATATCCTTCAGTCAACAATGGTTATCAGGAATAGATAAAAAGCATGATGTATATAAATAACAGTCAGTGATCGTCCATTGATGTACATGGGCCTTAATTCTTTTAAGACTTCTATGACATTTCTACTTTGTACCATGCCTCCAACCATTGTTTCGGTCATCCGACCATCTTGCTCGTGACCTACCCGCTTATACTTTGATGAGAAAATCATACCAAACATTCCAAACATTCATTTCTTCGAATATTTTTTAAACGTTGCATATAACATTGTATTTATTTCCTGTCGGGAGTCAATCTTGGGCTCCCGGTAGGGAAAAAATCCAATATTTGCGTATATGTAACTTTTTAAAAAATATTCGATTTGCATACACATTGGTATAAGTAGGTATACAAGTCAAAAATTAATTTCTGGCGCAGTTCAGTGGTGACATATGTGCGAGAACATTGTCACCTAAAGTATTGGGACTTGCTTTCATTGTTTAAAAAACAATTTCTTAATAGATGGCGTTACAAAAAGGTTTCTTCGTTACTTCATAGATGGTGATAGTGTTTTTTTTGCTTATTTCAAAACGATCAGTTTCTCATTATTAAAATTTATAGAACTTTCAAAATTGCATTCATAAGGTCACTCAATAAGAAGGCATAATTGGTGAACGTTGAGCAAGCGCAAGTGTTGAGCAAGTGATCACATAAACCAGCCAATCAAAGGTCGTAAGCCCTGTAGGTGCCTTGAGTTCCTGGTTCTCCTATAATATTCCCTCTATTGAGATGTTAAAATAATATCAAAAATTATTCATTTCTTTGTAAATTCGTGTCGATAGACTATAGACATAAATTTGATAGAATTAACCAAATAAAACCATTCGTAATGATGGCATACGATGATTTATAATATAAGATGATTATATCATTAACATTTTTTATACTAGTTGAAGATCACTAGGGCCTATTTGGTTTAATTTATAAATATTTTAATAAAATACCGTGTATTGTGTTTTCGATATATTTATTTGTTGATAAAGAATAAAATAAGTACAATTGATGCAGTTTTATCAAACACTTTCACAAAATGCTGTCATTAGGACGACACTCTGTACGATTTTGATATCTTTGTTTAATTTTAAACGAATTTATAGTTTTGACAGATTTCGTTAATATTGCTAATTCTTTAGTTGAATAAACAATAAAGCGAAATTAGTCAACATTCCACAAATGTTGTAAAAATAAGCAAAGTTAATTGAAATCATATTGAACGGTGATATTTTGGGAGAAACACTCATCACCGATTTTGAAAATTTCTTTAGATGTTTCAAATTTTGTTTATCTGAAATAAAAATCGTATAAATAGATATGTGTATACTCTATCGATATCTATGTAAAAAAATCAATTATTTCAAAAATATTTTTAAACACGAAAAAAAAAAACAAGTCAAAAACAATGAATTGTCAGGAATACAAGAAAATCATATTCTCTCCATTCTTTCTCTCATAACTACACATATGACAAGTATTTTTTTTCGTTTTCCTATATTGTAATGAAAGAAAGCCAAATGTTATAAATAGTAATATATGTATTTCTTTCGATTTGAAATAATAATAATAATAAACACTTCCTTGCACCCTGCGCAAGTGGCGAGTTTATTGCAGTATGGCAATTTCTTCCAATTAACCAATGTTTCCAGCCCAAGTTTAAATAAATTTCTCCTCTGCTGGGAATCGAACCCAGAACGCCCGCACAGAAACCAAACGGCTTACCATCTGCTCCACGGCGGTCGGTGAATTGAATTTCCTACATTTTGTTTTATTTAAAAAAATAGTTATTTTTTTATGTATTGTAAGTAATCATAGACTTCTTCAGAGCTGTAGCCTAAGTGCCTTTTCACACGTCCCGGTAAAGGACGGGCCGGCGCGGCGCCGGGTAACTGGCAGCGAAGTGTATGGGCACGTATGGTAGCTTTCACACGCACCGGCATGCATTCCCATACAATTACCCGGCGCTTACCGGGACGTGAGAAAAGGCACTACTCTTGGAACTCGAATCCGATCCCGATTTCAAATTTTCATTTAGAACTTACCTATCTGTCGCCTGCGTACATTCAAACGAACGACTATTACTATTAAAACACACCTACACACTGCGTTCATTCTCCATTAAATGTAGGTTATTATTAGCGAGTCGGATCGTATTGGGATCGAATTTGCAGTGGAGAGTAAGGCCGCAGGTTTTATATCTAAGTGAGTCAGATTACGTTCGCATCTAGTTTTAAGTATTTTTATGTATCATTTTTTACATTGTATTGTATCTAGATGTATAATAAATGTTTTTTAAAAGAAATCTCATTTTTCAGCGAAGAAAAAAATGACGAGGCTACTTGAGAGGGCATAAAATGCTAAATCTAGTGACTGAAAACATGATATATTCAAAACATCTAATACACTATTAAGTTACGTGTTAGTAAGGGAAACTATCACGCGAGTTAAAAGGGTTTTTACGTGACAAAAATTCACTAAAGAAATTTTTTAACAGATTTTTAATTATCTCAATAGAGACGAAGTTGGAATATTTACTGTAGGAGAACCGGGAAATCAAGGCACCTACAGGGCTTACGACCTGTCATCGGCTGGTTTACGTGATCACTTTATGCGCTTGCGCAACGTTCACCAATTATGCCTTTTTAATGAGATCCCTATCAATTCAATTTTGAAAGTTCTATATATTGTAATACTGAAATTCTTTTCGCTTGAAAATAAGGAATTTTTACTACAGCCATCTATGGGTGAAATAATGAACAACAATTTTATTATTTTTTATTTATTTTGTTGTAACGCCATCTATTGAGAGAATTGGTTTTTTGTAAATAATGAAAGCTACAATTCTTATATCTGAGGTGACAATGCATTTTTCGCATATGCAATAATAAAAATATTCGATCACTAAAGAAATGTTGAAAATACCCATGGTATTTATTTAGAAACACTGTTTGACATATTTAAGATATTTGATTTCAATTTGGGGTGTTATGTTTTTATGCTCTCTTAATATCTACTTATTTCAAAAATAAGAAACAGCAATTCCTCGAGCATTCTCTGCGGATCTGCATGATGCTGGCTTAAGCTGTCCATCTGGCGCAAGATGGAGAGGCTTGGAGAAATTTCGTGGCGTCCACACCACATGCACCACACTGGGAGTGAACGTGGATTAAGTATGTACATAAGTAAGTAATAATGGTGCAAATACTTTGCTAAATACCACTTGGTGAGTTAAAATTAAATACTACTTGTTTCGGGAGAGCATGGAACGATGTTTGACTGTGTGGCAATAGAAACTAACCACTCATTCCATTGCCACACAGTTAAACTCTTACACAATATCACATACAAAGGTCATTTAATGAACAGCTCAGAAACAATCGAAATTCACAAAAACAGAAACCGGATACTTAACCCCTACCCCCTCCTACACCCCACTAATCAACATAGCAGCAAACTTAGTAGACACAGCATATACATAACAAATAAAATAAACAAAACTAAATCGATAGAGGAAATAACAACAAATAATTTAAACAATAAAATAAGCGAGATAAAATAAATAAAATTAGGTACTATACAGAAAACGAATATATGAAAATATGTAGGTAATTCTAATAAGTAGGTATGTTGAGTTCAATGATATATTTTTATACCTTTCAATGTATCTGAGTGTACAAAAATTTTTCCAAGTATGATTTTAGTATTTTTGAATTGGCATATAAAAATTTCGCTGGCTACAGACACCATAACGAGACTTATAATTTGTCGAAAAAATAAAAGCTCTCGCACGGTTACTAGAAGAATCGGCTAAAAAGAGGTATCATAATGAATAAGGTTTATTGAAATAAACATCTCAAGATAAAATTTGAGTTGTCTTAATTGATTAAATAAAATAAATTATTATATAAAAAAAATTATAACTTTTTAATTGATTCAAAAGAAATATAAATAGGTATTCTGTAGGTAAAAAAAAAACAAATCCACTAGTAGTTTATACCAAATCCACCAGTAGTTTATAGTTGAATTTGTTTATTTTTGCAACTATGTTCCGTGCGAAATTGGTAAGAAACTCGCCACTTGCATATTTTTTAAGAATGTGGTTTCCTAATTTTATTAAATAGGTATTAAATTATCTTACATCTTTACCCATGGCATTTAATCCAGTTATAAAATGAAGTATAAATGGCATCGGCCCGAGAAGTAGCTGAAAAATAATAAAATTTTATCAAATATATCTCAGTATAAACAAAGAAAGAATTTGTAATTTTATTTTTAATATTTATTTATTTATAAAGCAAATAAATAGAATACAACGAGATCAGTATATGATAATATAAAAAAGTATGATTAGTTCAATAAAGTCCAATAATATGTCTTCATATAAGAATAAGAAATATAAATTTCAAATAAAAATGACAAATATAATACTACATGTAAGATATATTATATACATGAATATGTGTTTAATAGTATTATGTATGTGATATATTGTATCATTGTGTGTATGTATGTGATATATTGTATCATTGTGTGTATGTATGTGATATAGATTATGGATGAATGTGACTATGGTATGTACTATTTATCGAATTGTTGTCCAACTGTCGATTCGTTCAAGAGAATGAAATTCTATTGAAGGAAGAGGCACTGAAAGTCACCCACCGCTTACCCGGGTATCTCAGGCGCGTTAGCACCTCTTTACCCGCACTTACTTGCAAATATTTTTACGCAGGCGGGCTCGGGGTTTGCCGGATGGGCTCCTCCCAACAAACCCCGCCTGCTAAATTATGGACTCTCAGTACCCTCATTCGAGGATGAAGCCTACCTAATGCATCTTACTAATTAAAACTAATCTTAATTTCTAGGTACTTATAACTACTTATAGATATCATCATAATATAACTAAATATCTAACAAACTAATTATCTTAATACTGAAGGAAGAGGCAGTTAAATCCAAGATGCGTGTACGAAGGAACATTTTACATGGTGTAGTGGACTTTTTGCATGCTAATAACACCAACTAGAGGCCTCGCAGCATATATGTTACCATACATAGATTTACTCAGAATTCGGAGTAGAACATTTTATGTGAGTTTTGTGTGTGTGTCTGTGTGTGTGTGTGTGTGTGTGTGTGTCCCCTTATAACTTTTGATCCACTCAATTTATAGAGCCCAAATTTTCAGAATATATAAACAGTTATAGTTTTACAAAACTTTTATACTCAGAATTGTGAATTTTTGTTTCAGTCAGGGGTTATCAACTTTTGAAATTTTGGTTTATTTTTCCATATATCTCAGAAACCATAAAAGCTAGAACGCTGAAAATTGGTATAAACATAGAAAAATACTAAATCTCAAATTTGTTTTTTTCAAAAAAATTCCAGGGTTTCTCAAACATTTTTTATTAAGAAAAATATTTTTTTTATGATAAATTTATGAGTTTAACTGCCTATATTTCCAATTTTTTTTAAAAATTGAATTTAGTGACGACATTGCTTCATACAATTTGTATGGCAGTCGCTTATACACAATATGTAAGAAGACTTAATAGTTTGATAGGTACTTAATATCCAAACATACATACAGAACCATCATGCTGTTTTCATATTCCGGGTAGGAAAAGAGGACTGACCTCCATACTGTCCTATCTTGACATACATACCAACATGTGTTAAAATTTTCAATAATTTGGATTTATGGGTTTATAGTTTTGATTCTTATTCTTCAACTATTCATACTATCGCTATCGACAGTTGGATCTCATGTGTTACATGCAACTAGTAATATGTATGTTTTGAAATCTGTTTGTGATTTATTTATTATATCGAAATGTTTAAAGTATGTATTTTAGTTGGAGCAACTCCGTCTAATGTAATTGTTTTGTGAGTAGTTTGTGTAACATCAGTCGAAATGGAACAAAAACTGAGATCTGAAATTGCATGATGGGCAATAAATGTTCAATTTAAAAAGTAAGTAAGGTGAGTCTACGTGGTTGTGAATCATTTTGAGAAGATACATCATGTCCTTAATTGTATGTATGATATTATCTCTTATATTGGTTAGAAATCGAGTAAATTATCAGCCAAAAAGAATGCGATCAGTCACCGTATTCATTATAAATATCATATTACGATCACACAACGCGCAACAGACTGTTGCCGATTATATCTTCAATTAAGAAGGTACTTCCCCTATCGATACTTTTTCAAAGATTCCATCATTATATTAAAAAGATATTGGTCACACATAATATGATGCTCTACTTTAAAAAGACCTTAAGTCTGTGAAAATCTTAACTTTAGATCTTAATCTTCTATTAACATTCATCGATTGTTCTTGTTGCTTTATGTCTGTTTAGGGGCCGATTTCAGTGTGCATGTTATTTATATTTCATTTAAATGTAAAAAAAATACAAATTCTTACATACAGCATTAACAAAAAAATATACATATTGAACAAAAAAAAAAAAAAAACAAATTAACATAGCATGAAAATAAAAAAAATACATGAAAAATATCCAATATCCATCAAAGAACACTGAAAACAAAAAGAACACAATGTATTAAAATAACTTTTTTATGTATTCAACACCTAGGCGACGAAAAGCGGCGAGACTAGATGCTTTCTTCACATATTCTGGCAAAACATTATGCAATTGTCCTGCCATAACTTATCGTCGGGTAGGTGTGAACTTCAAAATCATAAATAATATATTTTGCAAATAAGGAGATTAAAGTCAATTTTGAATGTATATAGATAAATAAAAAGTAACAATTATGTATATTTATTGTCAATAACATCAACTGCAGAATCATATATTTATTTCGAGTGAATCTGTTGCATCTTAAAATTGTCCTCATTGCTCTGTTTTGTATTTATTTATTTATTTCATCTCACAAATAAAATTTTCAAAATTAATACACAAATGTATTCAACCTCACTAGGAAAAAACCTGTTCCGAGGTTAAATATAATCACATTTTTGTGAGTGACATAAATACAGAGTTTACTGAGTTTAACATTTTACGACATATATAATTTGTAACTTTTGTATTCTCCGGTGTATTGATCATAGTACACTTCAATAGTAATTTATGTTAGGGATATAAGTAACTTCAAACTAGATTTGAAGACAGCTACAATAATTTAGATGTCTTCAAATTTAGGTTGTTTCTTATTCTGTACAAAAAATTATTTTTGTACTTATTTTGTAAAAACTTTTTTAAATGGAAAATATGCAGCGAATGGTGGTAAAATTAGCAAATAATTTTATAATATAAAAAAAACACTTGTTTTAAAATGAACCTGGTTTTTTTATCGGGAATTCTGACTCAGAAGTCAGATATCTACATAACACTGACTTCATCGAAATTTGAAGGTGTTTCACAAATAATATGAAATAAAAAAAGTCTAAAACCTTACCAACACAGCATATTTGGACACGATAGCGTCAACAGATTTCAATAATTTTTCATAAATAATTGTGATTGAAAATATATTACATTTATCCAAAACCTTAATTTGTAAAACATCTAAATCGTTGAATTTTAAGACCGTACGAATGAATATTGTATTCATAAAGTCTTGATGACAATCTATCAATATTTTTTCTGTTTTTAAGCACAATCCAGTATTTATCAAATTAATATAAGAGCTGACAATATTTAATACAGTACAGAATTGATAAACGCTAAAATTTATGGTAGCTGAATAGAAAACAGTTAAAGTATTGTTTATGAAACGCCATATTGTCAATCCTCCGCTTGTAACCCAAAAATATATACCATATAGTTCATGGATTATCAATAAAACTATATCAATTGAATGAAATATTAAATCAAACATATTGTTTGTTATATACTGGTTTGTGTTGGATAATTCGTATTGAATATAATCGATATTTTTTAAAATTTGAATTATTTTCACAGAGTGAGCGTTCGACAGCCATATAACTACCAACGTACACGAGGCAGTGAAATATGTCAGAGCAAATGATACTTGTTGTAATAAAGGAAAATCATTTTTCTGAATGACAATGTATGACAATTGA
Organism: Molanna angustata; assembly: GCA_963576475.1. Taxonomy (NCBI): domain Eukaryota; kingdom Metazoa; phylum Arthropoda; class Insecta; order Trichoptera; family Molannidae; genus Molanna; species Molanna angustata. The sequence continues at coordinate 19,753,740 of OY754976.1, read as the reverse complement.
GACACGCACACGCCTGACAAAAAATACAAATATAATTTTGTGAGTATGGAAATTTTTGATATAAGTGGACAATTGTATACGAAACTCCTCACGCCTGTTATATGAACCAGAAAATGAAACGGTTCTATTTTGTTTAAGATTAATTTGAAATTGTTTAACTCATGTTTAATATTACTGTTTTTATTTATTTTTTGCTTCATAGCGGTAGTCCAATGTAAATTAAATTATATTGAATTAATGCTTTGTTGAAATAGCTTCAATTTGTAGCATAAGGTAACTTTGTGCAAATAACAGAGTTTGTTAATTCATTATTTAATAATTTTTAATCAAGTATTTTAATTAATTAATGTATTTATCTTTACTTATGTAACATTTATTTATAGTGACTATGTCTTTAATTTAACCATAAATGCTTGTGCTGTATATATTGTACATTTTATAAATCTACAGTTAATAAATTCATGTAATAACTACATCAATCTACACGGAATGCAATAAATTTAAACTGTCTTTTATTTTATATGGGTGGTGGCAGAGCAGTTAGCGTGCTGGGTTAGAAATCCAGTGGTCGCCAGTTCGAATCCTACGACGATCGCTTTCGTTCACCCATAGCACAAGCATTTATTCTTAGTTTACCGAATGTATGAGGAAGTATATTATGTACATATTACAGGACATATTTATTCTTTTTTTTAGAAAAAAATAGTAATAAAATATCTATAATAGGTATGGCACAAGAAAATATAATTTACTATTAGATATGTTGTATTCAATTTAACACTGGTTAGAAGGAATTGTAATCGATCATTCCACTACTTGTACATAGTTCAAGTAAGTGTTTGCAATTAAAATACTGTTATTTTATATTGATCTATGTATCTTTTTTTTCAGCCAGTCTCAGATGTGTTTCGAGTTGGTTGAACCACACCACCCATATATATGGTGCTTGAGCTCGCTGTGGCTCACACCCTACCATTTTTCTTTCATTGTCAAATGATGAATTTAGTGTATGAGTAACCTTTTAATGATGAATTTAGTGTCTATGTAAATGTGTATGTATATGTGTGTATGTACGTGTGTATGTATCATGCATGTATTAGTATATTGGTGTGTACCACATGTGTGTGAATGTATATATGTATGAATATTCTTACAATGTCTTTTTTTCTATTTTCATTTTTATTCTCATATTTATCTATAGGTTAAAACATGTTTAAAAATTTATTTCCTCTCCTTCCCCCTTCACATTCCTTCCTTCTTATAAATTATAAGGCAAAACGCAATTGGGGAACTATATAACGTTTCTTAAGGTTATGTTATCTAATCTTGTTACATTAGTTGTACCTGTTTGTTGTCAAATAAATAAATATAAAAAAACAAATATATCAATTTTCAAGAAACTCAATTATTCAAAATTAAAAAATGTTAGCACAAGTCAGACATATAAATTATTCTTAAAGCAAGTGGGACTGTTAAATTAAAATATTATGAATGAATAAATAGTTTTGAGTACTTATACATATTATAAAAAAAACAAAGTAACCCCAATTAGTATGTTACATATTTTGATCAATTACTATCAATCATATAACAATCCCAAGAAAAATGGCATTATTTTTCTTGGGAAATGATGCTTAGATATTGTACTTTCATTAATAATTAATAATCAATTATAATAATTTGTGTACAAAAATAATTAATTAAGGATAGAGTGGGTTCAATTCCGAAGACGAATTAAAATTTGAATGAACATTAAAGTGATTAAAAACAAAAATGTGTTCACCAGGGGGACAAGTCTGGTCCAACCAGCGAAATCAAAACCAACAAGATTACCCATATCATGCATATAATAACTATATGGAGTTTTATAATATCTTTACATGTCATAGAACTCCATATATGGGTATATCCATGATATGGGTAATCGTGAGGGTTTTGATTTCGTCGGTTGGACCAGACTTGCCCCCCAGAACTGTCAATATAAACTGTGTCGATTTTATATATAATACACTAGTAATGATCTTTTGTCATTTTAATCTAATTAAACTTTCTGTATTTTATTCAATCTTCAGAATAACAAAATATATATAGGAATTTAATAAATTTTTACATTTCATTATCCACTATCTACACATTTCTAATAAATTTGCCAAATTACATACATAAATACCATCACGCCATGTCCCTTGCGGGGTAGGCAGAGAGAACCAAACGCCACATTTTTCTATCCTGGCACGCATTTCTGGCCTCGTCCACATTCATGCATCGTCTCATACATGTTCGTCTGTTGCTCACACTTCTAATATTTCCGTCTTTCAGAATATCGTTCACATGGTCGTTCCATCCCTTTCTTGGGCGTCCCCGACCTCTCATTCCATTCCTTTCCGCTCTGTATATTTTCTTCGTCAGGCGCTCCTCATTCATTCTCCCCATGTGACCAAACCATCTCAATGTGTTCACCTTCATTCTAGTAATGACATCTTTCTTCAACTTACATTCTTTCCTTATGTCCTCATTTCTTACCCTGTCATACATCGTTCTATTGCAAATTCTTCTTAACGATCTCATTTCAACTGCATTTATTCTGCTTTCATGCGTCTTCTGCCATGTCCAGGTTTCACTTGCATACGTCAAGGTTAGCACTACGATGGCGTTATGAATGGCAACTTTGGCATCCTTTGATATGTTGCGGTCAATCATAATTGGTCTAAGTGCTCCATTCACTCTGTTTCCTGCCATAACTCTTCTTTCGATCTCTTTATCAAGCCGTCCATTCCGTTGAAATATGCTTCCCAAGTATACATATTCGTCGACTTGCTCGAGCCATTCGTTCTCTACCCTTATTTTACACGCTGTTCTGCTTTCACTCTTTTCAAAGACCATTGTCTTTGATTTGCTAGCATTCATCCTAAGTCCGTTCTGTATGCATCCTTCATATACCATCCTTCATTACAAGATACTGTTACTCTTCCATACTTTCTGCTAATAGAACTTTATCGTCTGCATACATCAAATCTCGCACCATTACAGTACTCAATTTCAGTCCCTTGCTTTCATCCTTAAGGGCTCTTATGCCAAATTTGTACAGTTAAATATTTGTAAATGAGTTAAATATTTGTACATTTAATAAGAAATATGGTACTGGATAATTTACATAAACAATAAACAGAATAACTGGGAGATTCTACAAATAAACTGGGAGAATTATTTGGTAATGTCACTTATGTGAAATGTGTGAGAAATAATCGAGTAGGTAGGTAGATATTTTCTTTGAAATACCTACAACAGCAACTAATAAATGCATTTTAAATGCATTTTTTTTTCAGCAACAAATAAACCACGGAAACTTTGTATTAACCACGATGAGTTAGTTATTTAATTTCACCGGTTTTTAAGCGACTTCTTCTTCGTCAGAATGAATTCCAACTAACTTCCAATTGAAACCGATTCACACTTCTATAGAAATTCATCAGGTGTAGTCCGTCCTGGGAAAAAAGAAGCGATCGTTTCGAAACCGATAAAATCAAAATATATAATTCACTCATGGTTAAAAAAAAGGACTGACGTGCTTTTAGATAGATTTATCAGAACTTAAGGGGGCGACTGCTGCCAACTTACCTATTTTTTTTCAATTTGATATTGCATCGTTACTACAAAACGAATCATATTGAAAAAAATAAACTACTTAGTTGGGATATTAATAAAGAAAAATATACTATCACTTTTTAATAAGGTTATGCATATATTTTTGTTGAACATTTATCTTATATTTCTAAAAAACTATAAGGTATAGAGCAATATATATTATTAAATTAAAGAAGAACAAAATATCTGTAAAAATATGTTGTGACGTATCATTAATGCATCAGGTTAAATAAATAAACCAAAAAAACTTTTATTTCGCAATGGCGCTTAATGGAAAATGAACGTTTTTTAGGTTTCTTTACTAAACCCGAAGCATTAATGCAACGTCACAACATATTATTCCAGATATTTTTGTCTTCTTCAATTTAAAAAAAAATATGTTCTCTACGCCTTATAGTTTATTAAAAATTTAAGATAAACGTTGAAAATCGGAGTATGCCATTATTTTTCTACAACAATTTATACAGAACAATTTTAAAAAGTTAAGGTATATTTTTCTTAATTAACACCCAAACTATCTAAATTATTTTTTTCAAAAATATTTGATTAGAAATAATGATGGTAAGTATATCAATTTGATAAATAGGTACGTTGGCAGCAGTCTCCCTGTAATTGAATAGACTGAAAGAACCTCATTAAAAAAATATTTATCGTGCAAGTGAAAATAATTTTAAAAATTTTCTTACCAGGATAGCATACTTGGATACAATCGCATCAACACATTTTTGTAATTTATTGTACATTATTTTCATTGTTAATATATTCAATTTATCCAAAACTTTTCTTTGAGATATATCCAATTCATTGAATTGTAGGACAGTTTTAAGAAACGTCGTATTTAAGAAATCTTGATGATAATCTATTAAGTTTTCGTCCATTTTTATAAACAATCCAATATTTACCAGATTCACGTAAGAACTAACGATGTTCAGCACAATGCAAAATTGATAAATGCTGAGGTTTATAACAGAACTATAGTACGTTGAAAATAATCGGTTTATCAAGTGCAAGATATCGCTCGAATCATCGTGGGTTGTAATCCAATAATAGATAGTAAATATTTCTTGTAAGATAATTAAAAATATGTCGATTGAATGTGAAGAGATATTGAATACATTGTTGGTCATGTACCGATTGACATTCGGTAGTTTGTATTGGACGTAATCGATATTTTTTAATATTTGAAGTAATTTGTCAGAATGAGCGTTTGACAACCAAATTACAATCAATGTATATGTGGCAGTTATATATGTTATACCTATTGAGATGCATTGCAACATGGGGTAATTGAACTCCTTAAATCTGTTGAGCATATAGCCCAGTTGAAAAACGCTTATTACTGATAAAAAATAGAAATAAATTTTTGTCGGCCAGAAGACATGGGAAATCAACGACGAATTATAAATGAAACTCCTAACGCCGGTTATTTTCACTAGAAAAGGATATGGCTCCAATTTGTTTAAAATTGCTTTAGAATTTCTTAATTCCAAAACACTGTACTCGTTTTTTATTTGATTAAAACGAATTTTTCGCTTCATTGCGATAGCGTTATTTTGTAAGTAATTACGATTAATAACGAATGGAATTATATTAATTGATTTTATTTTAATTTTAATGGAAATAATTAATCATATTGGGATAACTTTGGAGACGACGCTATCATTTATTAGATGAAATTAATAAATCAAAAATAAATATAAATATATACAATAACTTCGTATTAACCACGAGTTTGAGTAATTTAGGTCGAACGTTTTCGAAGCTAACACCGATTCTTCATCCGGTCAAACTTATACTAAATCGGAATTGGGTGGCTTTCCTGGGAGACAATCGACGTTTCTCCAGAATCGTCGGGTCTTCTTGATTTTTTCTTCTGTCTGACAGATACATTGAAGTGTGCACAGAACTAATGCTTTCATTTGATATTATAGATATTATATTCCAAAACCCGTGAGAGGGTTTTCTACAACCACCGACATCTACATTGTATATGAGGACTATAATCGACAGCGAAAAAATATCTTACATGTAAAAGTTTGTTTTTAAAAATTGTTTATGAGGAAGAGTTTTGAAACAATTACTTTTTTTTTGTTATTGTACAAAGTATCCTCGCTCTTATATTAATTTTGGTTAATTGCAATCAATTAACTCCATACATTTTGACAACATTTCTTTTCAGTGACAACTGTTCTTATAAATATATATATATATATATATATATATATATATATATATATATATATATATATATATATATATATATATATATATATATATATATATATATATATATATATATATATATATATATATATATATATATATATATATATATATATATATATATATATATATATATATATATATATATATATATATATATATATATATATATATATATTAATTAATGTACATCAATTGTGGACAAAAATAATTGGTCTGTCTTTTTTTCATTTTATATTGTATTTTTTCTATTTACTTTATAAGACTGTATTTGTCCCTTAAATAAATAAATAAATATTTAATTTATACAAATTATAATAAAATTAAGTTTATTAATATGTGTACTATCCCTGGCCGGAAAATTCATCTATGAGAATATGTGTTGTTAAATTTACTATAAATAATATCGGCGATTCTTCGTTGTACTGATTTACTGTACTTAAACCAAATATTATGTAGTCTATCTGCTTTTTACTTATATAATTAATAATATCAATATCTTTAATATTCAATCCATAGCAGGTTGTACGTATAAAATAATAGAAAGAGTATAGTTTATTTAAATGAAATACTTTTATAGCTACATATACGCAAAAATTGGATTGGAGGCAATGATATTTTTTGACAAATTTTTAACATGTCAATAGAGACGAAGTTAGAATATTATAGGAGAACCAGGAACTCAAAGCACCTACAGGGCTTACGACCTGTCATCGGCTGGTTTACGTGATCACTTTATGCGTTTGCGCATATCCTAAATAGGGTTTTTGAAAATCTGATATTGGCGCCACACATTTTAATTTACTTTTTACAGGACGATTCGGATGACTGACAAAAAAAAGAATTCTGTAAAAATAAAATAAACATTATGTGGAAAAAATTTGTATAGCCATTTTATTTTTAAACAAAATTTCACATGAATTCTATTTTAAACAAAAAAATGTTTCATGACGAGTTCATAACTTTTCGTTTTCATATAATATGTAGATTTTAATATTACAAAAGAACATCTTACTATAACACAACAAGCAGGTAATTAATTAACAACTAAAAAATAAAGGTAATTATTAATTACATACCAAAATAATACAACCTGCACGTTCAAGATTTACCAAAAACTTTCCCTTTTAAATTATTATCACATCACGTGATATGATATCATATCATATCACATGAATTATTTATTTATTTCTTTACTTATTGCACATGATATAATTACACTGGCGGGCTTATTGCCACTATGCAATTTCTTTCAACCAACTAGATTATCGAGTGACAAAATTATATATGTACATCAACAAAAAATTAATGCTAAAAAAACAAAGAAATTATACATCATAGCAAAAAAAGAAGGATTGGGAAAGAACAAGAATAGGAAATCGAGATCATGTGTTTAGGGATAAATATTCCTTATTTAGTAAATATTACGTACCTAGCAAAGGAAATGAAGGAAAAGGAGAGAAATCAGGTATTTTCGGAGAGATATCTCTGCTTTAGTCTTTTCTTGAAAATGGAAAGCGAGTTTGACGAAGTTATATCGGGACTCAAATTATTCCAGAGTCTTGGTGAACGTTCTTCAAAAGAAAAGCTGAAAAATGCAGTGTTGTGAATAGGGATAGTTAATGTAGTACGTTCAGCAGATCGAAGCGATAGGCCGTGATTAGATAAATAGGTGAATTTGGTATTAAGGTACTGCGGTGAGTTAAAGTTAAAGAGCGTATCGTATAGAAGAGACAAAATATGTATATTTCGCCGTTGTCGTATCTTAGGCCAATGAAGAAGATTACGGTAAGAGGAAATGTGATCAATTTTTTTAAGTCCAAAGATGAAGCGGATACAAAGATTCGGAAGGCGCTCGAGTTTGTTGAGATGCTCCTCGTTCGCATCCAATAATAATACATAGGTATTCAATACTATATTATGACATATTTAATACTATGGGTGGTATTACTGGAGTTATTTGAGAAAAATGGAAGAAAAAGGTAAGGTCCCCGTACTGCGAGAATACTGCTTACAAAACCTCAACTTTTTCTTATAATTTTCTCAAATAACTCCCGTAATACGACCCTATATTTTCAACTGCTATTTAAAACTACACGCTTTATTCTACTTATACAATAGAAAATGGCAACTTTAATATATTGGAAGTTAATATCGTCCTAGTGGTAGTGAATAATATAACATAATGCTGAATAAACATACCTAATATATTATTTAACAAAACAAACTTTCATAAGTGTTATCTTAGAAGATGTCGTTATTATGTATGTACTTAACTTCTTTAAGATGGTTGAATCATCAGCTGTAGGTAGGTAGGTAGGTACAACAATTACCTGCCTAAGAAGTACTTTACTGGTTGTGTGGTGATAATGATTCTTACTACAGTAAAGCACTCATTATCGAGATTTTTACTACATAGTATACATTCATTCATATAATGTAGGTATCTACGTCGGCGTCGCTTAAAATATTTAGGTAATACATATTTAATCTATTAATATTTATTTTCTTTAATTTCTTATAAATCTAATTTAGTACATTAATACCATTGGGGTATATCGCGGGTAATCCTGGGCTGTGCAGCCACTGATGATGATGATGATGATGATATCGCGGGTAACCAGCGACAGGTTTGCGGGTGTAAAAAAGCAGGAGACATGCGTGTATCTCCACACACACACCAGTCGCGTTTGTCCTAAAAAGGTACAACATTCAGAAAGGATGGTGAACCTCATTGCTAAATTATGTGAGATGTTATCTATTTATGTAACAGGGTCATAATATGTATCGTTTATTAATATCAAAAAAGGTCCAGGGCAAATCGCGGCCCGTCAAGTGAATCAGTGAGGCCCGCGAGCAATCTGCGCCAAAAATCAGAAAAATATTTTTTTCTAAAAAAAACTTAAAACTAGGCCATTTCAAAAATAAAAATGAAGCAAATACTTTGCTATATACCACTTATTGAGTATAATTAAACACTTCTAGTTTCGGGAGTGCACTCTTCCCATCGACAGGTGAATTATAACATGAGATTCTATGTCTACAAAGTGTGTTGTGTTGATTGGTGGGGTGTAGGGTGGGGTAAGGGTAAATTGTGCGTTGTTGTGATTGGTTGGACAGAAGAATGAGGGACGGATAACGCGATCAATAAGTGGTATATAGCAAAGTATTTGCTTCATTTTTATTTTTGTCATCATGGACTACCACAAAGTTACCGTCAAATCTATCAATCTAGGCCATTTCATTCACGCACATTGCAATTGAAAATAAAAATAAGGCAGAAAACTTTCATTTCACGGCGCGGACTTTGTTTTCTTAAATAAACACATGACAACTGTCATTTACTCGCTGCGCGGACCTTATCTTTTATTTAATAAATAAATAGATTTTTTTTCAAATGAAATGAGGGAAGTTAGTATTTTATTTCTGCGGCCCTCCGTTCGATTCTGAATCTATTCAATTCCGTTATTTTTGAAGTTTGCCCATCCCTGATCCAAACAGTAGGTACCTATTTTTTCTATAGTGTGATCAACCAATTCAGAAATGTTTAAATTACGCATTTCATGTTATTATTTTATTTTCCTCCCTTTTTGCCTGTACTTACCTCAAAATATAAATTTATTTACCTGTAAATGTATATAACTGTAAATGAATTTATCTGTCAATGTAAAATGTAAAACTGTAAATTTATTTACTTGTAAACAGTTGCGAAATAGCTTATAGAAGCCGAAAACCTTGGCTTGCCTATAAATATAAAGGTTAGAAAAAACTGTCGTTTTGAAAAAATCAGATTATTTTTGATTTTTTTATCGCAACAATACTACAAGATACAGGTATTAAAACAAAGATATAAACCTTTTTAGGCCAACAATATGTAAATATTATTTTGACGTGTGATAGAAAAATATTTTTCATGACCACAGCAATGAACAACGAAGAAATTATGCTACTAAATCCTTAAAGATTTGACATTTTCTTTCAGGGTTTGCGTAGTCTGAAGATTCTAGGCACGCCCCTGCGTGTAAATGTTTTTACCTGTAAATTTATAAAACTGTAAATGTATAAACATTATACATGTATATGTATTTACCTGTAATGTATTTAACATGTAAATGTTTGTACCTGTAAAAGCATTTACCTGAAGATGTTTTAACCTTTAAATATATTTACCTGTAAATGTATTTAATTTATTAATCTGATATTTGTATTTATCTGTAAATGGGTTCACCTGTAAATGTGTTTACTTGTAAATGTATTTTAACACTTTATTAAACTCCCGATGGGATACATAGTAATTATTTATTTTATTTTTACTAAGGACAGTACACAGTACATGCATACAATTATTGGCTCAGTTGGTTAGGTACCTGGCTGCTGATTCAAAGGTCCCGGGTTCGATTCCCGGTGGAGACACGATTTTAATTGTGTTTTTAGTCTGGATCTGTGACGACGATTAATATCGTAAGTCTCCAGAATGTGGCAACTTGTTATTAGGTGCGTGTTAAATTAACATTTGACATAGTACCTGTTAGATGCCCGAGAAGTAATGTAAAATTAAATAAATAAAATAAATTATTAAAAGTAAATAAATAGAAATACAAATACAACATGAACCTCTTACGTACTATACCTTATATCAAAATAAGACAGTAAAAAGTGTGAATTAGTGTGGGTGCGCGCATGAGAGAAGAGTAACAATAAATATGTGTGTATAAATTTTTTTCAATTATCCATATATTTCGTAGGTATCTGCTTAATTTTACAGCAATGAGAAGTATATTTACGTTCGCAAAAAAAATATAAAACATGTGTTTTTTATTGTAAATAATTAGGGTTTTATTGTTAAATCACAGATGTTGTATGTAGTTGTACAATGTACATAGCTACTTGCAATTTACCTCAGGTCGACCGGTTCACGGTTCAGTCTCAAGTCGACCCGGTATGTGGTAGGACGTTGGCTTATGTTTTATTTAAAAAAAATTAATTATATCATTATGTGATACTTGTAAACAAACTTTTTTATAACAATCTTATTAACATAAATATCAAACGTCTTATTTATTTTCGACCTTCCTCATCTAAAAGTGTAAACAGTGTGAAAATCATATAAAAAACAAATGATCGCGAATAAAATATGTTTATATAGTGTATAATAAGGATTATTTGAATACTTCTTCAACTCATTATTGACCAAGTAATTTGAGAATATTTTCGAGTCCAAAATTAAGTGTTGTTTATGTGATTAGAATAAAATTCATAATGAAGTCAAAATATTTATTTGTCAATTGGATTTGTTTAATTTATATATTTTGTGAAGTCCTCTACGTATCAGGTATGTTTATTTGATGTTAACAATTGAAAGTGTTATTTTACCATTTATTATAAATGATTTATGTTTTATGCTTGCAACAATAAAAGTTTATGTTATTTAACACCTAAGTTTAACTTTCAATGTTATTATATAGGTACAGGTAAGCAATTTAATGTTTATTTCTTATACACAGGTTTTGTTATTATTTATTTATAAACAAAACAAAACTTTTGACATTTAAATTTTTTTTTTTTTATTATTTTGTTATTATCTATTTATTATTTAGCCAATTATAAATAAAAAGTGAAATTGAAACGATAGATTTTATATTACTAGTTGCATGTAACACATGAGATCCAACTGTCGATGGCGATAGTATGTACCAATAATTGAAGAATACGTAGCAAACTATGAATACTTAAACACAAATTAATAAATATTTATTTTGTTTTCTATATAAAACATGTAGGTATGTATGTCAGGATAGGATATAAAAACAGCATTATTGTATGTATGTATGTTTGGAGATTAAGTATCAAACTATTAAGTCACCTTAGATATTGTGTATACGCCATGCCAGTGCCATAGAAATTATAAAAACGATGTCGTAACTAAATTAAATTTTTATAAAATTGTTAAAAATAGTTTGTGATGTGCTAATACAATATTCATATTTTTTATAGAAAATTAAATTGTCTAGTTGTGGTGTTATGGCTTTTTTGATATTTTTAAAAACTTTGAAAATATAGGCAGCTAAACACATAAATTTATCATATAAAAATATTTTTCTTAATAAAAAATGTTTGAGAAACTCTGGAATTTGAGATTTTGTATTTGTTTATATTTATACCAATTTTCAGCGTTCTATCTTTTATGGTTTTTGAGATATTATATGGAAAAATAAAATAAAAATTCATAAGTTGATAACCCTTAACTGAAACAAAATTTTAAATTCTTGAGTATAAAAGTTTTGTAGGTCTATAATTTTCTATATATTCTGAAATTTTAAGCTCTGTGCATTGAGCGGATCACAAGTTATAAGGGAACACACACAGAGACTTACAGTCACTCACACTAAATGTTCTGCTCCGAATTTTGAGTAAATCCATACTCATAACATATATGCTGCGAAGCCTCTAAGTTGGTGTTTTTTGACTTCAAAGTTGGAAAAACCGTGAAAAATATATACCTGACATACAATATCGCGTATCTTGGCTTGTAAGTTTGTCGATATGTTAAGAGTAATAAATTCTCTAAAACAAATCGACGGTTTGATTACATCATGGAGTGTAACCGCCGACAGGACATTTTTTTAAACGTTAGTGTAGGATAGTAACAATCGATGAATATTTGTTCATGCGCAGAGATCCATCAAGCCTAGATGCTTAAAATCCAGCAAAAATAACAATGAAAAAAATATTACTCCGGATTTAAACTCAGAACCAGGATCTGCTCAAATTAACCATTTTGATACGAGTGTCGAATTTATTTTTCAACACAGATAGCGTTTACTTTGTAGGATTCAATTTTAATTTACATATATACTACATACACTGATTTTTTACCCTTAAAAAATATTCTTCTAAAACGGAAAGACAATTTCGACTGGTGAAGGCTTTTGCAATAAATAATCTTGAAATAGAACAATGTGGTTGTTTTATTTTACAATTTAATACGTTAAATATTCTTGGGTAAAATTAAGATATAAACAGAGGCTGGAGATCCAGCGATGCGGTCAGAACCAGCTGGTTTTATTTATCATAATTAATGTAAAAATTCAAATGTCATTTTTATTAACAACGTTGTTTCACAATTTGTACAAAGAAATACGATGATATTAAAACATTATTCAAATAAATATCATCTTCTGATATGTCAACATGACATGTGTGTTATGCAAACGATATGAATATATCGATTTACCTAAGTAGAGAGTGGTGTTTTAATTAGGTTTTCGCTAAGAGGGTTACTGTTCCTAAGATTTTTGTATTGGGGGCGGTTCTATAATAAAAGTAGGATGTGACCTATGTTGTCAAAGGTGTGTGAGTGGGGTCCCACATATACTACGTATCTACATACTACGTATCTACGTATCTACGGTAAAGTGCACGCAATATACAACAACTGCCAGTGCCGTAAAGGCAGATGTAGTTATGGTGAAATTTTGAATATAATAGAATTAGATATAATTAAGCCATATGGAGAGACTGGATGAAGATTGACAAACAAGAAAAAATTATAAATTTGAAAAAGAAAGATGATGAGCGATGGGGTAGAGCAAGAAGACGCTTCTGGAGAGATCACAGCAAACGAGTATCCTGCAGGTAGGAGAATGCAAGGACAACTGGGCATCTAAATCCCAGGAGCAGGTTCCGAAAACAATAGGACATTGTCCTAAACGAAGCAGAAGTAGAAAAAGGAAGAATGAGAGGTAAAAGCCGGCCAAGAAAACATTGGCAGGACCATTTATACAATATTCTGAAAAAGGTAACGTTAGAGGTTTGAATAACAGGCGATTATGTACATATGTATGAATGTGAGTGAGGGGATAAATATAGGCACAGACAGAAGTATGAAGTGCTCGGCTCTCTCTGCCTATTATTATAACAAACTGGAGTAGGTATTTAAGTACGTTTTATTTAAATATGGCATTATAGCTCGATTCCGGGTTCGATTCCTGGTGGAGGCACAGTTTTTTATTGTTTTTTCAGTCTGGATCCTTGAGACGATTAATATTGTGAGTCTCCAGAATGTGGCAACTTGTTATTGGGTGCGTTGTTAATGTTTTATTTGACATAGTACTTGTGATTTGAAAACACAATTAAAAACTGTTTCTCCACCGGGAATCGAACCCGGGACCTTTGGATCAGCAGTCAGATACATAAGCAACTGAGCCACGAAGGCCGATATGTGGGCTTTATTTTACATGGGACACAAAATTTTATAAAACATCATACTTCATATACGAAACTATCGTGGTGTAAAAATATGCACTCTCTACATGATATCTGTTGAGAAATTGGTAAATTGATAAAACGAAAAAAAAAATTAAATAAACCTCCACATATTCAAAGAACAGCTTTAATTAAGAACCACTGTTTCGTGTTTTTTACTTCTCAGCATAAAATAAAGGGTGAATGTGTCATTCATTATTTTTCATCTCAACAGGTTACCTGCGCATCTTCAAGTTACCTATCAAGGACTTCTAGACCTCTCGTGCTATTTAAAATTTAATATATCCCACTGGAAATGTTTTCATTGACTAAATTGAGACAAAATTATCAAAGGTGTCTGAACCGCGGCGTTTTTATAGAGCTTAATTAATAATTAACTGATGTAACTGCGATTTGCAATCCATTATCTTCGAGTTATTTAATTAAAAAAAAAAAATTATACCTATTGCATCTTCGAATGGAATCTTCGAACTAAAATTAAATATCGAGCTGACTCTTTTATATCTGCCTTTTTAGATATGAAGAGACTTGTGTGTAAGGGTGAACGCATGTGTCGTGTTTCCTTCTATAAGGTAGGTACTGCGCATCCGCTTTCATCCTTCCTCTTTCATCCACTTATCCTTCATTGTGGGATATGCCGTGATGATATGACTGAATGAAGAATATCTATACACCTAACGTCGCTGAACGCAAGGTCATTATCAAAATCTTGACTTAAGTGGTGCCTATCGATAGACTGGATGGCACTGTGTGAAGAAGTGACACCTTTTAAGAATTGTTTTCTGCTGTAATTTTTTCTATAATTCAATAATTACTAGTTGCATGTAACACATGAGATCCAGCTGTCAATAGCGATAGTATGTATTATTGAAGAATACGTACCAAACTATGAACACTTAAAAACAAATTAATTAATGTTTTAAGATATTTCTATAAAAAAAACTTAAATATTGAATTAAATTATCTTGTTGGGGTGTTTCGGCTTTTTTCGATATTTTTAAAAACTCTGGAAATATAGGCAGTTAAAACACAACGTTATCATAAAAAAATATTTTTCTTAATAAAAAAATGTTTGATAAACTGGAAAAAAAAAATAAATAATGTATTTGTCTATATTTATTCGAATTTTCAGCGTTCTAGCTTTTATGGTTTTTGAGATATATTATGTTGACAAATAAAGTAAAAATTCAAAAGTTGATAACCCCTGATTGAAATAATAATTCAAAATTCTGAGTATCTATAAATTTTTTATAGGTCTATAACTTTTTTATATTTTCTAAAATTTTAGGCTCTGTGCATTAAGCGGATCAAAAGTTATAGGGGACACACACATACACAAAATGTTCTACTTCAAATTCTGAATTCATCCATATATAGAACATATTATATGCTACGAAGTTGGTGTTGCAAACACAAAGCATGCAAATAGTCCACTACAACATACAAAATGTTCCTTCATTTACGCGTCTTGGCTTATAACTGTCGATTCATTAAGAGAATTAAATTCTCTTGAACGAATCGACAGTTGGATAATTTAATTGTATTCAATGTAGGTTACATTTAAAAAACTATAATTTAAAACATATTTCTTCGATGATGCTGAATAAGATGGATGCTATTTGTTGACTCAGAAATGCTGATTTGTAAATTATGTCGGTGAATTGATTTTTTTCCTCAAATTGTATAAAAGATGATATTACTTCATACATACATACCTACATGCCATCACGCCATGTCCCTCGTGGAGTCGGCAGATAGAAACGATCACCACATTATTTCTATCTTGACACACATTAATTTTGAATCCGGTTTTTGTAAATGAAACATATGGTGGTATGATTATTCAAAAAATATCGTAATTGAGAATCCCAATAAATTATACATAATTTTTATATTGGACTATTTTTAATCGAAAATAGAGATGTGATCAAATTAATTTTTGTCACGAAATTAAAGTGTCATAGTTGATATTAAAATCTGAACGTGTCTTAATGTTGTGCAACCAATGTGGGGCAACCTTCATATTATATCGTGATGTGTTTAATGTTCTCTTCATATTAATGCAGGGTTGGAACAATATACTTATATAATAAATTTGAGTTCAATATAATGAAACATAATTTGCAATTTTCCCTCGTGTCACTATATTAAGCTACATTTTTAATTCAAAAAGTTATTTGATCTTATTATTCGTTTTGGTTTTATTTGACATTCTTATACCTACATATACGTTTTTTAGAATTACTTCATTTGCTTTAAAACATATCGTAAAGTGTAAAGTAACGATATAAATATCCACCAAAAAACTACTAATTTTTCAGCGGATTTGTGAGATTATCCAACTGTCGATTTGTTCAAGAGAACATTTTTCTCTTAACATATCAAGCCAGGATGCGTATTTACATTTCAGTGTTGATTAGGAGGCCTCGAATTAGGCACTAGTTTGTTGCGCTTGCGTTCCTGCTAATACGTGTTCAATTCAAGGCAATCAATTATTGAATATGGAACATATATAGCCACGAAGTTCGCGCGCTATTTCATTTCGCTCGCATTTCGTCTGTCACTGTCACATTTGTTTGTATTTTGTTCACAGATTATATTGTAGTAATCAGTAATTTTGTTTAAGTAAGTATATATATTATTTTTATATTGTTTTTTTTATATTATTTTTGTTCTTTTCTATGTAAATGGTTGTTATATACCGTAAATAAATAAATAAATAAATAAATAAATAAATAAATAAATAAATAAATAAATAAATAAATAAATAAATAAATATATAAATAAATAAATAAATAAATAAATAAATAAATAAATAAATAAATAAATAAATAAATATATAAATAAATAAATAAATAAATAAATAAATAAATAAATATATAAATAAATAAATAAATAAATAAATAAAATATGTAAATTAAAATTGTTATTTTGGACAGTTTTAAAATTACAAATTACGAAGGAGACAAGGATAATTACCAATGTAAAATTCGATGCTCTATATCTTGTGAAGGTAATTACGATGTCAAGTGTAATTATTTCATTGAAAAATTCATGAGTACCAATCTCGTACAAAAATATTGTCTTAACAAATTTTTATGATATAATGTAGATGTGTGTAGATCATTAATCTATTGAATCAAAAAAATCATACACAAAAATCCCTATAACAAGCTCAATCAATACGTATAGTAAAATTTATAAACCTGTGTATAATTGAAAGACGCGTGCTTTAAATTCAACACGAGTTTTTAAGTTGCCTAATTGTGGCAGTACTTGCCTCCTAGTCAACACGGAAAGGTAAATACGCAGCCAGAATATATGAGATTTGTATGCAGGGTCTATATTTTTCACGGTTTTTCCAACTTATGTATGTGTGTGTATCCCTTAATACTTTTGATCCGCTCAATTCACAGAGCCTAAAAATTCAAAATATATAGAAAGTTATAGGCCTACAAAACTTTTATACTCAGAATTTTGAATTTTTGTTTGAGTCAGGGGTTATCAATTTTTTAATTTTTACCTTATTTTTTCCATATATCTCAAAAACCATAAAACCTGGAACACTGGTATGAATATAGAAAAATAGAAAATCTCAAATTTATTTTTATAAAAAATTCCAGAGTTTCTCAAACATTTTTTATGAAGTAAAATATTTTTTATGATGAATTTATGTGTTTAACTGCCTATATTTCCAATTTTTTTAATAACAATGAAAAAAGCCGTCATACCCCAACTAGATAATTTATTTTGCTATAAAAATTATTAACACTGTAGTGTACTACTATAAGATAATTTAATTTTCTATAGAAAATATGAACATTGTAGTAGTAGGTACATCTTGAACTTTTTTTTTTTAAATATTTATAAAAATTGAATTTAGTGACGACATCGTTTCATACAATTTGTAAGGCAGTAGACACTACACAATATCTACGGGGACTCGGGGGATAGTTTGATACTTCATCTCCAAACATACATACATACATACTATCATCCTGTTTTCATATTCTTGGTAGTAAAAAAAAGACTGACCTCCATACTATCCTATCCTGACATACCTACATGTTTTATATAGAAAACAATATATCTTAAAATGTTTATAATGTATGTTTAAGTTTGGAACGTTATCTTCAATTATACATACTATCGCCATCGACAGTTGGATCTCATGTGATACATGCAACTAGTGTACATAGAATAAATGCTTGTATTATGTTCCATTAGTTGTTTAAGAAGCAATATGAAATTATTAACATATTTTAATTCAGCCATATTAATTTTCATTATTGAATTATTTGGTAGCATACAGATTATTGGCGTTATGGTCTTTTAAAATGTATGAATATTTGTAATAAATCTTTAAAACATTAAAAACATTAAAAAGTTGCAAAGGAACGATGATGATGTGATGATGATGATGATTTTGATAATGATGTGATGATTATGGTGATGATGATGATGTAATACTGATGGTTATGATGATAATTATGATGATGATTTGATGATGATTATGATTATGATTATGATGATCACGTGATGATGATGATGATGATGATGATTTTTATTATGATAATGATGATGTAATGCTGATGATTATGATGATGATGTAATGATGATGATGATGATTAATATGATGATGATGTGATGATGATGATGATTATGATGATGATGTGATGATGATGATGACGATTATGAAAATGATGATTATTTATTTATGGCCTCACGCTATTTTGGTTGGATGGAAGAAATATTATTGTACATGTAGTACAATAAATAATTGATAATGATGGTGAAATATGCAATATCACCTACATTTTGCAATTGATGTTCTTAAAAAAACTACATAAAATAAAACGTCTAACATCTAACTGAAAACAAATGAATAATAAAAAATGTTCAAAGAAATAACAGATATCGCTAATACTAAGAGAAATATCAATCCATCAAACTGATAACTAGATAAGAATAAAAAATAAATAAATAATTATAAATGTATTGTCCGACTCTGTAGAAATCGTACCGAATCTGTGACAGCGGTATCAAATTATTTAACCATCGACACGCCCTTGTTTTTATTTGAAAATTCATGTTATTAATATTACATACACCATGCTATTGTATTTGCACTTCATTTGAATAATGCTTCCATATATATTCTATTAACAAGACAAAACAATAACTAATAATTGCATTAAAAATCAGCAAATCGTCATCGATGAATTCTATTTATAGATTAAATATTTTTTTATTGAATTGCTCGTATGTATGTAATATGTATGTAGTAGAAAAAGACTCACGATTGAATAACATTTAGGTATTCATACTAAAATATGTTTTTAATTTTATGATATCTAGTCCAATTATAAACTTGAGTATTTGCGGCACCCAACTTTACCGCCACTGCATCATTTCTTCAAGGGGGAATATATGTAAACTAAAATATCGCAGTTGAAATGCAAAATGTTTCTAAAAATAATACCTTAAATACAATTTTAAAATTCAGCATAAATTCCCCTGAATAATATCCTTCTTACAGCGTTTTTATTTAATTGCTAGAGAAATCATTAGCGGTATAGCTTATAGAAGCCGAAAACATTGGCTTGCCTATAAATATAATATGTAAAGAAATACACAAAATAATATTTGATCAAAGGTTAGAAAAACTGTCGTTTTGAAAAAAATCCCAATTATTTTTTATTGTTTTATCTCAACCATACCTACTACAGGATCCAGGCATTGAAACGTAGATACAATCCTTTTCAGGTCCACAATATGTCAATATAATTTTGGCATGTGATTGAAAAACAACCGCTGCAATGAACAACGAAGAAGTTATTGCTAAAAAACTTCAATATTCGACATTTCCCAATTTTCTTTCAGAGTTTGCGTAGTCTGGAGATTCTAGGTACGCCCCTGAGAGAAATACATATTTTATGTGCATAAAATAAAGATTGCATGAAGTCAAAGTTTTTTCATTACAAGTCAGATTTGTTCTTAAAATGCAAGAAAAACAGAAAATTTTGGGTTTCCGATAGTTGAAATCACCTTTTAAACCCTTTTTTAACGCAGGCGATTTTTACCCTTAGTAACACGTAACTTCATAGTGAATTGGGCGGTATAAATACATCATATTTTCAGTCATCGGACTTATACTAATCTACTTTTCGTTACATCTACAAAGGTATATGCCCTCTTTATCAAAATAATTCATAATAATTTATGAATATTCGTTATCCTTAAAAAAAACTTCAACGCATAGTTAAGCGCGGTACTTAACAGTAAGTTGTTTAACTCACGCGCATTCATTATAATATAATGAACCTAGATCAGTACAAAAAATAAATCACGCACTAGGTACCTATATTTTGCTGATGATTCGAATGGGGAACAAATTCAATTATTGACTGTCATAAAATAAGGTTAAGAACTTAAATTTTTGTAGTTAATGTAAGAACAAAAAAAACAAAATAAAGTTTAAAGTGCACTTTACACGGACACTATTTTCAACGCGACCCGGTATCCAACGCTTAAAATAGTATCCAAAATACAGGTTACTCCAAACATCGCTTTACACGCAACGCTTAAAACACCATCCAAAATAGAGGTTACTCCGAGCATCGCTTTAGTACTTTACACAGTTTACACAATTATATGTGCAAATTTTTAATATAATATAAATAAATGTATATCGAAAAATTATATTATAAATGTTTAATAAAGTATATCGAAAGTTTGGACACTTTCCAAATAAGCAAAATACATCGCGAGCGAATGTCACACGTAAAAGTCAACGCAAACGGCAGCCATTTTGACTCGTCGGTAACGACGACAGCGAATAATTTTACAGATTTCTGTTTTACCAAAAAGGATGAAAATCGCGTTGAAAATAGAACACGTTCTATTTTTTTGTCCATCGCGTTGAAAATCCCGTCGAAAACCTGAAACCCGTTGAAAATAGTGTTCGTGTAAAGTGCACTTAAAAATCGTGTATCTTGAAAACAATAAGGAAACTGATTCGATGAGACTATCCAAAGAATGATTATGAAGGAAATTGCTTACATAATTAAACTGTTCTACATATTTTATTTGGTATGTATTAGGTAATATTTTTAAGAAAATATTTAAAGATGAATTGAAACGAGTAAAGTATATGAATAAGATTAATATAAGTATAGACATAGTACCTACTCAATAAAATCAAATATAATCGGCTGACAAAACGAAATTTTAGCAACACCGTGCAATATGGTTTATCAAATCAATATGTGGTTATATGTAATTCATATTGAATCAAAATTGTATTAGAACGAACACAAGATGATGTAACATTTTATAACGAAACTATGGTGTAATGACTTTAAACACACTTAGATGGAGATAAATCCCATAAAACAAATTACAATATTAACTTTTTTATAAATATAATGATTTGTATAACGCGGATGTGTGCTACAATTATTGGAACATTATTGTAATCATTAGATAGGTATACTATACATATTATATTACCTACATACAAATAAACTAGTAATGAAAATTTTAATGTTCACATTAATGAATCGATTTAGAAAGCATCAAATAAACTTATATAATAATACTGAATAGTATGTATCGGCAAATATCTTGATATATTTTAATATTATTAATTATTTATTTATAAAAATAGGCAACTAAAAACAACAGTATGATTTCAACAATATAACATAAGTAGTTAATTGTAGTCAGCCCACCTTTAATTTCATATTAGGTACATGTAGGTAGGTACTCACTGCTGGTAACAAAACATTGCAGTTCACGGTATATTTTCTGATAATATTTTTTTCTTTTCTGTTTACGTTTAATTATCTCTGTTAATTATTTTGCATCCAAAAACATGTAACCACAGGGCAAATTGAAAGAGTACTGCCTCAGAACAGACTTGTCTAGTGAGGCAGTAAATTTCCAAACAGGAACAATTGTACATACTATGTTTAAGTATTTTTAAAATATGGTTATTTTTTGTTATTGTTATTTATATGTGTAAAAAATGGAAATAAATAATTTCATTTCATTTCAGTTAAATATTCTTGTCTTAAGTACTGGACTTATAGAATATATCCTTTCCAAACTATTGTATGTGGTAAGGCATCGGTACAGTGGCGAATTCTGAGCGGCGTTGAGCGCACTTAAGACGAACTATTGTTTTCTCCTTAATTTGGGACCCCTATTATTGAAATTACGAAAAAATATAATATGCCATTTATGTGAAAATTTTCAATATAAAATAAGGATAGTTATATTTTAAATAATGATATTCAAAGGTGAGTCGAGTCAGGTTTTCGTTTTTGTTAAAACAAAAAAAAATGATTCATTGTTTCTTTATTATGTAGTAGTTTATTTTTGATTATATGACAGCTGTCAATTTTCTCGATGTTTCATTCGCTTGTTCCACTTTTCGTTCAACAGTGTTTTATCTTGATCTCGTTTTCTTCGTTTGACTTTGCATAGCTTTCTCAGGATTTTGGTCGAGAGATTTCTAATAAACAAACGATACCGCGAACGTCACACGTCAAAGTCAACACAACACAACGGCAGCCATGTTGACTCGTCGGCAACGAATAATTTTACAGATTTCTGTTTTACGAAAAACGACGGAATACGCGTTGAAAAATAGAACACGTTATATTTTTTTTTCCACCGCGTTAAAAAAACCCGTGGAATACATCGTCCGCCAAACCTCTTTCGTCCGTCTAAACACTTAAGTGTTTTTTTTATCTACAAACTTGGAGGTTTGTTTGTCTGTTAGGTATGTTGAAGTCAATAATTTTCGGTGGAGAAGGAGATAGTTTGCATAATTGGATAGTTTCACGTAAAAATTTTTCTGAACAAATTAGATTCGACTTATTTTTTATTTTGCAAAAAAATGTTTCGTAACATTCGTAAAACATAACAATCATTTTGACAATCGACAATGGTCCATTAAAATATCTAATATGTAACAGAAACATTCGGAATCTATTTGCCGTAGGAGTAATACAATATTATTACAATTTAATTATAATAATACACACCCAGACTCACACACCTGGTATATTTGGGTCATTCAAAACAAGGAATGATATTCGACAGAGAATGTTGTTAATTGGAATTTATTTGAATTATTATGCCCACAATCGAAATACCCATTCTCGGACGAGCAGATAAAATAATATAAATGGAAAAAAAATCACAGTTTATTTTTAGGTAAATTAAAAAAAAATTCAAAAAGGTTAACAATGAACTTAAATTTTGATAAAAAAATGACAACATAAATATTAAGTATGTACCTAACTTGACATGGCTATCCAAGTTAAAGTATAAATAATGCTATTTTATTTAACGAAGATTTAATATTTCAACAAATAATTATTAAAAGTTACACAGGTTGATTAGTTGTAATAAGTGAGGAATAAAACTGTTACTAACAAATGGTTTCTTTTAGTTAAAACATTAGTCACTATTCACAATTACAATTTATAAGAATAAGGAAAACATTTGGAGTAGAGGACATCGTTCGGTGGAGTAGATCCAGAAGAAGACATTGGAGGGACCACGTAGCCAGGATGGACAGTGATAGACTTGTGTATATAGCGGCGAATTAAATCCCCTCTGGCCGCCGCCTACCCGGATGACCACCCAAGAAATGAAAGGCATAGTTTCTGAAGAACAGGACTGGGTCGACTAAACGAAGAAGAAGAATAATAATATATATGCAATTTATTGTCACAATGAGAGAGTTTGAGATATTGAATCGAAACTGGGCCCGCACCATTTCCTGTCCTCCATATTCCAACTGTCGATTTGTTCAGGAGAACTTTGTTCTCTTAACATATCGACAATGTATCAAGCCAGAATACGCGAGAATTGTATGGAGAGGTCTACTTTTTTCACGGCTTTTCCAACTTTGAAGTCAAAAAACACCAACTTAGAGGCTTCGCAGCATATATGTTCCATACACGGATTTACTCAGAATTCGGAGTAGAACATTTCGTGTGTCTGTGTGTGTGTGTGTCTGTGTGTGTGTCTGTGTGTCTGTGTGTGTGTCTGTGTGTGTGTGTGTCTGTGTGTCCGTCCCCCCCTTATAACTTTTGATCCGCTCAATTAACAGAGCCTAAAATTTCAGAATATATAAACAGTTACAGGCCTACAAAACTTTTATACTCGGAATTTTGAATTTTTGTTTCAGTCAGGGGTTATCAACTTTTGAATTTTTATTTTATTTTTCCATATATCTCAGAAACCATAAACGCAAGAACGCTAAAAATTGGTACAAACATAGACAAATACAAAATCTCAAAATAGTTTTTTCAAAAAAATTCCAGGGTTTCTCAAACATTTTTTATTAAGAAAAATATTTTTTTTATGATAAATTTATGAGTTTAACTGCCTATATTTCCAAAACCTTTACAATTATCGAAAAAAGCCGAAACACCCCAACTAGATAATTTAATTTTCTATAAAAAATATTTAAGTTGTAGAAGAAGATCTCAATTTTTTTTAACAATTTTTTTAAAAATTGAATTTAATGACGACATCGCTTCATACATTTTGTATGGCAGTCGCCTATACACAATATGTAAGAAGACTTAATAGTTTGATACTTCATCTCCAAACATACATACATACCATCATGCTATTTGCATATTCTGGGTAGGAAAAAGGATCTTCCTCCATACTATCCTATCTTGACATACATACCTACATATGTTGTATAGAAAACAAAATATCTGAAAATATTCAATAATTTGTATTTATGGGTTTATAGTTTGGTACATATTCTTCAACTATACATACTATCGCTAACGACAGTTGGATCTCATGTGTTACATGCAACTAGTATATAGCATTGATATAGTTGTCAATGCGCAGAGCGCAAATTTGTGTATTTTTGCTTCGTTGTTATAGGTGCAAATCGCCCCCCCCTTTGGCGAAAACTATACCTATATCATCCAACTGTCGATTTGTTCAGGAGAACTTTGTTCTCTTAACATATCGACAATGTATCAAGCCAGAATACGCGAGAATTGTATGGAGAGGTCTACTTTTTTCATGGCTTTTCCAACTTTGAAGTCAAAAAACACCAACTTAGAGGCTTCGCAGCATATATGTTCCATACACGGATTTACTCAGAATTCGGAGTAGAACATTTCGTGTGTCTGTGTGTGTGTGTGTCTGTCTGTGTGTGTGTGTGTGTCTGTGTGTGTGTGTGTCTGTGTGTGTGTGTCCGTCCCCCCCTTATAACTTTTGATCCGCTCAATTTACAGAGCCTTAAATTTCAGAATATATAAACAGTTACAGGCCTACAAAACTTTTATACTCGGAATTTTGAATTTTTGTTTCAGTCAGGGGTTATCAACTTTTGAATTTTTATTTTATTTTTCCATATATCTCAGAAACCATAAACGCTAGAACGCTGAAAATTGGTACAAACATAGACAAATACAAAATCTCAAATTAGTTTTTTCAAAAAAATTCCAGGGTTTCTCAAACATTTTTTATTAAGAAAAATATTTTTTTTATGATAAATTTATGAGTTTAACTGCCTATATTTCCAAAACTTTTACAATTATCGAAAAAAGCCGAAACACCCCAACTAGATAATTTAATTTTCTATAAAAAATATTAACATTGTAGTAGAAGATCTCAATTTTTTTTTAACAATTTTTTTAAAAATTGAATTTAGTGACGACATCGCTTCATACATTTTGTATGGCAGTCGCCTATACACAATATGTAAGAAGACTTAATAGTTTGTTATTTCATCTCCAAACATACATACATACCATCATGCAATTTGCATATTCTGGGTAGGAAAAAGGATCTTCCTCCATACTATCCTATCTTGACATACATACCTACATATGTTGTATAGAAAACAAAATATCTGAAAATATTCAATAATTTGTATCTATGGGTTTATAGTTTGGTACATATTCTTCAACTATACATACTATCGCTATCGACAGTTGGATCTCATGTGTTACATGCAACTAGTGATAATTCGAACGGTTTTACTTCAACTATACTATATAATCCAACTGTCGATTTGTTCAGGAGAACTTTGTTCTCTTAACATATCGACAATGTATCAAGCCAGAATACGCGAGAATTGTATGGAGAGGTCTACTTTTTTCACGGCTTTTCCAACTTTGAAGTCAAAAAACACCAACTTAGAGGCTTCGCAGCATATATGTTCTATACACGGATTTACTCAGAATTCGGAGTAGAACATTTCGTGTGTCTGTGTGTGTGTGTGTGTCTGTGTGTGTGTCTGTGTGTGTGTGTGTGTGTCTGTGTGTGTGTCTGTGTGTGTGTCCGTCCCCCCCTATAACTTTTGATCCGCTCAATTTACAGAGCCCAAAATTTCAGAATATATAAACAGTTATAGGCCTACAAAACTTTTATACTCAGAATTTTGAATTTTTGTTTCAGTCAGGGGTTATCAACTTTTGAATTTTTACTTTATTTTTCCATATATCTCAGAAACCATAAAAGCTAGAACGCTGAAAATTGGTACAAATATATGTAGACAAATATAAGATCTCAAATTTATTTTTTCAAAAAAATTCCAGGGTTTCTCAAACATTTTTTATTAAGAAAAATATTTTTTTTATGATACATTTATGAGTTTAACTGCATATATTTCTAAATTTTTCAAAAATATCGAAAAAAGCCGAAACACCCCAACTAGATAATTCAATTTTCTATAAAAAATAAAAACATTGTATAAGCACATCTCAAACTTTTTTTAACAATTTTTATAAAAATTGAATGTAGTGACGACATTGCTTCATACAATTTGTAGGGCAGTCGCCTATACACAATATGTAAGAAGACTTAATAGTTTGATAGGTACTTAATCTCCAAACATACATACAGAACCATCATGCTGTTTTCATATTCCGGGTAGGAAAACAGGACTGACCTCCATACTGTCCTATCTTGACAAACATACCAACATGTGTTAAAATTTTCAATAATTTGGATTTATGGGTTTATAGTTTGATTCTTATTCTTCAACTATACATACTATCGCTATCGACAGTTGGATCTCATGTGTTACATGCAACTAGTTTTTAGAGAATTTAATACCAAATTTGGTATTTTCCAACTGTCGATTTGTTCAGGAGAACTTTGTTCTCTTAACATATCGACAATGTATCAAGCCAGAATACGCGAGAATTGTATGGAGAGGTCTACTTTTTTCACGGCTTTTCCAACTTTGAAGTCAAAAAACACCAACTTAGAGGCTTCGCAGCATATATGTTCCATACACGGATTTACTCAGAATTCGGAGTAGATCATTTCGTGTGTCTGTGTGTGTGTCTGTGTGTGTCTGAGTGTGTGTGTGTGTGTGTGTGTCTGTGTGTGTGTGTCCCCCCCCCCTTATAACTTTTGATCCGCTCAATTTACAGAGCCTCAAATTTCAGAATATATAAACAGTTACAGGCCTACAAAACTTTTTTACTCGGAATTTTGAATTTTTGTTTCAGTCAGGGGTTATCAACTTTTTAATTTTTATTTTATTTTTCCATATATCTCAGAAACCATAAAAGCTAGAACGCTGAAAATTGGTACAAACATAGACAAATACAAAATCTCAAATCACTTTTTTCAAAAAAATTCCAGAGTTTCTCAAATACTTTTATTAAGAAAAGTATTTTTTTTATGATAAATTTATGAGTTTAACTGCCTATATTTCCATTTTTTTTTAAAATATCGAAAAAAGCCGAAACACCCCAACTAGATATTTT
Source organism: Molanna angustata (assembly GCA_963576475.1). Taxonomy (NCBI): domain Eukaryota; kingdom Metazoa; phylum Arthropoda; class Insecta; order Trichoptera; family Molannidae; genus Molanna; species Molanna angustata. The sequence continues at coordinate 19,725,832 of OY754976.1, read as the reverse complement.
AATTTTATATAAAAAATATAAACATTGTAGTAGTACATCTCAAATTTTTTTTAACAATTTTTATAAAAATTGAATTTAGTGACGACATCGCTTCATACATTTTGTATGGCAGTCGCCTATACACAATATGTATGTAAGAAGACTTAATAGTTTGATACTTCATCTCCAAACATACATACATGCCATCATGCTATTTTCATATTCTGGGTAGGAAAAAAGGACCTTCCTCCATACTATCCTATCTTGACATACATACCTACATATGTTGTATAGAAAACAAAATATCTGATATAAATAACTTAATAGTTTATCCTAAAATATTCAATAATTTGTATTTATGGGTTTATAGTTTGGTACATATTCTTCAACTATACATTCTATCGCTATCGACAGTTGGATCTCATGTGTTACATGCAACTAGTTCTAGAAAAATCGGCATGTCTTTGCTGGTATATAACGGACGGCGCGCAGCATCCTCATTGGACCACGGCAACGGACACTCCTGAATGGCCGCGATACTGTCAAACTCGCGTCGCTACAAGTATTTGCTAAATTAGCACATATATATTTATAACAAAAAAAAAGAAAATATATTTTATAATGTAATCAAATTTAGAACAATTAATGTTGACCTTTACTGGGACCCATACGAATTTGAATAAATCCGATCCTTTTTCATTATATAAGTGTCAAAAATGCTACTCTAACTAAAACACAGACTAATAATAATAGACATGGCATGACCGAAATTTCGTTGTACGCACCACTTTACTGTGCATAGTTAACAAATGGATTTAAATATCGAAAAGCAAATACTTTTACTCCAATATAAATGTGACATTAATATCCAATTTTGTATTTGAACATTGAATGTGTTTGGAATAACCCTGTTTTACCTCACTTTGTGTACTAATCACCTGACCTAATAGTCGTAGCTCATGTCTGCTCTGTATATTTCCTAACCCTGTGAACTAACACTACTATAATCAATATAATCAATTTTTTTAGTAAAAATAAATTACCATTTTAATGAATTTATTAATGTAGGTACCGACCTAACGTTCACACCAACGATTTTTTTTAAAATCAAACAGACAGCCGTTGTAATAGATTTGGTTACATGGTATTGTTTTACACTGGATACGTGATTCATGATGCTATGGACTTCCATTCTTTCATAGCGAACAAATAATATGCATATTATAAGAATACTGCTGAGAGAAAATGTTCATTCATATTGAATAATAAATAATAACGAGTATTATATGTTCAACTCTTGCTTGTTTAATTCGATTGTTAAGACATTGTTTGATCGGGCGAAGGTAATCGTGAACTATACTTTCTATGAACCATTTTGCAGTGGCGTTTCAATGAATTTATTATATTCAGTGAATTGTGTAGCTAAATAGTCGGAGAAATCAAGGGGGGGAAATCATTGACTGTCGTTGTCCATATAGTAAGTACCTACTAATAAACTACTTCTTAGACTATTTAGAGTTTACGGCCTCTTGTGGTATGAATTCCCTGCTGTCTTTAGGGGATTCTTCCTGTAATCATTATTTCATGGTTTTCTATGAGTGGTCATAAAAAGTATGAAATAAAATTTGGCAAAAATTCAGTACGATTTATAGCAAATTCTAAACGAGAAGGATCATACCTATATCATAAATATTGTCGAGTAAATTTTATATACCGAATGCGTTGTTCATTTAATATGCTAACACACCATGTCAGTATTCCATCCCTTCGATAAAATAAATAACTAATGTTTTTATAGTTTCCGGCAATTAACTTGAGAATTTTCTTTTGGGAGGGAGGTGGTTTGCACATATACCAACCAATAAGAGTCCACGTAATTTCACAAGTTATTTGTGGATAGCTGAAAATAATTCAATAAAATTCAATGCGTCATTTTAACATTTTTTATGTACTTTATAAAACCGTGTTCACAATAACAAAGAAAATATAATTGAAATTATCTTGAGAAATTTAAAATTTAATGCGTCAAAGCATCATTTTCTACGCCTTTTATAATACCTTGTTCACAATAACATAGAAAATATATTTGAAATTATTTTGAGAAATTTAAAATTCAATACGTAAATGCAACATTTTGTGCGCCCTTTATAAAACCGTGTTCACAATAACAAAGAAAATATAATTGAAATTATCATGAGAAATTTAAAATTTAATGCGTCAATGCAATATTTTCTACGTCCTTTATTAAAGCGTGTTCACCATTACAAAGAAAATAAAGTTGAAATTATCATGAGAAATTTAAAATTTAATGTGTCAATGCAACATTTTGTGCGCCCTTTATAAAACCGTTTTCACAATTACAAAGAAAATATAATTGAAATTATCATGAGAAATTTAAAATTTAATGCGTCAATGCAACATTTTGTGCGCCCTTTATAAAACCGTGTTCACAATAACAAAGAAAATATATTAGAAATGATCTTGATAAATTTATTTTTTTAATTCTTTTGACAAATGTTTTTTTTTGCAAGTAACCTTGAAACGCGGTCAAACGGCGACACCGACGCGTAACAAATTACAATAAACTTATCTCTGAATCTTTGGAGCAAATTCAAGGTGAGGTCCGAGGCAAATAAATCAAAACATGTTTCGCATTTTGCGAAAAATTACACCATAAAAAAATAATATAATAATAATTTCATCAAATAAAAAAAACGCTCTCATAACTATGGTTCACAGGACTTCACTTTTAATTTCATACGAATCATTATAGGGTGCATGGCATTAATTTTTGAGTACAGGAATGGGTTTGGGGTCCTTTAGAGTTAACAGGAGGTACCCGACCCTGAGAGGTCAGCTGAAGTATCCGGAAAGCCTTTAAATTGGATTATTTTTTGTTTTTTGCTAACAACTCGAAAACTAGGTTCAAGAGAAAAAAATATTCTAATCACTTCAAAAGCTGATGAGATTTTCTACATTTTTTACTTGTGAAAAAAGATTCTATCTTCAACCATTCTCGAGCTATGAGATATACAGGAGTACAAAAAAATATGAATTCGTTGATTGGACTTGTACTGGCCTAGTATCCATTTTCAATAAGCAGCGTTAGTGAACCAGCCCCTATTACTGAGAGTTTTTATACTAAAGACTTCTTCTTCCTTTATCTTATCAGTTCATGCCGCTAATTAGATGGGTTGATGGCAGAGTAGTCCAGTGGTCGCGAGTTCGAATACCTACTGCCTCGACCGATTTCGTTCACCTATAGCACAAGCATTTATGTTTTATTTAGGGAATGTAGGAAGATGTATATGTACTTGTTTAACAAGGACATATTTATTTAAAAAAAAAAAAAGAAAAAAAAATTAATAGTCTACTGTGATATAAATTCCCAACGTCACGCCAATTTGTCTGGGTTCATCTAAATAACGATACATGGAAGTCAATCAACTTGAATTCTAACTACGGGTCCATTCCAATATTTTCTTCTTTGTCTACCTCATGTGAAAAAGTCTTCCTAATATATGGTCGGCCTTCGTGGTTCAGGTGTTTAGGTATCTGACTGCTGATCCAAGGGTCCCAGGTTCGTTTCCCGGAGAAGAAACAGTTTTTGATTGTGTTTGGATCTGTGAGACGATTAATATCGTAAGTCTCCGAAATGTGCCAACTTGTTATTGGGTGCGTGTTAAATAATTATTTGACTTATTACCTGTTCGAGAAGCTATATTTAAATAAAATAAAAAAAAATAATACACATTTTCTTATATTAAAGACTACTTAAATACATATAACGAGAATCCTTAAAATGACTACCACACTGAACTATGCATTGAACCCATTCCACGAAGACAACCGCAGCACTATAAAACAGCTTATATTTTATACAAAAACTTAAATAACAACTAATCTTTCTAATCTAATTTATTTTCTATATTTAAATGTCTCGTAGGTATATTTCATACATTTGGAATCAATAATTACTTTAAAGTACTTCAAATTATTGGTATATGCATATAGAAGTGAGAAATTTTATGCAATCCAGGGGAACAAGTCCCGTCAAACGATATTATAAAACTCCATTATGATAATTATATTCATGATATGGGTAATCAAAATGGTTTTGATTTCACTGTTTGACCGGACTCGTCCCCATGGTTTTAAAAAGAAATCTCAATAGAAAAACGTGTTCACTGAATCGATGACTGAATTTATGAACGAAAATCTTTTATTTGCCTTTCATGAGTTTTTACAATGAATAATAAACAATTTTATTGCAAAATTATTTCTGAATCTAGAAATAAAACTAAAAATAATTATTGATAAACCGTAATAAAGTAATTAGATCTATAGATCTGATGATCGGATCGATGATCCAATCGATGATAGTATAAATCACCGATTACCTAATATAATCATTTAACTGTCTCCGCTTCGGCGGCTAGCCGTTATGGCAGACGAGCACATTAATAGATGCCGACTGCCGACTAGGCTGTCATGATCTTCAACATGACGGAAGAACTACTTTTCTTCGCAGTTCAATAGAAACAACATAAATAAACAGGTTGTCTGATCTTTGAAAAAACAACATTAATTAAAGACTGGTAATTAATTTAAGCGTGCATAATGAATCGATGCTTAATTTGGTAATTAATAAAAATACAATTAATTCATTATATGAAAATTTTATTTGTGCAATAAGAAACAAATAAATATATATTTCTTATAAGGATAATTCATTATTGGTTCGAAGTATTTTTTAAGATGTTATGATAATGTTATTTATTTATTTATTTATTACAACTTCATTTTTTACAATATATGCATATATACAATGATCAAAATGCCCCACTAGGTTTGCCTGTTTTGGGGCTGTCATTATTTAAAATATATAGGATTTTTATATATTTATTTATTTTTTATTTATTTATTTATTTATGTAATTAAATTTTCCCAGTTGGTAAGCCGTTAGGGTTATGTGCGGGCGTCCTGGGTTCGATTCCCAGCAGAGGAGAAATTTCTTTAAATTCATTTCTCACGTTAATGTTTCTTCTCTGGGCTAGAAACACTGGTTAGTTGGAAGAAATTGCCATGCGGCAATAAATTCGCCGCTTGCGCAGGGTGCGAGAATGTGTAGTCATACTAATAGTCATTTTTGTATGAGTACAAAACAGTACCTATGTTCACTATAGAAACAAATTTAATACCAACATATAATAGCGATATCAAATTGTGTATTTATCATTTAAATCGGAACATGCCTGGAAGGTATAAATCTGATAGAAGTATGACGTATAGGTTACTTTGAAGATAAAAAACTGTAAGACCCAATTGATTTTATTATCAACACACTTAAATGAATTTGTTTGAAAATAACTAACAGCATCCGTTCTCGTACATGTTGACTAATCAGAAATATAAAAGTACCTACCTAAATAGCGTTTCGTTATTTATTTTATAGGATTCAGGAAATATTTCATACTTAGATCATTTTAGAAATAAATTAAGATTTAAATATATGCATAAAAGATTAAAATTATGAAGTATTGTTTTATGATCACAGTGTATGTTTCAGATACCTATTTATTTTCATGTTCTGGTAAGTTAGATGACTGACTCCTTAGTCAAAGTTACGAGATTCAATATAATTCGATTCATAGTAGACATTCACAACGTTGTAAGGCCTTACTTACTATTTAAAATACGAGTTTAATCCAATGCAAAATCAGTTTTGGCCATACAAAAACTGGGTAAGTATCGGCTTAAACACAAATTGCAAATAGTAAGTTAGACTTTTAGGGCCTTACTTACTATTTAAAATACGAGTTTAATCCAATGCTGTCAGTTTCGGCCATACAAAAACTGGGTAAGTATCGGCTTAAACACAAATTGCAAATAGTAAGTTAGACCTTTAGGGCCTTACTTACTATTTAAAATACGAGTTTAATCCAATGCTGTCAGTTTCGGCCATACAAAAACTGGGTAAGTATCGGCTTAAACACAAATTGCAAATAGTAAGTTAGACCTTTAGGGCCTTACTTACTATTTAAAATACGAGTTTAATCCAATGCTGTCAGTTTCGGCCATACAAAAACTGGGTAAGTATCGGCTTAAACACAAATTGCAAATAGTAAGTTAGACCTTTAGGGCCTTACTTACTATTTAAAATACGAGTTTAATCCAATACTAAGTCAGTTTCGGCCATACAAAAAACTGGGTAAGTATCAGCTTTAACATAAATTACAAATAGTAAGACCGTTAGTATTTTGCATATATTATTGAGACGATTAAAACAGCTAAATAGGATATGGAGGAAAGGAAAGAGTGAAATAATGAACTAATGAAATAAAATAAATAGAGGGAAGAAGAAAAGGCAGCAAATAAGAGAAAATTTGTAGTAATGAACCTGATTAATTATAATTATTTTTATTTGATTTATTAGTGAGTCAATGGCTTACTAATGTTTAATCAATTATATTAACTAATACTCGGTCAGAAATCTTAAATTAATGTTTTTCTTTATCTTTTGATTCAAACCTCTCACTGTTCACTGTTCTTGCTTATACTAGGCCCCTGAGTCAAATCGAAAACGCTTAACGATATCGCCAAACGCTATTTTTTTGTAAAGCGGTTTCGATCTGACTCAGGGGCATGGTCTACGTATAAGCAATACTATCACTGTTCATTCTGGCTACATGGTCTATAAGCAAGCTTGTCACTGTTCATTCTGGCTACATGGTCTAAAAGCAAGCTTGTCACTGTTCATTCTGGCTACATGGTCTATGTATAAGCAAGCTTGTCACTGTTCATTCTGGCTACATGGTCTATAAGCAAGCTTGTCACTGTTCATTCTGGCTACATGGTCTATAAGCAAGCTTGTCACTGTTCATTCTGGCTACATGGTCTAAAAGCAAGCCTTTCTCTATTTATTTAAAAAAATAATATTACAGAATATAAACCAGGGAAAATATTAAGACGTATTTAAAGTTACACGTACTTTCCTAAATATTTTTATGAGGTTGTTATCAATGTATTATTTTTTATTTTTTTGTATTAGATCCAAAAAAATAAGTACCTAGTATACAAATTTCAATGTAGATTTTATATAGGTATAATCACTGTAAACTTTTATTTGATTATATATTATATTTGTATTTCCCGGATATTATTGAAAACAATTTAATACCAGACTATTTATATTTGCTAGTAATTAATTGGATAACCGGTAGGTATATACTTACTATATAATACATGTTTGCTTTGATCGATTGCATGAAAAAAAACATATAGTACTATATTAATTTTGCATGGTTTACGTCTTACTGTAAGAATTATATAATCAACAATCTTATTATTGATGTAATCAATTTGATCATTTTAGAAACGGAAATTTTGTTAATGTTGTCAGTTGCCGTAGCATAGTGGCATTATTTGCGTAATTCTTGTTTCTTTCGATAACACTGTTATTATGAAGAATTTTGAAGAAACCGATCGCCGTGGTACAGTTGACTAGCCGTTCGGTTTTTGTCCGGACGTCCTGGATTCGATTCCCAGCAGAAGAGATTTTTTTTTAAATATTAATTTCTCTCGCAAATATTTTTTCTCTGGACTGGAAATACTGGTTAGTTGGAAGAAATTTCCACACGGCAATAAACTCGCCACTTGCGCAGGGTGCAAGAAAGTGTTTATTATTATTATAATTAAATTTCCACTTGACAATAAACTCGCCACTTGCGCAGGGTGCAAGAATGTGTTTATTATTATTATAATTAAATTTCCACTTGGCAATGAATTCGTCCGATACGCAGAGTGCAAAAAAATGTTACTAATAAAAGAATTTCTACATTAGGTCATTACTACATTAGGTCATTATTACATTAGGTCATTACTACATTAGGTCATTACTTCATTAGGTCATTAGGTAATAAACATTTATTTTCCATTTAGCACCTTTGTGATAAAAGTTTTTTTTGTTTATTAACTTAACCTGATGCATTAATGCTACGTTTTAATTCATAAAAAATATAATGCTCTATACCTTATATTTTTTTAGAAATTTAAGATAAATGTCAAAAATCAGGGTATGCTTATTATTTTCCTACAAGAATAAACACAGAACATATTTAAAAAGTTAAGGTAAATTTTTCTTTATTAATATCCAAACTAACTAGGTTTTTTTTTCAAATTTTTTCGTTTTTTAGTAATGATGCAAATTCAAATTTAAAAAAAATAGGTTACGTTGGCAGCAGTCACCCTCATAAATAGAATTCCATTGTACTCTCTGTCAAGACACTCAATTTAAACGAATAAAAATATTATGAAAGATGTTTCAAATTACCGACCAGTTTCCAAATTGCCCATTTTGAGTAAACTCTTGGAAAAGATCGTGTACGATCAAATGTACTTTGCGGTCAAACTCCATTTAGATCCTAAACAACATGGTTTTGTTAGGGGACGTTCTACTAATACAAATTTAAATGTCTTTCTAAACGAAATTCATGACAACCTTGATAACAAAAGACAAACTGACGCAATATATACAGACTACTCAAAAGCCTTTGATAAAGTGGACCATCTAATTCTGACTAAGAAACTAAAACTTTTGGGTATTCACGGTGATCTTCTTAGGTGGCTAAAATCATACCTTATTAATAGAAGCCAAATAGTAGAGTACGGTGGTCATCTATCGTCTGCAACACAGGTGCCATCGGGTGTACCTCAAGGTTCCCATTTGGGGCCTCTCTTATTTAATATTTACATACATGACATTGGATTATGCTTCAGGAACAGTAATTACATATTATACGCTGACGATATGAAAATCTACAAAACTGTTATAGACATTACTGACTGTGAGGACTTGCAACTTGACCTTGATAGACTAACTTCTTATTGTGTCTCGAATAAGCTGTTACTAAATGTAAAAAAATGTCACTCCATAACATTCTCTAGGAAAAAGAGTACAATACAATACACATACACAATCAATAGGGAGGCGATTGATATAAGAAATCAGACTGTAGAGACTTAGGTATACAACTGGACAGTAAACTTTTATTTGACAAACACATTGACACAATTACACTGAAAGCTTATAAAATGTTGGGATTCCTGATGAGAGTATGCAAACCATTCACACAAGTGAAAACATTTATCTTACTATATAACACAATTGTTAGAAGTCAATTGGAACATACATCAGTCATCTGGAATCCACAATATAATATTTATATTAACAATATAGAACGAATACAACAAATATTTTTGAAACATATGAAGTACAAATTTGGTAATAACTACAAACATGAATTGCAGACTTTACAGACAAGACGAAGGACCTCAGACTTAATGTACCTTTATGACATAATAAACTTCAATATTGACTGTACAGACCTTCTGAAAATTATTAACTTCAACATACCAAACAGACGAACAAGACACACCTCAACGTTCTTTTTAGACAAAAAAAAAACACTAATGCCGCTCAAAATTCGCCATTGTACCGATGCCTTACCACGTATAATAATTTGGAAAAGATCAGGTCCGTGGACATATTCTGTATGTCCAGGACTCTTTTCAGGAGCCACGTTAGACAGGAATAATATTTTTTTTTTTTATTACCAGTAGTGAGTACAATGCACCATGAAATCAAAGGTGGGCTGATTAAGTTACAATTACTTATGTTGCTTACAATTACTTATGTTATATTTGTTTAAAAAAATATTATTGTACGTTGCCCATTTTTTCAAAAAAAAAAAAAAAATATTTGTTTCAAGTATGTAGACCTCTAGTTTCTAACTATTCAACCAAAGACCAACCCAATATTATCAAAGTTTGCTGACTGTCAGTGCTATAGTGTTTAGTATGAAGCCTGGGGCAACCTTAAAAGGAAGTCTGTAATAGGTAGGTATATGGTGATATTATCATGATTGCTCTGTTCTTAGTTCAGTATGGCGCAACATTGATAAATACGTAACTATTGCTAGAGCTGTAAAAATACGTCATTAATAAACGCTTAAATTTGAACAAAGCTTGTATTATTTTAAAAAGTCATCAACAACATTTAGTGTACAGAAAAAGTCATGCGATAACATTAACAAGTAACAATAATAATAATAATACCCACATGAAAATAATGGACAATTAATGATGTATTATCTGGTTCATTTTTAATGGTTTTGACACGACATTTATAATATATCTAATTTGTTTTATAATCTGCGTACGTATTTGAAATAATAATAGTATTTATAAATAGGTATTTAACAAAAATTCGATTTTTTTAGCTTTTCGTCTGAAAGTCCTTGATGGACTTCCATTTACTAAGTTATATTCCATATTAGTACATACATACATCTACAAAGAACTACTCGAAAATGTACATTGCACGTAACCGATCATATTTGTCAAAAATAGTGGAATAATATTATGATTGAATATAAAAAAAATTTTCTATTATTGATACCTTTGAGCTGTTAAATTTTCTATTAACATCGGTATATTTATTTTTCTATGATTAAATCTGTACAAACTTTAAATGTTTCTTTGTTTCTGTAAATTAAATTGTTTTTTTCGCTTTAAACGTTTATCAACAAACAAATGAATTCACAGAATCTATCCTTTGTAAATATAACAATGTATCTATTTATAAATACTTGAAGCGGGAAACTTCGGAATCCTTTTTAAGCAAACTGCGCACATGGAGGAGTGGAAGATTTGGCATAGTAAAAGTTCACTTAAAGAAGGAGCGCAGAAAGCTAATAAAAAAAAAAATATGTGCTGTAAATACATTAAATTACATAAAAAAAATATTTCACGCCAAATCATAGATTGTTTACTTTCATAATGTCAATGTCAAATGCGCAATGAAAACGCATTTGTTTTATATATCTAAAGTAATAAAGCAATCATAATATTAGTGTCTGTGTGTGTGTGTGTGTTTGTCTCACGCCTTCTGAAAAACCAAGAGCATCTAAAAATCTAATTTATGTGCGAACATGTACCAGTATAACTGATGCAGTGTCACGCTAAAAATAATGCGATAAAAATGCTGAATTTTAAAAATATTTCAATAATAATTTTTTTCATACAAAATTTTCCAAGTCGTATCTGTCAAAAAAGTGTACATTTTGCACGCAAATATCTGTTAGTTTAAAAGTTAGAAGTACGTATTTACACGAAAAAAATATATTTTCAAGTATAACTTAGCGTTTAAGTGAAAAACATGGTGAATATTTTGTATAATTATAATGTTTAACTTATTTTTAAAGTAAGCGTTTTGTACATAAACGCCGCCATTTTAATATCTTTTCATGCAATATTTCATTTCCCTACCGAATGAATATGTTCTTTAAAATAATAAAACTTTGAAATAAATGTAATTATGAAATAATAAAATGAAACACAAGACATTACACCAAGTTTTAAGACATATGTTGTAAAAATGTGTTTATTATTAGTAAAGATATAGGCATAATAAAATTGCATAATTTGTAAATAATATTTGATTTTTCTGACAATTTTCATTTTTATGGCATCGAACAAACCAATGTATGCAGGTACCTACATATTCAAAAAATGTCTCAAACCATTTGATATTTTTTATGTGTTGGAATGGTTACTATGGTTACGGGCACATTCTGATATTCAAATAAAATTTGTTATGAATCGAATTTATTTAGTACATTGTTGTAGGTAGGTACCTACCTATTACTATTTACTTAAAAATCAACAATATACTGATTTCCTATCGGAAAATTATTTTATTTATTTATTTATGTATGTATGAATGTATACATGTATGCGATGTGCTCCTAAACCGTTTCTCCGATTACAATGAAACATTGGTGAATTGTCGAGCATGTGCCCGGGATGATTTGTGGATTTAAACTTTTTTCTTCTTCTTCTTCTTCTTCTTCGTGCATTTGGTCATTTTACCTATGAAGGGGGAGTATCCTGGGAAAAGAAGGTCCAATTTTCCTTCTATGTCTTCGCAGGTTTCTAGATTTGATCTTTTTTCTTCTTCTTCTTCTTCTTCTTTTTCATCGTGTATTTGGTCATTTTCATATGATGTTGGAGTATTCTGGGAGAAGAAGGTCCAACTGTCCTTCCATCTCTTTACAGGTCTTCCAGGACGGGTTCTGCATATAAACTTTTTTCTTCTTTTTCTTCATCGTGTATTTGGTCATCTTACCTATGAAGATGAACTATCCTGGGAGAAGGAGGTCCAATTTTACTTCCATCTCTTCGCAGGTTTCTGGATTTTAACTTTTTTCTTCTTTTTCTTCATCGTGTATTTCCATCATTTGAACATTTTACAAGGCGTAAACTCAATCAAATTTCAAACCACTTTTTATAGTCCGATTTTGCAAAATAATTGGGTGACAATATTATAAAAACGATTGCTTTTTCCTTCACAATTTTACATTCTTGGCCAACGGCGGGACCTAAAAGCTAGTAACCAAATAAAGATAAATTCAAATACAGAGCATGTTCAAAATAGCACATAATCTACTGTGAAACAATACCAATTGTATACAATTACACTTTGCAATACGTGAAAAAAAACTTTACACTTTACCCTTGATGCTACATGATTTTTTTTTCCATGATTAGGTACACTATTATTTTTCTTACTTAAAAATTTAATGAAATACTGTAGAATTAGGACTTTTTATTTTTCATTCATTTGTATAATTAAAAATGGATACAAGTAACCTGCTATGAATATAAAATAAAAAAAAATAAACAGTATATAATTTTTGCCCAAGCGACGATGGGTCGTGAACTCTAATTGTCTGTTTTCCCAGTTTTTTGTTAATAAATGTATTCATGGTTTGTTCGTCTTTATATTATAGTTATACCAAATTAATGATATAAAATGATTTTTATTTATTTCAAAATGTGCTAATGGATTTTTTATAATAAAGTGAAGAGTTGTTAGCTTAAATTAAATTCATGACACGAATTGGTTTAGACGGTTCATGTTACCACCTAAATAATTATTGATCGTATTTTTTTTAACAAAATAAAATCCGTGAGAAATCTATTTTAGAATGATGGTGTAATACCATTTTTTTATATTTGATGAATTTTTAGCTCATCAAATTGATTAAGCTGTAATGAAATAAAAATAAACTTAATTATATGCATAAGAAACTTGTTTATTTTTTATGTTTATTGTTTATACAAATACTCACTACCTTAAATAAATTACTATTTTCATGCTCAACTTCAAGAATACTTTGGTATTTCGACGTTCCACAATAAACATAAAAATATCCAAAACTTTATTTATTTATTTTAAACATTTTTTTCACATGTGCGCAATGGCGGGCTTGTTGCCATATGGCAATATCTTTCAACCGACCATATTCATTTGGTGAAGTAAATTGTGTTTATAACACGTACCAATTTATGTGAATAAAATATATATAAAAAAACTATAAAAAAATATTCCTCTTAATTTGACTATCTATTCACCTGGTTATAGTCCCTTTTCAACTTATTAAATTAAAACATAAAAAAAACATCTCAATAGAGAAGAAGTTGGAATGAAGAACCAGGTATTCAAGGCATCTACAAAGATTACGACCTGTCATCGGCAGGTTTACGTGATCACTTTATGCACCTTAAATGATTTTTTTTTTTTTTAATAAAAAATGAATATGTCCTTGTTAAACAAATACATATACATCTTCCTACGTTCCCTAAACTAAGCATAAATGCTTGTCCTATAGGTGAACGAGATCGGTCGAGGCAGGATTCGAACTCGCGACCACTGGATTACTAACCCAGCGCGCTAACCGCTCTGCCATCCACCCATCCAATTAAATTAAAAAATGAATCCAATTTTTGAAAGCTTTGAAACTTGAAACATGATTCTCCTATAATATTCCAACTTCGTCTCTATTGAGATGTAAAATTTATCATAAAATACCATTGACTCTCGACAGGGAAAAAATCTAATGTTTGCGTATAGGTATATTATGTAACTATAAAAATAACCGATTTACAAAGTAATAAAATTGAAGGAAAAACTAAAATAATTCAATATGTATTGTACAAATGACAAATTAATGTTTTTTTTTTATAACAGGAATATAATTATTTCTTCTTTTGTGTCATGTCAGGTCCTCTCGACCGACGTCGGCTACCACTCTGGCATTGACATTCCAGTCTTGAGCTAACCGGAATAGATTCTCCACTTTGTTGAGTCCGGTCCATCCCCTGATGTTTCTCAGCCAAGGCATCTGCCTCCTACCCATGCAGTTATAATATAATTAATATATTTTAATTTCATCGGAGTTTTTCTTTCACTCAAAATTTTTAAAAAAGACCATTTTTTTCTTGCACCCCGCGCAAGTGGAGAGTTTATTGCCATTTGGCAAATTCTTCCAATTTCGTATAGTATGTTGTGCCAAAATGACAATATGTCATAATCCAACTGTCGATTTGTTCAAGGAAACTTTTTTTTTTATTTCTCAAATTTATTTCTCTTAACATATCGACAAAGTATCAAGCCAAGATACGCTAGATTTTTATGCAGGGTCTATATGTTACACGATTTTTCCTACTTTGAAGTCAAGAAACAACAACTTAGAGGCTTCGCAGCATATATGTTCTATATACGGATTTACTCAGAATTCAGAGTAGAACATTAATACATTTAGTGTGTCAGTGTCTGCGTGTCCGTCCGTCCCTTATATAGATAGTTATAGGCCTACAAAACTTTCATACTCAAAATATAGAAATTTTGCTTCACTCAGGGGTTATCAACTTTTGAATTTTTACTTTATTTTTCCATACATCTCACAAATCATAAAAGCTATAACGCTGAAAACTGGAATAAATATAGGCAAATAACACATCTCAAATTTATTTTTTCAAATTAATTCCAATGTTTCTCAAACATTTTTTATTAAGAAATCACCATCGACAGTTGGATCTCATGTGTTACATGCAACTAGCAGGTATATTAGGTACGTTAGTGGTGCAAGTTCTTTTGCTGTGTATAGTTCCCGTCAAACTTCTTGAGACTTTTCGCCATGGAGGGGGGCTGCTTGCACATATACCAACCAAACAAAAAGACACAAATTCACCCACGTGACTGACTCAAGTTGTTTTCTGATAGCTAATTTGTCCTTTCAATAATAAAAATAAACTAAATTCACTGAAAAAAATTATAGTGATTTGACGCATCAATAATACATTATGTACATACATACTGTTTCACGCAATATCCCTAAAGGGATAGGCAGATAAATAATAACCATATTTTTCTTTCCTGACACGCATCAATCGCTTCGTCGACATTCATGCACAGTCTACAACATGTCTGTTATACAAGCTTCTGAAGTTTCAAATTAATATCTAATTTAACGTTGACATAATAAATTAAGTGTATGTGGGTATAGATAAAACAGGTTAGAGAAAGGTAGGTAGATAGATATTATGTATAATTATTGTTACATCGCATAATATTAAAACGAAAAACTGGTCTTGTAAGTAGGTATAATAACAGAACGTTATTTGACAGCGACAATAATTCTAGAGATTATAGACTCTACAGAGGTCAAATAAGAAGTCAAAACACTTTCACTATTGGCGATATTCAAATCAAACAAGTTATTCATTTATTTATTTTCATTGTTGTGAAGAATCAGTTTAGAATAGTGCTTCCACTCTTTTCCAAGAGAACTTTGTTCAAGAGAACTTTGTTCTCAAAATTGTGCATAAAATTTCGAATTTGTTATTTCAAAAAAATCCAGAGTTTCTCAAACATTTTTTAGTAAGAAAAATATTTTTTAATGATGAATTTATATGTTTAACTGCCTATATTTCCAAAGTTTTTAATGATGAATTTATATGTTTAACTGCCTATATTTCCAAAGTTTTTAAAAATATTGAAAAATGCACCCTAACTAGATAATTTAATTTAATTATAGATAAATTAAATTATCTAGTTGTATAATAAAATATAGATAAACATTGTAGTATTACATCTCAATTTTTTTTTAATTTTAGTGACGGCATCGCTTCATACAATATGTATGGCAGTCGCCTATACACAATATCTAAGAAGATCTTATAGTTTGATACTCAATCTCCAAACATACATACATTCCATCATGCTGTTTTCATATTCCGGGTAGGAAAAAAGGACTGACCTCCATACAATCCTATCTTGACAAACATAACTACATGTGTTGTATAGGAAATAAAATATCTTAAAATATTCAATTGTCGACTCAACAAAAGCTAATTAACGCAATTGACAATAGTCTCGACATTTTTGTCGAGTGTGAGTGTCGTCGTGCGTCCGAGCTTTAGAGCGTCACACCTTCTGGAAAAAAATATTGTTTTTATATTTATTGAGAAAATGTAGGTTTGCGATTGAAATAGGATTCATAAAAAGCATTTAGAGATTGTTAACCTATGGTAAATGATAAAACACAGCAGCTGAATTTAATGGAATATTCATTTTTTGAACAGAATCACTCGTTATTACAATATAAATGTTATATTAAAATTTACGCGGCGCTGGCCGATTTACTAATGATATTAATAACAATTAAGCACTACAAATAATAACACTCAATTATTATTATTACCATTACACACTTCCTCAAAAGAATTAGCAGATCAATGCGTAAATTGTAATTTATTTAAAAGAGCAAAATAAAATGCAACAAACGCATCATCAAGCTTTCAATTGGGAATAGTTCACCCATCCAGATACTTAACATATCAAAGGATTAGGCTCTGAGGAGGTCTCTATACTACCTAACAACCCTACTGATTCCCGAATATTAACGTTTAAAAAATCTTTAACGATTCTACATGTATTCATAATTACTGTTTTTTGCATTTTTATTATCAAATTTTTCGATAAATCTATAATTTCTAAATTACGGATTAACGATTTTGGAATAATGCCAGTGGCTGAAATAATGAACGGTAATATTATTATTTTACGAGAATGCCAAAGTCTCGTAAAATAATAATATTATCTTATATAGGTACATATATAATTAATTAATATTAATCCAAAACATGCTAAAGTTTAATTTATTTTCTATGTTATAATAACTATAATTAAACTGTCATTTATGTATTTGTGGCTTATTTCACTTTCAATTAAATTAGTCTCAATCAGACCGTAAGGCCAGTAAGCGTTTAAAGCATTTGTTATTAATTTTGCAATTTACAATATTTCATTTATCATTGTTTAATTTGAAGCATTTTGGAGATTGGTGTACAATATTATTGATCTAGAACATCGGTTCTCAAGGCGTGGTATGCGTAAAAATTAGTATTAAGAGACATCCATTAATGATTTACAAGTCTATAAAAATATGTATAATATGTACAAAAATATGTTTATATTATGTACAAAAAGATGTATAAATAAAATAAATAAATAAATATATTATTCATCTTCATATTTAGCTCGTGACATAGATATCCCCTCACCATCCCCACTCATACCGTTCCCATGTGATCCTCATCCACTAAGATCCAACGAATCTTTTTTTTAAATTTATTTTTATATACTAAAAAATAATAACAATTACATTTTCCCGTCCAACTGCAAAGCAATTTTTGGTTGGGCAGATTCTCTCTCTCACATAACTAAACTTATGTCAATACAAAAAATAAAAGAACAGAAACTAAAAGAAGAAAATTCCGGAAAAAAAATAAATAAACCTTACAAACATAGTAATTGTATGTAACCCGCATAACCAAATCACCATCACTCAACAATAATAATTAAGAATCTAATGAACGCTTGACTTCAAATATAGACATTTCAGAGTATTTTTTTATAGTTACTATTTTCGTTTTGTCAGACTTTAAAATATCCCTTATTCGAATCGGCAACGAGTTAATAATATGCGGTACAAAATGTTTCCTGGTACAATATTCTCTGGTACAAAGTCTTTGGTATAGTTGTAGCCAAACATATTGACTTTTAACCGAGAAGAGGGACGATTTGCACGTAAACGAACGAAGCAAAAAGACACAAATTTGCGCTCTGCGCAACCGGAAGCATGTTCAAGATGTTTGGCGAAAATTATATTTGCAGGGCGCGCTCCATCGGTATCGCCAGCCTTGTCCCATATTTTTGACTTTTCTATTATAAACGATTCATTTTGATGTCTCCCATACAACTATTTTTCAGTATACAGTATTTTCGTCCTGCATTTGCCATCTTTCTTTATTACTGTGTATCCTGCCCACCTTCACTTTTGCATTGCTATTCTCCTAACCACATCGGATAGTTTGGTCTGACTGGGGATCCAGTCACCTTTTCCTGTCTTCTATTTAAATTGCCAAAATAATCCTTTTTTTGTTTTGTGCTATTCGTAGTTTTTATGATATTATTAATGAACATTATTTCAACAAATCATAGTCGACGTCAACATGTAGGTACAATCGATGATCGACAAACTGTCAATCAATTCCATTTTCCTCTCAAATAATATATATTTTTTTAATAATCTTTTCCCAACCCGTAAATAACAAACAATTGCATTTCAAACAACTTTGATGATGGATATTTCAAAACAGCTACGTTTGGATTGGATTGGAGATTTATTTTTTATCTCACCATTTACATATGCGTTATTTAAAATAGATGAATGCTGCCCAACTAGGTATACCCGTTATAGGGCTAGCAGTTCACATATTATTATAATATTTCATATTTTATGAGAAAAAGAAAAATAGACATATTTGAATTGGGTCGTTTGCAAATTTAAGGCAGCTAATCTTGTCCCTAAAGATAAAAAAACATTTATAATTAATAACGTCAAAACTCATTTTTAACATAAATACAAAATACATCGCAGTAGTAAACATAATCTTGATTCTATTCTTCCACTTTTTTAAAAGAAACCATATGGTAATTCCTTTTGTTGTTTTCCCTACAAACTCAACTTGTCCCAGACACCAGTTCTTTACGTTCAGAATGATTTTACATGATATTCTCTTATAAATCAATATAAATGAGAGTATACTTAGCATGTACAAATTTACGAATCTACAAATTTATAAATTGAGTGTTTAAAAAAAAAATATTATTAATTAATTTGCTATATTTTTATATAAGAAATGAATTTGTTTTATCAAAATATAACAATTTATAATTAATTATAAAGGTTTTTTTTCTTGAGGGACAAAATTTGTTGCACTGAATTTGAAAACGACCCAATTTCGCCTGGATATTGCCATAAGGTAGTCAAGAACATGAACTTTCTGACAATTTATTCAAGCGCTTTTATTTATGTAGCGCTTATTATATTTGCTATTGCAAGTGTTATTATAATAAATATCAAATATATGATATATGATATATATCATATAGAATATGCACTAGAAAAAGCCAATAGACAAATGGGTTTCATTCTTCGCATTTCGAAACCTTTCTCTGTACCATTTACCTCCCAATTGTTATACATGGCATATGTCAGATCACACCTTGAGTTCGCATCCATCATATGGAATCCCCAATATCGAACATATATTGATCGTATTGAGAAAGTTCAAGATAATTTTTTCAATTATTTAACATACCGTTTTGGGGAAAACCAATGCAAACTATTAAGTTTAAATAAGCGTTATTATTATTTTATTATTTTTATTTTTTATAATGTTCGTTTTATTTCAATCTTGTTTATTCTTCCTCTTGCTATAACTAATGTTTTTTCCTTCATAAAGTATCTTATTGTAAACCATTTATGGAAACTTTGCTGGTTTATTTGATAATTATTTTGTACCATTACAATTTATTTATAAAACTGTATGTTTCCTTGAATGTTTTCTTTTGTCGGCCTTCGTGGCTCAGTTGGTTGGATATCTGACTGCTGATCCAAGGGTCCCGGGTTCGATTCCCGGTGGAGACACAGTTTTTAAAATTGTGTATTCAGTCTGGATCTGTGAGACGATAAATATCGTAAGTCTCCAGAATGTGGCAACTTGTTATTGGGTGCGTGTTAAATAATTATTTGACATAGTACCTGTTAGTTGCCCGAGAAGCTACATAAATAAATAAATAAATAAAAAAAATAAAAAAATTATAATATATTTAATGAAATACAATAAAGTTTATATTATTATATTACAATAAAGCGTAATGTACGTAGGTACTTACTACCGAGTAGTACGCGAGTCTAAAAAGGTTGGGAACTAATGATCTAGATCTAAAACGTATAGATCATATAGATCATGACGAATGCACATATACGATCTAGATTTGTGAGGAAATCAAAATAGTCACGATTTAGTTTTATCATAAAACTAAACCTTGAACCGTTTCCCTTGGATATTATTGAAAGTCTTTTGTTCGTTTTAGTTGTAAGTCATTAATTTTTAAAAATATTTAAGGAGGTATATCAGCAAAATTAAAACGACGTGCCTACTATGAAAACTGTGGTTTGTCTTTCACTAAGTAGGAAATTGAACGGGAAGTTCTTTGTTATTGTGTTTATTTAGTCAATTGTAGTGATGAGTCATGCATTTACAGATGTAGTCTAGTCTTGCATTTCGATCTAGTTTTGGTCTTGCAACTTTTACCTTTTTTTTAAATTCAACTGTTTAAATTCAGTGATAACAATGGAACATGGGAATTAACTCCAATTTATAGTAATGTGGCAGAAATACCTACATCAAACATGATATTTCTGTCACAAGAAAATAAATCAGTCAAGCAATCAAGAAAGGGTAATGACTCAAAGGTGTTACTTTCACTTTTGGTATACAACAATAAATAATTCTTCATACTGATATACCCCTAAAGGCTGTTTACCAGACGACAGTTCAATGAACCCTAAGTACCCAAACAATGGGTATATAAACTAAACAACAGGGGGTACTTCATCTCTTTACCTGTCAAACTTCCTAGTGAAATCATCGACCTGCTAAAGTTTTATACGCGAGTGAAAATTGTCATTATTCTAATTTATAAAAACTGTGATAGTGCTAAAATACAAATTTGTAAGTTATCATTTCAATTTGTTATTTCTCATCTCTACTCTGACTTTACCCTGTCTTAAATACTTTTACTTGATTGTGACTTGTTGGAACCTTTTATAATACTAAATAGAGTTCGCACTCTATTTAAGCGAACAGTTTCTGTAGAGAGTAAAGTAGAGAGTACGTAGTTAATTGCTTATTTTTTAGCTAAAAATAAATTAATTAGTAGAATTTTGCGAAATGGCATGACTCTTTCATTTACTTTTACAAGACTTTTGATATTGCCTGCCTTATCTTGGTCTTGCAAGTCTCGCAAAACTAAGATCAGGACTGCAAGACATGCAACACTTCTGCTCATTACCTTTTGCTTAGATAACATATTCAATATGTTAAGTAAATAAGCAAGATTAATACAATTTAATCATTAATTGCGTTAATTGTTGTATCTATTACAAAAAACAAAGAGAACATGAAATTAAAATTGCCATTCAAAAAACAATAGAATGAATTATGAAAATTTAAATGGATGAATGAATATGCATGAAAGTTGAATAAATGCTGTAAAAAATATAGGAATATATAAATGATAAAATGTGAAATGGTCATAAGAACTGAGTGAATTTAAAATAGGATACGGTTGGAGGAAATTGCCGTTTGGCAAAACTCGCCTGTGTTCAAATTATATGTACAAGAAGTTACAAAATAATAAATACAATCATAATAATGGGTATTTTAAATGAACAAATCATTTGGTCTACATATATATTTTTTCCTGAATCCAGGACGACCGTTTCAGCTTATTATAAGGGCCTAATAAGCTGAAACGGTCGTCCTGGATTCAGGAAAAAATATATATGTAGACCAAATCATTTGTTTGATTTAAAATACCCATTATTATGGAATTCTACATATTCAACACCGTCAGTATTGACAAAATTAAAAAATCTAAATACAGTCACTTTGAAAATGAATTATTATTATTTATAATTATAATTGGTGAATTGTTCCCAATTGTAATCAATGCATTGGTTGCATTTTATTTTTTTAAAACTATTTACTGTTTACCCATTGATTTATTAATTCTTTTCAAACTATACATAATATTCATTTAATATATATAGACATTAACGTATATCGACAGAAATGAAAGAATCCAGCGAAAGTTTTCTCCTTGGATGCCAACTTTAGTAATTATGCTGAATCAATCGATTACTATAATTTGGTAACTCTGGCAAACCGCAGGACCCTAATTGATATTATATATTCGTTTAAGTTGGTCAACAATTTTATGGATTCCCCAGATTTGTTGAAAAAAATTTGCTTTCACTGTCCGAACAGAACAACCAGATATCCTAGCACTTCTTATATTCCTAATTGTTATCACAACTACACTCAGTGCGTTTAGGACAGCTGTCTCCTCCTATATCTATCCTAATACTTTGATTTAATCAGCTGTCTTATTTTAGTGTTTTTTATGTACTAGTAAATCAATTATACATTATTTGTATTTTTTGTAATCAATATTAATTATGGCAATGATGAATATGAACACATATATAATTCCACAATTTATTTATTTTACTCCCGACAACCGTTTCGGCTTATAAGGCCATAATCAACTGGTAATCAAATTAGAAGCCGTCACAATCGAAAGATTGAAAAGTGCAAATATTAATTATCCTTTTGAATAATGTATGGAGTTTTCACTGGTTCACTAATAAAGCAATTTAAATTGTCTGTTTTATAAAGTGTGTAGACTGTATAACTCTCAATCAACCAATAAAATAAAATAAAATACTTATACGAAATCGATTCGATAATCGATTGAAAGTTTTACGACAAAGGTCGTACATATTATATCAGTAGCACTGATAGATATAATATACTAGAGAAAATGTCAATATTAATAACTTTTAACAAAGTAATTCAGTAATGTATTTGTGGTGAATGGCTCGGTAAAAAAATCTTTATAAATACAACCAATGAATGGTTCATTGGTTCTTGTATATATATATATATATATATATTATTATATTGTACCGCTAAATTACCTTGATCTTAATAAAGTGTTTCAGGGTCAAATTTTGCCCTATACAGATTGTTGTCAATGATCTCTTGATGACGATTTTAAATTAAGTCAATGATCTACATTCTACGTATCTCCATTACATTTCCAATTTAAATTGTCCAGTTGGCAATTCATATTACTTGTAATTGGATAATTTAATATTATTTCAATGAATTCGTATACCGACATTAACTTCAATTATTATTACAACTACTTATGACAGATTCATTTGAAGTATTTTTTTTTATATTTAATTTATTGTAGTGTGTGGAAAATTTTCAGGAATAGTTTCATTAATTACACGCATATACAGCCAATATAACAATATATTCTCAGCTGAGATAGACATATTCAAAGCGAAATATTATAGAATTAGACATGAAGTTCTGAAGGTGATGCGCAACCAATATCCCTCTGTCCTGTCCTCCTAGTCTCTCTTCTTGCATTTCTCTTCCCTTCCCTAGTTGTTATATATGTGTGTATGTATGTATGTGTATGTATATATTTGTGTGCGTGTATGTGTGTATGAGTGTGTGTGAGGGTGTGTAAGAAGGTGTGTATATGAATTATTTTTGGCTTGTAAACTTTTATTTCTTTTCATATTATTTATTTATTTATTTATACATCTTCTTGTACATAATCTAAACAAATATAACTGTACACTGGCGGGCTTATTGCCATATTATGTTGATGGAATGCTTTTTTGGCTCTAACACTGTAAATATAATATTGTATCATTAAACGGTAAATGAACTGTAGCTTACAAAAGAAAATAAATAAATAAATTAATTAATGAATTAGTTGGTCTTCTTGACAGTTGAAGGTTGATGCAATGATGCAATGATTATGCTATCATTTATCGCAAAAAAAACTGACGACTTTTTTTAAGACTAAATAAATGAAAGCATTTTATATGTCTTATTAAAAACCTTTTTATGTAATAATAATAAAACTTTTTACATACAAAATAGAATACATTATAAACTGTTTTTTACAAAAGAATGAATAAACTTTAAACAAGTACCTACATAAACATCCTCATACATTCCTAAATTAGCATAAATGCTTCTGTTATGGGTAGTGATGAGCAAATGCAAGACCAAGACCGGGGTGGTCTTGGTCTTGGTCTTGGTCTTGCACCCGCGGTCTTGGTCTTGGTCTTGCGTTTACAAGTATAGTCTTGGTCTTGGTCTTGCATACATAGTCTTGGTCTTGGTCTTGGTCTTGCAGCAAGAGTCTTGCACTTTTATGAGTAGGTAAAGTAGGTACATATTCGATTTTTTTAATGAAACCTAAATTTTCCTTAAAGTAAACATGTTATATAATTTTAGGTACCTATCAAACATATAAAATCTAAGATCAAATTATTACAATTTTTGGAAAAAAAAAATCACCAAACTATGAAATATCGTTTATATGTCGTCTTGAAATTTCTGTATTTTTATAACTTTTCATATTATGTTGTTATTATAGTTATAAAAATAAAAAATGAAATACAAACATGTTGAAGAATTTAAGATCCATAACGTCGATGTATAAGCTGAAGTGAATCAAAACTAAAATCATTGTCTGAATATAATAAATCTTTCAAAGATTATTCTTATGAAAATATCTAACAAAATATTTTTCTAGTCATGAACATTGATGTCAATTATATAAGTCCTCTCCCTAAAATTATAATAATATACAAATAAATACAAGGAAACTATCAGACATGCGATAGTATGTTTAGTTAAAGAATACGCACAGAAATAGAAACCCCTAAATACAAACAATTGAATATTTTAAGATATTTTGTACTCTATACAAAACATGTAGGTATGTATGTCAAGATAGGGTAGTATGGAGAGGTCAGTCCTTCCTTCTTACCCAGAATATGAAAACAGTTTGATGGTATGTATTTATTTTGAAGATTAAGTATCAAACTATTTAGTCACCTTAGATCAATGATATTATATTTCATTGCCTAATAATATATTGTGTATAGGTCACTGCCACACAATTTTTATGAAATGTCGTCACTAAACTATTTTATTACAATAATTGTTAAATTTTGAGATGCCTTACAAATTGTATGAAAAGATGTCGTCACTAAATTCAATTTTTATAAAAAATGTTAAAAAAACATTACATACAAAATGAATATGTCCTTGCTAAACAAGTACATATATATGTATCTTCCTACTTTCCCTAAAATAAGCATAAATGCTTATGCTATAGGTGAAAGAAAACGGTCAAGGCAGGATTCGAACTGACAACCACTGGATTACTAGCCCAGCACGCTAACCGCTCTGCCATCGACCCATCTAATAATAATCTATTTATATAACATATATGCTGAGTAGCCTCTAAGTTGACTTTTTTTACTCCAAAGTTGAAAAAAACACGAAAAATTTAGACCTGGCATACAAATCTCGCGTATCATCGCTTGATATGTTAAGAGAATAAATTCCCTTAAACAAATCGACAGTTGTTGTTGGAAAATAAGAAAACTTAAAATATTTATTAATGTGTGTTTTTAGTTTGATACGTACTCTTAAATTGTGTCTCATGTGTTACATGCAACTCGTGAAATAATGAATATACCTTCCAACTTACTTGAATGATAGATATTTATGTAGGTATAATATTATATCATGTCAAAACTCGCACAGAAACATATACCTACGTCCTACACAGGATGTTAAAATATGAACCGTGCCAGATTCAAAATGTCTTATTTCGTGAAAACTCATGCAAAAATATACTTTTATGATAGTAACATAAATGTCATGTTTGTCTAACGGCGGCGTAACACAAGAGAAGTACTAATCCTTTCTTTGACATACATACCGCTCGTTCAGAGCCGAGTGCCGTGTTTTTTTTATTAATAATTGATTTTATTTTATTTCCTTGTATGGTAAATTTAATTAATCATTTTTTTATTGTTTTATTAAAATAATGTGCATCTATTATTAAAAGTGGAAAAAATGTTATGCTTTTAGAAAATTGGCTTTTTCAATCTAACTTCATACAAAGATTTCTTAAATTTGTATGTACCTACTAGTGATCATCCAATGGTCAAACAATCATACGTAATTCTGAAGTTTGAAAGTCATTGAGGTTCT
This sequence comes from Molanna angustata, assembly GCA_963576475.1. NCBI lineage: Eukaryota > Metazoa > Arthropoda > Insecta > Trichoptera > Molannidae > Molanna > Molanna angustata. The sequence goes on along the minus strand of OY754976.1, from coordinate 19,699,708 downwards.
TTTTGTCAAAGAGTATACCTCTATATTGCTTATGTATGTATATACATAGGTACCCTCTTCTATGGGTACCCTATATAATATTAATTAAATTACATTCTTTTACAAATACATCATTAGAGTACGTGTTGTTTGCCTTAAGTACTTACTGTTTATTAAATATTGTTTCACAGTAGATATTATGTATTTTTACTTAACATGGTTGAACCACTGCGTTTGACATTGGCAATATGAACGTAAAAAATCAATGGTTTGATGTGAAATATTTTTACTCTCCACTACCCCCGAAGGTGATATAGTGCGGAGTTATGAATTTGAAATTTTTAAGGGTATTCTTTTTATTGCAGATTATTAACTAGTATCATGGTGAGATTGTATTCTGAAAGTTTCATCACAATGTATCTGTGTGTGTTCTATGTGCTGTGTGCTATGTACGGCGTGTTCATTTTACTTTATTGATTATAGACTAAAGTACTCATTCAATTCTTTTCAAATTTGTATATCTAATACTCGCTTAGACCCCATTAGATTTTGAAACATATCTGATCAGTGTTTCTCAATTTTTTTAACTGTCAAATATTTCAAAGTGACCCCAAGCTTGGGAAACTTAAAATTTTGTATTTTTATTTTTAAATTGCTAAAAAGGCACATTACTTTCATAAAATGGCATTAAAAAATAAGTTTTCATAATAAAATATTGAAATAAAAAATAAATTAAGAAACTCGTTTCATGAAAATGTTAAAAATTTGAAAACGGAACGACACGCATTATTAATAAAATAAAATAAAAAGTAGCTGAGAGGCACCGGCTTAGAATAGTGCTTCCACTCTTTTCTATTACTGTTTTCGAGTGTCCCGTAAGAGCCGGGTAATCGAAAATACAACAGGCAACAATAACATCTGACATAGTTCAGCAAAGAGGTTCACCACCCATGCTGAATGTAGTGCCTTTTTAGGTGAGACGAGACTGGTGTGTGGGTATACACATATGTGTTGTGCTCCCTTTTATAAGGCAATGCACACCCGCACACCTTTCGCTGGTTACCCCACATTGTGGGATATGCCGTGATGGTATGAATGAATGAATGAAAATGCATCATTATTTTGTATTATTATACATTTAAAAAAAACATAGACTATCTTATATAACAAAAATCTATGTGATTTAGCAAAAAAAAATATTTATTACATTTATTTATGGCAAATTAACATTTTTTTTTCCATACAAACCAAAAGACATATTAATTCAATGAAAGTTAGATCAGAGAAATCAATAACAGGATTACTTTACAAAAATACAAAATTTAGCTATTCATACTAATAAGAAAATCTAAACACTTAAAAATATATACATGCATACATATGTACATACCCATATATACATAGATACATAATATTCCAACTGTCGACACGTTCAAGATAATTTATTTATCTTAATGAATCGTCAGTATTAAGAGAATTTTATGCCAGGTCTATATCTTTCATGTTTTTTTCAACTTTGAAGTCAAAAAACACCAACTTAGAGGCTTAGTGTGTCTGTGTGTGTCCCTTATATGTATATTTAATGCTTTGTTTGCATATTCATTCAATCGATAAAATAAATAGGTACATTATTATGATTTTCTAATTGACTGTGATGAATATTTTTATTTGTATTGTGTATAATTGTAATTGTAAATGGCCTTCGGCAGTATTATTCGTATGAAAATTAAATAGTTGTAACGTGCTCCATAGGAATGGTATTTTCAAAGTTGAAAAAACCATGAAAAATATAGATCTGGCATACATATCTCGCACATCTTGGATTGAAACTTTTATCGGTCTGTTAATAGAAATAAATTCTCTTGAACAAATCGAAATTTGGAAAACATTAAATAAAATAATTAATTGTATTTACTTTATGCACAAGGTAAAGTACCTACACTTGCAACGCCTCTGAGTACGTTTGTTTACATCGGCCAAAATTATTGTCTCGAAGAATAATATTATTTTATTCTTTTACACACCGCGGTCAAATATGACATTTGCGCTAGTAATGATAAGAGTTATTTTTGCATCACGTAAACGTAATATGAGACAATTTGAATCTGAGATGTTGACTTCCTGTGTATACACGCACGTGTTCATAGTATAATAAATATTTGTACCTATTTTAAACCGATATGTAAATTTCATTCTTAAAGAAGTACCTACCTAGAAATTACATTTTGGTAACTACACCTATTATATTTATTATTATGAATTCATTTAACAATGAAACAAAATTATTTAAATTATAAATTATTTTTATACCATTTTTATAAAATGATGTCATAAAATTCGATCTTTGTATGTTATTTTAAACCATACTACTAGTTGCATGTAACACATGAGATCCAACTGTTGATAGCGATAGTAGGTACCTATGTATAGTTGAAGAATAAGTACCTACCAAACTATAAACCCAAAAATCAAAATTATTGAATATTTTAAGATATTTTGTTTTCTATACAACACATGTAGGTATGTATGTCAATATAGGATAGTGTGGAGGTCAGTCCTTTTTCCTACCCGGAATATGAAACCAGCATGATGGTATGTACATATGTATGTTTGGAGATTTAAGTATCAAACTATTAAGTCTTCTTAAATATTGTGTATAGGCGACTACCATACAAATTGTATGAAGCGATGTCGTAAATTTTTATAAAAATTGTTAAAAAAAAATGGAGATGTAATACTACAATGCTTATGAGGTGTTTCGGATTTTTGCGATATTTTTAAAAATTATGGAAATATAGGCAGTTAAACACATAAATTTGTCATAAAAAATATATTAAAAAAGAAACTCTGTAATTTTTTTGAATAATTAAATTTGAGATTTTGTATTTGTCTATATTCATACCAATTTTCAGCGTTCTAGCTTTTATGCTTTCTGAGATATATGGAAAAATAAAGTGAAAATTCAAAAGTTGATAACTCCTGACTGAAACAAAAATTCAAAATTCTAAGTATAACAGTTTTGTAGGCCTATTACTGTTTATATACTCTGAAATTTTCGGCTCTGTGAATTGAGCGGATCAAAAGTTAATACGGGGGACGGACACACACACACACACACACATACACACACAGAGACTCACGAAATGTTCTACTCCGAATTCTGAGTAAATCCGTCTATGGAACATATATGCTGCGAAGCCTCTATGTTGGTGTTTTTTGACTTCAAAATTGGAAACACCGTGAAAAATATAGACCCTGCATACAATCTCGCGTATCTTGAATTTAAACTGCCTCTTCCTTCAAGAGAATTTCATTCCCTTAAACGAATCGACAGTTGGATAAGTCATTTACTGTCGTTCCAATGCAATTTCTATGAGTAATATGTCAACATATTGAAAAAATGCAAGACCGCAAGAGTCTTGCATTTAAGTCTTGCAAGACTCTTGGTCTTGCAAGCATGGTCTTGTTCTTGGTCTTGGTCTTGCGTACCTGGTCTTGGTCTTGTTCTTGCAGTGAAGTATGTGGTCTTGGTCTTGGTCTTGGTCTTGCAAAAAATGCAAGACCAAGACTGCAAGACTTGCAAGACTTTTGCTCATCACTAGTTATGGGTGAACGAAACCGGTCGCGGCAGGATTCGAATTCGCGATCACTGGATTACTAAGCCAGCGTGTTAACCGCTCTGCTACTACCAATATTTTATTTAAATATAATCAATTTATTATTTTTTATCCCATAAACATAATAATAATAATAATTAACACTTCCTTGAACCTTGCGCAAGTGGCGAGTTTATTGCCGTATGGAAATTTCTTCCAACTAACCAGTGTTTCCAGCCCAGAGAAGCAACATTAGCGTGAGAAATGAATTTAAATAAATTTCTCCTCTGCTGGGAATCGAGCCCAGTACGCCCGCACAGAAACCGAACGGCTTACACTTGTCTAAAATTTCATAATTCTTAGCCCGATAACACACAGTTTTGCCTCGCAAACATTTTCGCTTATTCATTTAATCAATGCGCATGCAATGAATGCAGGTTTATTGTAAAGAGTTGAAGAGTATTTTTGTCATCCTAAATTCTTTATTAAAATTATTATGAATTATTTTTTTTTTATAAAAGATAATTAATGAGATACGTAGATTGAAAAATAAGCAATGCAGACATTTTAACATTATAACTTAGGTATTGAATAAAATTGTTTTTTTTTTACTGTAATGTTCATAATGTTTCAGCTTTATTCGATATTTTTAAAAATTTGGAAATATGGGCAGTTAAACACACAAATGTGTCATGAAAAAAATATTTTTCTTAATAAAAATGTTTCGATATATGTATATGGAAAAATAAAGTAAAAATTCAAAAGTTGATAACCCCTGACTGAAACGAAAATTCGAATTTATGAGTATAATGTTTTGTAGCACTGTAATTTTCTATATATTGTGAAATTTTAAATTCTGTGCATTGAGCGAATCAAAAGTTATAAGGGGGGAGGGACACACACAGACACACTAAATGTCCTACTTCGAATTCTGAGTAAATTCATATATATTATATAGAAAATATATGCTGCGAAGCCTCGTTGGTGTTATTTGAATTCAAAGTTGGAAAAACAGTTAAAAAAATTTAGACCCTGCATACAAATCTCGCGTATCTTGGCTTGATAATTCTCTTGAACAAATCGACAGTTGGATTAGGTACCTATTTACTTAAATTCGATATTCGATATTCATTACTATCCATGAATCATATAATTACATTTGTACTTCTTGTAATTTGCTGACAGGAACAACAAGCAACACTTTGTTTTACAATGAAACAATGGACAGAAAGTGAAATATTACTTTGTCTTGTTTGAATTTCACATTATATTATTATTTTATTATCTATTATATTATTTGTACAAAACATTATAAACACGCAATAGTCAACTTTGTGCAAAAATATTGTTCAATGCCATAATTATTATTTTTACGAAGGTTCACTCACTTATATGTACCTATCTAATTTAATTGTTTAAACAATTATTTTATATCATTTTACAATATTATCAAACTTATATTGTCTAATCGTTTCCGCGATTTAGATAAATACTTTGTAATATTCTGACTCAGGTTGGTAATTTTTGTAATTCTTGTTTTGGTAATCAAAACTATTTAATAAAGTAGGGCAGAGCGGGGATACTTGAGCCGCTGATTCAGCCCACCCATGGGGTCAAGTGAGCCGTCTGACTTTTATGCTGCCAATGTAAATTTAGTCCTCTAAATAAAGTTTTTGTTAATCTGTCTTTATAAAACTATGTAGCCAAATAAATTCTTAATGAGGTAAATAGAGGAAGCTTTGGAGTACCCGCCATACCAGAATAACTCACAGAGAGCCGACTCAGATGGTATGGACATGTAATGAGAAGGCAAAATGATCATGTGGTCCAAACTGCTCTAGCACTCCCAGATATCAGGAAACAAAAAGGACGTTCATTATCCACTTGGTGGGGTAGTGTGAGTAAGCTCATGGGTAAAGCCCAAATGCCAGCCCCGACAATACAGGACAGATCAACTTGGCACTGAAGGATTAGGAGAGCCAATTCTACCCAGGTCCCAGAGTAAACATAAATGAATAAAACAGTTTAAGAAGATATCATTTCTTTCTTGTCAAAATACAATAAATGTGATATACTGGGATGGGGGTTGTACAGCCCGGAAAGCTGTACAACCTTCATCAAAAAATATATAACTACCTCCACTCAATCAATACCTGGGGTGAACATAATCTTGTTTCATTTAACGTCTCAAAAACCCAAGTCTGTCTAATTTCTGCGAAGAGAAACCCCAATGAATTGCAAGTGTCTTTCAACGGAAGCACCCTACCTAACAGCAGCTCTATCGACCTGCTTGGAGTATCTATGACGAACCAATTACACTACAAGGGCTCCATCGAAGCTAAGGTGAAACTCGCCTCCAAAAAATTGAGCGTACTATATAGAGTGCGTAGATATTTTACTAAGACCCAGATCTGTATACTCTACAAAGCGCAAATATGTCCAATTATTGAATATGGTAGTCACCTCTGGAGTGGCGCCCCCCAATACCTACTGAATACCCTCGACGCTGTCAAAGGCGTGCTATACGTCTGATTGATGATCCATCACTGACTGATGGATTGCAATCACTAGAACACAGACGCAGAGTCGGTATTTTAAGTTTATTCTATAGATACTACCACGGGAATTGCTCAGAAGAACTTTCATCTTTGGTCCCTCCTCCACCCACTCGCAACAGAGTCACTCGCTTCACTCAATCGCAGCACCCATTCACAGTGGAACTTCAACATATACGAACAAGTCGCTTCTCGAACTCCTTTATTAATACAGCAGCCCGACTGTGGAACGATCTTCCGAATTCTGTGTTTCCACCTTCGTATAACCCGGGTCTTTTTAAAATCCGAATTAATAAACTCTTTTCTAGATTGCAAACCCCTCCCAACGCTACGTAGTGCGCTTCTTCGGAAGAGTAAAATGGACCCAAATCCTAATAGCTGGCGTCCCCTACGTGGACATGTTAAAAAAAAAACAAGTATACCTCTTGATAATATTGTGATACTTTCTTCAAATTGTACGTCGTGTATATAACAACGAATGTCTATTTAGAATATCAATATCACTAATCTGCTACTTACGAGTATAGTGCTGCCATCCGAGAGTGCTCGCTCTACCAACTGGCGAGCTATTTATGTATAAACTATATCGATCTCTCCAGCACACTGGTATGTCCCTTTAACACATCTTATGTAATTCATACACACACGCATCTCAATATTACACAAATTTTGCAAAATCATGTTTAAGTGACCCTGCTCTGCCCAACCTAACATCATAAAAACAGTAAAAAAAACAAAAAAGACGTTAAAATTTTTTTATCGCAAAGTCATACAACATACCATCATGGCATGTCCTAATGAAGTAGGCATAGAGAATCGAGTGCTATACATCTCTCAACTTGCAAACATTCATGCATCGTCTCACATACGAGAACGAGCGAATGCGTTGATAAAGTTTAATTACTACACCTAGAAATGAATCCTTCAAAAAAACTTTATGTGTATGTACTTGTTTTTTTTTAATGGAACACTGTTTTTAAAATAGGGCATTTATCAAATTTTCTCTTGGTGTACAACATCGTGCAATATTAACAATATCAACTATCGATATATATTATTTTCTGCATAATATATTGAATAAAATTTTTGGTGTATTGAATAAAAACTAGTTGCATGTAACACATGAGATCCAACTGTCGATAGCGATAGTATGTATAGTTGAAGAATAAGTACCAAACTATAAACCCGTAAATACAAATTATTTAATATTTTAAGATATTTGGTTTCTATACAGCACATGTACCTAGGTATGTATGTCAAGATATGATAGTATGGAGGTCAGTCCTTTAATCCTACCCAGAATATGAAAACAGCATGATGGTTTGTATGTATATTATGAGATTAGTATCAAACAATTAAGTCTTCTTAGATATCATGTGTAGGCGACTGGCATACAAATTGTATGAAGCAATGTCGTCACTAAATTCAATTTTTGTAAAAATTGATGAAACAATGTTAATATTTTTTATATAAAATTAAATTATCTAGTTGGGGTGTTTCGGCTTTTTTTGATTTTTTTTTTAAAATTGGAAATAGGCAGTTAAACTCATAAATTTATCGTAAAAAAAATATTTTTCTTAATAAAAAATGTTTAAGAAACCCTGAATTTTTTTTTGAAAAAACCAATTTAGATTTTGTATTTTTCTATGTTTATACAAATTTTCAGCGTTCTAGCTTTTATGGTTTTTGAGATATATGGAAAAATAAACCGAAATTTCAAAAGTTGATAACCCCTGACTGAAACAAAAATTCACAATTCTAACTATTAAAGTTTTATAGGCCTATAACTTTTTATATATTCTGAAATTTTGGGCTCTGTAAATTGAGCGGATCAAAAGTTGTAAGGGGAGGGACGGACAGACACACACACAGACACAAACACACACAAAACTCACATAAAATGCAATTGTATTTTCGATTATCCGGCTCTTACGGGACACTCGAAAACAATAATAGAAAAGAGTGGAAGCACTATTCTAAGCCGGTGCCTCACAGCTCCGAATTCTGAGTAAATCCATGTATGGGAACATATATGCTGCGAGGCCTCTATTTGGTGTTATTAGCATGCAAAAAGTCCACTACGCCATACAAAATGTTCCTTCGTACACGCATCTTGGCTTAATAATGTCGATTCATTCAGAGAATTGAATTCTCATGAACGAATCGACAGTTGGATAACCTTCGTTTTTTAAAATATTTCATTGTAGATCACATGTGAAAATAATTTTTATAACTCCGTATGCACAAATCTCATTTTTACAATATTATACTGTCTATTTTTTATCTTACATTGTCCGTGAGATTTTAAACTGAATAGGTACCTTATTTTGTTTGCATGAATTATTTCTACCCGGAAAACAATTATTGAAAAATGCTTCTGGCCTAAATATAAAACACCAAATTCTCCACGATTATAACAAAGATTTATTGTTTTTATTAATTGATCAATAATTATCGTTAATAACGATCAGTTTAACTTTAAGTTAGTTTTGTTCATTTCTTAAAACAATAAAGTTTTTTTTCGATTTTCAAAATAATGTACTGACACACGTTTTTATGATTTATGTTTCTTGATAACACTCTATTATTATTTAATTTTGAAAATAAACATGATAAAACGTGGTTATGTTTAATTTATTTAACAAGTGTTTATTTCATTTTCTGAAATGATAGTATTTCAATAAAATTTTCAGCATTTTATTTTAATCACATTTTGTGAGACTCAATAGGACTGTTAATACTATTAATTATAACCAAGATTGTTTGAGCTTCGTCAAATTTGCTTCAGAATAATGAAAAAAAAAAATAAACAATGATATTTTGTGGTATAATTCATGTTTTCTCTCATTTATTTTTATCAAATACATTTCTGATTCAGTGATATAAATAATTATATTTAAAATTTTATGCCTTTATTCATTAAATTTATATGTTTTTTTTATCCAAAAGTTCACTAAGTAGAAATTAAAAACCCTCGCGCAATGTATATTTGCTAATCCTTTTCATTTGTTTCACTTGTCTGGCTGAACTGGAATTTTGCAATCGATGTACATATAACTAACTTCCCGATTAGCTCTGAATGTTCCTAGCTTGATTCATTTGATATTTAATTTATTTATTTATTTATTATATATCGTTATTAGGTAGAACGATTAAAAAAAATAAACAGTCCTCAATTTTTTTCAAAATATTTGTTTTATTACTTGGAAAAACTGTACTTACGTGCAAACAAGTAAAAAAATCAAAACTAAAAGCAATCAAACAATCTAAAATTTGATTTGAGTAGGTACAAACCAACATTATGTATATGTGATAATTTATCGACTTTGGAAAAGTCCTTGTAGAAAACATCAGTTGATAGGTGTCGATGTTATAGGATAAGTGGACTGTATAATCTCACTGATGCTTCCTATTTTGCTGGTTCATAATAATTATTTCTTTTCTGGGCACTGGTCGAAATATCCACACACAGTGATCTTCAAAATTGTACTAACTTTTTTCAATTGTAACTACTTATTGTTGCCCAATATTGTTGCGATTTACTTAAAGTGACAATTCTCAAACACACCGGTGAGGGGACAATGGCAAGGAAGGGATACACGGAAATATACTTCTACAGTCCTTTTGTCCAGGAAATTAAATAATGCCACCAGCAAATTAATATAAAATCAAATTATATATAATTATTGCAGATGGTGCTGAAGAAGGTGTTAGTCGCAAAAGAGCTCGAGCCCCTGCAAACCCCCTACCTCCGAGAGATCCTCATCAGCGACTGGACTACGGTATGCAGTTGGGAAGAAGACCAGAAGAAAAGGAAGAAACAGACGATGGAGAGGACCTAACGGATCAACCACACCTGCCTCCGTCTTTCCTCAGCCCTTCAGTACTGGAGTACCTGGAGCTTGGAAAGTCAATACCAGGTAAATGAATTCACGAATGATATTTTTAACTATCCTTTATCCAACAGTGACATCATCATTTATTTTAAAATAGTTTTAAAAAATGTCATCATCTACGTAATACCTGTTAAATATTTGAAGATAAAAAATGAGTTAAAAATATGGAAAAAACTTAAACTCTCTGTAGAAAGTATGAAGTTGGAGATAATTATTTCCTTTCGTACCTACCATTAGTTTTTGAAATGAAATAAAGATATTATAAATACATAGATAGTCTGTCCAAATTCCATATCTACAATTTTGAGAAACATTTATTTAAAAAAAATAATTAACTACAGCAACTGAAATGAACGTATCTTACTTTACCTTTGCAAATGGAGTTGAAGAAAATCTTGATCTCAGAGTTCTTGAATAATCTCAACGATTTATTGTACCAGTTCCAAGATTTTATAAAAATTTATACAGTACATATTATTTCCTTTCCTTATATATATATTATGTACTGTCATATATTATGTATATTTATAATATAATGAATTATTGCGGTTCCAACAATGAAAACAATTACGGTATTGTTCACTTGGCGAATAAAAACGTGGGCTTATCACTTCTCGACTATTATATCTATAGATACATCATACAATCGTATATTTAAATTATCAACATGCAAAGCTCAAACCAAAATCTGTGATAGCTCGGATAAATCATTTGAATATCTCGTATGTTAATGAACGTCTCGTGCATTGTTGTAGTACATAAAATGTAGGTACCTACTATAATTCGTTTTGGCACCGAGAAAGGTAGATCTGAAAAATCTAATTCGTCTCATGTTATGCATATTTATTGGTGAAAATAGTTACACAATAGTTATTTATTTATTTTCTTATTAATTACGTATTTATTTATTTGTTTCATTATTTATTTATTTATGCATGTATTTTTTTTACTTATTTATTTATTTATATTTATTTATTTTTTATATATTTATTTATATATTTATATATTTATTTATTTATTTATTTATTTATATATTTATTATTCATTTATTTATTTATTTATTTATTTATTTATTTATTTATTTATTTATTTATTTATTTATTTATTTATTTATTTATTTATTTATTTATTTATTTATTTATTTATTTATTTATTTATTTATTTATTTATTTATTTATTTATTCATTATGATTTTTTGTATGTTTTATGCATGTTTTTTGTATTATTTTAACGTTCTTAATGGGCTTTAATGTAATTAAACATGGATTTTTGAACCATATAGTAATAAACATACATACATTATAATAACAAGAAAAAAAATTAACAATGAATAATCAAAATACGATTTAATTGAAAATATAATTGGATTACTTTTAGGCAAAATATCCTGATGAAAACAGGCTGATATGTGTTCATATTTATTATTATTACAATGAAATGTGCAAACATTTTAATATGATAAATATATAATATTACATCATCTGCATTCAAAGTATAATAATATTATTATGTGATGGCATGAACAATTATATTTTTATGAGATAATAAAATACGAATATGATTTTGTCATTACATTTTATAGTGGTTGGTAGGCGTCAAATGAGATTTCTGTCAGAACCATAACATATCATTATATAAGATTTTTGTATATTTTATTGTTAAATAATGACGCTCTTCTGTGATTTCCTGATAGTTTTTGGTCGAATTCTATATGAAAGTTATTTTATTAAAAATTTTAAGGGTTTTTTCTTAAATTCAATGGATGTGATTTTAACAAATAATAGTTTCTTAAATGTCCTCGTAGGTTGAAATAGCTATCGACACCGTAGAACATATTATAATGTACCTATGTATATTTTGTAGAATTAATATTTTTTATTTGTTTTAATTTAAATCATGATGAAAAGCGTGGTCTATGTTTTTATGTACAAGTTGCAAAAAAAAACACATACCTTTATATCTAGCAACATTTTTTTTCGTTATCATGTACCTAACGCTACAATAATAGTTCTCAAAAGTCACCTATTATTAAGAAAAAAACAAACACTACTTTTGCACAGCGTAACCCCAAAATGTTTAATTTATTACCTGATGACTGGAAACAGTTCACAAGAAATGTGCTGTAAAAAACAATAATTGCTTGGCTTATATCCATAGGTATAGATGAATCAAATAATAAATTGACTTCATTTCTGACTTAATTGGACCTGAAAATTTGTTAAATTTTACCTTATTTTTAGAATCATTATTGTATGTGTGTGTTGTGTTGTGTTGGTTATTGCTACTATGGTAACTATTCCTATCGGACGTCCTAAAACAGGTTCACCTAGTTGGGCGTCCAACGTGTCAATATTTTTTTATACAGCGTACATCTCGGACAAATTTACATGTAAAACTGTACCTATTTTGTAATGTACTAATATATTTTGTTTTAATAATTGTTGTTATGTTACTTACGCTGTTTTATGTATAATAATACTATATAAAAAAAATAAAAAAATAGTTAATTTATTGAAATGAAATTGCCTTATTCAACACATTACATATACCTAGAGATATATAATTCAGGGAGTGAATACCTAATTGTACATGTATACCTAATTCCGTACATGTATACCTAATTACGTCACTCTGTAATATGGTTGGTTGGAAGAAATTGCCTAATGGCAATAAGCCCGCTATGGTGCATTATATTTGTTTACATTATGTACAAATAGTTACATAAATTTGTCATAAAAAAGTATTTAAATTAATGAAAAAAGTTTGATTAGGTCTGAAACTTTAAAAAAAAAATTTAAGATTTTATATTTGCCTATATTTATACCAATTTTCAGCGTTCTAGCTTTTGTGGTTTTTGAGATATATAAAAATAAAGTAAAAATTCAAAAGTTGATAACCCCTGACTAAAACAAAAATTAAAAATTCTGAGTATTAAAGTTTTGTAGGCCTATAACTATCTATAAATTTTGAAATTGTGGGGTCCGTAAATTGCGAGGATCAAAAGTTATAAGGGGGGACGGACACACAGGCATACAAATCTCGCGTATCTTGACTTGATACTTTGTCGATGTGTTAAGAGAAATTTATTCTCTTGAACAAATCGAGAGTTGGATTATCCTCTTGAACAAAATAAAAAAAAACTGCTTTTAAATACGCGTGTTTTGTTTTTATTTACACTGTCTTCATCGAGTCTGTAAAAACTTTGTAAATTAAACGTTTCTATGGAAATTACGACTACCTAAGTATTTTTTTCTAATTACAACAATAAATTCAAGTGTGTTCGCGATGACCTTAGACCCCGGATAATAATATAGAGCTTCAATTCATACGGTCACACACACACTCATACGAATTTGGGATTTTCAAGGACAGTGTAACTATCATGCCAGCTTGGTCATTATATCTATCTGTCTATTAGGTATATTACGTGAGCTACATGTTATACCGATCACTAGGGTTACGATACGTTCCATCAATACGGGACTGTTACCGTACCGTATACGACTATCACGTACCGTATCGCTATATTTATTTATTTGCGGTTACAAACAGTCACAATTACAAAATAAATTAAAAAAGACAGTTGATTACCCACATAAATACCAGAAAATGTAACACAATTTTTTTAAAATTAATAAACATACTAACATTAATGATACATAGTGAATCTGAATCAAAAGGATCTTGGAAAGGATTAAAACGGAAGATTAATAATATTACTAAATGCCACCACGATGAGAATTATATAATACATACATACATGCATACGTACCCTATATACATTAGGAAGAAACAAATTTATTACATACATTGTTAAATTGCTTTGTAGACATCGCTCAAAAACCCCTGAATATTAAAAAAAATGTCTCTATTTCTACAGTAGGTATGTATTAAATTTGAAGCAAGCTCTTATAATAAACAAATTTTTGTGTAGTTATTACTTATAACGTACTGCCGGAACACTAAAGAGATCATTATTTCTGGCAAATCGCGTAGAAAAATTTAGTTTTCTCAACAAATATGGTGTGTCAACGCGATTGTTTAGTGTATTCTGCAGTTACATAAGGTCTCATACATACATTGATCAACGTTCATGTAGCTAATGGAGCATATATATTGTTTATAGCGAGTAGAATAGTTGGAATTATGTGTTTATTTTCCAACTGTCGATTTGTTCAGGAGAACTTTGTTCTCTTAACATATCGACAATGTATCAAGCCAGAATACGCGAGAATTGTATGGAGAGGTCTACTTTTTTCACGGCTTTTCCATCTTTGAAGTCAAAAAACACCAACTTAGAGGCTTCGCAGCATATATGTTCCATACACGGATTTACTAAGAATTCGGAGTAGAACATTTCGTGTGTCTGTGTGTCTGTGTGTGTGTCTGTGTGTCTGTGTGTGTGTGTGTGTCCCCCCCTTATAACTTTTGATCCGCTCAATTTACAGAGCCTAAAATTTCAGAATATATAAACAGTTACAGGCCTACAAAACTTTTATACTCGGAATTTTGAATTTTTGTTTCAGTCAGGGGTTATCAACTTTTGAATTTTTATTTTATTTTTCCATATATCTCAGAAACCATACACGCTAGAACGCTGAAAATTGGTACAAACATAGACAAATACAAAATCTCAAATTAGTTTTTTCAAAAAAATTCCAGGGTTTATCAAACATTTTTTATTAAGAAAAATATTTTTTTTATGATAAATTTATGAGTTTAACTGCCTATATTTCCAAAACTTATACAATTATCGAAAAAAGCCGAAACACCCCAACTAGATAATTTAATTTTCTATAAAAAATATTAACATTGTAGTAGAAGATCTCAATTTTTTTTAACAATTTTTTTAAAAATTGAATTTAGTGACGACATCGCTTCATACATTTTGTATGGCAGTCGCCTATACACAATATGTAAGAAGACTTAATAGTTTGATACTTCATCTCCAAACATACATACCATCATGCTATTTTCATATTCTGGGTAGGAAAAAAGGAACTTCCTCCATACTATCCTATCTTGACATACAAACCTACATATGTTGTATAGAAAACAAAATATCTGAAAATATTCAATAATTTGTATTTATGGGTTTATAGTTTGGTACATATTCTTCAACTATACATACTATCGCTATCGACAGTTGGATCTCATGTGTTACATGCAACTAGTATAATCTAACAGCGTTATCCAACTGTCGATTTGTTCAGGAGAACTTTGTTCTCTTAACATATCGACAATGTATCAAGCCAGAATACGCGAGAATTGTATGGAGAGGTCTACTTTTTTCACGGCTTTTCCAACTTTGAAGTCAAAAAACACCAACTTAGAGGCTTCGCAGCATATATGTTCCATACACGGATTTACTCAGAATTCGGAGTAGAACATTTCGTGTGTCTGTGTGTGTGTGTGTCTGTGTGTCTGTGTGTCTGTGTGTCTGTGTGTCTGTGTGTCTGTGTGTGTGTGTGTCCGTCCCCCCCTTATAACTTTTGATCCGCTCAATTTACAGAGCCTAAAATTTCAGAATATATAAACAGTTACAGGCCTACAAAACTTTTATACTCGGAATTTTGAATTTTTGTTTCAGTCAGGGGTTATCAACTTTTGAATTTTTATTTTATTTTTCCATATATCTCAGAAACCATAAACGCTAGAACGCTGAAAATTGGTACAAACATAGACAAATACAAAATCTCAAATTAGTTTTTTCAAAAAAATTCCAGGGTTTCTCAAACATTTTTTATTAAGAAAAATATTTTTTTTATGATTAATTTATGAGTTTAACTGCCTATATTTCCAAAACTTTTACAATTATCGAAAAAAGCCGAAACACCCCAACTAGATAATTTAATTTTCTATAAAAAATATTAACATTGTAGTAGAAGATCTCAATTTTTTTTTAACAATTTTTTTAAAAATTGAATTTAGTGACGACATCGCTTCATACATTTTGTATGGCAGTCGCCTATACACAATATGTAAGAAGACTTAATAGTTTGATACTTCATCTCCAAACATACATACATACCATCATGCTATTTGCATATTCTGGGTAGGAAAAAGGATCTTCCTCCATACTATCCTATCTTGACATACATACCTACATATGTTGTATAGAAAACAAAATATCTGAAAATATTCAATAATTTGTATCTATGGGTTTATAGTTTGGTACATATTCTTCAACTATACATACTATCGCTATCGACAGTTGGATCTCATGTGTTACATGCAACTAGTAATAAACAAATTTTTGTGTAGTTATTACTTATAACGTACTGCCGGAACACTAAAGAGATCATTATTTCTGGCAAATCGCGTAGAAAAATTTAGTTTTCTCAACAAATATGGTGTGTCAACGCGATTGTTTAGTGTATTCTGCAGTTACATAAGGTCTCATACATACATTGATCAACGTTCATGTAGCTAATGGAGCATATATATTGTTTATAGCGAGTAGAATAGTTGGAATTATGTGTTTATTTTCCAACTGTCGATTTGTTCAGGAGAACTTTGTTCTCTTAACATATCGACAATGTATCAAGCCAGAATACGCGAGAATTGTATGGAGAGGTCTACTTTTTTCACGGCTTTTCCATCTTTGAAGTCAAAAAACACCAACTTAGAGGCTTCGCAGCATATATGTTCCATACACGGATTTACTCAGAATTCGGAGTAGAACATTTCGTGTGTCTGTGTGTCTGTGTGTGTGTCTGTGTGTCTGTGTGTGTGTGTGTCCGTCCCCCCCTTATAACTTTTGATCCGCTCAATTTACAGAGCCTAAAATTTCAGAATATATAAACAGTTACAGGCCTACAAAACTTTTATACTCGGAATTTTGAATTTTTGTTTCAGTCAGGGGTTATCAACTTTTGAATTTTTATTTTATTTTTCCATATATCTCAGAAACCATACACGCTAGAACGCTGAAAATTGGTACAAACATAGACAAATACAAAATCTCAAATTAGTTTTTTCAAAAAAATTCCAGGGTTTATCAAACATTTTTTATTAAGAAAAATATTTTTTTTATGATAAATTTATGAGTTTAACTGCCTATATTTCCAAAACTTATACAATTATCGAAAAAAGCCGAAACACCCCAACTAGATAATTTAATTTTCTATAAAAAATATTAACATTGTAGTAGAAGATCTCAATTTTTTTTAACAATTTTTTTAAAAATTGAATTTAGTGACGACATCGCTTCATACATTTTGTATGGCAGTCGCCTATACACAATATGTAAGAAGACTTAATAGTTTGATACTTCATCTCCAAACATACATACCATCATGCTATTTTCATATTCTGGGTAGGAAAAAAGGAACTTCCTCCATACTATCCTATCTTGACATACAAACCTACATATGTTGTATAGAAAACAAAATATCTGAAAATATTCAATAATTTGTATTTATGGGTTTATAGTTTGGTACATATTCTTCAACTATACATACTATCGCTATCGACAGTTGGATCTCATGTGTTACATGCAACTAGTATAATCTAACAGCGTTATCCAACTGTCGATTTGTTCAGGAGAACTTTGTTCTCTTAACATATCGACAATGTATCAAGCCAGAATACGCGAGAATTGTATGGAGAGGTCTACTTTTTTCACGGCTTTTCCAACTTTGAAGTCAAAAAACACCAACTTAGAGGCTTCGCAGCATATATGTTCCATACACGGATTTACTCAGAATTCGGAGTAGAACATTTCGTGTGTCTGTGTGTGTGTGTGTGTCTGTGTGTCTGTGTGTCTGTGTGTGTGTGTGTCCGTCCCCCCCTTATAACTTTTGATCCGCTCAATTTACAGAGCCTAAAATTTCAGAATATATAAACAGTTACAGGCCTACAAAACTTTTATACTCGGAATTTTGAATTTTTGTTTCAGTCAGGGGTTATCAACTTTTGAATTTTTATTTTATTTTTCCATATATCTCAGAAACCATAAACGCTAGAACGCTGAAAATTGGTACAAACATAGACAAATACAAAATCTCAAATTAGTTTTTTCAAAAAAATTCCAGGGTTTCTCAAACATTTTTTATTAAGAAAAATATTTTTTTTATGATAAATTTATGAGTTTAACTGCCTATATTTCCAAAACTTTTACAATTATCGAAAAAAGCCGAAACACCCCAACTAGATAATTTAATTTTCTATAAAAAATATTAACATTGTAGTAGAAGATCTCAATTTTTTTTTAACAATTTTTTTAAAAATTGAATTTAGTGACGACATCGCTTCATACATTTTGTATGGCAGTCGCCTATACACAATATGTAAGAAGACTTAATAGTTTGATACTTCATCTCCAAACATACATACATACCATCATGCTATTTGCATATTCTGGGTAGGAAAAAGGATCTTCCTCCATACTATCCTATCTTGACATACATACCTACATATGTTGTATAGAAAACAAAATATCTGAAAATATTCAATAATTTGTATCTATGGGTTTATAGTTTGGTACATATTCTTCAACTATACATACTATCGCTATCGACAGTTGGATCTCATGTGTTACATGCAACTAGTTTATAAAAATAACACTGTAAATGTCTAAGAATTTGAAATAAGGAAATGTCCCCGAGTTGAGTGGCGCATGCGGCATAAACACTCAGTACGGACATAAACACTTCAATTTGAGCACAACGCATACCAATAAAAACCATGTGAATGAGTTTATGCGATTCTTGTCCACAGTATAAATGTAGAAATAATCGACGTGGGACGTCTCAATAAAGCAACCAATGAAACATCTTGTCGATAAAAACCGTTGAATCCATATTGTGAAGTCATTATTATATAGGAATAACATGCGCCCAGTTTTATTATTATACTATGTATAATAATATATAGGCGATGATAATCTACTGCGCAAATTTTCAATAATTTTATATGTCTTCAATAATATTATATTTAACAACAAAAAAAAAAAAAGGATTAATGAAATATATTCTATAGGATATAATATGATCTAATTTTCAACCACCTCAAAACAAGTTCGGCCAAATTAGGTGTTTATACGAAAAATAAATGTAAGTGTGTATACTTACTATGTATATATTTTTTTCTTTTTAAATTATAAACATATTTTAATTAGAAAAAATGATAATTTTGTCTGTATTTTGGAGGTAAATAATAAAAAAAATTAAGTGTAAAAACGTACAGAATCGGTTTCTGGAAGTTATGACAACCCTACCTCTCACCATTATTATTGTACAAACGAAGCCTTTCGACAAGAATATTGGTACTTACATAGAAATAAGACAAACAACCACAGATATATATCCGGCATGTGCAATTTACATATTTATTATTATTACTTCGCCGCATAACTAAGTTTGTGTGAAATATGAATCGCCTTCCTTGAGATATTTCAAAAGTGCAATATGATGTTTATTCAAATGGTGACCTATTTGAAAAATTTCGCCAAATCAAATAAATCTGCATGAGAACTAAAGTGTTTATTCAAATACAAATTTCCGTTTAAATTCTGCTGAAATGCAAAATGCTGTTTTATTATTTTCTTTAGACGTTATTCTTTCTCCACATCCCAAGCTTGGATATCCCCCTACGCCTCACACTCTCTGGTCTATGGTGAAGGACACTTCTGATGGGCAGTTGCTAACTCATTCTTTCCATGTGTCCACGCCATCTGAGTATCCCAATCCAGATAAATGTCTTGATGTCTACGTCATTATAAAGCTGATATGTACAGCTCGTGAATGTATATTATGATTCTCCACACACCACCCTCACAAACGACTGCGTAGATTCGCTGCAGGATCTTTCCTTCAAAAGTGATGAAGTCGGTTCTCGTATCTTTAAGTTCGAGTCCAGGTAATCTTCCGTTCACTTCTTCGCTGGCGTTATTGTAACTGGCATTATAATGTATTAGTTGTAATTCTACTACTCCATTTTTTATTTATACATTCAAAATTTCAATTCTTTTATAAACTGTGCAGTAAATAATACAGTAATTAACATAATTTAATTAATTTTAAGCTTCGCATAAAGGATCACTTGTGTTTACGAAGCGGAGTTTTACACGAAACGTTTTTTCATAGTAAATACAAGTAAATAAATTCAAAGTTCAAAGCTGTCATAAATATTTTTATGTTATAGTTGTAATAATATTGTAAAAATAAGCTGTAGGACTATAGTTACACAGACATATACAAGATAATACTTTAATTGTCAACCACATCATTTGCTGAATCCTTATATAATTCTATACGGCATAGAGGTATGGGGTAAATCTTTTAAAACGTGTAAACAAAGTTAAACCGTTACAAGCGAGATTGTTAAAACTAATTATACCCAAATCAGAATTATCTAAATGTAAAGATAATAATGAAATGATATGCAGTGTAACAGGAATATTCCCAGCTAAAAAATATACACTTATCGAATCATATTAAATCATTACTTCTTTAATGAATGTAAAATACCCGTAAAATATATAGGTATATAATTTCAGACAATTTGCGCAAAATAAATTGATAATTCCCATATGGACAAACCATTACGGTGAAAGGACACTGAAAGTAAGCATAAAAAAAATATTTAACACCCTTCCAAGTGGTATGGATAAACTTGATAAAATATCAACAGTAAAAACTATATTTAAAAAAATTAGTAACTAATTAAAAACTTTAGATGGGTCGATAGCAGAGCGGTTAGCGCGCTGGGCTAGTAATCCAGTGGTCGCGAGTTCGAATCCTGCCTCGACCGATTTCGTTCATCTATAGCACAAGCATTTATATGCTTATTTTAGGGAACGTAGGAAGATGTATATGTACTTGTTTAACAAGGACATATTCATTTAAAAAAAAAACATTTGACACATTTATAAGTAGTAATTAAATCAAAAATATGTATCACATATTATACCTAATTTGAATACTGTAACTTAAGGAATGTAACATGTACTTGACCTTTTTGTATGGGAAACTCACTGATGGCTAGTGCGATCCCAATAATTATTATTGTGTAAAAAAAGTCTGAAAATAAATTATACAGTAAGGTTGTATGTTTGGTTTAGTAACATTGTTAGTTTACCGGAATAAAATAAACTCCCTAAAATGTATCATTCAGAACCTTACAAAATTCTTACAAAAAAAAATACAAGTTTAATAAATATTCCATTGATCTATCTGAGATGAGGCAGAAAAAATATGCATATCCGCGCCCATCTTTGTACGTTGGTCATTGTTATAAAATATTATACAATTTGATTATGCTAACTAAGTACTTGATTGGTATAATTTATATCCACTCAAGGATATTATTAGTTTCAATACTCGGATATGGTGAATGTCAATTTTGTTTTATTATGATACCTATTATTTTACCTTTTACAAGCGTGGGAATATTCACTTAATAAAATGTTATTGAATTATAGCCGATTCCGATAATAGCCATGTAATATAAATCATTAGAAATGTGATATTAACATATTTGCACGGCAAACATTAAAAATGTCTTGTTTTTTTTTTTTCACTTAACGAACTCAACTGATATCAAAATAAACATAATATATTACGTAAATAGGATCTACATTTAATAGAATAATTTATGCACATAAATAACATTGAATTCTTATATAGGAAATAAATTGTATTTTTATGTATCGTCGATGTTATGATTAAGAAACTATATAAATTATCTTTTTCTCTTAAAAAACGCGTTAATTTTACATCTAACACAACATGTATGACTAAATAACACACAGGTTGCAAAATATTTATTTACATCAAATCACTTTTTCAGTCGGTGCCAAATACAAACATACGGTTGATAGATAATATGGGTGGTGGCTGAGCGGTTAGCGTGCTGGGTTCGTAGTCCAGTGGTCACTAGATCGAATCCTGCTATGCTGTCTTTAGGGAATGTGTGAGGATGTATATGTACATGTTACAAGGACAAATTCATTCTTTAAAAAAAAAACAAAAAAAAACTACAATCCGTCGAGTGAAATAAACGTGCTTTTTAATTAAATTAGGCAATTATTTTATGTTTTTGGTGCATTTTTATCGTTTTTGTGTTTTCATTGTAGCTGTTGTTGAGTCGGTTTTATGATTTATTGAAATGATTATTATTAATTTTTTTTTTATAAAGACAATTCAATAATAAAACAGTGTCAAAAGACCCTTCAAATATATTTTTACAAATGAATATTTACAAGGTCTTAAAATCATCTGAAGTGAACAAACAGGTGATGTAACTTTATTAAGTTACGCAATATTAGTCATTCACAAAGTAATCAACCATTATTCTGTAGTGTGAATCACAAGTCGTGATCCTCAGTAAGAAATTAATCATAATTAACAAATATGTTCAATACATTTAACTAATAAGAATTCACACACGTGGCTGCTACTTGCATTGTATATTTATATTGATGGTGACCTCAATACTTCATTACAAAAATTATTATTGCACGATTTTTAGTATTATTTTATAATATTTTAGTATTATTATAGTAGGTACCTAGTATTTTAGTATCATTTATAGTTTAGTTTATCTATAAATGATACGATGGCAGAGCGACTTATAAATTGTAACACAAACATTTTATTTAGGGAATGTATTTGTTCTTGTATCTAGGATATATTGATGCTCTTTTAAATATTTTTAATTGTAAATAATAAGAATTATGAATAATAACAGACAACAGATGAATCTATAAATGATACGATGGCAGAGCGACTTATATATTGTAATACAAGCATTTAATATAGGGAATGTATTTGTTCTTGTATCAAGGATATATTCATGCTCTTTTAAATATTTTTAATTATAAATAATATGATTTATGAATTAAAACAGATGAATCTATAAATGACACGATAGCAGAGCGACTTATAAATTAATTGTAACACAAGCATTTAATTTAGGGAATGTATTTGTTCTTGTATCAAGGATATATTCATGCTCTTTTCAATATTATTTTATTTATCGTTTCATTGTATACATTATAAAAATTTAAAGGTAGCAAATTTTTAAAATAAATAAAGGTTTAGATCATTTTCCCCTTTATTGAATTATTTGTAATGGCTTTAAACTGTCTAATTTACAATTCTACTTTACTTATTTCAAGGACATAATATTGAATCTTTAAAAAAAAGAAAAATAAATGAAATGTGGTCAATATGTTTTCGTTACAATAATTTGCTGAAAAAACTACGTGGAAGTTTCGGGAGACAACTCCTCCCATCAACAGGAGTACTTATATTAGTTTGTTGTTAATTATAAAGTTCTGGTTGTTTTCAGGTCGACCTGGAACAGACTATCCAATACTGGGAGAAGTGCCCTATACTAACTTCTACTGTGATGAACAACCATATCCGGGATTCTTTGCCGATCCCGAAACCAGGTGCCAAGGTGACAAATTCTTTCAAATATTTTCATTTATCTCCTCATAGAGTATTTTTTTCCTTGACAGCAGTAGTTTGGAAAATTTATTGAATTGATACCAATAGAACTCAAAGATTCTCAAAAGAATCATTATAAATGCAGACTTTTGAATAATTTCACAAACACAGATTTTTTATTAATTTATACTAACACAAATATGTAGGTATATACAAGGTGTCCCAAAAGTCAACGATAATCTGAGTACCTAATGGATGTAGGCTAGGTTTTGACAGAAAAAAAATATGGAAAAAAATTCATCGCTTAGTTTTTGCAATAGAATATTTTTTATAATAGCCGCGAAATTCGACACCCGGGACTACATTTTTAGGTCCTGTGGCTATATATTTTCAAATTTCTCAGTAGTACCTAATTTATGTGACCTAATTCTGAATAACCATGCCATTAGTCACATGTGCAATTAAAACCATAAAAGCTAAAAAAAAAATATTTGACTAAAAAGTTACAAAAATTTGGTACCGGGTGTCGATTTGCACGGTTTTTAAAAAAAATAGGTATTAATAGGTCATAACCTAGGTATTTTTGGTGACAGTCTGGTGACATTCTGAAGAAAACTTTCCACACTTATAAATTAACCAAATAAACTAGCTTTTTTTTCTAGGTATAATGTATTTCTTTTTTTATCTGTTTTTTCTTAGTTGTATCTTTTATAGTAATGCTTTCCTTTATATTTTCTTCTGTAAATATCTTCCAATATTTTTATTTGTTGTGATCTTAGTTTGTATTGTATCTTTTCATTTTCTTATAAATTTGTACGCCAACTTTTAATGCAGGATGTGGCCACTTGTAATTGGCTGACCAGTTTTGTAATAATTTGATGTAACAACGATGTATAATAACTTGTTAGCTGTAAGTGGTCCTTTAAATAAAAATAAATAAATAAATAAACCTAGCCTACATCCAGTACTCAGCTTATCGTTGCCTCTTGGGACACCCTGTATATTCATATTTGATAAATAAATAAGTACATAAACATCTTTATGAGTATGTACATCTTGAATCTAAATAATTTATTCTCTTGTGGCTAGTATTTTGGTAAAATCCATTGTGGGTCTAATTTTTTCTACGCTTACCCCATCAGAGAGCTGTAGTTTTTTTCAATCGCTCATTACAAAAAAAATGTTAAAAATTATAGGTTTATTCATATTTATACCACAGCATATCCCAAAATCTTAAGTAGCCAGCGACAGGTGTGCAGATGTGCATTATTTCATAAAAGGAAGCGCGACATGAGCGTGTATCCAAAAACACCAGTCTCGTCTCACCGAAAATAATAGGTTGGTTATAATAAAAAATTGGCACTAATATATTTTCAAAAATATAAATAGTGCGCGTTTGATTTCATTTGGTTAAGTTGGAATTGCTTAATTTGGTGATTTTGTACGTTAAAAAAGGATATAACCCATAATTAGTTATTCTTTTATTTTATAATATTTTTTTTTAAACTTATTTATGACAAATCTGCACGAAGCTTTTAAAATTTGTTTGTTTTGTTAAAATAATTATAGAAGACATGTGTCATTCTTTTTTACTACCTCAGTTAGTTTTTTTTATTTATTAATTAAGTTTTAAATATAAAGATTAAGATTACTGTAATGAAGATTTGAGGGTTCTACATTTTTTTTGAGTAAGTCTATTTTTTATATAATATTTCTTTCATCCACATCCACAAACAGGCATTCCTGGTGGGATTTTTCTTAATTTATTTATTTACGGTAAATTGCCTTTTACACACATGAACAACAATTATACACATTGAAATACAAAAAGAAAACTTAAAACAATCATGTTTTATGTTTGTGTAAATACTTCTGTTTTTTATGTTTGTTATTTTATTTTTGGTATTTTTTCTATTGCGATTTTTTTTTTGTAAATTGTGAGAAATAAAGAATTATTTTATTTATTTTTAAGTGAAAGACATACTTAATCATGAATATCACTCGTGATTGGGTTTTTAATTATAATTTTAATTTCTTTAGTCATTTCGACATTTGAATTTAAATAAATGTTTTAGATAAGTACCTTCCTAATTAAAATATTATTGGAGAATAATTATAATCAGAAAATAATTAGTGAAATAATAAATGAATCCGACTTTGCTAGCTAATTAACGTACTCGTATCAGCTGATTAATAAGTAAATTTTAAATTATTAAGTCTAAATATAGATGTTATTATGACGTTAATTATACTTCGAAATATCAGATGGTAATTAGAGAAAATTTAGTAATCAAAGCAAATCATTTCAATATAATATCGTCATGATATAATAATATGATTTATGGATCGATTAATACATATTATTGATTGGTAAATTATCATATTGGGATGTTCCCAATTTTTAATTAAAACATCTTCGCGATTCGTTAAGAATCTAATGTCAATATTCTTCTTATCAGTTTCAAACCTAGGATTGGTTTGTAACATATATGGTTGCCTCTTTTCTACTCCACTCCGACCTGTCCTCTGTCAGCCTCTTCATCTCCACATAGCTATTACAGCACATATCGTCGATCACCTAGTCCATGTAACTCTTTCTTGGTCGGCCTCTATAGTTCCTGCCTTCTACCATTCCCTCCGCGGTGGTTATGAGCAGACCCGGGTGCATCATGTTATGGCCAATCCAGTTGGATCGTCGTTGGGCGATTCTTTTGAGGAGTTGCCTTGTTTCCCCGGATCTGCTCAGCACCTCACAATTTTGGATGTGGTCCGACCAGTGGATCTTCAACATGCGTCTGTAGCACCACATCTCGAATGCAGACAGGCGTTGTTTTTCCCTCTGGCCAACGGTCCATGTCTCACAGCCATATAGCAAGACACTCCAGACAAGGGTCTTAATGAGGTCAATATTAACGTGGTTCATTGAATGTTACAATAAAACTTTTCTGTTTTCA
Organism: Molanna angustata; assembly: GCA_963576475.1. NCBI lineage: Eukaryota > Metazoa > Arthropoda > Insecta > Trichoptera > Molannidae > Molanna > Molanna angustata. The sequence continues at coordinate 19,673,331 of OY754976.1, read as the reverse complement.
TCGTTTTCATTTGTCCCGTTAGAGTAGAAAATACATCTCACGTAGTTCAGCAATGAGGTTCACCGTCCATTGATGTAATGCCTTTTTAGGTAAGGGGAGACTGGTGTTTTGGCATACACGCTCGTGTCGTTATTCCTTTACGCACACCTGTCGCTGGTTACCCGAAATCGTGGGGTATCCTGTGATGGTATGAATGATAAAGAATGAATTTATTGAAAGTCAGACCACAAAAAGTATTCTGGATAAATACTAGAAATGCATATAGCATACAAAAAAATGCAAATTAAGTCAACTATTACATACCTACACGCATTAGGTAGGTATTTGAATAATATTAATTAAAAACTAGTTGCATGTAACACATGAGATCCAACTGTCGATAGCGATATTATGTATAGTTGAAGAATAAGTACCAAACTATAAACCCATAAATACAAATTATTGAATATTTTAAGATATTTGGTTTTCTATACAACACATGTACCTAGGTATGTATGTCAAGATAGGATAGTATGGAGGTCAGCCCTTTAATCCTACCCAGGATATGAAAACAGCATGATGGTATGTATGTATGTATTTTTGGAGATTAGTATCAAACAATTAAGTCTTAGATACTGTGTGTAGGCGACTGCCATACAAATTGTATGAAGCAATGTTGTCACTAAATTCAATTTTTATAAAAATTGTAAAAAAAAATGAGATGTGCTTATACAATGCTAATGTTTTTTAAAGAAAATTAAATTATCTAGTTGGGGTGATTCGGATTTTTTTGATATTTTTAAAAAAATTGGAAATATAGACAGTTAAACTCATAAAAAAGATATTTTAAAAATATTTATAAAAAATGTTTGAGAAACCCTGGAATTTTTTTGAAAAATCTTATTTGAGATTTTGTATTTGTCTATGTTTGTACCAATTTTCAGCGTTCTAGCTTTTATGGTTTCTGAGATATCTAGAATAATAAACCAAAATTTCAGAAGTTGATAAACCCTGACTGAAACAAAAATTCACAATTCTGAGTAAAAAAGTTTTGTAGTCCTATAACTTTTTACTATAACACTACGCCATACAGAATGTTCCTTCGTACACGCATCTTGGATTTAAACTGCCTCTTCCTTCAAAAGAATTTCATTCTCTTGAACGAATCGACAGTTGGATTAAATAAAATGATTCTTTTATTGTCACAATTATAAATTTTTTGTCATTATTTATTTGTGTTCTTTTAATTAACTTGTTAGTGCTGTTATTTTAAGAAAACTTATAGAATTTACTAAGGTGGTTGACAGACATAAATTGCTCAATGCGGGCAGTAAATCCTCCATATTGAGTACGTACAGTAAATCCACCATATTGAGTAGGTACGTACAGTAAATCCACCATATTAAGTACGTACAGTAAATCCACCATATTGAGTAGTACGTACAGTAAATCCACCATATTGAGTACGTACAGTAAATCCACCATATTGAGTACGTACAGTAAAACCACCATATTGAGTACCTACGTACAGTAAATCACCATATTTAGTACGTACAGTAAAAACACCATTTTGAGTACCTACGTACATTAAATCCACCATATTGTACGTTCAGTAAATTCACCATATTAAGTACGTACAGTAAATCTACCATATTTAGTACGTAAAGTAAATCTACCATATTGATTACGTACAGTAAATTCACCACATTTAGTATGTACAGTAAATCTACCATGTTTAGTACGTACAGTAAATCTACCATATTGATTACGTACATTAAATCCACCATATTGATTACCTACAGTAAAACCACCATATTGAGTACCTACGTACAGAAAAATCACCATATTGAATACGTACAGTAAATCCACCATATTGAGTAGTACGTACAGTAAATCCACCATTTTGAGTACGTACAATAAATCCACCATATTGAGTACGTACAGTAAAACCACCATATTGAGTACCTACGTACAGTAAATCACCATATTGAGTACGTACAGTAAAAACACCATTTTAAGTACGAACAGTAAATCCACCATATTGAGTACGTACAGTAAATTCACCATATTTAGTACGTATAGTAAATCTACCATATTTAGTACGTACAGTAAATCTACTATATTGATTACGTACAGTAAATTCACCATATTTAGTACGTACAGTAAATCTACCATATTTATTACGTACAGTAAATCTACCATATTGATTACCTACAGTAAAACCACCATATTGAGCACCTACGTAAAGTAAATCACCATATTGAATACGTACAGTAAATCCACCATATTGAGTACCTATGTACAGAAAAATCCACCATTTTAAGTACGTACAGTGAATCTACCATATTGTACTCAATATGGTTGATTTAAATGTATTTATTGTATTTTTTTTAATATCGCGTATTTATAAGTGTTAAATTATATTATACGTACCTACATGTAGTTAAGTTATTAATAAAAATAAATAAAACAATGTGTTTTGATTTTACAAATCTAAATCGCTGTTGATGGCTAGTGCATCTAACATCAAGGACATCAACAAGACTATATTTTGTTTATAAGATAGTTTTGATAATTGATTATGTTCTCGTTGGATGAAATAATTTACAAATAGTAAACAAATTGTTTGATTTATTTCATTTTTTGATGAATACCTATTAAAAAAAAATTATGATATAATTAAATTATAAATACTTACCTTCTCTTAAGAGATAAATTATCCGTTGAATGACATTAATGTTTTAGTAGATTTTTCTATTTTATCTTTGCAGATGGTCTTAAATCAAATTGTTTCTACTATCAACGTAATTTGATAGGTCGTAAATCAGAGGTTGTTCAGTATATATTTATACTGTACATGATATGAAATACCTAATTGGTAGGATGTTTGTTATTTGTCGCGTTTTAGCAGATGAATTAAACAACAATGACACAGCCTCAGAAGGAATGTATTATTGAGCTGTGATGAGGTTCGAGAAAGGTCGACGGGTTCATTGCGACATCCCACAACCTATACTGTCGGTTCAGCATAGTCAGAAGTGTTCAATGTTTATGAGCAGATAAATAGTATAGAAAGGACATTAATTACAATCAAAATAAGCATTCAGTTGGGTCGCCAATGTAATTCTATTGTAGTCTATTCTTCTTTTTTGGTAGGCTGGATGTAGTCTTCTAATGATTTCCATTTCTCTCAATGACGAGTCTTTCTCGTCCACCATCTAACGGGATTACTGGTATGAGGTCAGTTAGTGTATTAAATGGGTCATCCGCCCACCTTTTCTGAGAGCGTTCCACGTCCTCCATCTTAGAACTCTGGATGTCCTTTTCTGAGAGCATCCCTCGTTTCCCACCTTTCTGTTTTCTGTCTTGACATATGCCCCGCCCATTGCTATTTCTTTCTAGGAATATGGTCCATGATGTCGATAACTTGTCGATAACGTAGATTTCGAAATCATTGTAAAATCTTTTTTTTTCTTAAATATGAGAAACCAGTATTTAAAAGTGATTTTTCAAAATGAGCGATTATGTTGGATAAATCGGGTCTAAATTCCCTACATTTTGAGATATCAGATTTCTGTATGTTAATCTCTAAAATTACATACAAACTATCTCCAAAAATACATACATACCATCATGCTGTGTTCATATTCTAGGTAGGAAAAACAGACTGACCTCCGTGCTATCCTATCCGGACATACATACCTACATGTTTTATATAGAAAACAAAATATCTTACAATACCTACCTATTTATTAATTTGTGTTTAAGTGTCTATAGTTTGGTACGTATTCTTCAATTATACATACTATCGCCATCGACAGTTGGTTCTCATGGTGTTACGTGTAACTAGTATTTTATTTTATTTTATAGAATACAACAGCAATACAATAAAGATTTATACAGATATACAGAGGTAATTTTTGTGTTGCCAACTATAGTATTCTAAATATATTAAGTACATACACATTTATTAAAAATTATGAAGACAGGATGGGAAAGGAGAGAGGTAGGGAGGGGAGTGGGGGGAAGCATCGACCACTAGAAACTCATATTATGATTTGCCTCACGTGTCTCAATGTATGAAGAATAGTAAATTAAAATTAAGTTAAAGTTAAAGGGGCACAATTAAAAAGTTAAAGAGGTAAAGATGTGCACAATAAAACATATTAATAATAGTACCTATTAATAAACTATTATCGGCAATAAACCGTTTGGCAATAAACCCGACAGTGTACAAATAATTTGTACAAGAAATTACAAAATAAATACCTATATTATATCTATTTATTGATCTAATGTTTTTTCAGGTTGGCACTACTGTGATATCGATGGGCGCCAGGCGACCTTCCTGTGTCCCAACGGCACCCAGTTCTCCCAGGCTGTCTTCGTCTGTGACTGGTGGTTCAATGTCAGATGTGACTTATCAGAGAAGCTGTACTTTCTCAACGATCGGCTCTACAGGAGGCCCAAACTCGAACCGGCCAAGCCACATAGGTTCATCACCAAAGACCTTCTCGAAGATATATTCTCCAAGAAATAGTCTTATATTAGCCATTTTTATTTCATCGTTATTCACAATAGTTATTGTTTCAAGAAGAAGATAATTAAAAGAAAATAGTCTTTCATTTTGTAGGTAAGTAGGTACAACAATGACTAAACAATTAATAAATATGATTTCAAAACAATTTCGTTAACAATATTTATAGTAAAGATTTTGCAATAGGAATTCTGATTTTTTAATCAATATTGTATCTAAGTAGTGTAGGTTTAATTTATACTTATATTACAAACGAGTGGGTTGTAGCCAACACTTAACTCTCAACACATTGTTCACATTGTTAAGTGTTCATTTTTTCTTTTTGAAATGTTTACATCTCTAAATGCGTTTTTATGAAGTACATTTCTATTAGATTCTTAAACAAATATAGGATTCCCAGAGGACAAAAGTTTTCACCATACACATAAAAACATTGTAACGAAACTCATAGTATGCATTTTCTACATTATACCTGTTGAGAAATTTTAAGTAAAATTGTAATACTAGCAAGATAAGCACGTATGAGACAGTGTATCAATGTTGATGAGGCGATGTATGTGTCAAGATAGAAGAATGCGGTGTTCGGTTCTCACTGCCTACCCTTTGAGGAAGATAAAAGTGGAGAGTAAAAAATACACTTGTCTATAGAGACACACAAAGTTTATCACTAAATTTTCCCTTACAGAAGCAATTTTACTTCTGTTATATACATTTTTCATACAAATATGAAATTTATTTCACACTGATATGGCTGACCATATATTTTTTTCTTGAAATTTTGACAATCCTTGAATGCATTCTTGATGAGTGTAATTTTAGTATCAAAATTTCAAACGTGAGAGCATTTTGAAAATTTGGACAGATGAAATCATAGAGAAGAAATTAATGGATATCTATGGAAAACTAATCAGCTCTGAGTTTATGTACATGATATCAATATGAAGTCAATCGGACTTGTAGTTTGGGTTGTAGAGACGACACAAAAAAAACATCGTAAATGATGAATTCATAGAGAAGAAATTAAAAGTTGTCTATGGAAAACTAATCATCTCTAGGTCTATGCACTTTACACATGTCATATGATGTTAATATGAAGTCGATCGGACTTATAGTTTGGGCTGTAGAGAGGAAACAAAAAGGATAATCCGTACACCTTACGCCGTAGGCCATACAAACACATCGCGACGAAACTCACAATGTGCACACTCTACACTCTACATGATACCCGTTGAGAAATTGATGTAAAACAATATACTTAAAAATTGTGAAATCGTGACTCTCCACTTTAACATAGTTTGGAAAGTAAAAATATTCATTTCTGGTTTTGATTTTATTGACAAATTTATTTTTCATCAGTGTTTCAAAAACGGAGGAGTTTATCAATTAGAACTTTTTTTGTTTGTATGTTCAGCGATTTCTTTTTACCACGTTGACTGATTTCGATGATTCTTTTTTCATTGAAAAGGGAGTATCTTCCGATTGGTCCCACCTCAATTTAGTCAAGATATGATCATGGAATCCATGATAAATCATCAAACTCTTCAATTTTCAATTCAGCGAAAATAACTCATTGCAACATTGTCCGATTTTAATGATTTATTCAATAGTATGTACCTACTCTTCAATTTGAAAAGTCGTCAGCAAACAATCATAATCTTTTACCACGTCGAATTCCTTACTTACGAATTCGATTATTCCCTTTTCATTAAAAAAGGATTACTTCTGGGGTGGTTCCATCAAAACTAAGCCAAGAGATTTGATGATTGGAATCATGAAACTTACAATTCGCGAAGGATTTGCGTATAATTTTACTGTAGAGGCTAATATTGTATGAAAGATAATATTATTACTACATACATACATACCATCACGCATCCCTCATGGGGTAGGCAGAGAGAAGATCTTGACATACATTTATTTTGAAGTCCTTTTTTTATATGAAAGATTATTATTGTTTAATGATATATTATTTTACATATGGACGCTATGAACAATGTTTCTCTATTCGGGATAGGCAGAGAAAACCGAATTCATCTTTCTCCTCTATCATCTTTTTCTTCTATCGTGTCAGCTGACTGGACTTGGGGGGTAGCTGCACAGGATTGATGTGCGGTGGTCTGCTGCTCTCCACAGTCACATGTCATGTCGTTGGTATTCCCTGTTGCAGGAAGCCCCATGTAGACAGGTTATCCAACGTTCTACCAACGCCCGTCCGTTTAGTGACTTCCACGTACGCCACTCCTCTCTCTTACATAACTACTACATACTCATTTCATTCACCCTCTTACATCCTTCTATATACAATTTATTTGGTAGAGCTAGTTAATTTACGTTACCTTCGTTAAAAGCACAATATTCATCCTATTTTAAAACGTGCCATTCACTTCCATCTTGTTTGAATATTTTTCAATTTCATATTTTTTATCTTCATAGGTATATTATATTAATTCCATGTGATAAATTATGTAGTTATCTGAGAGTATATTCATGTTTGTTTAATTTTTAATTATAAGGGTCTTTAGAGTCTATTCAAAATAAACACTAAGTAAAAAATAAGAATTTAATTTTTATTTTATGTATTAAAGTGTACTATATTATATTCTTTTTAAAGTAACGAATAGTTATACGTCTATTTTAAATATATAATTTATGTTTAGTAAATTGAAAATCCTTTGAATTTTAATACAAAAGTATTTTATATTTAAGTAAGTAACATAATATGGCCCAGTTAAATCATACTAAGTATTTTCTGTAACTTGTCAAACTATATTTTTTTTGTTAATGTATGATATTTATGTTACATAGGTATATGATAAAAAAACACCAATTAAAAAAGTTACCCAAAAAACACTGATTTTGTATTAAAAATACAACAAACAAACCTTATTTTTCTTATTTTCATTATAAAATTAAGAAACACTTATATAATTAAAGTTTATTTATGAAATCATGTTAGTAGTAAGTACCCAACTAAATTATATTCCTTAGAAAATTATACATATTTAAGTGTGAGTGTAGTTTCCTATTAATAATTTCAATTAGATTATTTCTTTTATATTCATCGAAATTGTTTAATAAAATCAAAACTTATCAAAACTGTACCTACCTCATATACCACACTAGGTAGGTACTTATTTAATAATTGTAAGTATAAAGAATGAACAATACTTAAATGTATCTTCATATGATGTAGCTACTATACGTTGTGGCACATTTTTAAATTATGAATAAATAAAAATACATACAGTAACTATGTACAAAAGACGAATTTTGAGTATTTCTGGTCGAACGTTTTCGAAGCTAACCGCTTCTTTCTCCGGACAATCTTATACATAGGTATAATTTTGTCCGGAGAAGGAAGCGGTTAGCTTCTAAAACGTTCGACCGTAAATACTAAAAATTCTTGGTTTATACAAAGTATGTATGTATTTTTATTTATTTACTTATAGATAGGTAATACATTACTGTATTTCATATATTTTTTTATATTTACATAGTTATAAGGATCACTTTATTGTGTCTCAATCTGTATTTTTTATAACAGTAAATAAATATGTATAAGTAGATAGGAACTTATATATTTAGTTATTTATAGAAAATGTAATTATTATGAATCTTGAAAAGTGTGATGATGAATAAAAAAACAATGAGAAAAAAAATTGATTTTTATATTTTACCCTTTTTAGTAGGTAGATAGAGATACCTACCTTACAACCGATAATGCAATATTTTTCAAATAGATACTTAAGTAAGTACCTATACCATATCTACGCATATATATCTTAGTAGTGCCTTTCTGATACCTATTACATATTAAAGATATCTTACTTATATTTTGATCAGTTTTGTTTAATAAACGATTTGATGTTCTTCTCAATAGATTCTATACCCAAAAGAAAAAAAATCGAACCTATGCATTTTAACATAAAATGTAAAAATAGTAATTTTTAAACATGTTAGACTCGAAACAAATCTCATTATCTTAGATTAGGTAGGTATACTATAATTCTATGCAAATTACTCGATTACTTGATATAAGTATTCTATGTTTATTTATATTGTGATAGTTAAAAAATTATTAATATTTTTTTATTTCCACACAATTGAAAATTTAATCCAACTAGGTATGTAGTGTAGGTATTGTGCAAAACGCATTTATCTCTAGGTAATAAAATATACTCTTAAACGCAATTACATGTAAAATAGTTTTTTACGACATCTATTGACAGTTGTGGAAACTTTTTCGTTTCTTTATCCGCAAGCATTTCATGTTTACCTATTTTCAATAGCCTACATTAATTGCTGGTACATTTTCCGTACATTAGTGAAATGCAAGAGAAAAGTTTTGTGTAACTATTTCATAGATGTCTTCATGGATCTGAATATTTAGTTGATATCATTATTACGGTGTTCCTTCATTCCTCATTCATTCCTCAAAGTTTTTGTTCGTCTCTTATTTACAAAAAATACAATCAATTGTAAATATTATACTAAGCAGGGCCGGATAAATCATAGAACAATCAGGAACAAGATGTCAGGGCGGTTGTCTTAAAAAGGGCGCTTAAGATTCTAAAAAATTAATCATATATTTCAAAAATCTGCAGGTATGGCGCTCGGTTATCTTTGCGTACCCGAATAGAGGGTCGGCATGGCGGTGTGTATGTAAAAAATCCCGCTTATTATGATTCGTCAGTTTAGACCCGATATAATTTTACATAATTTTAAATTGTTCTACATTTAAAATTCAAAAAAAATGGGGGGGGGGGGGGCGGATTCAAATATATTGCTACGGGCGCAAAAACACGTTTATCCGGCCCTGATACTAAGGTATTATAAAATGATACAAAAATATGGTTTCTTCAAATTAAATTAAATACAATAGGTAGGTATTGCATTTACGAGGCTATAGTAGGCTATATAGTATGTTTTAAAAATATTTTTCCCCAGTACCCTAAAAAGATACGCCTTTGAAATAAAGAACAGTTTGTTTTTACATCTTCATTGTATTGCACAAGTTTTTTGAAAAATGAATTTGTTAAATACTTTTCTTATAAAATTAGTTTTAGTAAAACACTTAATTTTTTTACTGTACGTAACTAAAAAAGTACAAGACCTATTGACCTATGAAGTAGATTTTAATTTTATTGAAAAAGAATTAGAAAATCTACCGGCTGAGTTTTTATTGTTATAATATTTTAATTATTATTCATGTTATTTAAAAAAAACCTTTAAATTTTTCCTTCTCTTCACGAAAAAATATTGTATATCCACATATTAGGTGATATACAATATTTTTTCGTGATTGATACATTAGTGGGTAATTTAGTGTGCATTTTTGTGTACAAGAGATAACATCGTCAAAAAACTTCAATATCTGTTTTTTTAGATTCCCTTCTTTATTGAATATAGATACCCATGAAAAAGGTGTCTGACACCTGGGAGTGGTTGCGTTTACCAGTGCGCTCCCCTTTCTAAAGATGAAAATTGCAGATTTTAATATCATTTGTATATTTTAAGTGTTTTTTGTGCTCTTATACCATTCACCGGATTACAACGAAACGTCTTGATGAAAACTCGAAAATCAGCGCACAACCGGCAAGATTTCTGAAAAAAAATTCTTCCTGCAATTTTCACCTATAAATTGGATGCGCACTGGTAAACGCTACATCTCCGTACCAGACTTAACTTTTTCATACCTTTATTCAATAAGAAAGAAAATACCAGCCATTAAAAAAAATGATTGTCGATGGCGATTGTATGTAAAGTTGAATAATACGAACAAAACTATAAATCCTTAAATTCAACATATGGAGTATTTGCAAATATTTTGTTTTCTATACAAAACATGTAGGCATGTATATAAACATTTTTAAAGTAACTTTGTTTCGTAGAGCAGCACATAACTAAACTATCAGCGCCCTTGCAATGATCTTGAATCATTGAATGGCATAATCCTCCATTATAATTAAATATTTTGATCGATTTGCGATTTCCTGGAAAAATAGCCAAAATATTAAAATGCATGAATTATAATCCGGTTTCTAATAATCAATATTTATAAAAAGTATGTTTAAGTATATAATGAAATGATAATTAAATATGTATGTGAGAATTTCAATTCTATTAATATGTCAAGTGAACTGTTCTTACTCTAAGTACAATGCATATGTGGCAATGTGGGTTATACTATTTTTTCAATGTCATTCTCTCACATATACAAGTATGTTAAATTATTATTGATAATATTCATATAATGTGATTATGTTCGACAATCATTGCATTGTGCAAGGGACAATCGCTGTTTTTTTTTATAAAAAAACAATAATAATTATTATACGTGACATTTAGTAAAGAAAATGTTGACACAAGTTGTTTCGCTTTCGACGCATTCAGAATATAGGTAGGTACTTGAGTTGAAAAACACCCTTTGAGTCATTTTACTTTCGGTTGCTATGGAATAGTAGAGAGTTGACATATTTAAATTATACTTGAGTTGAAAAACACCCTTTGAGTCATTTTACTTTCGGTTGCTATGGAATAGTAGAGAGTTGACATATTTAAATTATACTTGAGTTGAAAAACACCCTTTCAGTAATTTTTACTTTCGGTTGCTATGGAATAGTAGAGAGTTTATTTTATATTGCTTCTCGGGCAACTAACAGGTACTATGTCAAACATTAATTTAACACGCACCCAATAACAAGTTGCCACATTCTGGAGACTTACGATATTAATCGTCTCACAGATCCAGACTGAAAACACAATTAAAAACTGTGTCTCCACCAGGAATCGAACCCGGGACCTTTGGATCAGCAGTCAGATACCTAACCAACTGACAGTTGACATATTTAAATTATACTTGAGTTGAAAAACACCCTTTGAGTCATTTGTACACTCAGTTGCTATAGAATAGTGAAGAGTTGACAAATTTAAATTATATTTGAGTTGAAAAACAACCTTTGAGTTGCTATGGAGTATTGAGTTGATTTAACTATTTTAAGCGTGTTTATGTATGCGTATAATAACAATTTCATCAGGTACGTGAAGAGTGCTTCCTATCTTTATAGGTATATAAAAATGGATGTACGTATATTTGTTTGTTTTTATGTTTGCGATGGACTCCCAAACCAACCATCCGATTGCGATGAAACTTAGGGAATTTGTTCAGCTCATTCAGGAGAAGGTTTATGCATTATAATTTATTTATTTATTTATTCGATATCTCATAAAAAATGTGAAAAAAAAGTTTTGTATTGAAGTGAAACTTAGTGGGTTAGTTCAGCGCGCACACGAGAAGTTTTATGAATCAAATTTATTTATTTATTTAATATCTAACATAAGAATTTACAAAAATTATCTATTTGGGATTGTCATTTAATTTTAGGTATTCGTTCCGCGCATAGCATAAAGCGTATTTGAAGTTAAATTCAATTATTTAACTTCACGCAGAAAAGTTATTGAAAAATAATTTATTTGGTATTGCAAGAAAATTTTAAATAATCCAAATTAACTTATAAATAAATCAAGGATTGATTAAATAAATAAAGAAATAAATAAGTGAATAAATACATAAATCAAAAAATTATAAAAAAAATCCTATATATCCATATATAAAAATGGTATTCTATATAAAACTGGTATAATGGTAAAGGTTCAGGTATATTTGTTTGCATAATTATATAAAATTATAAATGAATGAATGAATAGGGACGGAAGGGATTATAGGGATGGAAGGTGAAAAATACGGAATTATAATTAGCGAATCTAGATATGAATGTAAAATAATAAAAAGGAAACATACCGATCAACCATTTTAATATATTTGGAGGTAAATAATTAAACAGGCAGGATGACGTCTGCCGGGTTATACTAGTTAATTTATAAATTTTAAATTGTTCGAGACAGTGATGTGCCAGTAATGATGATAATGTGGTTTCACGATTTTCAGCATGTCTCGACAGTTCACAGCAACAGTGGGAAATAAAAAGACCGGGGAAAAATAAAAGACTGGTAGGGCGACCACAAAAAAGATGGGTCGACGATATTATTCCGATTGCAGGAAAGGGTTGGCTGAGGGAAGCACAGGACAGAGAGAGATCGAGTTCATTGGAGGAGGCCTACATCCAGCAGTGGAGATATGGCTGACAAAGAAGAAGAAGACCCGGATGTCTGATGTTATGGCCTATCCATTTGGATCGTAGTTGGGCAACCCTCTTTAGGAGATGTCTCGTTTCTTCTGATGCTCAGTACCACGTTGTTTGGAATGTGGTCTGACAAATGGATCCTAACCATGCACCTGTAGCACCACATTTCGAAAACAGCCAATCATTCAGATTCTCTTCGGCTGATAGTCCACTTTTCGCTGCCATACAGAAGCACACTCCAAACGAGTTAATTATAGTTGATTAAAAATCAATTATTGTAAACGTAAATTAATCAATTATTGTAACGATGAAGTAGACAGCTTTTTTTTTACCACGATTATCTATTTGTTTTGATTTTTTCAAAATTAATTTTCAAATACCTACTGTGTTGCGCGAAACCAATTGGAAAGACCCAGGCAGCGATATTATGTGGACAACGCCATGGCCGACCTAGAAAGAGTAGGGGAAAGGGAAGATTGGCACCAAAAGACCCAAGACCGAAAGAAGTCATGGAGTCTAAAACTCTGCAAGAGTTGTATGGCCATCGGAAGTAAGTACTGTGTTGAATGTTAAAAATCATAGTTTTTTCACTTATTTGATTAAAATAGCGATCACAATAAAGTGATGGGAAATATTAAATTAATAATAATGTAGTTTAATTGGTATTCACTAATATGGAAATGTATCGGTGTATTAATGACAATAGTATGTTTCTATTGTAGGTACCATTCATACCATGGAGTAAGGAATTCCATGATTCATACACATTTTTCTATCATACCAATATTGAAAAGAAAACAATGATTAGGTATTCACATAAGTCATATTTTCGTGGGTAAAAATTATTTTAGCAAATGAAATATTGTTGCTTTACAATGTACATAAGAGTTGTTTTAAATTTTCGTGTTGCATAACAAAATATTCGAAGTTCTCGCGTTTTTGTTCATATACCTACGTTTGGACAATACAGTGTTAACTTCGAGACCTCGTACAACAAAGAGAGGTGCGGGGCGACAAACAGCTGAGATGGAGGGATGCTACAAAGGAGCAAATGGAGGAGGATTTCGTCCCTAAATGGACGGGAATAGGCTGAGCAAGAAGTAGAAGAAAGTTTTTTTTGATAAAATCTTTTTTTGCAAAAAAGTAAAAATTGGTCATTTTTCTAGAAACCAGGCAGCGCGTAAGTAATTTAAAAATGTCATACTTACTTTAACTATTACTTATAAATTGATACTAACCTATAGGTAAGTATCTTATATTACATAATGTCAGTGGTAAATGCTCTCAATATATAGGTACGGAGATCGAATCAGTCCAACACTGCTTTGCATATTTACACAATTGTGTTGAAAACACAGCACGCAAAATCTATATTATTAAAACATATGTATTTTCTCACGACCCATTCAATATGTATGTTATCTATCACATATCTCTGATCCTTGTGTCATCGATCACTAAATCTGTTTTACAGCAACTATTCAATATTCCTAAGTTCACACAAAAACACTTGAGGTAGATACATATCTTTACTTATCGATCTGATGTTACTTAAATGCATTCCTCAGTTTTGAAATATGTATTTCTGCCTCCATAGACAATGATTCAATTGACGCAAGGGCAATGTAACACCTTCATTTTCGAGTGTTTTTGAGTAAAAACAATGAGATAGTATTTGATAAACTTCATTAGATTATATTTACATATGTGTCGAACTTTTCTTTCCTTAAAACCCTTAGTTGACCGTCGGTACTTATAAGTACCGGATGCATTTTATTGTGTTTTGCCCACGATATGATTCAAATTTTTTAATTTTGTCTTATTATTATTATTTGTCTTATACTTTAAAAAAATACTTACGTTATAATATTAGCATGGTATCGTCGGGCATTTTTTTTAAATTAATGCAAGTAACATAAAAAAATGAGTTTAGGTTTTTCATATTATGAAGCCAATATGTACAAAATACAAAAATAAATGATAATAATAATAACTTATTATATTTTGAATATTGTGTAAAAAAGGACGTCCTGTTCACTATGCACATTATGGCCACCATATATATCATCATCATCGTCAGCCTGTGTTTGCCCACTGCAGGACATAGGCCTCCCCTCTCCTTCTCCACTCCTCCCGTTCCTGTGCGACTCCCATCCACTGTGGTCCAACAAATCTTTTTATGTCGTCCATCCATCTATTAGGTGGTCGCCCTTGTGGTCTCTTGTCGCCTCTCGGTCTCCACTCCACCAGTCTTTTAGTCCATCTATTATCGGTCATTCTTTATAGGTGTCCTGCCCATCTCCACTTCTGCATGGCTATTCTCTCAACCACATCGGACAGTTTGGTCTGACTGCGTATCCAGTCATTCCTCTTCCTGTCTTCTAGTTTTATTGCCAACATTATTCTTTCCATCTTCCTTTGTGCTATACGCAGCTTGTTGGCAGACAATTTGGTTAAAGTGGTTGTTTCCATGCCATAAGTGAATATTGGCAGAATGCACTGCTCAAACACCCTTGCCTTCAGAGAATTTGGTATGGGGCTACGAAAGGTGTTATCGAGTTTCCCAAAGGCCGCCCATGCGAGACTTATTCTTCTCTCAATTTCTATGGTTTGATTGTCTCTGCGTAGGGTCATCTTATGTCCAAGGTATATATAGTGATCAACCTCTTCCACTGGAAGGCAATAATTGCTTGTGTCTAAGTTTGTCATTATTATCGTTTTCTTGACATTCATTTTTAAACCAATTGAAGCAGATATACCTTCTAGTTGGCTGATCATTTCCACAATTTCATCGACATCCTCCGAGATTAACACAATATCATCGGCGAAACCATATATATACATAATAATAATATTTATCGTCATTATATCAACTTTTCTTACGAAAAAAAATAAAATGAGCAATAGAAAATATGTTCCATTGACGGGTGTTTTTTTTTACGAAAAAAATATTATAGTGTTTATTACCAATTTAGAGAAGATATGGTGGTACCGTTCGTCGGTCAAAAATGGTTTTATATTTTTCGAAATCCTCGGGCAACCAAGGGTTAAAGGGTTAAGGACAGCTCATCCGACATTGGTAAAATGAACTCTAACCTCTAACCTCTTTAGCGTTTTCTAACCTCTAGTTAAACACCCTCTCTTAATGCTTTAGGAACCTACTTCCTTTTTTATTGATATGTTCATTATTATGTTATATTTTAATTATATTTTTTTAGTTTGTATTGATTGGCATAATTGTCATTTCAATGTTTGACATTTTTTAACTATTTGTGAATTTACTTTGAAATCTTAATCAATCAAAATTTAAGCCCATCAGTTTACAAAATACCTATATTTAAGAGTATAAATAGTTAAAAAAATAACACGGAGATGGAAAATAAAATATACAAAGTTAATTTAACTGTACGAATATATCAAATAAAAAATACGACTTTATGAACATAATATTTAAATAAAAAAGTGTTGTTTTAATGACACCACTATATTTTATTTTAATGATATGATTGTCATGATTTGACTCGTTAAGTGGACGGTATCACTTGACAGGAAACTGTGTGTCAATTAGAAAGAATCGATTTTTTAACCGTGTACGTACTTAGCGCCATTTTTTTTTACTCTCCACACTATGGAATAGTGGAGAGTCATGATTTCACAATTTTTTAAGCGTATTTTGTTTGCATCAATTTCGATCGACTTCATATTAACATAATAATGTGTAAAATGAATATACCTAGAGCTGATTAGTTTTCCGAAGACAACTTTTAATTTCTTCTTGTATCCCATAATAGACATAGCACCCCCTAACATCAGAAGAAGAGTGGCAGCAAATGCGGAGAGGCATAAGCAGATACACGACCCAAGACACCCACTCTATGAACATAAAGCACCAAACCCTCGCCTCGAGTCAAGGAATAGCTTCCTAAAGTCCACAGCCGACCTGCAGACCTCCCAGAAGCAACGCCGAGAGGAGTTGTGGATGGACGACCCAATCTCTGCATGGATGGACACAAGCGAGAAGGCGAATAGGGCGCACTGCCTGCCATTCCCAATATGGAAGACACTGAACAGGCTGAGGGTGGGTGTGAGTGGCTGCAAGAGCAACCTGCACAGGTGGGGCTTCTCGACGGAGGATGATACCTTCTGTGATTGTGGGGCAGTGCAGGATGACGACCATCTGCTGTCCTGCCCAGAATTGGACGAGGGTTGCCACATGGACGACCTGATTAAACTTACCGACAGGGCGATTTCCGCCGCCACACATTGGAGTGGCAAAATCTGAGTTCCGGACTCGATCAGTAAGTTTAAGTATTTCTTCTCTATAAATTCATCATTTACGTTGTTTTTTATGTCTCTGTAGCCCAAACTATAAGTCCTATAGACTTCATATTGATATCATATATGTAAAGTCCATAAACTTAAGAGCTGATTTCCATAGATATCCGTTAATTTCTTCTCTATGATTAAAATCTGTCCAAAAATTTTCAAAATGCTCTCACGGTCTGGAAAACCGAGATACTTTTATACTGTTTGAAATTTTGATACAATAAAAATACACTCATCGAAAGTGCCTTCAAGGATTGTCAAAATTTAAAGAAATAATTCTATGGTCTGCCATATCAGTGTGAAATAAATTTCATATTTGTATGAAAAATGTATATAACAGAAGTAAAATTGCTTCTGTAAGGGAAAATTGAGTGATCAACTTTGTGTGTCTCTATAGACAAGTGTATTTTTATAATATCCACTTTATTCCTCAAGGGGTAGGCAGTGAGAACCGAACACCGCATTCTTCTATCTTGACACATACATCGCCTCATCAACATTGAAACACTGTCTTATACATACTCACCTTGTTAGTAATGCAATTTTACATAAATTTCCCAATAGGTATCATGTAGAAAGTACATACTATGAGTTTTGTGACAATGTTTTTATGTGTATGGTGTATTGTGAAAACTTTTGTCCTCTGGGAATTTTATATTTTTTAAGAAACTTATAGAAATGTACTTCATAAAAATGCATTTTGAGATTGTCAACCTTTCAACATGAAAAAATGAACACTTGCTATGTAGTGGAGAGTTTAGTGTTGGCTACAACCTCACTCGTTTTTTTATATATCACTTGAAGTAACCACAGTGTAATCTAATGTGAAATTAAGTATTTTTTCCTGTTTGAAGTTCAATGTGAACTTTCATGGCACTATCAAGACCTGTTATGGCGGACGTCCGATCTTAAAATGAAATGAAAGCGAATATAATATTATATGTAATATCGCCCCATCATCAATCTTAATTTGATTGACAACAATTACTCAAATTTCACTTAAAATAACTCATTCAACGGGGCCCATATTTAAATAAATGGCAAAGCACAACTAGCAACCTGCAATGTGAAATAATTTCGTTGATTGGATTGACTATAGATGACAACTTCATGGAATTATGACTGGCATTTGGACCAGGGGGGCGGTATTCATTACAAATTCTTAATACGTTTTTATCTTGACTCTTAATCTTAAAAATGCATAAATTAATTCTTGATCATACTCTAATCTTGATATTACTCTTTATTATATCATACAAAATTGTTAAGCTCCATGTTAAGTGTAAATTGTCATTAATTTTTGTATAAATAAATATAATTGTTCAATTAATTTGAACCTCAAAGATTTCTAAAGTCTAAAGCTGATCTTATCCTTATTTTTATCAAATTGTCTACTGTGACATTTGCTGTCTACTGTGACATCTGCTGTCTACTGTGATATTTGCTGTCTACTGTGATATTTGCTGTCTACTTTGATATTTGCTGTCTACTGTGATATTTGCTGTCTACTGTGATATTTGCTGTCTACTTTGATATTTGCTGTCTACTGTGATATTTGCTGTCTACTTTGATATTTGCTGTCTTCTGTGATATTTGCTGTCTACTGTGATATTTGCTGTCTACTGTGATATTTGCTGACTACTGTGATATTTGCTGGCTACGTAAGGGACACCACGTATTAGGATTTGGGTCCATTATACTCTTCCGAAGAATCAACGCACTACGTAGCGATCTTAAAAAGACCCGGGTTGTAAGAAGGTGGATATCACAGAGAATCCAGAAGATCGTTTCACAGCCGGGTTGCTGTGCTAATAAAAGAGTTCTGAAGTGATTGGTTCGTGTATATTGAAAGGTTACTGTGAATGGGTGTTGGTATTGAGTAAAAATTCTTCTATTGATTAAAAATTTAAAAATTCTTTTTTTCATATCATATCCAACAATATACATGTTTTTTTCAGGTTTTTAGTCAAACATTATTTTGCATATTTAATACATATACTTGCATGATAGATTATTTCTAAAATTCGCATATTTGAGTAAAAGTAATACAGTGCATTTTTTTTTAATTTAATGAATTTGAATAAAAAATATTATTTTAACGCAGTAAAAATTTGTAGCAATCAAAATTTGTATAAAAATCACCAGTTGTGAATTGCCTTTATTTCGTTGTGAGATTAGACTCTTGGTAAAATGATTTTAGAATCTAATTATTATTTTTTACACAAAATCATCTTTAGCGGCTTGTTAAATAATTTCATTTATCTTTCAAATATGGTATTAAAATCAACTCAATAAAATAAGTGGAGCAGAAAATTTAAATATTATCATATGAAATATGCATATTAATTATTCATTAATAGCTTAATCAATCCAACAGTATCAACAATTTTTATTAGGATTATTTTTACGTTTATACTCAAAGAGTATATAATACCTACGGATATTTATACTGATAAGATTATCATTTGAAATAATTATTTCGATTTTATAACAAAAACATGATCATTTTCATAGATTATCGTGTAGGTACGTTTGGAATCCTAATTTTTAAAAATATATTTTTATATAATTTTTAAATCTAAATACCAACTTTAAATTACTGTGAATGGAACCTACTATGAATTTCGTTACCTACCTGGGGGCCTAGACAACGTGTCATTTAAGCTAAGCGTTATATCGCTAAGCGATAGTAAATGTATGAAATTGGTCGCTATGACAACACGTGACAGCCACAAATTTCATACATTTCTATCGCTTAGCGATATAACGCTTAGCTTTAATGGCATGTTGTCTAGGGGGGCTGCTACGAAATTCAACGTTTGTTGAAAACAGATAATAGGTCTACTCGTTTTAAATGGATCACTGTGAACACAGTTTGAATATTTTTTATTTAAAAAAAAAATAAAAATACTTGGTATAACTGCTCTTGCACTTTTGCAAAATTATTGGTTATTTTGAAAATGTATAAATGGGTATTAATGTATTTTTTTCGCAAAAAAACAATGAAATGTCATATCTAAGGATGCATACTTTATGTTATACAGATCGCAATTAACAAATTGTTAAAATTATAAAATTCCTAGACAGCTCTATCATACATAATCTACCTTGGTTTATTAGCGAATTCAAGGTTGAGCTATCATTTCAACTTTAAGGTGACTACGGTTAAAACTACACAAATAGAACAGAAGACATAAAGTTTTTCACCACATTAAAATAGATAGTTTATTTTTATCTACCGTGTGTTACGGTGCTCCGATATTGCACTTTTTAGTGATTTTGCGAATGTCTTCATCATAAATTTCGATACACCCACCACAACCCGCTCTGCATATGGGGACTGTTATACTTAAAAAAAAAACAACTCGGTTTTTGTTCGACTTACTCTCAGTCCATGTCTTTCGAGATCTTTCACCCTTGTATCAAAGGTCTCTTGGAGCTCCGAAGTCTTTCTGGAGAACAGGTTGTTATCAAATTATAAATAATATCATTGATTTTTTTCATAGGCAACATATTTTTCTGTGTATGTTAACGAAAATGGTCGAAGCAGGATTCAAACTCAGGTCATCTAGATTACTAACCCATAGTAATAACAACTCTGCCATCAAACTATCTGAAGTGTTATTTCATATCTCGGCAAATATTCTCTTCATATTATTATTATGAATGAAATTTCTGCAGATTCAGTATTTTTTTTTTCAAAAGCTGGTAGCATCTTTAATTTTAACACATGAATAAGTTTTATGTTGGTAGCATTGGTTAGATTTGAACCAGATTAGATTGTTACACCTTCAATCGTGTTAATTTCAGTATTTAACTGATGAGTTGTTGATTGTACACACAAATCTTTTAATTACATTACATGTACGTACATGAATGTTAGTATATAGAAAGTGAGTTCATGTATTGTGTAATTATATCGTTGACTCTACCTATATTTTACAAAGAAAGATACATTTTTTATTGAACTTCCTAATATGTGTACCTAAAGTAGAAGAAAAGAATTAAGCGGATGTGTGAACCTACGATAAATGATTAAACAATCCATATTTTTTTTGCTGTTAAACAGAGTAATTAGCCAAATAAAGTCAAAAAATGGATAAATGCATAATGAATGCAAAAAAAAAGATAAATGCCCTGAATACATTTTTTATAAAGTACATTACTATTAAATTATGTACCTACATAAGTACATCATTTTAACAAAAATAATAATTCATAAAAAGAAAATGAAAAAAAAAATAATAGAAATGAAATATAAAATTAAAAATATATACCTATACACTACCTATACAATAAAGAGTTATTTGTTTGCTTCAAACCACTGGCTTCGGGCGGTCGTAAAACGATTGTAATCCAAGGAAGATCCTTTTAAACAAACAATTATTTTTAAACTTGCAAAATCATATTATTGTTATCTATTTTTGTTATTATACTTTGTTATTTAAATTAAATAATTATGTCTTTTTACGAGTTTATTGTGTGCGTTATGACAATACAATTAATTAATAAAAATGTAAATAAATCGTTCGTATTTTCTGTATTAAATGGAGCCAGAGGAATCTGGCTACATACCATCGGCCTTCTGCTTTTGTTTTCACTGGAGTGGTACAAGACAGTATGCGGACTGTTCTGGTAGGTGAGACCAATCAGTGTTGTGATAGTGTGCATACCCGCAATACCTTTCCATATTACGATCGGGTATAACGAATAATTTGTATGAAAAATATTCAAACATCGCGCCAAAAAGTAAACGGAGATCGCGAGTTTAAAGCAGTTTTTATTTTGAACTTGTTTTTTTTTATTATAACACAAATGAGTTGTTAGTTTTTGAGTGCATTATAAAATGGGGTGTGCTATACAAGCGGTCTTCGGGATCATTTTAATAGGTATGATTCTATACTAATTAATCTTTGTTTAATTAAAAGGAATTTATATGGTATGAAAGAGATATATTTATTTTTAGAAAAATTGTATACAGATTTTTTTTTGATTGAGCACGTTTTTTGAATATTTTTGTGACATGTTGAAATATATGTATTTCATGTATTTAATGATTAAAACACAATAAGTATTTTGTGTGTTCTTAGTTAATTATATTTAAATAAAAATATTTCATTTTTATCTTTACGAACCATAAAGAAAAAAATGTGTAATAAATGTGTAAAATACATGTAGATACCTACAAAAATACAAATATAAAATAAGAAAAATGTGTATGTCAACATGTATGTATCGATTAGGTATGGCTATCTGCCAACACAGGATTGTATGTCATTCGTTTTTTTTGTTTACCCCATAAATAACACAACGTTTTACTATGTAGGTGGTAGGTTTATCAATAAACTATCACCATCAAATTGAGAAAAGATCGGTTGATATTTGTATAAATAAATCAATCAAAAGTTACGTGATTCATACAAAAAATTTCCGTATACAATAAACAATATTCCTTAATAATTTTCTCTCCGATTCACATTATGTTTGCATCGTAAAGCTTGAAAATGATATATTTATAAGACCGAAACATTGCGTAAAAGAAACCTTTTTTTTTTTAATTTTTTTGAAAAATTAATATCTCAATAGAGACGAAGATGTACTATTATAATAGGACAACCGGGAAATCAAGATGGCGTTACTAAAAAGTTTCTTCGTCACTTAAGCGCCCTTGAGGTGAGGTTATCACAAAAACGGCGCTATAAAAATAATCCAAATTTACTATTATTACACAGGTGGAGATGGAGTTTTCAGCTTATTTTAAAGCGAAAGGAAATTGACGAGTAACATATTTAGAAACTTTCAATAATTGGATTCATAAGGAAATTCAATAAAAAAGGAATAATTGGTGAACCTTGCGCAAGCGCTTAAAGCAATCACGTGATCCTGCCGACGACAGGTCGTAAACCCTGTAGATGCCTCGATTCTCCTATAATATTACAATTCCGTCTCGATTGAGATATTAAATTCTCAAAATATACAATTGATTCCCAACGGGGATAAAAATCAAATGTAGGTATGCGTATATAGATTATATGCGTATATAATCATAAAATATTCGACTTGCAAATATTTTTATTATTTTTTTTTGTTATATATAATTATTCTGTACTTGTGTATGTCACTGAACTCCTCCTAAACCGGGGGGCCGATTTTGATGAAATTTTTTGTGAGTATTTGAGTGGGTCTCTGAATGGTTTAGATTTACAAATTAAATGAAAAAAATTAACAATGTAAATAAAAAATATATAACAAATATTTTAATATATGTACGCCTGGTATTATGCAAACAATATAACTTTTGAGGCATATAATAAAATGTGAAACAGGAGTTTCATTAATATCTTTTCATAAATATTCTTCTGTACGCGTTGTTACCGAACACCTAAACGGCTGGAATAGCAGGCAAGCCAATGTTCGGGCAGGACAACGTCTGTCGGGTCCGCTAGTAATTATATAAATATTGACAAATAATAAAAAAATTCCATTAATGTATGATTGTTTTATCAGATAAACTTCATTTTCAAAACGTCTGAGAGTTTTTTTACTTTATAAACAATTCACAATAGTTTAACAAGACTATTATTACTTTTATTGACTATTATTGACTTTTTTACGATATAAACTGGTCAATGCGCACAGAACAAGTAAAATTCAATTTCGATTAGGGCTTTATAAGGTTTGGGTAAGAAATTTCCATTAGATATTTTTTTAAAACGTCTTTCTTTGACAATGGTTTTACAGAAAATGAGTCCTCAAATGGAAATAAACCATTTCCTGACTTAAATGACATAAAATTGCTTTGTTTTGTAGAATCATGAATTGAGAAAGATCGCCCAATGATCTTGTACCTATCATTAAGAAGACGCTATGTTAATTATTATTATATTTGAAATCGGTGCATTCTTAATATTTAAATATTTTAAATCGGTGCAAAATAAAGACCATTTTCATTCTGGACATAGTTTTGAATTTGCTCATCTCTTCACCTAATATTATAATATTTGTCAAGGAACTGCGACACTTGGTCAGCAGTTGGCAGAATAATATCTATCAGTCTTTTTTTATTCAACTATGGTTTATTTATTTTATTCCGAAACATAGGGTCGTATTACGAGAGTTATTTAAAAAAAATGTAGAAAAAGGTAAGGTCCCCGTACTGCGGGAATACTGTTTACAATACCTCAACTTTTTCTTATATTTTTCTCAAATAACTCCCGTAATACGACCTATAATGCTTATTTTAAACATGATACATAATATTAAGCTTTTTCCAATATGTCGATTGAGACAGCTTATAATTTGTAGAATTCCACAATAATTAGAAAAAATATGAAAACATATTATTCCACAAAGTAGTTATTATGTCTACCGACATTTTTTCGGCTTATGTGGCCATAAACAACAAGCTATAATCAACATATAGTTATATAGTTATTTCACAAAATTACATAAAAATATTTACATAACGATAGGAAGGAAGGTAGGAAGCAAATATTGAAGAAAGGACGGAAGAAAGGATTTAATCATTTAATTAAGTAAATACCTAAATAAAAAAACATTTAATCAATATTGTGTGTGGGGATAAACGCATGTATCACGTTTCATTTTTATAATATTATGCGCACCCGCTCACCTGTAGCTGGTCACCCTTTATGGTGGGGTATGACGAGATTGTATCAATGAATCATCTTCTTCTTCGTTTGTGGAACTGTTGGTCTGTTATTCAAAAACTATGCCTCCTGAGATGACGAAGTCCAACTATCCTTCCATCTCTTGGATAATCTTCCGGGTAGACGGCGACCAGAAAGGATTTCATTTGCCGCTATATATGTAAGTGTATCACTGTCCATTATGGCTACGTGGTCCATACAATGTCTTCTTCTGGATCTACTCCACAGATCGATGTCTTTTATTCCACATGTTTCTCTTATTTCGACATTGCGAACACGATCTCGGAGAGTTTTTCCAGTGATTGGCCTTAGAATCTTCATCTCCGTTGTACTTAAGAGCCCCTTGGTTCGTACAGTGTCTGCTCGCGTTTCCACAGCATACGTCATGATTGGTCACACGCATGTCTTATATATTCTGTGAATGAATGTTTATCAATATTTTTTCAGACAATTTAGCCGTTCATTTATGTATAAATAAGTAAATAAATAAACAATATAGTAAATAAATAAATAAATTAGCATAAAATCAAAAAGGAAACAAGAAAATAAATAAATGTTTTCTATTCTAGATTATCTCTATTGTTTCCTGACCATTATTAATCCTGTATATAGTTCATTCCGTAAGAACATTTAAAACTTCAGTCACATTTTCACTCCAGTAAAAAACACATTTATCATTATAGGTTAAGGGATATGACAGAAAATGGGTAGATAACTGGGAAAATAACTTGGAGAAATAAGATAAACCGATGTTTGTAGTCAATAATGACAGATTGACATGTCAAGATAATAGACCCATGGAAACATTACGGAAATATGTAATATTATGTAGTTAGTCGTTATGTGAACGACATTCCTAAGTAATATGTTACGGCAAGAAGTTAAATCGGTGTAAGAATCGTCAGTTGGTCATCTACCGTGACATTATTTTTATATACCAACCATAGATATTTTCATGTGTAAGTAACTACATGGTGCAACAATAATATAAACAATAGAAATACTTTACACATTCTTAAACAACTTTTATGCAATGACACAATTGTTCAATAAATGTATTTATGTACTACGAGATCTATTTTATTTTTAATATACAGTTGACTAAGACCCGAATGCAGAGTCCTAGGTAACTAAATACTAACTCCTAACCTCACTGAAGTATTAAGTATTATTACGTTAGCAATTGCGTTGCAGAGACATCGATAACTAAATACTTAATACTTCGCCAAACTTAATTTCGATGGAGTAGCATTTTACATTATTGCGTATGAAAAAAAATTGAGATAGTTATCCATGGGTTTAGACTGACGTTTAAAATATTTTTTGGTCATAACAACACAAACACATGTAACCAAATAACTCACACTGACAGCTCGATGTCATGATTTTTCTGAAATTCCAGCGAATGTTCGGCACCTCGTATAGATTGCTGAATACTCTGTGAGGTACCAATTTGATTTGAAAAAAATACCAAATACATCGAATATTTTTACTATTGCATATGCGCAAACATTGGATTTTTTTCCCTGTCGGGAGTCAAAGATATTTTTTAACAGATTTTTAATTATCTCAATAGAGACGAAGTTGGAATATTTATTGTAGGAGAACCGGGAAATCAAGGCACCTACAGGGCTTACGACCTGTCATCGGCTGGTTTACGTGATCACTTTATGCGCTTGCGCAACGTTCACCAATTATGCCTTTACTCACCAATTCACCAATTAAAAGGCATAATTGGTGAACGTTGCGCAAGCGCATAAAGTGATCACGTAAACCAGCCGATGACAGGTCGTAAGCCCTGTAGGTGCCTTGATTTCCCGGTTCTCCTACAATAAATATTCCAACTTCGTCTCTATTGAGATAATTAAAAATCTGTTAAAAAATACCAAATACATATTTGACGAAGTCGCTAAAATCATCATCCATCGAAAACATCTCGTATTTTATTATTAAACCACTCGTAAAGGTTCCTCGCGATCAACCTTAATTTTTGACAGTTCGCAAATGTTAGTTCACACCAACGCACATGCGCTAAGTATTTATATATGTCTATGCAATGCAATTCTCATACAAAAACTTCGTAGCATCCTCCAGTTAGGAAGCCACGTGATATCCTAACTTAAGTGAGCGACTGTGTAATGAAAACATGATTTTATTATTTAGATAGGGCTCTGCATTCGGACCTATGTGTGTGATCATAGAGTAAGGAATATATATGGGCGATGTAGAACAAGACATATACCTATATGGACCAAATATTTTTTATAGTTACATATATGTAAACATTGGATTTTTTTCCTGTCGGGAGTAAATGATATTTTTATGGCAAGTTTTTAATACCTCAATAGAGACAAAGTTAAAATATTAAGGGAGAATCGAGAAATCAAGGCACCTACAAGGCTTACGACCTGTCATCGGCTGGTATACGTGGTGACATCTGTGAGAAAGCATTGTTACTTCGTGTATAAAAACTGTGGCTTTCATTGTATACGAACCAATTTCTCAATGGAGTGCGTTACAAAAAAGTTTATTCGTCATTTCATAGACGGCAATGGTAAAAAATGATTATTTTCAAAAACAATAATATTTACGATTAAAATATAATAGAGAACTTATAAAAATTGGATTGATATGGAACTCAATAAAAAATACATGATTGGTGAACATTGCGCAAGCGCACAAAGTGATCACGTAAGTCAGCCGATGAAAGGTCGTAAGCCCTGTAGGTGCCTTGAGTTACTGGTTCTCTTATGTTATTCCATCTTCATCTCTATTGAGACGTTAAAAGTTTGTCATAAAATATCCATTAGGTATAATGCTAAAAAAATCATTTTTATACAGGCTGTCCCAAAAAGTATGGATATTCGGTAAACGAGGGATAGAGGACCCCTAGGGCTATCCAAAAACCTCAATGTATGTTCTACGATTTTTTGTCGTTTTCGAGTTTTATTTTTTTTCGCATTTTTCGAAAAAACTCCGACTGTCACTACATAATTGGTCACAGAGGCGCTATTTATTGAGATACACCCTTCATTATTTTTTTCAAAATTGTTGAATAGTTTACGTTTAAGATATAATAATTTGTTTTATCCAATTTGATACCATAGCTTAGAAAAAAATTGTATCTCAAAAATAGTCAAATCAGAAAATTGACAAAAATGTATGAAAGCGATTTAAAAATAGGTCACATAAAAAATTTTCCCAAACATTTTTCAAAAATTTCCTTATTTCATCTAGTATCTATCCTGTAAAATTCATTTTCCTATTCTTACGGGATCATACTTAAAAACGGTTTGAAAGTACGAGAGGTAGATTCTTACGTAGTGAAATTTTGATACATTAAAATACAGAAAAAATCTAGTGTGAAGCTTACCATTTTTCTGTATTTTAATGTATCAATTTTTTTTAAGCAATGGTATCAAATTGGATAAAACAAATTATTACCTACATCTAAAACTTACACTATTCAACAATTTTACAGGATAGATACTAGATGAAATAAGGAAGTTTTTGAAAAATGTTTGGGAAAATTTTTTATGTGACCTATTTTTAAATCGCTTTCATACATTTTTGTCAATTTTCTGATTTGACTATTTTTGAGATACAATTTTTTTCTAAGCTATGGTATCAAATTGGATAAAACAAATTATTATATCTTAAACGTAAACTATTCAACAATTTTGAAAAAAATAATGAAGGGTGTATCTCAATAAATAGCGCCTCTGTGACCAATTATGTAGTGACAGTCGGAGTTTTTTCGAAAAATGCGAAAAAAAATATAACTCGAAAACGACAAAAAATCGTAGAACATACAGTGAGGTTTTTGGATAGCCATAGGGGTCCTCTATCCCTGGTTTAACGATTATCCATACTTTTTGGGGCAACCTGTATACGAAGTATTCAAATTCTCTAGGTTATTCCGAATATTTTGGTGTATTCAACTTTCCCTATATGGTTTATTTTTATTATTTAATTAATGTAGGTGTATAAGAAGGTTAAAAGTGCGATTAAAATGATAAGCCACTAAAAGTGTAGCGAAGAGATTTCATTGAAGAGAAAGGTTAAGTATATAAATTATATGCGGTATTTGATGTACATACAAAGCAGAGAAAATTTCCCATCGTAATTGTTATAAATGTATCATTGGAACGGTTTTAATTGTACAAATTGTAGAATTGCAGATGATACAGACCGGATGAATAAAGAAATATAATAACAGTTAAAAATTGTACAGCATTTTTATGATTTCAATACATTTTATATCAGCTGTTTACCTAGAGGCAGAGTAAAAGTAAATATTTTTGTTTTCTTTTGAAGATGAGCCACTCGGATGTAACTTAAAATTTACGAGTAAAAAGCCAATTATACCGCAATGGTTCATTCCCATATTAATCTTTATACAATAATCATTGAAGTTCAAAATGAATGTAAATATCGTGACGTTTATAATTTTATGTACTACTTACGAGCAAAACTAACTACAAAAAATAAAACCCAGCAAAGTTGTAGATACAATAAAAAAATTTCAATTATTGTTTTAAAAATAAATAAAAATCTTTTTTTATTTATAATAACCATGATTTTTTACAGAAATAGTTTGAGAACAATATTAAAGGCACAAAAAATAAATCATTGAATACATAGTCAATGGATGGGTACACGTACACAGTACACATCTATACCATCGACACTATCTTACGTTTTTCTGTTAGTTAGTGTTGCAAATTTTGATTGCTTAAAATTGTCTCTAAATAAAAATAAAAGTAATTATTAGACCCGAAATAAAAATAAAAGTAATAAATACACTCGAAATAAAAATAAAAGTAATAAATGGGCATGGAATAAAAATTAAAGTAATAAATATTCTCAATAATTATAAAAAATAAAAGTCATAATACGACTTGAAAAAAAAAATAAAAGTAATGAATAGGCTCGAAATAAAAATACAATTAATGAATGGGTTCGAAACAAAAAAAGTAAAAATTTGTGGTAATTAATGAATGGGCTCGAAATAAAAAAGTAATAAATAGGCTTGAAATGAAAATAAATTTAATAAATAGGTTCAAAATAAAAAAGGACATTTAAATTAAAATTAAAATGAAAGTATAACATATTGGATCAATATAAAAATTGCGCAACCATAGTTAGGTAGGTACCTACTTTTCCATTATTACATAGTGAAGACCAGTAAAAACCATCAATAATATTACATAGATTTATGAATATTGTCCGGATGTCTTTATTATAAACTGCATTATTGATAAAGGTGAAAACACTATTAATTGAACAGGTGTAAACATAGCGGCGGATATTGAACAGTCAATATACCTACATACATACATATTATATTGCTGTGATATATCACCAAAGATATTATACATATCTGTCTACCATGTCAGTTGTATATAGTAACAATTTTCTCTTTACAACCTGAGGGCATATCATATAGTAGTTGGTGGTTATATATTATTCTCTGACAAGATCAATGTCAACGTAAGAAAACATCTCACAAGATTATGTTTACTATGAGCATTCGCAGTAAAACTTTCCATTTTACAATATCACCCAATAGTAACAGTTGTCAAGCCGTTCGGTTTCTGTGCGGGCGTCCTGGGTTCGATTCCTAGAATGGAAGAAATTTATTTAAATTTTTAATTTCTCACGTAAATATTCATTCTCTGGGCTGGCAACACTGGTCAGTTGGAAGAAATTGCCATACGTCAATAAACTCGCCACTTGCGCAGGGTGCAAGGAAGTGTTTATAATTATTATTTATTTATTATTTGTAATCAAAGTTTTGATACGACAGTATGCGAAGGTGTAATGTATGCAAATATTATGTATGAATTCCACATACATCTATAAACAAAATAAATCCTTGTAAGGAAAAGAAAACATTAGGTTGCATTAAAAATATAATTTCAATAAAATGACGAAAACAAACACTAGGTAGGTACATAGGTACCTATATCTAATTATTACAAAATATTTTTATAAATAAAAAGAATTAAAATATCGAATAAAACTAACAAATTGATAAAAAAAATAATCAAAATATACTGATTTTGAAATATCGAATACTACGAACAAATTGATAAAAAAATTCAAATATACTGGGGGCAAGTCTGGTTCAATCGGCGAAATCATCGTGGATATAATTATTATATGGAGTTCTACAATATCTTTAGATGTTATAGAACTCCATATGATAATTATATCCATGATATGGGTAATCACTGGGGTTTTGTTTTCGCTGGTCGAACCAGACTTGCCCCCCTGATTTAAAAATATCGAATACTACGAACAAATTGATTAAAAAATGAACTGATCTTGAAATATCGAACACAACGAACAAGTTGATAAAAAAATTAATCAAAATATAATGGTTTAGGTATTTAACCTACTTGATGTGATTGATCAAATGAAAAGCGTGTTCTGGTTGAAGTTGTTTATTTGACGGTGCCGCGAGAGAACTGGCGAGCGTGCGGCATGGTGGGGATATTTATAATGTTGGCAAACCGGAGGGGTTTGCCGCTTCGTATCCCCAACAGTGCTCACCCTCAAGTGATAACGTTATATAAAAAAATCGTACATGTTATAAAAAATTGACAAAAATGTTTGTTATAAATCTTAATAATAAAACAATACATTCACAGTTTGAGAAACACTGATATGTGTAGTGTTGATACAACATAAAAGGTTTGTTTATAAAATATATCGGTTGTACAAATGGGTCGGTCGAGTCAGTGTCTTATCGTAATTGTTCCGCGGTATCATATTACATGTTTAATATTTATCAGTAGCTGCGAGCCGATTAGTCATTGTAAATTTACTTTTGAAAAATGCATAATAAATGAAATTATATTTATGAAATAAAAAGCAAACTAGACTTTCTCGATGTTTCGTCTGGAATCAACGATCAGGCCTTAAATCGCCGACTCAAGCGCGTTTTGAATAAAAACAATGTCGTTCAAAGGTTGTCACAAGGCGTCCCCTGGGAAAACAATTGAAAACATTTATTATTGAAGTTACTATTATGCTGAATAGAAATATGTTGAGTAGAAAATCATATGTAACATCGAAAATCTAGTTTGAGCCATGGTCTTAATATTAGCTGCAATATTGGTAAAAATGCTTCTGTTTAAATAAAATAGGAACGTTTAAATCGAATGTACATAGTTCACAAGAAAATGATTCACATGATATAGTTTAGAAACACTGACATAATATAACACTAGATAAGAAATAGGTATCACTTGGGTATCATACAAGACGAAAAATGTCGGGTAAAATGTTTATGTGGCACTGTAGAATTATGAAAGTCTATTTGGGATTTTGGTTTCCAAGACGAGTAGCTGTGTAAGCCTCTACAGTCCTGGTCTATCCGGTGTTGCCTAGGCGTGAACAGAAAAATGTGTTGCCTGGCCGTGTTTGCTTGAACCCCATGTTGGGGCTTGGGCTTCTCAATTTGCTTGAAACGAAAAACGTACTGGTTTTCTGATGACTCGACCAGCGCGAGTTGTTACCGTTGTTGACGGTGCAGGTGCATTGTTGGTGAAAACATGTGTCGAGGAATTTGCTGAACGAGCAGGTTCCGCTTGCAACACAGGTACACGTGTGTGTTCACTGGAATTTGGCTCAGCGATCGGTAAATGAACGGGTGCAGTAATTGGACTTTGCCTCGAGTTGTTTGTGTCTGTCAAATTAGCTGATGAAGGAATTGAGTCGTCTGTCCGCAACATGTAGGCAGGTTTCAGACGATCAATAGAAACGGTGACAACTTTAGAGGGTGTTTGGATTTTGAAAAATTTTGGGTGCCGTTCCAAGACTTGGTAAGGACCTTCATATGGAGGCGTAAGCGGTTTTTTTCACCTCTCTCCTCAGGAAAACATGGGAGCTTGTCTCCAGGTCTGGAGATTGAAAAGTAGCCCTAGTCGCGGCAGGGCGTCTTCCAGGTGAGGGAAAAGTGTTGTTGAAAAAATTGATGAGGGAGGTGGTATAGCTGGTGTCGTTGATTTTTGGCTTAGATGGCACAAAAAAATCACCAGGTAGTCTCGGCGATGCGCCGTAAACCATTTGGGCTGGGCTGTAACCGGTGTCTTGTTTGAGGGCGGAGCGTAACCCTAACAAGATAATAGGAAGTTCTTGAGTCCAGTGAGTGTTATCATCGCAACGTGCCTTGATGGCAGCTTTAAGGGTTCTGTGAAACCTCTCAATTTTCCCATTGGCCTTTGGGTTATATGCGGTCGTTCTTCTTCTATCTATACCGAACTTCTTAGCAAGCTGGTTAAATAGATCAGACTCGAACTGGCGTCCTTGGTCTGAAGTCAAATAAGCAGGGCATCCGAATCTGGAAATCCACGTCGTAACGAGAGCATCGGCTACTGTCTCTGCTGTTATGTTCTGCACAGGAACTATTTCAGGCCAGGATGTTTCACGATCAATCATTGTGACGCAGTATCTGTTGTCCTGTGACATCGGCATTGGCCCAATTGTATCGATATGTAGGTGTTCGAATCGACTCACGGTCGGAAAATCGCCAAGTGGCGAGATCGTATGTCGACCGACTTTTGCCTTTTGACAATGTAAACAATGCCTCGCCCACTGTGAAACATCTTTGTTTATGTTCGTCCAAATGTATCTCTGTGTCATTAAACGTCGAGTTGAGTTGATACCTGGGTGACTCATATTGTGTATCTTATCAAACGCCTTTCTTCTAAATTTCAGAGGTAGGTATAATCTTGCTTGCTTCATCGATATCTCGTATGAAAGTTGATGACCCGTGTCAGTCACGCTTATATTTTTGAAATGAAGATTACTCTGCTTTTTAAGCTCGCGTAATTCTTCATCTTTTTCTTGTTCTTTCGCGAGTTCACCGTAGTCGAATAAGATCGGAAGATGTACTTCTTCTATACGTGACAGTGCGTCTGCCACAGAATTTTCTTCTCCTTGGACATATTTAATTTGATTACAAAATTGGGAAATAAAATCTAGATGTCTAAGTCTGCGTGGTGTGTCGGATGACGTCATCTTCTTGCTTAGGGCGAAAGTGAGGGGTTTATGGTCTGTATAAACAATTACCTCTCTGCCTTCTATCATATTGCGGAAATGTTTGATGGACATGTATATGGCTAGCAACTCTCGATCGTAAGTACTATATAGTTGCTGCGTTTCGCTTAATTTCTTCGAGAACAAACCGAGTGGTTGCCATTGGTTATTCACTCTTTGTTGTAAAACAGATCCTACGCACGTTCCAGAGGCGTCTGTCATAAGAGATAATGGTGTATTATTCACAGGATGAAACAATGTGATGGCGCTTACGACGCTGTCTTTACATTGTTGAAACGCTTCATCCGCGTCTGGTGTCCAATGTATCGGCGATTTGTCTTTCTTTTTGGCGTTATGGAGATATTCATTAAGTTTCTTTTGTTTTGTTGCTGCTTGAGGAATTGAGGTTCTATAAAAATTCACCATGCCTAGAAAACGGCGTAATTCTTCAATAGTCTTTGGTTTGGGATAATCTGCAATGATTTTCACTTTGTCTTTTGTAGGCGTAACGCCTTCACTGTTAATTTCGTACCCGAGGAAATTTATTCGAGTTTTTCCGAATTCACACTTATTGATATTGATAGTTAGTCCATATTTGTCCAATCTTGATAAAACTTGGTGTAGATGATCGACATGTTGTTCTTCATTTTCTGACGCAATTAGGATATCGTCTAAATACACAAAAATAAAGTTAAGACCGCGAAAAATCATGTCTGCAAATCTTTGAAAAGTTTGGGCAGCGCAACGGAGGCCGAAGTTCATCTTCGTAAATTCAAAAAGTCCGAAAGGAGTCACTATTGCTGTCTTTGGAACGTCCTCCGGTGCGATAGAAAGTTGGTGGTACGCTCGACATAAATCTATTTTGGTAAAAATTGTTTTTCCTTCTAAAATGTAGGTGAAATCCAATAGTCGGGGTATTGGATATCGGTCTGGCGTTGTGATAGCGTTGAGTCTACGGTAGTCACCACATGCTCTGGCCTCTCCTGAGGACTTGTTGACGATATGTAATGGGTTAGCCCACGGACTCTTCGAAGGTCGACAGATACCAAGATCTAACATCTTCTCGAATTCTTCTTTCGCTGCTTTATATCTTGCAGGATTTAATGGTCGTACTTTTTCGCAGATCGGCGGTCCCGTGGTGATGATGTGATGGTAGACGTCATGCTTGGGAGTTTCCTTGAAGGTATCCGGCCTTGTAACGCCCGGATACTCATGTATGATTTGATGGAAACGGTCGGTGACGTCCACAGCGTAGATCTTGCTACTGGGACAGTTGGACACGGACGTTTTGGTGGACAGGGTTGTCACCTTATCCACTAGTTTTCTTCCATGTAAGTCCACGAGTAGCTGGTTTTCTCGTAGGAAATCTGCGCCGAGGATGGACCTTTTTACATCGGCGATAACGAATGTCCATCGGAACGGTCTTCGCAGTCCCAAGTTCAGGATTAGTGATTTTTTTCCATAAGTATTTATTTTCGTTCCATTTGCGGCATATAGTTTGTATTCTGTCGGAATAGATGATCTGAAGTGATGTCTTGATAAGACGGAAATGTCGGCACCCGTGTCTACCAAGAATTGTGTTCGACTTTCTCTGTCTGTAACACATAGGCGAGACGTGCTTTCGACGCCGACTGTCTCGATCGTCGGCGCCTGCTTTAGTTTTCCGACATATATGTGCAACCTTCCTTACATCGTTTTGCTGCGGTTCCGAATTTGGTATGATACCAGCATTTGTAGGAAGGATTTTCGTTTTGTGTTGACGTACTTCTGTCTCTGTAGGGGGTTCTATTATAGTGTGGTCGTGATCGTGAACGTGAGCGTTGTCGCCACTGCGGTCTGTTCGTGTTGGCTTGTTTACTTCTGAGCGCTGCTACTTCCACTTGTAGGCACTGTAATGAGCGGACCATCTCGTCCATCAAGGGTTGTTGCGAGATGGACTGTCTAACCTCGGCCACCACAGTCTGGTTGTGTGCGGTATCAAAAATCTTGTCCGCAATTTGGGCTAGTTTGTTGAGGTCTGTTGTGTCGCATACAGCTAGGACGGCGCGGATAGTTTGCGGCAGTCTTCCTTGCCATAGCATCTTGAGTGTGGCTTCTGGGAGTTTGTCGGTGGCTAGTTCCTTCATCGCCCTAAGAAACTGTGACGGTCTTTGGTCTCCGATATCTAAGGGTCCCAGAAGCTGCTGCAACTTGCGATCTTCTGATTCTTCATATGCCTGTAGCAACCTACTTTTGATGGTCGCATATTTGGCTGTGGCTGGTGGTTTGGATAAGATGTCACTGACTTGTCGCAGTTCATCTCTCCCTAGTTTCGTTATCAAAATATTGTAAGATGTTTCGTCGCTCTGTTTTAACGGCGACACCACCGCTTCAAACTGGTGGAACCAGAGTTTCGGTTGGTCCTTCCAGAAATCTGGCAATTTGTTGCCAATAGAAATCGGCATCATCTCCGAGACTGTTTCGTGCGCATAAGATTCTGAATCGTTATAGGACATTTTAAAAAAAAACGAAAGAATAAATCACATTGGATATGAATGTTCGAATTGTTAATCACTTGGAGAAAAAAAATGTCGACACAGTAAAAAAAATCAAAGTTACTTTTCACAAAATGTTGTTTGGGAAAACTTGGTGGCGAAGTTTCACATGCGTATGAAAGTCAGCAAAAAACTTGAGTTCTCAGAAACACATTGTTATCTCTTTGGACAACAGTCAGCAATTTGATCGCGGCACCTGTTTATGTTTTGTCCGTGGGAGCGGAGAAATGAAACACGAAACGCTACCCACGTAGGCAAAAATCACGTCGGTTGTCTCCACTTTAGGTATTTAACCTACTTGATGTGATTGATCAAATGAAAAGCGTGTTCTGGTTGAAGTTGTTTATTTGACGGTGCCGCGAGAGAACTGGCGAGCGTGCGGCATGGTGGGGATATTTATAATGTTGGCAAACCGGAGGGGTTTGCCGCTTCGTATCCCCAACAATGGTTTCGAAATATCGAATACCTACTACGAACAAATTGACAAAAAATAAATTAAAATTAAATCAAACGGTGATTATTTTTACACTTTTGAAAATCTAACAGTAGGTACCTACATTTTCAGTTGGAAAATCTTGTTCAAAATCTTGGTTTCAACACACATGCCTATGCAGATGACCGCATACTGTTCAAGTCCTGTTCACCTGAATTTAAATATCATTTAACACACGAGGTATCCACATGCATAAATCAGATATCCATCTGGATGGGTAAGAACAAGCTAAAACTGAACCCAACAAAAACTGAGTTCCTTTGGCTTGCCTCGCCTCGCAGGCAACAATACATAAATAATGACCCCATTGTAATTCAAAATGTCGAAATGACTCCTTCTAACTGCGTAAAATTTCTTGGTATACATATCGACAGTGCACTCTCTATGGATAAACACATTTCTTCCATAGTCAGACAAAGTTGTTACTTTCTCAGACAACTTAGACCTATTCGAAGGTGTCTCTCGACAAATGCTGCTAAGGTCCTTATAAATTCTTTAATAGATTCCCGTGTAGATTATTGTAACGCCATATTAGCACACCTACCGAAATACCAAATCCATAGAATACAACTCATCCTCAATGCAGCAGCCCGTTATATTTACCAGATTGATCGTTTCTCGCATGTCTCACCAACACTTCACAAACTTCATTGGCTGAAGAGCCCAGAACGTATAGAATTTAAAACATGTCTCCTTGTCTTTAAAGCACTCAATAGCATGGCCCCGGAATATATATAGGAACTTTGTGTTCCATTGACACCTAACAATAAACAAAGTACGCTAAGATCAATGACCCAATCCAATAAAAAACTAGTAGAAACCAATCTCACAAATAAGCCAAAATACCTATATCGATCTTTTGGCGTTTCTGGACCAAAGTCATGGAACAATCTTCCAATGGATATAAGATGTGCCGAAAATATCAATGAATTCAAGAAGAAATTAAAAACTCATCTTTTCCGCAAATCGTATCCAGATTATCCTTCATCCGTTCAATAATATTATGTTTACTAAATATTATGCCAGTTTACTTTGAATCGACTATTTTTTTTTATAATTAATTTCATCTGGGTTATGTAATATGTATATAACTAGATTAATTTGTGATTTCTACGTATTTTTTTAAGTTTTATGTTCCACCATTTTCAATGTGTTAGCTATAGGACTAACTTTAACTTAATTTTAACTTATTGTATTTTTTTAAGTTTTATGTTTCACCATTTTCAATGTGTTAGCTATAGGACTAATTTTAACTTAATTTTAACTTATTTTTTTGCAAACTGAAAGCGCCCTTGAGGTGACCACGGTTGTCACTAAACGGCGCATCATAAATTGTCCTTATTATTATTACATTTTCGGTTTGCTTAACTCACATCCTGTTCCAGACTAAATCTTATAAGAGTGATTCGTTTCAACGCAATATAATAGTCATGATTCGTTGATCTTGAAAGCGAAATCAGAAATTGATTGTAATCGATGAATATCTAGACTAGATCCACTCTTTCCATGACCACCATAAGACAACTGTTACAATTTCTTTGTACGAACAACTGGTTGATTAACATGAGGTCGGTAAATACATACATTATTTAATTTGCGGCACGAAACTTCTAAAATAATTACATCTACATAATTATTCAGAATAAAGATTCTAAATCTTTTTCACCAATAATGTTAGGAAATATTGAAATTTTCGCAGAAAACACAGTGAGTTACCCTCGTATTATATCACTGATGAAAAATAATGATTTAAATAGGTACCATAAGTCTTGTAAAAAAATCGAAAATTCTGGTTCTAAAATCAAAATATTTTTCTCGGTGAATCTTGAGAATTACTTGAGAAATGCTCTCAACGTTTACAAAATCCCTCTGAAGATGTACAGTTTTATCTGTTTGAAAAGTTCATTCATACCATCACGACATATCCGAAATATGCCTTATGTCGAATTTATGTCGAACATTGGTCTGTTAAACAATCTTTCTTTATGACTTTTGCTATTTTATCAGATTATATACACTTATTATTTTTTTAAGAATGAATATGACTTTGTAACAAGTACATATTTATAAATTCTCTAAATTAAGAATTAATGCTTGTGCTATAGGTGAACGAAATCGGTAGGGACAGTTTTCGAACTCGCGACCATTGGATTACCAACTCAGCGCGCTAACCTTTCTGCCACCAATTTTCACCTAAAATGATATAGGCAATACAGTATAGGTATATCGTATAAACTCAGTGCTATAATACAATACTTAATGATATTGTTACTTACTTAAGTGCACCATATTTTAAATATTTTGGATATCTTTGATGGAATATGACATGTAAAGTTACATATCGCATGATAACTTTCGCAACTTCGTATCTCAAAAAGCTGCATTCTCGTATCCATAAATAAATAATGTTAAAGAAATGAACCAAATACATAAACATTAACAGAAAAATAAAAAAAAGTTTAAGTGTCTACTGTAAAATGATACTTTTTGAGACACGAGGTTGTGAAAATTATCCAGCGATATGTCCATTCTGTTCCATACAAAAGACTTTAACGCAAGGTAATTATGTTTTTGGGCTGTTGTTTTTTCAAAATAAAATTAGAGTAAAAGTATAATTTTTTTAATTAATCCTGGGGGGCAAGTCTGATCCGACCGACGAAATCAAAACCCTAGTGATTACCTATCATATGGAGTTCTGTGACATCTAAAGATATTATAGAACTCCATATAATAATTATATCCATGATATGGTAATCGGGAGGGTTTTTATTTCGCTGGTTGGCCAAGACTGGCCGTTTTTATTTCGCTGGTAGGAAATAATTACGAAAGCGGCGAGACGCAACCTTTAAATGATAATAATCTATTATTAATACATGACTTACAGGTGGACGTTTCGTTAGTGAGTAGGTATATAAATAACTTAAATATAAACAAGGGCTCAGGATCCGACAAATTACCGGGGGTTTTCTTGAAGAATTGTTTGCCTGAGATATCGGAACCTTTATCGATAATATTTAATAAATCTCTGCGCGAAGGTTGTTTCCCATCAGTGTGGAAACAAGCATGGATATCTCCAATACATAAAAACGGAGATCGTTGTGACGTTAAAAATTACCGACCAATATCAAAACTCCCAATAGTTAGCAAATTACTCGAAAAGATAATAATAAATCATATTAACCCAAAAATAAACCCATATATCAGTAATAGTCAACACGGATTCAGAACCAAAAGATCTGTTGAGACAAACCTACTTGAGTTTACCCATTATATAACACAATCGATGCATGAAGGAAAACAGGTTGACGCCTTCTATAGTGATTTCTCCAAAGCATTTGATAAACTTAATCATAACATTTTGTTGGAGAAACTATTTAAACTGGGAATCAGGGGTAACCTCCTAAGATGGTTTGAATCCTACATAAAAAATAGGTCTCAGGCGGTAACTGTATGCGGATACACATCATCATACTTACCTATTCATTCTGGAGTACCCCAGGGGTCCCATCTGGGACCACTCCTGTTCCTAATATATATAAACGACATGGGAAACTGTGTAAAAACCTCGAACTTATTACTATTTGCAGACGATGCTAAACTATATCGAAAAATCGAGTGTATCACTGATTGTATTGATCTTCAAAACGACATCGACGCACTAAAAGAGTACTGTCAGGTAAATCAACTGTTCCTGAATATCGACAAGTGTAACTTTATAACTTATACCAGAAACAAAAACAGGATAAACTTTGATTATAAATTAAATAGCTCGACTCTAGAACGTAAGCCCGAAATGAGGGACTTGGGAATTATATTAGACGAAAAATTAAATTTCATTAAACACTATGACAATATTACTTCCCGTGCTTACAAGACCCTAGGCTTTATATTTAGAAACACAAAGGATTTCCGGAATCCCAACTCGCTGGTAATACTGTTCAACTCGCTTATCCGAAGTCTTTTGGAATTTGCCTCTGCGGTCTGGAACCCGAGTTATACTGTCCACA
The DNA here is from genome assembly GCA_963576475.1 of Molanna angustata. Taxonomy (NCBI): domain Eukaryota; kingdom Metazoa; phylum Arthropoda; class Insecta; order Trichoptera; family Molannidae; genus Molanna; species Molanna angustata. Next base: position 19,632,593 of record OY754976.1, on the reverse strand, counting down.
TTAATGCTATAGAGAGATTACAAAAAAAATGCATAAAACAATACAATTTCAGAAACCGTCGGTATTTCCGGCATTATGATCAAGCACTTACACATTATAAAATAAAATCACTGGAAGACCGAAGGATAGTTATTGATCTGGTCTACTTGTACAAAATTTTAAATAATATAGTCGATAGTAGTGCACTCCTGAGTGCAATCCGTTTCCACTGTCCATCTAGAAGCAACAGAAATAAAACACTATTTTATATCGAGTCCTGTAGAACAAACTATATATTAAACACATTTGTCAATAGAGCGTGTATTAGTTTCAATAATAACTGTATGACCAATACGATAGACCTGTTTTCATCAAACATTGCATCCTATAAAAAAGAACTGTTAAAATCAATAAATGGATATATAGTCTAATTAAGATGCCTATATTCTTGTGAAAAATCTAAATATATACTATAGAAAAATTATGGAAAAGTATATATAAAACCTAACAAGTAAAATGTTATGGCACTGAAATAATATATTATAAACAATAAATTCATTGAACTGTAAACATAAGCGAATGAAATCACAATTTGAAATAATCTGCGAGTTGACAAATATTTTTAATAACGTATTTTAAGATATTTATAAAAAAAGATGACAAATGAACAGTACGTAAATGTTTTACCCTAGATAAAAAAATGTACATAAAATATTTGTATGTTATGTACTTTTATTTGTCTCTATTTGTTGCTAAAAATAAGGAAATAGATATCATCTCCATCTCCATTATCACTTGAAATATTCTTTTTTCGTATTTATTGAGAATTTTTACCGAATAAACAATATAAAATGTAACTAATAACTAGGAAATACTGTAATTGGCGATATAAATAAGAAAATTATTTACTGTATACCTATAAATGTTTGTAAACAGCTGTTGTATTTCTTAATAAAACAAAATAAATAAAATAAAAAATAAAGACTTGCCCCCCTGATCAAAAATGTGTTCATACTAGGTATATTTTATTAAATAATTTAAACTTTACATATTCGATTATTAGATTATTTATTAATTATGTAATGATTATTTCTTTAGATTATTCGAAATAATTCGAATTTAGAAGAATAATACCTACATATACTGTGGTTATGATGGAAAAAGGGGTAAAATACAGATTTCTTTGTTAAGAAACATAAGGGAATGGACCATAGTCCACAGAGTGGAAGAGCTGTTCCGGTAAGCTCAAAACAGAGATGCCTTTGCCAGAATAGTAACCGGTCGGAGGGACTCGACATGGCACATATAGAAGGAGCAATAATACAAAATATTTTAGTATATTTTTTTAAATTGGCAATAATTATTCATTACGGTCAACACAACGCTTCAAAAGACCCACAGTTTGAGAAACAGTGATGACTGAGATGCAAATTTTACATAGTTATTAACATTAAGTAATCTGATAGTAGCTACACATGAAACATGGACGAATCGGTGAAGATTAGTTGGACTTAAAATCATTAAATGACCGTGAACACCTCAGCCATGTCGAACTAAGTTCACTTTCTATGTAAAGTGAGATAATACCATCTCATTTGCATATATAAAGTACATACATATTGTATTGTACAAGTATGTATGTACATGTCAGTTACCTACTAGAATTAATGGGAAAAATACCAGGAAAATACAAATATTACATATATTTGCTAAAAGAAAGTTATTCGAGAAACGAAATTAAACAAAACTTGATTTCTGATCTAAGGTTAATATAATCAAGTAATCTTAGCTTCACAGATATTCTAAAAAAGAGGCGTAAGTGATTTTCAAAATTTTCTAATTCGCTTACCATATGTAGACTCTTAAGTGCAATTAAAATAAATTGAAAGTGAATAAATAAAGTATCTACTTTAACACGCCCTCTTACACATACCCTCTTACACGCGCATACGCACCCTTATACATGCATACACACCCTCACCCTCACAATTACACTCTTTTTTTGTTTTTTTTTTTAAGATTTCTTGAGCTGTATCATATTACTTGTGTGCGTTAGGCCCTATTTTAATTTTCGGTGTTTATTTGAAATTTGTTTCATCCGCATAAATTATGATGCGAATTTGTACTGATAAATATTATTGTTTGTATTGCCTCAGAACAGGCTTCTCCTAGTGAGGTGACAGATTCCATTGAACTAGTTTAAAGATATATTTATTGATTTTTTTACCAGAATAATAAAAAAAATGTCGGCCTTCGTGGCTCAGTTGGTTAGGTATCTGAGTGCTGATCTAAGGGTCCCAGGTTCGATTCCCGGTGGAGACACAGATTTCAATTGTGTTTCCAGTCTGTATCTGTGAGACGATAAATATCGTAAGTCTCCAGAATGTGGCAACTTGTTATTGGATGCGTGTTAAATAATTATTATTAATTATTTACCTGTTAGTTGCCCGATAAGGTATGTACATAAAATAAAATAAAAATATATATTACAAGTCGATTTCGATAGGTATAAGAAATTTATTAACCTAAATAATACATATTATAACTAATGCACTAACCTTATCAAAATATATTTTTTTTATAAAATATCAAAGTGATCAATTTTAATAGAGATCTTTCTGTCTCTAGAGACATATCAGTAATTTTGCATTAGAGAAATAATTAAATAAGGTACTACCATATAAAATTGATACATGCATACATTCCATAACGCCATTTTATCTAAAAATATAGGGTTACCAGCGAAATGTGTGTGGGTGTGCAGTTCCTTATAAATCAAATTAATAATAATAAAAATGCGTACTTCCGTGCACCCCATACAAGTGACGAATTTATTCTAAATGCCATTTGATTGTAACATTTTATAAAATACATACCTACCAGGGGCGTGCCTAGAAACTTCGGACTAGGCAAAACCTGAACGAAAATTGAGAAATGTTGAATATTTAATGTTTTTTTTAGCATTGTTGTTCATTTGAGTGGCTATGAAAATATTTTAAAATCACATGGCAACATAATATTTACATTTGTGGCCCTGACAAGCATCGTATCTACATACGGTTCAATTTTTAATCTAGTAGTATGGTTTCAATAAAACAAAAAATTTCAGGTCTTGAATTTATTAACATAATATTCATATGCAAGCCAAGATTTTCGGTTTCTATAAGCAATTCCGCTACTGATACCTACATAAATTTTCGCATTACATAAGGCTTTGTTGTGGATTTTTTCATATTTTACATAAACTAAGGCATAATTTAATATGTGCAATTAAGAAATTTTAACACAAAGATTAATTATTATGATAGCAAAACCAATGACCTTTCATTAAGTAATTATTTTCACCATAATTGCTTTGATATTTAACAAGTTCACATTTTCACTAGACCGAACATTGCTTCATTGACATTTTCATTGACGGAATTGCTTCGGTTTCGGCCAAAAATAAGCCGATTTTTCTTTGAGCCGTCAAAATCGGTTAAAACTGAATAACTTGTAAGAACGCGCGCGAACTCGGATAAATTTCACTTTGTTTAGACTGACAGTTTAATTTATTTTATTTTATTGACACATAGAACCAAATATTTATAATAGTGAAGGTATATTAAATTGAAAATTATGTTATAAACCTATTTAAGGGGGCATATAAAGCTAAATACCCCAATTTCAAATCAAATTCCTCAAATATGTTAAGCAGAATGTTTCTACAAAAAATAGCATAAGTGTTCGTCACACAATTTTAAAATTCAGCCTAAATTCCCCTAAAAGAAATATTAAAAATATCCTTTTTTACAGCATTTTTTTAAAATTACTCCAAAACTATGTGTCGTAGAGAAATAAATCTTGTATATGCTAAAAGAATGCGTAAAATCAAAGTGAATGACCGATAAAGTTTTTTCATTTCAACTAAGGTTTGTTTGTAAAATGCAAAAAATCTAGAAATTTTGGGTTTCCGATAATTTAAATCACGTATAAACCTTTTTTAACGCACGCGATAGTTACCCTTACTAACGCGTAACTTCATAGTGCATTAGGCGGTTTTAATATATCATGTTTTCAATCACTAGATTTAGCGTTATATGTCCTCTTAAGCCTTTTTTTTAGTAGGTACAATTAATCAGGTAAAATATTAAACAATTGCTGGAGGGAGAAAAAAATGTTACTAAGAAAACGAGAAAAAAAATGACCTATTTTTTGTTAGGTGCGTTTGATAATTAGGTATTTTCTTTCATTTCAATAAAAAATGAAGTTGATAGTACTTATTAGTACTTATTTTATTACTACAACTGCTTAAATAATAGGCAGTTTCTCCACAGTTTGCACCGATATTTTTTATGATCTTTAAACGATGTTTTTCTATAAAATTCCTTAGTATAGTATAATCTTCGGCTTAGCCGAAGGTAACGGCTAGGGCCGAACATTCGGCTTCAAGTTCGGCCGAAATCTGACCTTCGTTCGGCCGGACACTAATTTTTGCTCAACTTGTGGTCGGTAAACGTGAGAAAGATTAACGTGGCATTTAATTAATGGGACAATTCATGTGAGATTTTTTAATACAATTTTTTGTCGTAAATTTTTATAATATTTGTAAGTGTTAATAAAACGTTTTGAACTAATCACATTTCGAATTTGCATTATTCATAAATTAAATGGATTATTTGTTTATATTTTTGATATTTTTTTATTTTTTTTATAAGTGAATACCTCATCAAGCACAAGATTGCAATCTTTTTGCAATCTTGTGCTTGATGATTTCACTGCAAAGAAAAAATTGTAAAAATACTATTCCTAGTGAATTATATCTTTATTTGTATTATAAAATTATTATGTTAAAGAAATAATAATAACAATAATAATAATTCAAAGGTATATTTTTTGTTTTTAATTTTTCTTTAACAAATTATAAATTATTTCGCTATGAGGACAACTTAGAATAGTGCTTCAACTATTTTATACTATCGTCGTTTTCAGGTAGGTTTCCCGTAAGAGCCGGGTAATCGAAAACACAACAGGCAACAATAACATCTCAAACAGTTCAGCAGTGAGGTTCATAATTCACAACCCATTCTGATAGTAGGCTTTTTATGAGGCAAGATTTGTGTTTTTCACGCATTATCATGCTTCCTTTTATAAGGTAATGCGCACCCGTACACCAGTCGCTGGTTTCCCCACATTGTGGGATATGCTGCTTTTTTAGACTGGAAACGCTGATTAGTACCTGTAAGAATTTCCTGACTATTGTACATGTGTTGATAATTGTAGTTTTTTGTATGTTGCTGATAACGTATGGAGGAAGCTTTAGTATGTCTATATTTTTGGAGTGTTTTGGTATGGTGCCTGTATGTGATAATATTATCGGAACTATTGTTGCTTTTTCTTGTTTCCATTGTGATTTTATTTCTTCTGCTAACCATATATATTTGTCGATTTTTTCAGATGTTTTTTTTTTTTGTAAATTTGATGTGTTTGGTATTGATATTTCTATTAGATATGTATGTCTGTGTATTTTATCAATTAGAGTAATGTCTGGTCGGTTGTGTAGATTTGTTCTGTCTGTGCTAATGTCTCTATTCGAGAATAATTTGAAGTTGTCATTTTCTGTTACTGATAGCTGTGTGTATTGACACCATCTAAGTTTGTGTATGTGGGCTAGTTCCACATAATATATGTTATCTTGTCTAATTATATATTCCATCGGTGTAAGAGTTGGGCAGCCACCTGTTATGTGTTGTATTATTTCTTTTTGTGATTTGCATTTTGTACATGTGTCATTTGTTATTGTTTATTATTTTTATTTTTATACGTTTACAACGTGGGTTATCACCACGAATGGATTTCCATGAAACGGGACCAGCCCTGCTCATCGTCTTATTTCTGAAGCGGCTCTGAAGATTCTTCCTGTAATGTAGCGTAGGGTCTTCATTTCATAATATATAATTTATTAAAAAGGTATGTCATTTCTTTTGGGCAATATCCCACATTCTGATTATTGTTAGTAATAACTGCTACAAAAACTCTTCATGAATATAGATGCATAGCGTAAACTTGTGTATTATTAATATTTTTAAAATGTGTACCTATTTTTTTTTTGTTTTTATCTTATATCATAGTAGTATGAAATTCAATTCGTCTCCCTTATTCTCCTTTTTTTCTTCCCTTTCCTTCCCGCTTCAGGCAAACATATAATAACTGTTAACTATATCTATATTTTTTTGTAATGTGATTGTTTAATGATCAGCATCTATGGTCAAAAGTGAAACGTAAATTAAACAAATACGCAGAACGACAATCAATTTTGTTTGATTTAAATAACCACGTAAAAACTGATTAGTAGTGAGAAAAAAATAGTATTTTGTTTATTTTTGTGTAGTATATAATCTCGTTTTGTTCTATTATTCATTCATGAACTTCAAATTCATTCATCCGTGAGCCAATTTCGTTATATTATGTTCATGAACTAAGATGTGCTGTCATTGAACTCTGCACTTTGAGTGGGTATATTTTGTTACATTATTGTAATAAGTTCACTTGTATTCATAATGATGTTACAATACAAAAAAAAATCTTGTAATATTTTATAACACATGTTGATTCGTATATTTGAATTGAATGATTGGTTACAAATTATGATTAATGATGATACTTTGTATATAAAAATTAAATTAAGTTTTTAAGACAAGAGAACAGCCTTTTTCCCATGTAGGTACCTACTTATTTAATTTTTTTTCCTTCCTTTCCTTTTGTTTCCATTACGTATAGTTTTATAATAGTTTAATCTTTATATGAAGTCTAAAATAAAGTTGAAACTGTAATTACATCATTTGAATTCAATTAATTCAATAAATTTAGTTTGCCGAACAAAAATTTATGATAGAAATCCATAAATAAAAATGCTTGGTCTTCGTCTTTCTTGGTTCTGGCGATGGATCTTGCTCGAAACGCGTCAGTAAAGTAAACAAACAAAACAAAATTAAGATTTTATTATTTTATTAAGGCAAATTATTCAGTCCAAAAAATCTCGTTAATTCTGTAATTTATCATTTTTACGCGTTTACAGAATTTACCTAGTTTAGATAAATTAACACGTTTATTTAAAGAAATTTGTAATTTAAATTCCATAAAAATATTTCACCCGATTGCTTATTACGTTGGGTCTTCTGTTTATATACATGAAATACCTCCATAATATTATGAAGTCGCGCCGTTGCGGTCTGTATATTACGATGGCCTCTAAAATTAACAATTTATTGTTATTGGGGTGAAACACGTAAATTGTCGAATAAAAATATGTATTGTATATATTAAACAGCTATTTGTAACGCCTCGAGCCACTTTGATTAAAATGTCTCATAATCGTGTCAATATCGTATAAATATATTTATGTATTTGTATGAATCTTTCGTATTTGCTGTGTCTAGGCATAGAATAAAAATACTAGTATTTATGGGTCTAGGTTAAACAGTCAATGTTTTTAACTCGAGTATATTTTAATTTTTACTTTTATTAACATGTAATGCAGAAAATGTATAGATTTGTTATTTTAATAAATAAAAAACAGTGTGTCTTTTTGCTAACATGTAAGGTACCTAATCAAAGTATAGAGATATATTTAATAATATACTAGTTGCATGTAACACATGAGATCCAACTGTAGATAGCGATACTATGTATAGTTGAAGAATAAGAATCAAACTATAAACCCATAAATCCAAATTATTGAAAATTTTAACAAATGTTGGTATGTATTTCAAGATAGGACAGTATGGAGGTCAGTCCTCTTTTCCTACCCGGAATATGAAAACAGCATGATGGTTTTGTACGTATGTTTGGAGATTAAGTATCAAACTATTAAGTCTTCTTACATATCGTGTATAGGCGACTGCCATACAAATTGTATGAAGCAATGTCGTCACAATTCAATTTTTATAAAAATTGTTAAAAAAAATTTGAGATGATATTTTTTTATAGAAAATTAAATTATCTAGTTGGGGTGTTTCGGCTTTTTTTGATATTAAAAAAATGGAAATAAAGGCAGTTAAACTCATAAATTTATCATTATTTCCTGTCCTGGAAATAATGATAAATTTATGAAATCCTGGATTTTTTTTGAAAAAAACAATTTGAGGAATTATAATTGTCTATGTTTATAGGTACCAATTTTCAGCGTTCTAACTTTTATTGTTTCTGAGATAGGTATATGGAAAAATAAACCAAAATTTCAAAAGTAGATAAACCCTGATTGAAACAAAAATTCAAAATTCTGAGTATAAAAGTTTTGTAGGCCTATAACTGTTTATATATTCTGAAATTTTGGGCCCTGTAAATTGAGCGGATGTAAATTGAGTTATAAGGGGGGGGGGGGGACGACACACACACACACACACACACACACAAAACTCACATAAAATGTTCTACTCCGAATTCTGAGTAAATCCATATATGGGAACATATATGCTGCGAAGCCTCTAAGTTGGTGTTTTTAGCATGCAAAAAGTCCACTACGCCATACAAAATGTTCCTTCAATAGAATTTCATTCTCTTGAACGAATCGACAGTGGGAAAACAATTATTTTTTTTTGTCAGGCTGTGACGGTTTAAAAATAACGTGTTATCAAGAATTAATAGTAATTTTATCACTGAAAATCAGTATAATTAAAAAAGTCGAGCTGTGTTTCATTTAAGAAACTTATATACCAAAGCAGTATATTTGGTTAATCTGAATTTTGTTTTGATCTATAGCACCTAATTTATAAATCGACAAAGAAACTCTTGATATATGTTTATTGAGAAACACTTTCGTTTGTCGCCATGTAGATTCATATATACAGAGGAAAGTGACCTACAACTGAGACCAGATCTGTCTTATGTTTTCATATAAAAGTGAATTCATAACTGGTTTAGTCGTTAATCTTGAAATTCTGTTATTTTCTTCGTCAATACCAGTAAAGTATTTACCTACTACAAACGCATCATAAACTACTCACATTCATATCTGAAACTTTCGTTAACAATACTTTCACTTAAATCTTTGCCGCATCACCCCAGTCTAAATTGATAAGTTTTTTATAGCCTATCATCATCATCGGTGGCTCCACAGCTCAGGATGGGCCTCCTCAAGGAATCGTCTCTATTCTCACTCTCTCCAATCTCCAATCGTCTCTCCAATTCCGCACACCGGCTAACTGAAGGTCCCTCTTGACTTCATCTATCTATCGTAGTTTAAGCCTTCACACATCTCTTTTTCCCTCCAGACGTGTTGTAAGGGTTCATTTGACTTCAATGCTGGTGTCCTGGGTTCAATTCCCAGCAGGGGAGAAATTTGTTTGACTATTATTATGCTGCTATGGGCTAGAATCACCGTTCATTCGAAAGAAATAACCAATTGGCCAAATAAATGGCCATTTGGCAATACACTTTTCACTTACAGTTGCTAGATGTAGTAAAAATCAAATAATTAAGGTCGTTTATGCCGTCCGCTGTGGCACATTTCGAAAGCCGTTAGTTTCTGTGCGGGCGTCTTGGGTTCGATCCCCAGCAGAGCAGAAATGTATAAATTAATTTTCTCATGCAAATATTGCTTCTCTGGGCGGACAACACTGGTTAGTTGGAAGAAATTGCAATATGGCAATGAACTCGCCACTTGCACAGGTTGCAAGGAAGTGTTTATTATTATTTTATTTAGAACAGTACTTAAAACAGACAGTCTGATACAAGACCATTAAGATGTTAATACCTACTTGGTTGATATTCTAGATCTCTTGAGAATTTGATGTACTTAATTAAAGTTTAAAAATGGTGAAATCATAACTCTTTTATTTCATTTAGAGATTGTAAATTATTTGACTAAGTACATTATATTACAAAATTAATCAAGAGATTAATTAAAACAGTATTAAAATGAATAAATTTCATGTACAAAATGATTACATATTTGTAGAAATGTCTACATGCCACAAGTATGTACATACCTTTATCGTGTAATAATGACATAGTCCAATGTTTATATGTTTTTAAGATCATTAAATCAACGTAATCAGCTGTCAGATGCAATATTTGATACATTTCACAACTACTGTTCAGACACTTGTATTGTATAATCTACGATAACAATTATAATTAATTACTAATGGTCATTTTGACTTGTATTACTCTAGTGATGGGAAAACTAAAAAAATATTTTGAATCATTTTTTAATATAAAGTTTGAACTTACTTATATACAAATACATAGTCATGTACCTACCTAAATGATTATTTTATTTGTAAATGATTTATTTACTTCTATGATTCAAACCTGACATTAAATAAAAAAAAACTATCCAGTATTGACTTTATGTACTCTTAAGTACACAGAGTCAATATGGAGTTATTTAATAAAAACGCTGTACCAACATTTATAAACTAAATTTATATAGTTTTTTTAGGGAAATTTAATCTAAATTGAAAAGTGTAAAAGAAATGTTCAAAATAATTGTTATATTTTTTTCATCAAAACACTCTGTTTAAAGCATCATATTTGAGTACCTAATTTTATTTCAAAATATTCCTTATAGCATTGTTTATACCAGTGATTCCCAAAGTTTTTTTTCCCCAAAGTCCACGGGAGAATCGACGGGGGTCTACGTTGGCGTGAAATGTAAGTGAAGGTCCACGAAAATTTATCTGATTTCGATAGTAAAGAATAAAAAAATTGGCTTGGCTTATCTACCTATCAATGTAGGCAGATAATACACTTATTAACTAAATTTTTAACTTTGTTTACACCACGTGAGAATTGAATTAGCGAATTTAGTTAATTTTTGTTAAAATGTACCACAAAGTTAAAAATACGATATTTGATAAGATAATACACTACTTACCTAAAAATATCAAATTTCCTCTCATTGTTTTTACTACTCCGAATTTAGGGTTGGAACTTAGATTAGATCAATCTTTACATTTTTTGACGAGTTTTGGGAATATGGTAAAATTCTAGCAGAGGGGGGTCCACCGAAACCAGTAAAATTTTGAAAGTGATATTCGAGAAAAAAAAAGTTTGGGAACCTCTGGTTTATACCAATAATATTCTAGATTTTTTTTTCCAAACATGTAAAGGATTCTGGAGCGAATTTTTTTCTGCGTTCTTTGATTCTCTTTTTCATTTCCTTATTGCAGTTATCAGTATGAATACATATTTTATTTTATTTAGAAATAAATAAAATATATATTGTATTTTTTTCTAAATAAGTGCGATTCGTGTTAAACTTTGGGAGATACATAAAAGCTCCTATATGCACACTATTTCTTAATATATAAACATTTATATTATGATGAGTACCTACGTACTTATTATTTATTTATTTATTTCAACAGAATATAATATACATGAAAAATAATATAACCAAAGAAGATCCCACTTACTATACTAGGTTATCAGTGGGTTTCTATAAAAACAAAATAACAAATTAATTCCGCGATTTAATATGAAAATATTAAATTGCAATGATATAAATGGCCAATGGGATATAACCAGGTGGTCTAAACCAAACTAATTTATTTGTTATGTTACTTATAATGTAATTTTTGGTATTTGTAATAAAAATTAAAAATTAAATTTATTTTAGATTTTCATCGGTGATTTTCATTTTGTACTAAACATTAATATGGAAAAATGTATTTTGAAGTTAAAAAAAGTTTTTAAAAGTGCTATAAAATATCTCAAGAGTATACTTTTCTGTTGAACTTTAATTTATCACATCACTATCATACAGTAGCAGACTTGTTTAACAACATTTGAAAGTGTATCTTGGTAATAAATATTCCAGGTGAGAGTAATTTTGTCAACATAAGGAAATCATTAGTTATAAAGACACGAATGAATGAACATCATAAGCTACATGTTTGTGGGATAATATTACATATAAAAATAACTGATAGGTACTTAGTTTCAAATTATACATTAAAAAAAAAATATTTTATTTTAATCATTACATTACATAAGTGAACAATGGCGGGCAATCCATTTTGTGAGGTAAATTTTCTTTATGATATGTACCAATTTATCTGAATAAAATAATAGAAACAATAAATCAAACAACATCAAAATAATAAAAATATGAGGATAATAAAATGAGAGGAGAAGAGAGGACAAGAATAGCAGGCAAATTTAAGTGTTATGTGTAAGGTAATGATGCTTTAAATTTCTCTTGAAAGCGGGAACTGTTAATTCATTAATTTATTGGTATTATTTAATTAAAACTAATTTTATTTATTTCTAATATATTACAAAAAAATATTATTAATAATATACAATAAAAAATAAAATGATAGAATGAACCCAATGAACAAAATTACAATTATATTTATAAATTGGACAAATGGCAAAATATGTACCTACCTACGAACATATTTTGCAGGCCCTGCACTTTTTTAATTGTACCTCTATTCCCATTTACCTTCCAACAACGTTTCGCAACACACAATAAAATAATAAAAAGACTGTTGTTGTCAATCGTCCTGACTAAGAAGCGGTCGCTTTGAAATGGACGAATAAAATAAACCATTCGTTACTAACAAAAGTAAGGTAATAATAATTCATAAGAAATGCGTTTTATGTTACTTATTATTGAGTGCGAATCAAACAATATTTTACTTATTTATACACCGAAGATGATATTCTTGGCCAATAAATTGAAGTAGGGATTGTTCTTGTTTATACAAATGATATTATTTTTAAAAAAAATATTGAATGTCTTTGTAACAAGTACATATTCCAAGTTCCTAAATTAAGCATAATATATGCTTGTGCTATAGGTGAACGAAATCGGTCGTGGCAGGATTCGAACTCACGACCACTGGATTACTAACCCAGCGCGGTAACTGCTCTGCAACCAGCCATCTAATATTTCAGTATTGTTTTATGAGCAATAAAAACAAAACATAATTAATTTATTAAAACAATGCTTAGGACAAGGTATATATATTTTTCATTTGAATGATAATGAGGTATGCCGTTATGGTTTCGATTTATCTACATATTGTAAATAAGTACCTATCTATATAATCAAGTTTCATCTCTGAAATGACTCAGATAAAATTAATTGTATGTAGATATGTTAAATGAATGAAGCTACCATTACGCATATGTGCGTATCTTTATATTTGCGTGATTCCCATTTTTATCTTTTTACGATAATAGAAACTTATTTCGAATGTCTCCAATAAAAGTATACAATATAATTTGATTTGTAGTCTTGCAAAAGAAACTGATTTTCTTTAAATGTATCCTCACGTATCCAAAAGATGTACCACTTTTTTGTTAATCCAACTGTCGATTTGTTCAAGATAATTTATTTCTCTTATTTCCATATATATTATATCAATAACCATAAAAGCTAGAACACTGAAAATTCTAATAATTCTGTGTTTAACTGCCTATATTTCTAAAGTTTCAAAAATATCTAAAAAAGCTGAAACACCCCAACTAGAACATTTAATTTTGTATAAAAATTGTAGTAGTACATCTCAAACTTTTTTTAACAATTTTTATAAAAATTGAATTTAGTGACGAAATAGTTTTATACAATTTGTAAGGCAGTATAAACACGACACAATATCTACGGGGACTCAAAAGTATAATCTCCTAAAATACATACATACCTACCATCATGCTGTTTTCATATTCTGACCCGAAGACTGATCTCCATACTATCCTATGCTGACATACTTACCTACGTGTTTTATATGAAAAAAACAAAATATCTTAAATATTTATTAATTTGTGTTTATAAGTGTTTATAGTTTCTTACTTATTCTTCAATTATACTATCACCATTGACAGTTGGATCTCATGTGTTACATGCAACTAGTTATAAATATGCGTTGGTAGATGATATTAGCCCTCGAGAAGAACAAATCAGTTAGATAGACAGATGCAACACCTATCATTAGACAAATTATTAAAAATGCAATAGAATGCCAAACCACTGCATATTGTATATTTGGTTTGTAGACGGTTTACCTACAAAGCATGCTGGCACAGCATACTTTTGATAAAAGTACCTATATGATTAAAAAAGCCCTACATAAGAACATACATAATATATTGACAACAGATGGAATAGGAAGAAAGGGTTTTATTTATTTTATTTCATTTCAACAGCTATTTCATAAATTGCTTAAAAACATTACACATATCAAAGCCAATTATAGAGATGTCATAAATTATTTTAAAAATAACACTGAAAATAGTTAAGTAAATTTGGTAGGTAGATATTCAATATACATAATATAAACAGTGAATTGTGCCAATACGGTCGCCACAATACAGTGAAACTTATTGTGGTTAGGTTTTATTTGTCTTTTGGTCACTGTACTTTTAACGCACGGGTGGTTTATCACCACACTGGCGCAGGCGACCAACTATGAAAACTTATTCTTCTTTTTTTAGGTTGACACCTGTTTTTTTCAGGAACTTTGCCCATCCCTCAAGGCCTCTTGTGACGCCGAACTCCAGTTATCTCTCCATCTCTTGGATGGTCTACCTCGTGGTCGATTGCCAAAGTTTATTTGTTGGGAGATAATTTTGGGCAACCTGTTGTCTCCCATTCTCGCCACGTGGTCCCGCCAGAATCGTCTTCGGCTCCTGCACCATCTGACAATATCCCTAACGTCACTGATCTGTCTTATATCGGTGTTCCGCATCCGATCCAAAAGGGTGAAACCCACGATGGAGCGTAGGGTTCTCATCTCTGTCGTCCGGAGCAGGCTCTTTGTTCTAACGGTGTCCGCTCTGGCCTCAATCGCATAAGTCATGATGGGTCGCACACATGTTTTATAAATTCGGGTTTTACTCTCTGTTAGCATGTGTTTGTTTTTCCAGACAGTATCTCTCAAACAGCCAGCAACGACCGCTGCCTTGTCTGTCTGCGATTTGACTTCTTCATATAAGTCACTGCTGCTGGAAATGTCGACTCCCAAGTATTTGAATTTTGTGACCTGTTCGATTGGTTCGCTGTCTACGAGTAGATTGCATACCAGAGGTTGTCTCGATATAGTTAGACACTTAGTTTTTGATATGGATAATATCATATTGTATCTCCTGGCTGCTGTATGGAATCTGTTTAGTAGCTGTTGCAGGTCATCCTCCGTTTCAGCAACGAACGTTGCATCATCTGCGTAGCATATAATGTTAACGAGATTCTTGCCCATTCTGTATCCTACACCCACAGAAACCACATCCTCTATCACCTTGTCCATTATTAAATTAAATAAGAAAGGGCTCAGACTATCTCCCTGTTTTATTCCCGTTGTGACTGATATTTCTTGGCCCAGTTTCCCATCTACTTTTATTCTTGTTTTTCCATCGGTGTTGATATTTTCTATTGTATTAATTATAGATGGTGGGACAGATTTCTCTATTAAAATATTTACAACGTCTTTCAGCACGACTCTGTCGAATGCTTTGGTCAAATCTACAAAACATACATATGCTGGGTTGTTATATTCAATTGACTTTTCTTTCAGTTGTCTCAGCATAAATATAGCATCCGTAGTTGAGCGGTTATTACGAAAGCCTTGTTGTTCCTCTCTGTTTTCAATATAACGATGGAGTAGATTCCTCAAGATACTTGTGAAAAACTTAAGTACACAACTTAATATTGATATTCCTCTGTAATTTTCGGGGTTTGTTTTTTGACCTTTCTTGAATATCGGTACTGTTATACTTATTCTCCACTCTTTTGGGATTTCACAATACTTAAGGATCCTATTAAACATTTTGTGTAGTTCAGTGACCAATGGAGTACCTGAATATTTGATCATTTCGTTGGTTATATCATCAATACCATCAATACTTATGAAAACATCGCGAGTTAAACGGTATAATATTATGCAACTATAATAGATAATAGAGAAAAAAAAATTGCATTTTTTTATGCCTAATGGGATAAGGATTTGATAAAAATCCTGTCACAGAAATGTGAACCTTCGAAAACAATCAACATGGAGATTTAAATGAAAGACATTTTTAATTTTGTGGTTTATTTATCAATGAACAAACCAATGCAATTTAACGCTGTTTATTTTACATAATCAATATATTTACAATAATTATAACAACTTGATTTACTTAAATTTCGCACGCGTATTCTATACAGATAATACCTAGTTTGACATAGTGTGAACGCTTTCAAGGTTGAACGAAGAATAACCGAAGATTTACGAAAACTAATGACTTGACCCGATATTCACTGTCGTTGGGCAAGTACATTTTATAATGTTATATGTCGTGATTATGATAGGCATAAGACAATGAGACAGTTTGCCTAAGCCTATTTCTGTCTGGTAATGAATAAACTCAGAAGATATTCAATAAAATTGCTATAGTAAGGTATAAGTTAACATGGGAGAGGAAATTGTTAATGAGGTCTTAAGAAGATTAAGATATAAGGAAGTTATCACCTATAGCGTTATAAATCAAACTTGGTATACTTCTTTATTATGGAATAATTACCATGAACTGTATATTGTCAATCGTGCATTTAACTCATGTCTCGATAAAAATGTTTTAATTATTTTTACTTGCCATTGGGTAACTGCACTGCTGTTAAATATATAAAAAAAATCAATTAAATAGGTAGGTTATTTCTGAATTAATTGAATCAAAACGTTACTATCAATCATGTTTTGAGATTTCAATTAAAGATGAAAATCTATTAGGTACATGGTGATGCACGATTTGATATTCTAGTCATCTTTTTTGCCATCGTATCTTTGATCTTGTTATTTGTTTTTCGAGTTAGTACAACATTATTTTTTCTCCACTTAAAATTATTTCAAGATATTAGTTTGAACAATATCTTTCACTTTTTTAACGAACATGTTGTGAGAGTTTTATTTTGAAATTTACTTTTTACTTTTTTAGGTATTTACCTATACTAGTAGAGAGTTGTTATTTGAATTTCACATTTTCGAGACTGTTTATTTACGTACTTTGAATTCTCAACGAATATGAACATGTGAAGTATGTAGGTATGTATTTTGAGTATAGCCATATTTATTTTTTGTCAATCGGCCTTTGTGGCTCAATATGTTAGATATCTGACGCTCTAGCCATTTCTCCCGTTCGATTCCTGGTGGAGATACAGTTTTTCACGGAGTTTTCGGTTTAGCTGTGTTAGATGGAGACCACTATCTCTTAATGTAGTAAATTATTATCGTCTGAGTCTAATATTAATTAAATCAATTCAAATTCCACAAAAACATAAAAATATAAAAAAAATGTTTATGAAAATTAAATCATTTCACTGTCTTATAAATAATGTAAGCAGTAGGTATAACTGTATTCAGGGATGGTCAACTATTGACATAAAACAAATAAAATAATAGTCTTGAAGATGCCCTAACAAGGCGAAATAGCTATCGACCGATTGAAAAAGTATCCGTAGAATCTAAAACATACTGTTTTATTTTTTAATTTAAATTAAAATGGAATTCAACAAAGTAAACTATCTACAATTACTTTAATTTGGGGTAGGCAGAGAGAACCGAACGCCAAACTCAAACATTTCTTGACAAACATTTCTTCATGCATCTTCTCATACGTGCTCTTATGTTATTCTTACTTCGAACGTCAGCATATTTCAAAAATCTATTTATGTGATCGTGCCAATTTTTTCTTGGCCGACCTTTACTTGTCGTTCCTTTTTTATCAGCCTTATATAATTTTTTTATCAGACGGCCATCACTCATTCTTTCAATCTGGCCAAACCACCTTAGGACATTTATTTTCATCTTACTTACGGCATCTCTTTAATAAACTCTTCTTCTTAATAAACTCATTCATTATTCTATCGTACATCGTTTTGCCATACATTCGTCTTTTGTGACCTCTTTTCAACTGCGTTAATTCTACTTTCATTCGTCTTCTGCCATACCCATGCCTCACTAGCATACGTTAGAGTCGGCAGTTTTTAATTGTGTATTCAGTCTGGATCTGTGAGACGATTAATATCGTAAGTCTCCAGAATGTGGCAACTTGTTATTGGGTGCGTGTTAAATTAATATTTAACATAGTACCTACCTGTTAGTTACCTGAGAAGTAATAAAAAATAAAATTAAGACAAATATATTGTGTTTTTCGTTATATATCAACAATATAATTTACAATAGAAAACTACCTTCAGGGACTGTCAACTGTAAACAAATACGGTGTATTGTTTTTTTTTATTTATTTATTTTATTTTTTATTTTATTTATCACACCATATTTATAATGACAACAATAAGTAGATTACTGCTGCCCAACTAGGAAATCCTGTTCTAGGGCTAGCAGTTTACAATTTATATTGACAATTATATGCAATTATGAACCAGGTGATTTTTCCCGTTCAACACTAAATATGTATACAATCTCAACTTTCTGCAATCACAATCATTACCACAACAAACATATAGGCTCACACAAAACAGATCTACCAGATCCCAATGTCCGCCATAATACATGTCATAAATCCAATCTCTGACGCGATTGGATTATGACAGGTTTTAATTCACCATTTCGTTTTACAAAAAAATTCATAGAGTGACTGTTATTTTGAAAAATAAAAGTAACATCCACTTGTTCTTTGGAAGATATCAAAAATAAAATATGTAAGGGAAAGTTATGCGTTGGTCACAACCTACTCGATTTTATCTTAGTATTATTATCTCACCACCAACTTTTCATGTAACATATCTTCTTCGGTTACTGAATCAACTTTCAAATTCGACCTAAATTATTAAATACACTTTGATAAAAAAAAGTAAAAAATAATTTATCAATTATTACGAACTACTAATGTGTGTGAATGTACATAAAAAAATACTTATCTAGATATCGGCGTTATGTAGCAGTCAAGCTAGTTTTTAAATATCTATAAGTCATTTGTTGCTTCGTTTAGTTTAATGAAATTTATTGTTTTTTTGCTGTAACTTCTATTAGCAAATCGCTTACCTTAAATTAACGCTTAACTTTTGTAATAAACCGGTTAATGCGCCTTAAATTGATGCTTCACTTACATCAGTACTCTTAAAATATCATACATAAATAATCATGAAATCAGGTATTTTATCTTTTTTTTACAACTGACCTTATTACATCTGCCTGATAAAATAAATATATATTAGTGAAAGATTAAGTTAACACACGAGTATGATATTCATTGAGCTACACTCAATCAATAAATGAATGCGCACTGGTATGTTGGAAGGAATTTCCAATTTGCAATAAACTCTCCACTAGCGCAGGGTGCAAGTAAGTGTTTATTGTTATTATTATGGTCTCTTCAAAATATAGGATGGTCATGGACAGATCGAAGTGCTTCGGTAGTTAAAGATCTTGAAGCGGTCTTAACAAGATAACTCTATCGGGTCGGTGATAATAAGAATAAATGCTAAGAATCCGGTGAGAGATCTGACCAAGATATATAGAAAGGTTGAAACACCACAAAAATCACCGATGTTTAGCTCAGAACTCCATTTTTTCCATCTCCCTTTACGATGTACAGACATAAACTTAAAGAGAGGTAGACAAAAAGAGAATTGATGCATTCGAGATTTGGTGTTTGTGATGAATGTTGCGAATACTAGACTACGTGTTTATATTAGGTACATGCTAGATTACGTGTCTATATTAAATAAAAGACTTCGTGTCTATATAAAATACTATACCTACTACATGTCTATATTAAACACGAGACTGCGTGTCTATATAAAATACTAGACTACGTGTCTTTATTAAATACTAGACTATGCACAAGTTTATGTAATCAAAATACTACACTACGTTTCTATATTAAATACTAGACTACATGTCTATATTAAATACGAGACTACGTGTCTATATTAATTACTAGACTACGTGTCTATAATAAATACAAGATTACGTGTCTATATTAAATGAATTGCAGATAAAGCATCATCTGTCGTCAATACTATAAAATCGTAAAATCCAATTTATACCAGTGTTAATGTATCGAGGTATATTGTATTAGAGAGTTTAAAAATCAGACAACGTTTTCAACATATAGTTTGTTTGGTGAGTGCTCAATTTCAAATATATAGAGAATATTTAAAATCATCACTTTAGAAACAAATTAAACTGTTGTCATTGTCAGTAAGGTCGATATTCGAAAATTTCTCCGTCTATCGCCCGCTATTGGCTGATTATACTACGAACCAACACTATCAACTGTGCTAGTAAAACGTACAACTGCATCCTACACGCACCAATACTAGCATACGAACCTCGCTGTCAATTCAAGCTCAGGGCCGTCTCGAGTATACAAAATAATACAATCATCATTGCACAAATAATAGAGGAATAATAAATTACTGCAAATCTTTTATATAGATAATATTTTCTTATTTATTTATCAAAGATGGATTCTCAACAGTACATAACGTTGAACAAAGATGCCATCAACCGTTTGATTGCAGTTATAATGGATCCGATGAATAAGTTTAACAAAGATCAAATATCCAAATTAATTCCAATTTCTACCGATATTATGGCAACCAATGGCCAAATGGCAGCTAGGATGGCAAACTTAGAGGGTGAAGTAACTTGTCTTAACAATTTGATCGCCTCAAAGGCGATACCCGACCCTCATACATCCATGTCATCCTTAGTTGAAGAAACTGTCTCAGAATTAGAAGAAAGAAGGACCCGAGCAAAAAATATATTAATATTTAACATCCCTGAAAGCTCCTCGGAAATATCATTCAATGGAATGCAGGACGACATGAATAGCGTTGCCACCGTACTAAAACAGGTAAATGAAAACGGAAATCATACCATCTCAAAAATATATAGAATCGGACCGAAGAAGCCAAATAAAATACGACCCATAAAAATTGAATTTCAACATTCTGAACAAGCCAGATCTATTTTGTTTAGCAAAAATAAACCAACAGGGAATATAAAAATAAAACGTGACCTAACACAGACTCAGCGTAGACAAATAAGTGATCTGTGGAAAGAATTAGAGACGAGGAAGCAAAATGGCGAAGAAAATATAACAATCAAATACTTTAATTCTATCCCGAAGATTATTCGACTCCGAAAAAACTGAAGAACCTTTTAAAAATAAGTACATATTACCAGAATGTAAGAGGACTCAATACAAAACTAAATATATTAAGAACATCTATTGTTACTTTATGTTCTGATATAATCATATTAACTGAAACTTGGCTGACGAAGGATATTGCTAATGGAGAATTAGAAATGAATAACTTCAATATTTTTCGTTTAGATCGCAACAACTCGACAAGCGACAAACGAAGAGGAGGGGGTGTGTTGATAGGAGTTCTGAGGAAATATAAATCATCACTCATACAGAGTTCCCATAATGATGTCGAACAAATATTTATAAAAATATCTTTTCCACTTTGTATCCTGATTGTTTGTTGTGTATATATACCCCCTGCATCATCAAGCAGCACGGTTTATAAACATCATTGTGAAGATCTTGAGAAAATCAGATTCAAGTATCCAGAAGCAATAATTCTTGTTGCAGGGGACTACAATCTTCCATACATGCAGTGGCGAAGAGATCAGTCAGGCGTCATGAGTGGTATTTCAAGGGACAATGAATGTGAATCGGAAATTTTAAATATGACATCTTATCTTGGTTTAGATCAACATAACTTTATATACAATCATAATAATAGGCTATTAGATCTTGTCTTTAGTAATGCAAAGAATGTTAAGGTAGAACCCGCTATCGATACACTGTTGCCTATTGACAATCACCATCCACCTTTGGATGTCACAGTTAATGTTTTTATTGGAAATAAGTTTAAAATCAGTCACAACAAACGTCTTTTCGATAAGTGTAACTATGACCAGATAGCGACCGAGATCTCATCGAGTGATTGGTCTTTCTTAACAGAAAATAACAACCTCAATATGGTAATCGATCAATTTTATGGCATAGTAAACACCGTTTTAGAAAAACACGTACCTTCATGTAAATCGAAAATCTCTTCATACCCCAAATGGTTCTCAAGACAATTGATAGAATTGATCCAAACGAAAAAAATACAGCATAAAACATATAAAGAGAACAGAAGTATAGAAAGCTACATCTTGTTCAGCAATACTCGCAAAAAATGTAAGAGGCAGATCGAACAACATCGCTCAGACTTCATAAAAAATATTGAAAACCAGTTGCCATCACAAACGGTTAATTTTCACAAATTTGTGAGATCACTCAAAGACGACCATAATGACCTTCCGGGAGTTATGTTTTATAAAAATAGAATAGCTGAATCTGCTGAGGATATAGCAGTACTCTTTGCTGACTTTTTTGAATCAGTATATAACAAACAACTACCAAACAGTGATATCCCTAGTTTTGAATTTAGTGATAAAGTAAATATCCCTAATATATTATTTACCAAATCTGATGTTTTGAATGGTATAAATTCTTTAGATGCTTGCAAATCTGCAGGGCCCGATCAAATACCTCCCATTCTATTAAAAAAATGCTCAGGAGTACTAAGTAGAGTCCTCGCGAAAGTATTCAATCTATCTTTGTCCATCGGACGCTTCCCAGACAGATGGAAATTAGGTTACTTGGTACCTATATTTAAAAAGGGCGATAAATCTAATATAGAAAATTATAGGCCTATATGTATCCAATCATGCATCCCAAAATTATTTGAACAGTTATTACTGGAAAAGATTAAT
Source organism: Molanna angustata (assembly GCA_963576475.1). Classification (NCBI taxonomy): domain Eukaryota; kingdom Metazoa; phylum Arthropoda; class Insecta; order Trichoptera; family Molannidae; genus Molanna; species Molanna angustata. The sequence continues at coordinate 19,609,902 of OY754976.1, read as the reverse complement.
CATAATTTATCAATCGTTATTTCTACTAATCAACATGGATTTATGCAGAGAAGGTCGACACAAACAAATCTTCTTGTCTATCAATCAAACATTTACGAAGCCTTCGTAAACCGCAAACAACTCGATTGTGTATATACTGACTTCTCTAAAGCCTTTGATTGTGTATCCCATAATATTCTTTTAAGTAAACTGAAATCAATGGGTTTGTTGGGGAATCTGCTCGATTGGTTAGAAAGCTACTTAAGTAATAGGTTTTTAATAATTAAAATAAACAATTCTGAATATGGCTCTATATACGCATCGAGTGGTGTACCCCAAGGTTCACATCTAGGACCTGTTCTCTTTAATCTCTTCATTAATGATTTAGAAGAACTCTTCTATGACATAGGTCATGTATTATTTGCTGATGATCTCAAAATATTCAAAATAGTTAGCACAGCTCATGACTGCTTAATTTTACAAAATAATATAAACATCTTGCAAAACTGGTGCAAATCTAACAACTTAAATCTCAACATAAAAAAATGCCAAGTCATGAGATTTAGTAAATCTAAAGAATTGATTGATTTTGAATATCAAATCGAAAATCATGTCTTAGAATCAGTGCAGCAAATAAAGGATTTGGGTGTAACTTTTGATGAAAAGCTAACATTTATCCCTCACATAAACAATATTGTCAACAAGGCACTTAGAACTCTAGGTTTTTTGCTTCGATTGAGTAGGGACTTCCAGAATACTCGCTCTTTCTTAATATTATTCAAAACTTTAGTAAGACCTATCCTTGAATACAACTCAGTTTTATGGAACCCATATTATAACGTCCACATAAAAAGTATAGAAAAAGTACAAAATAAATTTTTGCGTTTTATCAATTATAAACTAGGAATATCATTGTTCGATATAAATTACGATAACCTAAGACTTACTTATAATTTACCTAAGTTGATCAACCGAAGAACACTTGCAGATATGTTATTTTTATATAAAATCATAAATAGCCTAATTGACTGCCCTTACCTCCTAGAACGAATAAGCCTACATATTCCAACCCGGAATACTCGTAGTAGAACTACATTTTCCTGCGATAGTGCGACATCAAATTATTATTACAACTCACCTTTACAAAGGTTGTTAAGGGAGGGTAACCGTTATAACGAAGTAGATATATTTGCAACATCATTGGGTGCATATAGGCGTGGTGTTCTGAAGATGATCGGTGACGGATCAAGCACTGGAGAGACACCGGGAGCGACAATGCCTGGGACGTCTCGAGTGCACGTGCGTTTGGAAGACCTCTAGATGCACCAATTTTTTATTTTTTTTTATTTTTTAATATAAATTTTTTTAAAATTTTTTTTTTGTTTTGTTTTCTATTGTTGTTTTTTCATTTTCATTATTGAACTATTTTTAAACTCTTTCTCTAAATATGCAAACCATAAGATACTTCCTCATAAACCAAGTTGAATACATTCATATATGGTGTCATTACAATATTCACATTCGTAACTTATAACAAATTCAGCGTAAATACTTCCAATATATTAATCGATTTTTTTTTTTCACATTCCCATAGAAAGTATGAACTATTTACAAAGTGACACGAATATTCTATCATTTTCTGATTTGATTAAATTGTATAATAAATAATAATAAATTTAAAATTCGATACCCCCGTTATTATGGGTCATTTTACAAGCACCGGCATTATCTAGCCGAGCACCGACCCTGTTCCACTTCGATAGCTCCTAAACTAACGCGCACACACACACACCCACACAGCCACATTATACCATGACTCTACTGGCTAAAGACGGCGGGTACCTGCCTAGCGTTGTTTTGCATTACATCTTTTTTTCTTCTATTTTTTTGCTTGCCTACTTCACGTGTATTGTACATATTATATTTTTTGTTAACGCTTTATTTTGTTTTATTATTTACTTTATATTTTTTTTTCTAAGTACATATGTACCCATATGTTTGTTTTTATAGTTCTTTAATTTTTTACACTATTGTTATTATTTTTTTTTATATTAACTTCTTGTTATTTTATTATATAGTTTTTTTGTATGATTATTACATATATATTTTTTCTCTTTTTCAAAGTTTGTACATGATTATTTGTATATTTTAATGACTTTTGTATTTCAATGTGTATACTTAAGTACATATTTTTTTTTATGATTGTTATTTCTCTTTTTTTTTCTTTCTCTTTTTCAAAGTGTGTATATGATTATTTGTATATTTTAATGACTTTTGTATTTCAATGTGTATAAGTATACCTATATATTTTTCAAAGTGTGTTTATGATTATTTGTATATTTTAATGACTTTTGTATTTTATACCTATATCTTTTATTTCAAATTGTATTTTTTTTATATATTTACTGTTTTAGTAATAGTAGTTTATGATTGTTTTAAGTTTTTATTTGTATTTCAATGTGTGTACCTAATTGTTGTTTATGTATAAAAGGCAATTTGCCGTAAATAAATAAATAAATAAATAAATAAAATAAATAAATTGTTTAACAGCGTATCCTTCAATCTTTTGGACAGATTGCCAGAAGGGCCCCTAATAACCATGAATAAATAGCTCGTCTTTATGATGGGTAACGTATGCAATAGTTATTGATAAAACTGCCCGTTCCCACTTTTCGTGTGTCGGGCACGATTAAATGTCGTGTGATCTTGTGGTAATACATTTCAAATGTAGCTGTTCACACTTGTTACACACGTGTAAGTGTGAAAATCCATTACAAATGTATTGCCACTAGATCATACGACATTTTATCATGCCCGACACACGACAAGTGGGAACAGGCAGTAATTAATGGGTTAGGGCCAGAAATTTAGTAAAGTTAGCACTTAAATAACGATGTATGTAGCTACTGTAAATAAATAAAATAAGAGATACCTACAATGAAACACTTTCTACAAATTTTCATATTGCATATTAAATGTACTTGATATCATTAGATACATCAAGGTACAATGTTTTTATTAATATCAATATTATTTTAAGTACAAAATAATTTACGAGTTATATTATTGTGACTTATTGATTACGCAACATATAATTTGGAAGTATCATAAGCCAAGATACTTGGTAAGTACTTATCTAATATTAATAATCTCAGCAGGTATCTACCTAACTACTGTTTGTCAATAAGTCATTTTTAATACTTTAAGCCTTGTGCAGGTGACTACCTACTTATTGTATTAATTCTGTTATACAACAATAAAAGTAATCAGATTGTATATTTTGTAACAAAACACATAACTCTTAAATACACCATACATATTATATTGACAACATACAAAAAAACTACTTTCATGCAATTACCTTTGTCAATAGATTTTCTCTACCAACTTAATAATAATATAATATTTGGCTCATTTTCCGTGTTACAATAATACATAATTGAAATATTTCAATTTCATAACTATGTTATAGAACTATAAAAATGAAACAAAAATTTGACCCATTAAACCTATGGGTGTGTAAAATCACATAACAATGTACATATAATTCAACACTTACTTTAATTTTACTAATTTATTTCAAAATTTACTTCAATTTATTTAATGTTTTCTGATTCCACAAAAAATACTTATTTTATTAAAAAAATATTTAATTGAAGTCTTGTGAATATTGTGATAATTTGTTGAGTGCAGTGTTAAATTCATAGGTATTGAAATTTGAAACGTATTGCATTCATAGAATATTGACAGGATAATAATACTTAGTTCATAGATATACTTAGTCCGTAGATATCCCCCGATCAACGAATAGGGGAAGACCAAAAAATACATGGATGGCGCAAAGGAGTTCACAATTGATGAAACAAGAATTGACATCGGAGGCGGCCCAGAACCGAAGAGTGTACAGCTTGAGGACGAGGAGAGCTGACCCCAACAGTCTTCATCGACGATAAGTTGGGAAGAGGCCAGGAAGAAGAAGAAGAAGAATAATACTTAGTTCAAATTCTAAGCACATTATTGATATTAATTTGTTTATACCTATTATCGAACCACCAATCCAATGATCAATTCAGTGAGATTTTTTTAGATTACGAGAACGATTTTGGAGTATGAAATTCCGTAATTCTGTTAAATCATTCGTTTATTTATTTTGCAAATAATAAAACAGTTCATAGGAAAAATGACAAAAATAATACATTAATATTATTACATTATAATACGTAGATACCTATTACACCACTAAAAGAGTAATACTCGTGTTCAGTGGAGAAGAGCGAAACTTTTTATTGATGATTTTTTTTACAATGATTACATATTTATGTTTTTACAAGACACATGAAGATTAATAATTTTTTTTAATTCATTGTTTTGTTTGTTAAAACTCATGTTTTTTTAATCGACTCTGACGTTTGTAATAAATCATGAGTAAATTATAAAAAAAAATCACTCATTTATTCAAACCATCACGGCATATCTCACAATATGGGGTAACCATCGAGAGGTGTTCGGGTATGCATTACCTTATTAAATGGAGCACAACACATGCTTGTATCACCACACACCATTCTCTTCCGACCTAAAATGGCACAACATTCAAAATGGGTACCTATTGAACCTGATTGCTGAACTATGTGAGATGCCTGTTGGATTTTCAATTGCCCGGCTCTTACGCGGGAAACTCGAAAACAATAATAGTAAAGTGTGGAAGCATTATTCTAAGACGGTGCCTCAGAGCTAAAAAATGATCATGAAATTTACAAAACAATGATGTTGATTCATTTTTTTTTATTTTACATAGAAAATTCGTTTTGATTATGATCAGAAGGGTTCCATTAAAGCTCACTATTCTAAGACGGTGCCTTAGAGCTAAAAAAACGATCATGAAATTTGCAAAACAATATATTGATTTTAACTTGTTAATTTTGTCGACGGATAATTCGTGGTGAAACTCCATTATACTAGGTATAAATGAAAACACTAATTAGTTTTAGTTTCACTATTTATTTTGTAAAGTTTTTTTTTGTAAAAAAAAAAAAAAAAGGTTGTGTTCCAATATTTCAGATATACCTATTTAAACTCTGTTCACTTTCATTTTCGCGCACTCTGACGATGATCTTCAGATCGATACCGGTCAGTGCCAGTGTTAAAATTAAATAGTGAAACTAAAACTAATTAGTGTTTTCATTTATACCTAATGTATTGATTCATTTTTTTTATATTACATAAAAATTTCGCTTTAAGGATGGTCAGAAGGGTTATATTAAAACGCATTTGAAATATTATGAAAGGATTGTCATTTGACAGATGGAAATATACCTACAGCATAGGAAACGTACGATAAGAAAAGGTTAAGAAATAATTTATTTATTAGAACTATTATTTTGTTATTTGTCGTTAGGAGAGAAACAGTTTTGCTTGACAATTTCTTTAGTTCCTAATACCAACCTAAAAAGCGTTAGTACGTTAGATTCCAAAAATGTATCAATTCGTCGTGATTCTTTTATTTTTAAAGTACTCATTGGGTGCTCATGATTGTCCAAATGTACATCGTTTAGCCTATCCATTAGATAGTACAGTCAGTTAGATAAGTGGCATATTACCGGTTAACGGTGAACCATTGACATTGTAAACGATGAAAGTTTATATATTGAAGTCTGGTGCGGCCGCGTCGTCTCTTGGACATTCGTATAAACAGACAGACAGATTGTGCGAATAGTACCTACATAATATAATCACCATCATGAGAACAATAATTTTCCTTTTCACTTTCACTCAATCACAACACAAAACTACAGTGTTTATCCGTTCGTTCATTTCACTGTAAATTACGTGTCGCTCTTAATTTACCTAAACAACACAGATTATAAATATCGCCCAATATGTCATAATAAACAACCGATTATAAACGTTATGAATATTAATGACCATTAAACACGACAGCGATTTTAACGTCGCTATGTTTTTCTTCTTCAATGGCGCTACAGCCTAAATCGAGTGTTGGCCTCCTTCAACTTTTGCGTCCAACACTGTCTGTCCTCAGCCTCGATCCTCCAGTTTGTTAATTGCAAGAGCTGTACCACATATTTCCTTATGACGTCCTCCCATTTCAGATAATATATGGCCTCCAAATCTTTCTCCTATCCCCTGGGTGTCTTAGCATGATACTCTCTGACTAGAGAATGCAATTGCTGGATCCCGCATCCTGCAATCTAGCTGGATCCTGCATATTTTTCGGCTGCGGATCCGCCATTAATTAATTTTCCTAATTTTGGCGAAGTAGACTACGTTGTTTTATTAAAACACTAAGATTCCATGCAAAATTGTAACAACTCTTACATAGAATCTTTTTAAACTAGAATTGTGAAAAAAAATAAGTAGGTATATAGTTTTTTTTTTGTAGTTCTTTTTATTTTTTTCACAAACGCGACTCCCATTCACCGGTAACGCTCTATGCTGAGCATCGTCAGAATCCATTATATAACTAGTTGCATGTAACACATGAGATCCAATCGCCATAACATGAGATGATGATGGCGATTGTATGTAAAGTTGAAAAATACGTACCAAACTATAAACCATTAAATCCAAATAATTGAGTATTTTAAGATTTTTTTTCTAAACAATTAACACATGTAGGTATGTAAGTCAAGATAGGATTGTATGGAGGTCAGTCCTTTTTTCCTATCCAGAATATGAAAACAGCATGATGGTATGTACGTATGTTTGGAGATTGTATCAAACTATTGAGTCCCCGTGGATATTGTGTAGTGTATACTGCCTTGACAAATTGCATGAAAGAATGTCGTGCAAAGTTGAATAAACCTTTAAAAATATAGACCCGGCATACAAATCTCGCGTATCTTGGCTTGATACTTTGTCGATATGCTGTGAGAAATAAATTCTCTTGAATAAATCGACAGTTGGATAACCCAATTGCTTGCGCTCAATTCTTGTATTTTTTATCTATAATTTTAATAAATATGTATTGATTATTGTTTATAATTATAATCCATTGTTTCGATATCATTTCGAGTACAGAAGTAGGTAAGTACTAAAATTAACTTCTTGAAATATATATCTTAGGTCTAATATTATTCATACTCTGATATTGCATCTTATAATGTCATAGTTTACTTTTGAGTAGGAACCGATCACTACCGAGATCACGAAATTCGTGATTTTTGTATTAAAAAGATCAAAATGTCAAACAATTGATTGTGATAAAATATTGAAAAAATATAGATATTAACTTATGATATATATCCAATAAAATGCTGAAATTAAATACTTTAAGTCATTCAGCTTGACCTAGTAACATCGTGTTTAACACAAGAAAGAACGTGGAAGTCACTTAAGAAGACCTTCACATGGTCTGATAATCTGATCAAAAATTATGTCTAGTTAGTTACGTTTAAGAATACCAACATTTACCAACAACTTATAATAATTTATAAAAGCGTGATTCAAAATAGTGAAATAAAGGTTTAACCAGCACAGCACCATATACATAAATGTCAAAGCATATTTAAGAGGGCATATGAACCAAAATACCCCAATATAAAATCAAATTTCTCAAATATGTCAAACAGTGTGTTTCTAAAAAAATACCATAAGTATCTATTTTCAATATATCTCTAGTCTAGAATTTTCGTACACAATTATAAAATTCAGCGTAAATTCCCCTAAAAAATATTATAAATTTGTTCTTTCCTAATTCTTATTTTGTTATGATGTTATTATTTTGCTTTTTTATATTTATATTGGTGTTATGTATATTTTATATTTTTTCTTTTTTAGCTTTCATTTTTTGTTGATGTACATATAGAATTCTGTTACTCTGTAATCTGGTTGGTTTGAAGACATTTCCTAATGGCAGTAAGCCCGCCAGTGTGCATTATATTTATTTATATTATGTACAAAAAGTTAAATATTATAAATATCTTTTTATAGCGTTTTTTAAAATTACTCCATAAACTTCCTATATGTCGGCGAAAAATATTTTTATTACCTATATACTTATTACATACATACATACATACCATCACGCCATGTCCCTTGCGGGGTAGGCAGAGAGAACCGAACGCCACATTTTCCTATCCTGGCACGCATCCCTCGCCTCGTCCACATTCATGCATAGTCTCATACATGTTCGTCTATTGCTCACACTTCTAACATTTCCGTCTTTTAAAATTTCGTTCACATGGTCGTGCCATCCCCTTATTGGGCGTCCCCGACCTCTCATTCCATTCCTTTCCGCTCTGTATATTTTCTTCGTCAGGCGCTCCTCATTCATTCTCCCCATGTGACCAAACCATCTTAATGTGTTCACTTTCATTCTAGTAATGACATCTTTCTTCATCTTACATTCTTTCCTTATATCCTCGTTTCATACCCGGTCATACACCGTTCTGTTACAAATCCTTCTTAACGATCTCATTTCAACTGCATTTATTCTACTTTCATGCGTCTTCTGCCATATCCAGGTTTCACTTGCATACGTCAGGGTTGGCACTACGATGGCGTTATGAATGGCAACTTTGGCATCCTTTGATATGTTGCGATCATTCATAATTGGTCTTATTGCTCCATTCACTCTGTTTCCTGCCATAACTCTTCTTTCGATCTCTTTATCGATCATTATATACTTAAAGAGTGCATAAAATCAAATTGAATGTTCGTGATAGTTTTTTCGTCAGGTTTGTTCTTAAAATGCAAAAAATCAACACATTTTGGGTTTCTGATCATTTGAATTACGTGTCCTTTTTATCGTGCGCCATACTTTTTCTTACTAACACGTAAATTTATAGTGTATTTAGGTGGTTTTAATATAAGTACCTAAGTATAATGTTTTCAGTTACTAGATTTAGCGTTACATGCCCTCTTAAAGTTTGCAGTGAAAAATGTATGTTGTACCCACTGGTACATATTATATATTTATTACAACGTCGTGAACTACTATGTAACCTTTATTGATGGATAGATAACTCCATAATAGGCAAATCTTCGTAGATATTTAGTTGAAACCCACCGAATATGGACTTGCTCCGAAGTTCTATTTCTTTATAAAAACATATACGAAGGTACATCATATACCATCATGCCGTTTCCCTATTCGGGATAGGCATATAGAACCAAACGCCATACCATTCATGAATCGCATCATAGATGCTCTCCAAATATTATGACTTCGTGCATTCTCAACTTTTAAAAATCGAAATTTATTATATGATCGGACCAACATTTTAAATTTCCCCCATACCCTAGGTGGACCCCCAGGTGTCCACGGGAGACTCGACAGGGGTCTACGTTGGCGTAAAATAAAAATTTTGGTTCACAAGTTGTAAATGGGGGTCCACACTATTTAAAAAAAATAAAAGAACAAAAAAAATCCTAATTTTTCGGTGATTTTTGACAAGCTGTATTTCGGTGAAAAATGGTCGTATAGACTTTTAAAAAGCATTTTGATTTACATATTTTCTGGTTATTTTTTTAGGAGCTACGGTTCTAATGCAATCCTAACACAAAGCGCCAAAAATAATAGTATGGCAAATTATTTGCTTTCATTTTTGGTCCACGGGCTTGATATTGTTTTATTCAGTTAGGCCGGAATATGGATGAGATAGCCTATTTATTTAGGATTAATTTCCTTTTTTGAAAACCTCACTTATTTTTTTTTTATTTTTACCACTCAAAATTTAAGGTTGGAACTCAGCCGCGACGCAAATTTCCATCATTAGATCTAAACTTCACATTTTTTGACGAGTTTTGGCAATATTATGATTGAAATGTTGCAGCAGGGGGTCCACCAAAATGAGTAAAATTTTGAAAGTGGTCTACGAGAAAAAAAGTTTAGAAACCTCTGCCTTAGACATTCTATTTAGTTCATCATTACAACTTGCTATGGGTCCGAATCATCGTAATCTTCATTCTACTCATAATATCTATTATTATTATTAATATCGGAATCGATCTATATTCTTAGGTAATCATTTTCTTTTACCACATATTTATATCACTTATTATTTTATTTACTTAATGTACAGTAATTCATGTGTTCCTTGGCGGGCTTATTGCCGTAAGGAAATTTCTTTCAACCAAACAAAGCGACCGACGTGAGGCCAAGAATAGTGTAATGGTAGATACATTTAATTTATGACGAAAAAAATACAGAAATATGAACACGTAACATTATTAAACGAGTTGGTTGTGGCCAACACTAAACTCCTCACTTACAAGTCACTCCATAAAGTATTCAAATTTCGTATGTAAAATTTTCAGCATTTTCATGAAATGAGTTTGTTCAATTATTTTATTTAAATATTTTATTATGAAAACTTGATAACTTTTCAGTGCCATTTTATGAATGTGATGAGCCTTTTTACCAATTTGATAATAAAAAAATCTTAGCTTGGGGACACTCTGAAATATTTGATAGTTAAAAAATTGAGAAGCACTATTCAAATATCCTTCAAAATCTAATGGGATCCAAGCGAGTATTAGATATGCATATTTGCAAAATTTGAAATGAATCGAGTGAGTACTTTAGTCTATAATTGATAAAGTAAAATGAACACGCCGTATACAGCACATAGCACACAGCACGCAGCACATAACACACACACACACAGATACATTGTGATGAAACTTTCAGAATACAATTTCAGCATGGTACTTGTTGATAATCTGTAGTAAAATAATAGCCTTAAAAAATTGCGGAATCTTAACTCCCCACTATATCCCCTTGGGTTAGTGAGGAGTAAAAATGTAAAATCACAGCAACAAAGAAAGTAGGGAGATAGACATTCTTCTTAGAGCCCTCGTGTAAATCTCATTAATTTTACTTTCATGCGACTTATGCCATGCCATATCTATGTCTCACTTACATACATTATACTTACACACAAAAAAAATAAAAAATACATCCACATATTATATGTATAGGTATATGAGCTTTTAAGCTTATTTTTAAAGCTGCAAGTGGACTTTTAGATGTTAATTAAGCTGTCAATTGACCATAACATGCTATTCAAGCTCTAATTTGTAAATTATGCACACAATAATAACATAACCTTGACTTACTGTTATTTTTTACGATTCAAGGAAGTTTGAAATGTAAAAATAATAAACACAAGTAAATAACGCGGGAAATGTTAAATTTTGTATTATATGGCAGACAGAAAATAATATACCTAAGTATACATACTTATGTATATCCAATCGATTTTATTTTGATTAGTTTTATGTTATCAGACAAGAATAAATTATGTACCTACCTACATAGTTTTGTGTTGATATATCTTTAACGTCTTCACGCTTCAATATTGATTTCATGGGTTAATTATTGTTAATTATAACAACATGAGATCGTGTTATATAAAATATAATTATTGGTGATGTCTAAACTTTGTTATGTATTTTTCTTTTACTATTGGTACATTTGAAATATGTATTAGAAAATACATAAAAAAACAGATGCTTTATTGTTTAGCTCATATTTTATTGTTCAACTCATATTTTATCGTTTAACTCATATTTTATTGTTTTATTCAAATTTTATTGTTTAACTCATATTTTATTGTTTAACTCATATGTTATCGTTTAACTCATATTTTATCGTTTAACTCATATTTTATCGTTTAACTCATATTTTATTGTTTAACTCATATTTTATTGTTTAACTCATATGTTATCGTTTAACTCATTTTTACCGTTTAACTAATATTTTATTGTTTACCTCATATTTTATTGTTCGACTCATATTTTATCGTTTAACTCATATTTTATTGTTTAACTCAAATTTTATTGTTCCACTCATATTTTATCGTTTAAATCATATTTTATTGTTTAAATCGGTCCATCAAAGACCGTCGTCAGAGATCATTCAAATGAAATACAAGCACTTTGACGATGATTTTAGACAGACAAATATGTTATTAGTTATCGCCAAAAATCTCTTAAAAATTTTCGACGTGGATGGTTTAGTCTTCTACGCACTCACATGATTATTCTTATTTCTAGATGTTTAGTGTTTTTTTGACAGTGATACGGGTACATTGAAAAAAAAGTTATGACAACCGAACTGGCTACCTGCGTTTTAGCTAAACCTTTGTTATCAGTAGGTAGGTACCTAATAAAGGTTTATGTATTAATAACTACGGTTTGGCTGTGTGCACAAAACATTTAGCTGCACAAAACCAAATGTTTAGTAGTCACTATAGTTCGGTTAATTTTAACACGAAATTTTGTTACTGTTACCAAAAAATTCAGTGTACCCGTAATAAAATATCAGTGAACGTTAACAAGTGTTTTAATTTATGTTATTATGAAGATCCACCATCATCCGTTTTATCCGTCGACTTATTCGATAAATACGAAATAATTTTCATACCTACCTACTAAAAAAATTGTATATGCGTTTTTTCATGTTTAAGACAAATACCTAATGTAGACTCCGAAAATTCATAATAATAATATTCATTGTGATAAAAAGCTGCTCACATAATATGTTGACCATAGAATTATAATCTAAGAAATATATAATCTAAGATGTTGACGTTTAATTGAAACAAAAATATTTTGCTTGTCAAAAAATGCAATAGCAAGAGTTCGACAGAATTCTCGTGTGGCGCACGCACGTGTTCCGTGCCGCGCATACTGTTATGTGGTCATGCCAACCAACTAAACAAAACTTAATTCGGAGCTGTCGTTCGAAATAGAACTCAAAATCGAGATCAACTAAACTAGGGTTCAAATATTTGTATAAACAAGGTTTCAGTTGAAGACTTTGAACCGGGTTCAGTTGAACTGTGATTCAACCACGATTCAAGGAAATTTTCAACAGGTATGTATAATTAAAACAAGGACAATTTTACAATTTAAAAATAAGAATATTATTTTAAACATAATTATAATATGTTTTCCTGATCCAGTTTAAAGAATGATCTCGTTAAATGACCAAAGAATGTAAACAATCTGTTTTAATTTATTTTGATAGCCATTCATTTATTTTTAACAAAGGTCAAGGATTCTCCATTAAGTATTACTTCCACATACCAATATTTGTATTTTATATAAAATTAATGTTGTATTCAATTAGTTGATCATTGTTGAGAATTGTAAGGAAAAGTCAGGTAACAGAATGCTGAGATACATTAGAAATACCTACTTAAATAACAACTATCAGGTGTGTACAAAAATGCATAAAACAACATATTATTTAAAGTAACTATGCAATCAATCACCATTCTTAGTCATAATAAAGAGGATTACATTTTTTACTGCCGCATATGTAATAAACTATTCTGGAAATTTCTAGATAAACTAGCATTACTTAAGAGTTTGTAATTAATAAATATTTTTTTGCATTAATTAATATCTAAATATAGGGGAGACCTAGGAGGAAAGTAACAAAGGAGGAAAGTAACAAACGAAATAATTTGAAAAGTATTCGCTGTATGCGCCTAGCACTAATTTAGAATATATTGTCTTAACATATTACACACATCTTTAGTACTGACCGATGGTCTGAAGTCAACGGTTATGTGTGTTTCAAGGTCCTTCCGAAAAAAAATGATAAAAGTATTTTTTTGGCACTTTGTGTTTTGTTTCATATTTTGTTAATTACAGACATTTCTATAAGATATTGTGATTTGGATTAGTGCTTAGTGAATCACTATATAAATGAAACCAAAAAAGTAAGTATTACTGTGGATTTAAGATTACAATCCTCCTCATTAGGTGTTACAACCCACCTCAGGGGTAAGGTGAAAAGTAACAATGTGACGTCAGTGGTAAAACGTGTTTTTATCAGACATATGTTCAGTAAATTTATAATTTTATCTTCTAATAATCTAGTTTAAATAATAACCTTTCAAACCAATATTTTCTTTTTTCGTTCAAATTAATAATTCAAATTAATAATAACTCTCCATGCACTGAAATCCAAATTTTGTTACGTTTCTCCTAGGTCTCCCCTACATATCATTGATTACACTAGAACGGCGAATAGGATGAACTCAGAAATATGGGGCAAAATTACTGTCACCATCGCGGGTAGTGGACGGAAAATATTGCAATGATTAAAGAAGAAATGATTGGAAATAATTAGAAGAGACAATGGAGAGATGGCTGAAAATAACAATAAATCTAAACATTTTTTAATAATTTCAATATTTTTTCGTTAACACTGTGAAAGTTCATAATTATCATCAAGTAAATATTAAATTTATTTAAAATAAAAATATAACACCGTTTTTATCCACAATTAGTATAGTTTAATGAGCCTAAGCGATTTCGCTGGACATAACTAGCATCTTCAGAGGCACAATTTATATTTATGTACAAATTGTGCCTCTGAAGATGCTAGGTGTGTCTAGCGAAGCGCTTTCGCTAGACACACCTAGTATCTTCTGAGGTATATTTATGTATAAATTGTGCCTCTGAAGATGCTTGTTGTGTCCAGCGAAAGCGCTTCGGCTCATTAAATTGTACTTATTGTGGATTAAAATGGTGTTTCATTTATATTTTTATAAATATATTTAATATTCACTTTACAGTTTTTAATATTTAACAACATCAAAAAATATTAATAACGAACAAAATATTTATAATTCGTTGGCCTTCGTGGCTCAGTTGGTTGTATATCCGACTCCTGAGCCAAAGGACCCGGGTTCAAGCCCCGGTGCTGTTACAGTTTTTAATATAATATTGTGTTTTCAGTCTGGATCTGTGAGACGGTAAATATCCGTAAGTCACCGGAATGTAGCAACTTGTTATTGGGTACGTTCTTAAATAATATTTGACATAGCACTTGTTACTTGCCTGAGAGGCATTACAAAAAAAAACAAAATAATAATACTTACATTTTCTCTGAACAATTTTTTAAATAATTATTATGTATTTTTACATTTTTTTTTTCAAAAAAAAGTGTTAAATAACTGTATAAATAGATTGCTATAAAAACTAATACGTTTTATTGACAAACATTTTAACATCTCAATAGAGACGAAGTTGGGATGTTATAGAAGAACCAGAAACTCAAGGCACCTACAGGGCTTACTTCGTCTCTATTGAGATGTTAAAAAGTTATTCAATAAACATATCATTTGACTTCCGACAGGGAAAAAATCCACTGTTTGCGTATATGCAATTAAAAAATATATTCAAATAATATGTTGATATTCAATTTTGATCAATAATATTCCTTTTTGATTTCTCACTTTCAAATTAGTCTAAACCGTTATACGCAGAATCGAAATAAAGATAAGAGGACTTATGTAAAATTCATTACATTAACCTCAAAAAGATAATGTCGCGTGAATATTCATGAACTATGAAAGTTACCGCACTGAATATTTTTATTAACAATATCCGAAGATGCGAGATTTTTCATATTCGCCGATTAGGTATTATTAAGAAGTGATTAATCTCACAATAAAATTAGACATGTGAATTTGATATCGGAAATATTTCGAATAATAATTATAAAAGATTAGAAAATGCCTATGGATATTTATATTGCCATGGTAAATTTCTTTTATTTAATTCAAATAAACTTCAATGTCAATTTCACACATCTATCATCGCATTAAAATGTAATATATTTGTATCTTTATATTTGATGATTAGCTAATGACATTCATATGTCTTAAGAAGTAACTGCCTATTTATCTACATATATAAGCATTATTTTTGATACTTACTAATGTATGTATATAATTGATCAATAAATTGACTCCTAATTTTATTTTATTTCATTCTGAGCACTACAGTTATGCATTATGTATACATAAAACACGATATATATTTATACAAAACCAGTAAAGTATCCTGATGCTTTTATACAATCCAATAAGTAACTAAGTTAACAAATGTACAAACCTCTATTGAACAGGAAGGGAAAGGGAATAGGGAGATAGGAATAACCTCAAAGATTTTACAATTTACGCTTTGATCAATTACACCAACAACAGGCTCACATAAATTTACCAATGTCATCATGAAATACAGGATGTCCCAAAAAGTATGGATAATCGGTAAACCAGGGATAGAGGACCCCTAGGTCTATCTAAAAACCTCAATGTATGTTCTACGATTTTTTGTCGTTTTCGAGTTATAATTTGTTTTCGATTTTTTTCGAAAAACTCCGACTGTCACGACATAATTGGTCACAGAGACGCTATACTTTTTGGGACATCTGTATATCCAGGGTTTGCGAATTATTTAATTTGTTGGATTTAGTTGTTGGACGATTTATGAAGACATTTTTTTTGTGAAAATAGTTCGCGGGCATTTTATAAAAACAGATCGTTTTATCGAGTTTGGCGCTGGGGGTAATTATTTATTTATTTATACAATACACGGCATAAGCCATTTATGTGTAACAATACTATAAATAATTACAAACAGATAAAAATAATATAGAAACAAAAATTAAACATAGTATAAAACAGTTCACACGAAGAAACACATTTATCAATTTATTAAACTTCAATACTTCATTATAATGCATTTAGATATTGTCAACCTTTCAAGAAGAAAAAATGAACGCTTAATATGGTGTGGAGAGTTTATTGTTGGCCACAGCCCACTCGTTTTATTTAAATTACAATTCTTTAAAAAATATTGTTAAGTTAAAAAAAATAATTTTAGTTGTATTGAAATGAATGGGCACAAATAAATAAAATATGAATTACGGTTTATTTTAAGCCCTTAAATTTTTTCAAACACTTCTCGTTTCAAGGGGAATCAATATATATTTGTAGTTGGAGGAGTGCTCTCCCGAAATTATTAGTGTTAAAAATACCTTATATTGCATATCTTGTTATACATAATAGATGATCGAAATCGGAAAGTTAGGCTTCGAACTCCACCGACTCTAATATATAGTGAATCACAAAAAAACTAATTATTACTAAAACAAAAAATGTGTTAATTAATATATAACTATAAAATCAGTAATTGATCAAATACTTATTTAATAGA
Organism: Molanna angustata; assembly: GCA_963576475.1. Lineage (NCBI taxonomy): Eukaryota > Metazoa > Arthropoda > Insecta > Trichoptera > Molannidae > Molanna > Molanna angustata. The sequence continues at coordinate 19,592,940 of OY754976.1, read as the reverse complement.
CGTTTTAATGAAATTCTATAAAACAATACCAGGCAACTAAAGAATTTTCCATAAATTGTAGACAGTGTATGACTTATAATTGATGTTTTCCGGTTCAATTATTGTAAAGATTAATCCGACTGTTTTTCCTTGCAAATTCAATTCATCTAAAGTATTCAGGAAACTTATTTATATTGACTTGTTATGATTATTTTTCATAACTTTCAATTCTTATTTATTTCGATTCCCTTCAATCATTTATTTGGAAAATTTGCAAGTTCCATCCGCCATTAATAAACGAATGAAATTCATATAGAATCGCTTATAAAACTACTGTTAACGACAATATTGACGATGTATTTATTGATATTTTTATTATATATACAAAACATCAAATTAATAATTGTTGCAATCATTGCTCGTCCAGCTCCTAGTCCTCGTAAAGATCGTCCTTAAGAACCTCGTCCTGTCAACACATGTAATCCTCGAACTCGCAACACGTAAACATCACTATGATTTTTACTATTGCAATTACATACCTATATCATAATATATATGTCAAAAAATACAATTATACATAGGTATTTATCAACATAAAAATATTATATGTTCATGTGGATGATATTAAATGATTCCAATTAATGGAAATGCTGATAATAAGTTATCAGCATTTCCGAGATCTTGATTCACAATAATCAATCAATTTATGGCGGAAACCAAGACAATAAATTTAGAGAATTACTTTCACGAGTTTTTCACAATGCATTAACCCAATGAGTATTTTCAATAACTTGTTGAATAAGTTATTGTGTTTTTTTATAAACTATTATTTTCTACTTACATCGATTGTTTAGTAATTATCTGAATTAAACCGACACTTTCTTTATTACGAATAATTTGAATAACCAACATTTCATGAATATACTTAGGTATTAACAATTTTGTAATATTTTCAAAAGTAACTTCGTAGTAAATTTAAACAATTATATGAAATTTATTACAGTTAACTTTAACTTTGTTAAAACCGTGAATAAGGTTTTTTTTTCATGACAGATGACAGGTCATTTGCGGTTATATGCAAAATTCATAATTTAATGAGCGCTAATTTTTTTATTGATAATAAACGATATATACATACATATATTTCCAACTGTCGATTCGTGCAAGAGAATTTATTTCTCTAAACAGATCGACAAAATTTCAAACCAAGATACGCGAGGTTTGTATGGCCAGGTCTATATTTTGGTTTGGTACCTATGTATTCTTTGACTATACATACTTTCTCCATTGACAGTTGGATCTCATGTGTTACACGCAACACGTTTATTCAAATTCGATTACATAATTTCGAATTTTACCAAATTTTAAAATCAACGATGCGTACCTATTTCGGTTTTCGACTATTTTTTATTTGTCGGTATTATATTCGCAATTTCAATTTGAAACCTAAGCATTAGTGAATTTGTAAATATCTTTTTTGCATATACTTCCGATATTTTTACTTTGAGAAAAATAATGAGTGGCCTATGTTAATTTTTAATAATTTGATTGATAATTTTTGAATTCTCAACAAAAATGTATTTCAGTGGTACATAGATTTAAATTGCTTGTTGTTATAATGTGTAAGTACCAAAAAACAAGATAGATATTTTTAAATAATTATCATTATAATATGATATCTCAAGCGTACAAAAATATTTACATAAAATTGACATTATTTATACCTAATTAAATCGTTTAAGCATCCAATAAGCTATCGCATAGGTATATATGAATGAGTAGACTATATTATGATTTGCTTGATGGTTTTTAAGGCTCTGCACGACTTGGATTCACATAACATACAAGAACAGTGTTAAAATGTGCCATCAGGAATGGAATTAACCAGAGTCAATAAAGTGGATGACTTTGACTGTAGTTCAAATGTAAACGGGCCTTTAGTGATAAATAAATGCATAATATATGAGTTCAGAATATTGACATTCCCGTCAATTAATTTTGATAACATTGTTTTTAGAGCTTAAAGATAAGATGCTTTTTAAATTATGTTTTACATAAAAATGTTGATCATTTGATGCTCTGGACAGTAATCCTTTACTTCTAATACTTTATGATGGTATAATATAATATATAGATAAGCATACATTGCATTTTTCCCCGTTTGGAGTGAATGATATGTTTTGACAAATAACTATCGATTTCCCGGTTCTCCAATAATATTCCAACTTCGTCTCTATTGATATATTAATTAATCAAAACAAAACATTTGCTTCTTATAATCATACAAATGAAGCACCTTAAATGTTATGTCCATTTACGTTTTTAACTCATCTGAATTGATTGCATATTAGTTATTAAATAATATTATTTTAGCTTCAATGAAATACGATCTAAAATTACAAATAAACAACCTTGATCTTGTTAAGTGGAATATTGATCATTGATCAATGCGATGATTATTACATAATGTATGGCGTCTCATTGCATTCGCTGGATCATTGCTCAATCTTAATTAAGCGATCAATATCTCAAAATAGTTACAATTGAGATTCGTTCACTTGCCGATATTATTGTAGGTATTTGATATAAATGAATGCCAATAAATAAATTAATAATTAGTGTTGTTTGGGCAATGATGCGGTCCTTGAGGAACTCCTAAAAGGAAATGTGTAGACGAGTGAAGGGGATTTCCGACCTTCGTTATAAAGTTATTTGTCGGTCGGCTTTGTATAGCAATTAGTCATATTATTATTATGTTGGTGTTTGAAATTGCATAATATATTTTAATTTTTATATAAAGCAGATTCATTCCTTTTATGTGTGTTTTTAAATTATTTTTTCTCTTTTCAATATCTTTATTAGGTATGAATCCAGTGATGTTACTGTCAATGATAACTTTAAAAATAAGTTTTTATCAAAACCGCTTTTTGAACCGAATTGAAATATGTATTTCACAAATGTAGTTATTCAAATCAATTAACACTTTGGTATTTTTTGGATTGTCTAAGCTACTTCAGTTTTCTTGTATCGAAATATCATTCACATAGTAATGGCATCCTAGAACGACCCCTGCTATTCATTCAATCCCTTACATCTCGTATATTTTTAAGCCGTCCATCAATTGATCATTCATCATGCCCAAACCACCTCAGGACATTCACTTTCGTTTTGATTATAATATCCTTATTATCTTAAAGACTAGTTACTGCTCCTATTCTGAATTTTAACTTATATGATCGGTTGAATATATTTGTACTTATGTATTTTTTTATCTTGTTTTGGCATATTTTACTATATTTTCTGCGAGAACTTTCTAGATTTTTTTTGAATAAGTATCTATCTGTTTGGTGAGGAAAAGTATGATTGGTTATGGTAAGAATCACTTAGTGTGGTAATAACTACATTATTAACAAGGCGTTATATTATGTAGGTAAACACTTGACCATCTGAAATTCTTAATCTATATAAAAAATCTTCTTCTTCTGAGTCGCTTTCCTCATCACGAGGGTCGTGATCCTCTCTTCTCTTCGCCATCATCACCTGGTGGACAGCACTCCTCCATCTCTCCCGACACTCCGCAGTTCGCAATGCACCTACTACTGTTAGGTCAGTAACCGCTTTGATCTGGCCAGTCCATCTAGTCGGGGATCTTCTTCTACCTCTACTCCCCTCCACACTTCCGGTCACAACCAGCTTTTCCAAGCAGTCCTGACCACGTCTTGCGATGTGTCCAAAGAAACGGAGGATATGGCCAAGACAGACAGCCGACAATCTATATCTATATATAAAAAATAAGACCTACTAAATGTATACATATGTCCAAAAGAAAGGAAAATAAAATATCGTGAAATCATTTTTGATTCTCATAAATTGTTATGTAATGTACAAATTTGCTTCAGGCGTATTATGGACGTATTGATAATGTTTTTTTTGTATTCTTTTAAAAATACGATATCATTTTGAATCATTATTTACATTGTTTTAGTATCGAAAGTTGTTCGCAGATCGCAAACATTTTCAAACTGATAAAATAATTATTTTTAAACGTGTTGAACCAGTTTGTCTTCCAATTACTAATACGTTTATTCCATAATATTATATAAAACACTCAATAATTTATAATAATTCATGTGAAAAACTACAGCATATGAAAAGAGACAAAGCTATGTCGATTCAATTTACTGCTACTAAAAATACAGTTACAGGGCGTGTAATCGTAGGTTACATTAAAAGTGTACGTACGTATTTAATTTATTGAGATACTTACCATTTCATTGTGTCTTATATCATTAGAAAATCAAAAGCATATTTGCAAATTTCTACTTCAATCTTTTTTCGTATTCACTTCTGATATTTATCTGTACAAAATAAGCATTCATACGGAAGTGTTATTGGAAGTGCTATAAAATATTTAGAATTAATGGTCTATATAACAATCTATTGTAGGTACTTAACTACTTCGTATATAAAACTAAGTACCCATTCCCTTTCTAAAGCTATTATTTAAACACTTGAGATACCTTTCAGTATACCATTACATACATTACAGGATTGTTACTTATATTAAGTACATAGGTACATTCTTATTTAGTGGCCAATTTAACATGTAGGTAGTTGCATGTAAGACATGAGATCCAACAGTCGATGGCGATAGTATGTATGTATAATTGAAGAATACGTACCAAACTATGAACACTAAAATACAAATTGTAGGAAACAAAACATGTAGTTATGTATATCAGGATATGACAGTATGGAGGTCAGTCCTCTTTTCCTACCCCGAATATGAAAACAGTATGATAGTATGTATGTATGTTTGGAGATGTTGTATCAAATTATTGAGTCTTTCGTAGATATTGTGTAGTGTTTACTGCCTTACAAATTGTATGAAACGATGTCGTCACTAGATTAAAATTTTATAAAAATTGTTAAAAAAAGTTTGAGATGTACTACTATGTACAATGTAATTTTTTTTATAGGAAATTAAATTATCTAGTTGGGGTGTTTCGGCTTTTTTCGATATTTTAAAAAACTTTGGAAATATAGGTAGTTAAACACATAAATTTATCATAAAAAAATGATTTTCTCAATAAAAAATGTTTGAGAATTTCTGTATTTTTTTTGAAAAAACGTATTTGAGATTTTTAGTTTTTCTATATTCATACCATTTTTCAGCGATTTAGCTCTTACGGTTTTTAAGATAAAGGGAAAGATAAAGTAAAAATTCAAAAGTTGACAACCCCTGAATGAAACAATAATTTAAAATTCCGGGTATGAAAATTTTGTAAGACTGATATATATATATATATATATATATATATATATATATATATATATATATATATATATATATATATATATATATATATATATATATATATATATATATATATATATATATATATATATATATATATATATATATATATATATATATATATATATATATATATATATATATATATATATATGTTATTATTAAGTATTTTGGGGATAACCCGCGTCAAATTATGATTCCCGAGAGAATCAGTCGTCTGCCGACGTTTCGTCTGAATCTCATCAGACATTTTCTAAAGGCGCCTTGTTAATAAATTTTCGTCTCGAGGGATAGTGCACGCACGTCCGTTCGAGTCGAAAGCTTACTACCAAGTAAGCTTGGTAGTAAGCTTTCGACTCGAACGGACGTGCGTGCACTATCCCTCGAGACGAAAATTTATTAACAAGGCGCCTTTAGAAAATGTCTGATGAGATTCAGACGAAACGTCGGCAGACGACTGATTCTCTCGGGAATCATAATTTGACGCGGGTTATCCCCAAAATACTTAATAATAACATATTTTGTACTCGCGAAAACCTTAGATTTAACATATATATATATATATATATATATATATATATATATATATATATATATATATATATATATATATATATATATATATATATATATATATATATATATATATATATATATATATATATATATATATATATATATATATATATATATATATATATATATATATATATATATATATATATATATATATATATATATATATATATATATATATATATATATATATATATATATATATATATATATATATATATATATATATATATATATATATATATATATATATATATATATATATATATATATATATGAATCTTTTAAAACAGAAATAAGTCACATATATGGGAGGTGGCTGGCTGGCTGGCTGGCTGGCTGGCGATGGAGCGTGCCCTGCAGGTACCTAAGACAAACAACGTGTATGGAGATGAGATCGTACCAGGAAACATCTTGTACCGCATATTATTAACGCGTTGCCGATTAGGATAAGAAATATTTTAAAGTCTGACGAAACGAAAATAGTTACTATAAAAAATACTCTTAAACATCTGTATCTGAATTCAAGCGTTCGTTAGACTTTAAATTATTATTGTTGATTAATTATAGGTATATCTAATGTATTTTATGTGTAAGGTTTAATTCAATTTGTTTTTTTTCTATCGAATTTTAAGTTTTTGAGTGGTCTCTGTATCTTTAATATTTGAGATTAGTTTATTGAAATAATTATATGTGAAAGTTATAAAATTATGTGAAAGAGAGAATCTGCTCTGCCAAAAAACTGCTTTGCAATTTGGCGGCAAAAGAACAATGTACCTATTACTTTTTATTAAAAAATAAATATCTTAAAAAAAAAATATATATATATATATATATATATATATATATATATATATATATATATATATATATATATATATATATATATATATATATATATATATATATATATATATATATATATATATATATATATATATATATATATATATATATATATATATATATATATATATATATATATATATATATATATATATATATATATATATATATATATATATAGAACATACATATATGCTGCGAAGCCTCTAAGTTGGTGTTTTTGGACATCAAAGTTGGAAAAGCCGTGAAAAATATAGACCCTGCATACAAATCTCGCGTATCTCGGGTTGATACTTTGTCGATAGGTCAAGAGGATTAAATTATCTTGAACAAATCGACAGAGGGAATATATGTTTAAAAACATACATTTTAGAAGTACTCGTGTTTTTTACATTTCACAAGATAAATAAACCATAGTTCTCAAGAGAATTTTACCTAATTATTTTTACTTTTAATTATTTCGTCGTGACGATTATTATTTCAGTGTTGATAAAAATTAGTTCGTAACTATACTCAACTCGTCCGTAGGTAATCAAGAAAATAATTCATTTACTGCATAGAGCATGTTGTTTTACTCAAAACATATTATATACTCTTGACATACATACCTACATGTTTTGTATAGAAAACAAAATATTTTAAAATATTCAATAAATTGGATTTAAGGGTTTATAGTTTGATACCTATTATTCAACTATACATACCATCATATCACCATCGACAGTTGGATATCCCAACAGATCCCAATTCCGACAAACGATTTCTGTATAATTGATGATAAATAATATGTGGCGCATTATAAAAATAACGGAGTTTTATAGTGCGGTTTATTCTTGCAAAAAGTTGTAATAACAATAACAATAAGGAAATTATTCAATCGCAAAATGTACAAAAAAATATTTATACATTGAAAGCATTTATTATATTATACATATATTATCATTTAATTGATGAAGAAAACTGTTTTGATTCAATAATCAAATTACTTTTTAATATAAGGTAGGTAGGTACCTACTTCTTGAATTTGTTATTTTTGATGATTATGGAAAATATTTGCAATAACATTCGGATTACGGAATAGCGTTTTTTATCATTCCTAGGTATTTGTACCTAGAGATCTTCATAGATAATATGTCCAATTCTGATTCGTTTCACAGTACGAAAACGTCTATAACCAACGGTCGACTTATGTAAAAGGATTGCATCCGCTCGGTGTGACGAAATAGAGTCCCGTATAAATGCAGTAACTTTTTGACATTTCTCATATACTAAAATTCCGTATAAAATTTTTAGTCGAATCTGAACAGGGCCTAATATGTCATAAAAGATATTTCATAAAAAGTAAATTTAACAATAAAACATTTAGTTTATCTATCACGATAAATAAATACATAGAAAGTACCTAAGTATATACAAATGTACCAACATTACTTTCTCAAATCATGTAATAATATAACGTGCATATCTTAAAGAAACTATGACCATAAGAAAATAATTATTTGCTATTATTATGTGTCGATTATCAGATCTGTACCTTTCACTGAATACTGAGTTCAATTATGCGTTTATAAATTAATCATTTATGAGGTAATCATTATTACGCGTACAAAGATGTCTCAGATAATATCATCATTTTCATTCAACCACATTCCGCTGTTGTGGATTCAAGAATCTTCCTATAAATCCACCAAGTAATATCGGCCATCTTTGGTATCAAATATAGGTACATACACAAACTGTCTTAGTGTATAGATTTCCTGAAATCAAAAGGATTTGAATTTTCTTTTTCATTAGAGAAAATATGATTTCTTCTTACTCCTTGAGGTTTTGAACCATCCTTAATCAGATCGCCGAACGTTTGATATGAAATAAAATATATGTATTTTAAAAATAGTCAATTTAAAAACGAATTAGTTTTTATATGTGAGGATCTAAAAACTATCAAGTAAATAGACAAATACCATACAAACGAAAGTTGCACAATATATCGATATAATTTTAAGCCAAGATACGCGAGATTGTATGGCCAGGTCTACGTTTATCATATTTTGTTTCAAATTTTAAATAAAAAACACAATTAGAGGCTTCGCAGAATATATGTATGTTATATATGTGGATTTAATCATAATTCGCAGTAGAATATTAATTGTGTCTGTGTGTCTCTTATAATTTTTGATCCGCTTGATGCACATAGTCCAAAATTTCAGAAAATGTAAAAATTTTAGACCTACAATTTTTTTATGCTCAGAATTCTGTTTTTTTCCCTGTCAGAGATTATCAACATTTGAATTCTTATTTTATTTTTCAACATACCTATCTCAAAAACCATATATGTATAAGCTAGAACGCCGAAAATTTGTATATTTATAGACAATTACAATATCGCAAACATGTTTATATGAAAAAGTTCCAAGATTTCTGAAACTGTTTTTCTTAAGTAAAAAAAAATACATTAAATGTGTTTACTGGCCTATATTTCCATTTTTTTAATATCAAAAACGCTGTAACACCCCAACTGGATAATTTGATTTTTTTAAAAACACTCGCATTCTGTCGGTACATCTCAAACGATTCATAACAATTATTGTAAAATTTAATATAGTGACAACTTTTCGTACAATTTGTATGGCAGAATACAAAATATCTACGGGGATTCTCGATAGTTTGATACTAAATCTTCATACATACATAGGTTCATTGCTGTTGACATATTCGGGGTAGGAAAAGAAGACTGACTTCCACAATATCCAATCCTGATATGCATGTTTTGTATAGAAAACAAAATATCTTAAAATATGCAATAATTTTGATTTAAGGGTTTATTGTTTGGTACGTTTTCTTGAATACTAACGCCATCGACAGTTGGATCTCATGTGTTATATGCAACAAGTAAATACATAGGTACATATGTACGCAAAAGGCAAATTTTATAAGTACATAAACAAAATGGCTTAGTATGTAGTAGGTATTGCATAGGTACTTTGTAACACTTTGGAATATGCCATACATCGTTGAATGGACAGACTAAATGATTCTATTTACAATTTTCCTAAGTTTGGATTGAATTTCGATCCAATTGGAGGCTTACGATACAAGGAAGTGTTTGTGGTAAGCCCATTGGGACATGAGGTGATCGCTTCATCGAATAAATTATCATTGTTGCATTGTATGTACCTACCAGATCTATACCTACCATGGTGTGGTGAACGGTAATCCAGTTATTCTACCTATTTATTACAACATCCATTCACCGCCTTATACCATAAAACAGCACTGCATAATCCTTATCATCAATCAATTAAATTCAGTCCTAAACATCTACGCCAATCGCAATACAAATGTATAATGCAATGAATCAATATATACTTTTATATCGCAACACATCTAGAAAAATCGTGTAGGTGTGCAGCTGACTGCCCGAAAAATTTCTAGAAGTTTGGCGATAACAATAGGTACCTACGAGTACCTATATCGCAATAGAAGGTTTTAAATCTTGGAATTTTATTTTGAGTTTAAATTGTATGTTTAGGTCTGCAAGTAGGAGTATTAAATGAGATGATATTGAGTATTGAGGGGCAGTCGATATTGTTATCTATAATGTTGTACAGAACCATCATGTCATTTATTGTGCGTCTATTCTCGAGACTGTCGATTTTATGATGGGCTCTCGCGCAATCGTAGCTGGGGAACTCGAGGTATAGGTACTTTGCGGTTTAAATATTTTATAAACAATTTTTGTATCCTCTCAATGTTTGTATATCTTATATCTGTATATCTGAAAAGAAGCGTCGATTAGGTACCACAAAAAGATTGGCAAATGACATGGTCTCAGTCGTAGGACGAAAGTTGATGTAAAGAGCGCAAGATCGAGATGATTACTTGGAAGAAGATATCTAGCAGCGCAGAGATGGCTGAGGAGAAGAAAATATCCTATGGTGCATTTCAAACATATAAAAAAATATAAAATAAAATAGAATACCTACTAAAAATTGAAAAATACAACACACTTATTTATTAAAGCGACATCTAAGAACCACGGAAATAAAAACTCTCTGACCCGTCGAGGGAACTACCATCAGAAACAGAATACGAAACTTTAAAATTAGGAGTATCTATAAATGTTGAAGGCATCGTCATATCATGCGAAGAGGAAGTAAAAACGGTGCAGAGACCACGTGCAATGAAGAAAACAGACTCAACTAGAGCAGTGAAAATAGCGGAAACAGATGTATTTTGTATACTTAGGTAATTCCATTCCAGACAGCAGAAATACCCAGAAGAATCGGACTATAGGTTGGGCAGCCTTTGGGAAACTTAAACATGTCCTAAAAAACAGAGATATTCCCACATGTCTGAAAAGAAAAGTGTTTGAAACATGTATCCTGCCTGTGTTTACGTATGGTCTGGAAACTATCACGCTAACTGCGAGGACCATATATAAGCTAAAATGCACTCAGAGATCCATGGAAAGGCAAATGATAGGCGTAAATCTAAGAGACAAAATTAGAAATGAAGAAATCAGACGCCAGACAAAAGTTGTTGATGTCATGGATCGAGTTTCAAAACTTATATGGCAATGGGCAGGTCATGTTGCCAGACAGGGTACGGACAGATGGGCACCCAGAATTCTAAATTGGAAATCATGGGATATGAAAAGGGGAATAGGCCGACCCCAGAAAAGTTGGGCCGAAGCAGATGGGTTCAAAAAGCCCAAAAAAAGACGGTGTAAGCTCTTAGAAGAGGCCTACATCCAGCAGAGGAGAGATGGCTGAGAAATAAGAAGAAGAATTCCATTACGAATAAAATATAATAAAAAACATAGATACCTACTAGGTATACGATTTATTTTTATTTTATTTATTTTTATCACATCATATTTACAATGACAACAGCAAGTACTGCTGCCCAACTAGGAAATCCTGTTCTAGGGTTAGCGGTTTCTACATAATATTTAATTTACTGTGTCGATAGCTATTTCGTCGTATGAGAACATTATCAAGACTATCAAACATTTTGATTTTGGTCCCATTTCATTGGTAAATTTATGTAAGTGGGTCAATCCAGATCATGACAGTCGGTATAATGTAGATACATGAAACTGATGTAAATGCTGTGGCTACTAATGTCGAAACAAAGGAACTAATTTAGATCAGATACTTACGGAAATACAAGTCGTGACATGAGTCAGAATATAAAATACAAGTTAATCACAAAACTTTGAGCACAATACAAATCCTTGGTTCGGTACCTACCTACCTACATTTTAAGTATGTGAACCTGTGTCGTATAAGTTTCCTTAAACAAAATCCTTTGAACTTCGTATTGAGAATTCATATTTTGGACATACCTATCATATCGAGAGGTCATACCTAGATTATGTCATATTTCAGCTTATCATGAAGGGAAGATCGTAAGTATTCCTGGTTTTAAACATCTGATATTTTATAGGGATACCTACATTATATATTATCTTCTATTACATAATTTAGCGTCTTATTACTTTTGAAGTTTTGTTTATATTATACTTCTCTGGTGCTGGTGCATCATTCTGTAAAGATCTGAACTTTGTGCTTTTTGCATCATGGTGTCGAAATTGCTAATCTAGGTTCTTTGCATTTTATTCTTCTTTTAAATTTCCATCGTCTGATAAATAGGCTTTAGCCTATTTATCAGACGATGTTTACATAGCCTCCAAACGTGGTGCGATTAACATTGTGTAGGAAGCAATAAATGTCATAAACTTAGAAATAATAAATTCCGAATCAGATAGATTCACTGTTCATTAATGTCTATTGATTCTGCATTTGCTAATTAGAATGACTTCTGACTTCTAAGTGAAAGGTCCTAGGTTAGATTCCCAGAGTTCTTAGTATTTTTTATTGTCAATTCGGACTTAATTTGTGCATCGCGTGACAACGTAAAATAAGTACCTAATTGTTGACAAATGTATGGGCTATACTCGTACTTTATTAAACTAGATATGTATTGTATTGCCCGAGAATGCATATCTATAACTTGTTCATTTAGAGGAAATAAGTTTTTATAATTTAATTAGGTTTTATTTTGACAACTGTACTTACCTAATACCTTGCTTATTGCTTATTTTATAACCATGTTTTTTTGTTAATTATATTGAATTGGTCTACCTACCTATATATTTCTTGTATAAGACTATAAATAACAACTTTGTACTTGGAATTTATTAACTTATATTTAGGTACTACGAAAATAGTTTAGTGTAAGACCCCGCTTCGTAACATACGTAAGTGTTACTTTATAACGGCATTAGTCGGCCAATCCTTTCAACACCGGACAGCCACTCAAATAGTCTCAGAGCCACTCACAAGTAAGTCAAGTAAGTCAAGACAAAGAGATAGGTACTGATGATACAGGAGACGTCCACACGACAAGGCGATATCCGTCGCTGAGTGGCAAGGTCCGGACCCGTAAAGTAAGTAAGTAGGTAAGTTACTTTATACGAAGCGTAAAATAATAAATTGTGTTAATTACTGTATTATTTACTGTACTGTTTTCATAAGAATTAAAATTTTGATTAAATAAAATGGCGTGAATAAATAATACCAGTAGCAAAATTCCTTGAATGGTGACACTATATAATTTTCTCATCATTCTAACCTAATAAATAATATGTTTTCTTAGTAGCCTGTAAGTAAACATATGTACCTATTATGAGCACCTTATAAACTAAGGTCATCCATGAATGGTCATAGGTAACAACAATCGCGTGTTTATAAATAATAGGTAATGTTAGTTCTCTTATTTTAGTTTTTGACAGAAAAACTCTGGTACAAATTACCGTCACACACATTGTCTAAGCGTGAATAACGACCATTTATTTTTTGTCTATTGTTCAGTCGTGCGGAAAATACTTATGTGGGAAAAAAATAATTATTTGCCAGTGTAAAGGAATAGGCAGCAATATTACAATTGCATAGATAGATAAGTTTGTTTTGAGGTTGAATCGAATTGCATATAAAATATTTAGCAGATATAATAATGTCATTATTCTATTAATGGGTATCCGTGAAATCACAGGTCAAAATATTGTTTAGATAACACTGCGAAAATATTTCATTATTCATGCGGTTATAATTTTATAGGTATGATCAATGAATAGTTCCTAGGGTGGAGACTGTGGAGGTGGAGAGTAAGAATTTGATATGAAGTATTACCTAAGTTCAATCAAAATTTCCCGAAACTCTGATGGAATAATAAATTTGAACTAGGGGCTCCGCCCCTGGCCGCTTCGCGGCCCAACCCCGGTTTGGCGCTACGCGCCATTTTTTTTGGCGCTACGCGCCTTTATTTGTGCGCTGCGCGCATTTCTTTAGGCGCTACGCGCCATTTGTTTTACGCCACGCAAACCGAGGACGGGCCGCGAAGCGGCCAGGGGCGGAGCCCCTAGTTTTATATTACAATGAGTAGAAATTATACGCAAAAAAAGGGAAAACGTAAAATGAGGGTATGTTAAAACCGGGGCTGTAGTTGAATAATGAAACTTGTGAACTCAAATTGTAGGATACTTGTATTACATATACATACCATGTCTCTAACAAAGAGAACATAACGCCACAAATATGTTCACCTTATATCTCTTTCAAAAAATTAGGTTGATAAATGAAATATAGAAATTTTATCAAATATTTTCTATTTTTAAACAACTTTACTGTCTTCCATATTGGTATGTTTTTGAGTATAATATGGTATATTTTTTCTAGCAATTGTTGAACACATTACCTACTTATTTAGTTTTACCTAGTTAAAAGAACTCTTATTTTATTTTATTTATTTTATTTTATTGATTTTATAGAACCAAAAGTTAAAAGACTAAAAAGATATTTTTACAACTCTTAAAAGATATTTTTATATCTGAATACATTTTTAATGCATTATACCTTCTTTGATCATCTGCTTCTGACCGTGTGAATAGGAGTCTAACATCTCTCATTGGGCCGCCATTAATTGCAACTCGAGCTTCTTCTTCTTCTACAGCTTCTTTTAACCTTTTATACTGGAGAGCATACGGACTTACACGACGAATGACATTATCAATCGTAAACATAATATTTTGTTGACACCTTGCATTTGATGGGTGTCTCATACGTACCCTTACAGCTTCATCGGCATCATAAACATACAGCTGTGCATAAGATGGAGTTTCTCCGTCAATCTGCATACTTCTTGAAGTTCTATGATATACTTCACCTGAAATTTTCAAACAGTATGGTCCGGTACCAGGTACGTCTGCAATCTGAGCGCCAAAGGATGCAAAAGCATTAGCACTATTGTATTGACGAATAAATTCTCTAAAATTTTTGGATTCATTGCAGCTTCCTAACAATAATGCTTTCAATTCTTCCGGATATGTTGACAGTACTTGAGGTGACACTTTGCCACTGTGGCAACAACTATGTAATAGTTTGCCCTTTTCAGCATTAAAATGAACCGCTCTGCAATTCTCCACTGTACACAGCTTGTCCATGCGACCCATATCATGCTGATCTGGAAGAAAATTATGAGGTGTATTAATAATTGCACACTTAAAATAAGTGACAGAATTTCTTCTGCCTGCATTCATACTTCTATCTCGCTGCTCTTGCATAACATTTTCCACTCTTCGCCTAGAATTCCTACGATCTCGCTGTTCTTGTGTTATATTTTCCACACGCTCCCTCGTATTCCTACATTCTCGTTGTTCTTGCGTCATATTTTCCACTCTTCGTCTAGCATTCCTACGATTTCGCTGTTCTTGTGTCATATTTTCCACACGTTCTCTTGCATTCCTACGATCTCGTTGTTCTTGCGTTATATTTTCCACTCTTCGTCTAGCATTTCGACGATCTCGTAGCTCTTGTGTCACTCTTCGCCTAGCTGTTCGCTGTTCTGTCATATCTCGCTCATCCAGATCTAGCTGTTCCGTCATATCTCGCTCATCCATCTCTTGATTGTTTTGATTGTAAGTATCCATGGAGTTTCGGTAAAAACCATTAGATAATGATGTTAAAAATAAATATTTTGAACGATCAAAGTTAAAATATGACTTTTAAACTCACGTCAAAGCCATAGATTAGATTGTTTTAACGCGTTCCATAGAGAGTTCGTACAGAATGGTGCCATAATTTAAATACGTATTCCGCAGATTTATTAATAACGTTTGATAAAATTGATGTTTAAAATTCCTTTTTGAACAATAATATTGTCAATTGATATTTAAAATACATTTTAAACGATAATTTTGTACTTTTTCGATTCAATTTATTTTTTATATTGGAGAAATATTTAGAATGCGTAAAATAAAATTGGGTAAAATTATTTTACTGGCAATACGCGCACATGCTAAGCGGCCACGACCACGTACAGATTGTGGAGGGAGACGTATTCAATATAATAGATATTCTTCAATCATTTGTGTAGACTGTATTTTCGTATTCCTATCGCTAACGATCTGTTCAAATTCTCATAATTTACCTAATAATGCGTGTATGTATCTGGTTTTTCTTGTGTATAAGCAAGTAGTTATCTCGAAGAAAACGCCACCTCTCGTTTTCCCGGCATCTATACTGTTAAGTTTTTGATTTCCCACCTAAATATTGGACAAATTATGACCTATTCTGATTCGTTTAAATTTATCCATCTGAATTTTAGTATACTAGTTGCATGTAACACATGAAATCCAACTGTCGATAGCGATAGTATGTATAGTTGAAGAATAAGTACCAAACTTAAACCCATAAATACAAAATATTTAATATTTTAAGATATTTGGATTTCTATACAACACATGTACCTAGGTATGTATGTATGTCAAGATAGGATAGTATGGAGGTCAGTCCTTTGATCCTACCCAGAATATGAAAACAGCATGATGGTATGTATGTTTGTTTGGAGATTAGTATCAAACTATTAAGTCTTCTTAGATATTGTGTGTAGGCTACTGCCATACAAATTGGATGAAGCAATGTCGTCACTAAATTCAATTTTTATAAAAATTGTTAAAAAAAATTTGAGATGTGCTAATACAATTTGAGTATTTTTTATAGAAAATTAAATTATCTAGTTGGGGTGTTTCGGCTTTTTTCGATATTTTTAAAAAAAATGGAAATATAGGCAGTTAAACTCATAAATTTATCATAAAAAAAATTTTCTTAATAAAAAATGTTTGAGAAACCCTAGAATTTTTAAAAAAAAATCGTTTTGAGATTTTGTATTTGTCTATGTTTATACCAATTTTCAGCGTTCTAGCTTTTACGGTTTCTGAGATATGTGGAAAAATAATTCAAAAGTTGATAACCTCTGACTGAAACAAAAATTCACAATTCTGAGTATAAAAGTTTTGTAGGCCTATAACTGTCAATATATTCTGAAAATTTGGGCTCTGTAAATTGAGCGGATCAAAAGTTATAAGGGGGGACGGACACACAGACACACACAATCACACACACACACACACACACACACACACACACACACACACACACACACACACACACACACACACACACACACACACACACCTCAAACACACACACACACACACACAAAACTCACATAAAATGTTCATACCATCACGGCATATCCCACAATGTGGGGTAACCAGCGAAAGGTGTGCGGGTGTGAATTGCCTTATAAAAGGGAGCACAACATATCTGTGTATACCCACACACCAGTCTCGTCTCACATAAAAAGGGACTATATTCAGAATGGGTGGTGAACCTCATTGCTGAACTATGTGAGATGTTATTGTTGCCTGTTGTATTTTCGATTACACGGCTCTTACGGGACACTCGAAAACAATAATAGAAAAGAGTGGAAGCACTATTCTAAGCCGAAGCCTCACAGCTCCGAATTCTGAGTAAATCCATATATGGGAACATATATGCTGCGAGGCCTCTAGTTGGTGTTATTAGCATGCAAAAAGTCCACTACGCCATTTTCCTTCGTAGGTACACGCATCTTGGCTTAATAATGTCGATTCATTCAGAGAATTGAATTCTCATGAACGAATCGACAGTTGGACTAGTTACATGTTACACATGATATCCAACAGGCGATAGCGATAGTATGGTATAATTGAAAAATACGTATCAAACTATAAACACTTATACACAAATTAATAATTATTTTAAGATATTTTGTTTTCTACATAAAACATGTACCTAGATATTATGTATGTCAAGATGGGATAGTATTGAAGTCAGTCCTTTTTTCCTACCGAGAATATTATGAAAACAGCATGATGGTATGTATGTATGTTTGTTTGGAGATTAAATATCAAACTATTAAGTCCCCGTAGATATTGTGTAGTGTATACTGCTATACAAATTGTAGGAAACGATGTCGTCATTAAATTAAATTTTTTAATAAATTGTTAAAAAAAGCTCGAGATGTACTACTACAATGTTTATATTTTTTTAGTAAATGAAATTTTCTAGTTGGTATATTTCGATTTTTTCGATGTTTTCAAACATTTTGGAAATATAGGCAGTTAAACACATAAATTTATCATAAAACATTTTTTTCCTTAGTAAAAAATGTTTGAGAAATTCTATAACTTTTTTGAAAAAATAAATTTGAGATTTTGTTATTGTCTATATTTATACAAATTTTCAGCATTCTAGCTTTTATGGTTTTTGAGATGTATAGAAAATCAAGTAAAAATTCAAAAGTTGATAACCCCTGACAAACAAAAATTCAAAATTCTGAGTATAAAAGTTTTGTAGGCCTATAATTATCTATACCTATATTATAAAATTTTGGGCTCTGTAAATTGAGCGAATCAAAATGTATAAGGGGGGACGGACACATACACAAACACACAGATGCACTAAATGTTCTACTCCGAATTCTGAGTATATCCATATACAAAACATATATGCTACAAAGCCTCTAAGATGGTGTTTTTTGACTTCAAAGATGGAAAAACCGTGAAAAATATAGTCCATGCATACAAATCTCGCGTATCTTGGCTTGATACTTAGCGATAGGTTAAGAGAAATAAATTCTCTTGAACAAATCGACTGTTAGATGAACTCTGGTAATGGTGGCTTTCAAGATAATAACAGGCTTCAAATTGTTGAAAATTGCTATTTCAGCAATAGTATGAAGCGTGATTTTTTTTTATATTTACTAAGGAAGACTTAGAAATCACGCCATCCGTTGACAAACTATCTAGAATTACGTATTTATAGTAGATGTGTATTACATATATGATCAACATAAACTATCTAGAATTGCGTGTTTATAGTAGATGTGTATTACATATATGATCAACATAAACTATCTAGAATTACGTATTTATAGTAGATGTGTATTATATGATCAACATAAACTATCTAGAATTACGTATTTATAGTAGATGTGTATTATATGATCAACATAAACTATCTAGAATTGCGTGTTTATAGTAGATGTGTATTATATGATCAACATAAACTATTTAGAATTGCGTGTTTATAGTAGATGTGTATTATATGATCAACATAAACTATCTAGAATTGCGTGTTTATAGTAGATGTGTATTATATGATCAACATAAACTATCTAGAATTGCGTGTTTATAGTAGATGTGTATTATATGATCAACATAAACTACCTAGAATTGCGTGTTTATAGTAGATGTGTATTATATGATCAACATAATAACGAATTAATAGGTACCTACATCGTTATTATGTAGGAATTATACTGTTACAAAAATCTGAGGAAAATAAAAAGGAGACAAATCAATTTTATTTTATTTTATTTATTTATTTTATTTTATTTAATATACAGAGACACCAACAGAACACTGAACAACACAAACAAAAAAAAACATGAAACAAAAAATAGAATCTCCAGTGCTCCAATAACAGGTATCTCCCGCATGGCTATTGTGCATAGTTAGGTATGTACAATCAACGTCTCCTGACCATTCATATTATAAAAAAGACATTACTTTGCACAGTTAAAAGAAAAGTTTAAAATACACATATACATATATGTAGGAAAACAGAAAGAAAACAAATGTTGAACTAATAAAATAAAACATAAAAAAAAGAAGGAACAATTGAACCGAGACAAAAAAAAAACAAATAGATTTTACCCAGCATATTTTAAATTGTCACAACGTCATTACATTAAATTGTCACAACGATTCAGACGCAACGTCTGAATCTACCAATACAATGACACTCCGACACGGCAGAATGTCACTGTATTGGCAGGTGCATACGCGAGTGCAATGTAACGACAGTCAATAAATAACGTCGCGGACAAAATCGCGAACTCGGCAACATGCCCGTCTAACTAGAATATTTTTAGTAAGACAATATCTAAGTTAATATGTTGTCGAATTTGCTGGTTTATATGTCGTACTATACACGTGTTAGTATTTTTTTATTTTTAAAACTATAAAAACTAAATAAGAACAAAACATACAATCAAGATACCAAATTATCCTAATACAAAATACAATATACAAAAGTGGGGAGAAATGCGCAATACAAATCAACACCCACAGAGCCACACAACATCAAGGTGTCCCTATCACTAGATTTCCTCGAATCAAACGTTTGAAAGTGGACACCGGATTATGAAACACATCAAGATCCGATACAACCCTTGACAAACTATTATATGAGCTCATCATTCGGCTTATAGGACAAAACTGTCCCACATTGGTTCTATACCTTTTCAAACGAAACACTTCGTTCTACTCCGAATTCTAAGTAAATCCATATACAGAACATATATTTTTTTGTACATAATATAAACAACTATTATGCACGCTGGCGGGCTTATTGCCATTAAGATATTACTTCCAACCACAAAATTAATAAAAAATATGTACCTACATCAACAAAAAATGAAAGCTAAAAAAGAACAAAGAAAATATACATCATAGCAAAAAAAGAAGGATTGGGAAAGAACAAGAAGAGGAAATCGAGATCAGGTGTTTTAGGGATAAATATTCCTTCTTTAGTAAATATTAAGTAGCAAAGAGAAGGAAGGAAAAGGAGAGGGATCAGGTATTTTCGGAGAGATATCCCTGTTTTAGTCTTTTCTTGAAAATGGAAAGCGAGTTTGACAAAGTTATATCAGGACTCGAATTATTCCAAAGTCTTGCT
The DNA here is from genome assembly GCA_963576475.1 of Molanna angustata. Taxonomy (NCBI): domain Eukaryota; kingdom Metazoa; phylum Arthropoda; class Insecta; order Trichoptera; family Molannidae; genus Molanna; species Molanna angustata. Next base: position 19,572,096 of record OY754976.1, on the reverse strand, counting down.
GAATGTACTCCAAAGGAAGAGCTGATAAATTCAATGTCGTGAATTGGGATAGTTAATGTAGTATACGTTCAGCGGATCGAAGTGATAGGCCGTGATTAAATAAATAGGTGAATTTGGTTTTAAGGTACTGCGGTGAATTAAGGTTAAAGAGCGTATTGTATAGAAGTGACAAAATATGCTGTGAAGCCTCTGAGTTAGTGTTTTGCGACTTAAAAGTTGAAAAAACCATGAAAAATATAGACCTGGCCATACAAATCTCGTGTATCTGGCTTGATACTTTGTCGATTTGTTAAAAGATATAAATTCTCTTTAACAAATCGACAGTTGGATGATCCAATTTTTTTTTAACATATTCATTCTTTCTTTTCCTATAAGTGCCTATTTTGTATTTTTTAGATTTTAATATACTTAATGTTTATTTTTTTGTTTCAGTTATGAGAACATGTGAAGCTATAACAGTCTCGTCAAATGGCAACAGTCCACAAACAAAAATGCCATTAATTGAAGCCAAAAATATTGAATTCGGAGGTTTCGTACCAATTAATCCTCACACTCATGTAGAAATTGAAAGAAATGAAATGAAAGGCAGAAAATTAGAAGACTTCAAAAGTTTCAACACGACGAAACTTCCTGTCAATGAAAGATACAGGCGCCTTATACCATATATGACATTTTATTTAGCTAATGATTTTAATGCTCCACAAAATGAGGAATATTCTCCAAAACCTCAACTGCAAAAAGTCTTTATACCTAAGAATGATAACTCAAACGAAAAAGAAATTCAATATAGTAACATTCCTAGGTATCAAGGAAACAGATTAACAAATTTCAACATAGCTTCGGCTTATCCAAATAAAATATTACAAAACTATGTACCACAGCAACAACAACAAAATTCAATAAAATTCCCTATTAGTCAAAACCAACTAATTTCGGAAGATTTTTCTCAATTATCGGGTATAATGAGACCTCCTCCCAAAAATAATTACCAAAACCGTTTTGAGTATCAACAACCAATACCAGTTCCTGTTAGAGTTAATCCAAAATCAGAAGCATTTTTGGATAAACCACAACAATATAAATTGGTTCCGTATGATCAAACGCCTCTAGTACAACACACAGAGAGTACAAATAATAATCATTTTATTCCTAAAGTACATCCATACTTGAAAAAACCAATACCTGTGCCTGTAGCAGTATCACAAAATAGCTTTTATGAACCTTCTTACCAGACGCCTCAATATAGTACAGAAAACTATTACGATATTGAGAAGAAACCACAGGTAGAAGTTTTTTACTATAGTCCAGTACAAATACAAAATGAAACAGATAAACCTTTGGAGTATCAAAACAACCAGAATTACGCTTTTAAAAAGCCTAAATCAAATTTTGATTTTGAAGCTGATTCGGGCTTTAAACCGATAGCAAATCCAAATTTAGTAAAATCTTATAACAAACATAACCACGAGACTTCTTCCAGATTTTCCACACTTTCTCCATGGGTGAAAAATCATGATTTTGCATTCAGCACACAGAAACCTAAATACAACTATGAAAACCCCGCTATAAGCATCTCTAAACCTAAATATAACTATGAAATAAATATCAATAGCACACCAAAACCTAAATTTAATTATGAAGTTGTATATAGCACAACAAAACCTAAATATAACTATGAAATCAATGTAAGCAGCACACCAAAACCACAATTCAATTATGAAATTCGTGGAAGCAGTACTCCAAAGCCTAAATATGAATATGAAATCAATGTAAGCAGCACACCAAAACCAAAATTCAATTATGAAATTCGTGGAAGCAGTACTCCAAAGCCTAAATATGAAATTCATTCTACAGAGCAAAATGGTGACTATCCAAATAATTCAGAAGACTATGCCGATATAACACCTGGTCTAAATTATGGACCATTAGTGGGTGATCAATATGAACAAAACAATCTTGCTGATATACTCAAAACATTGCAACATACCCATTCTTTACCAAAGACTATAACTTCAAACAATGTAGATTCATCCATTAAAACTCTTGTGCAAATATTGAATAAATTGAAATCTAATCCAAATTATGTCAAAGACACAACAATAAAACCAATATTAAGCACACCCAAACCATTTCAAACTACTCCATCATATTTACAAACGCTTCATTCAACACCCAGTGTTCCATATCATAAGAAACATGTCAGACCCAAGCCAACAATAAAAGCGAAACTCGTCCATGAATATCCTCCACAAGATTTAGATATTGGTAAGTTGTGTTTCAAAATACTCAACCTTAAAAATATCCAATTAATTTGATATTCACCAACTTGTTCCTCATTCATATATTTCAGAACATGGTGTAGAGGAAGACGATGATGAGTTTATAGATGAAGCACTTGGTGGGACACCAGGGAAGCCAGGTATAGACTATCCAACTCTTGCTGTGATACCAACAACACAATTTGACTGCAAAACTCAACGTTACAAAGGATTCTTTGGAGATCCAGAAACAAATTGTCAGGTATAATTGAATTAATAATGCATGACCCGATGAGATAGGAACATTATTTTGTTATTAGAAAAACAAATAAAAAACTTATGAATATAGAAGATCTTACAAATGTATAAGACCCAACACTGAATGAGCATGTGTAATTAATTGCTAGCTTATTGTTTAGATAAGTACTTATAATAATAATAATAAATTTGGATTATTTTTATAGCGCCGTTTTTGTGATAACCTCACCTCAAGGGCGCTTTGAATATATTAGGGGTTTTGGTAAGACTCGAGAAAGAAGTGAGTTTTTAGGTGTTTCCTGAATAGTGCTAAGTTGTCGATTTGCCTCAGTTCATGTGGTACTTTATTCCACGAGGCTGGTCCAGCCACAGCAAAAGCACGATCACCGAAGGATGAAGTGTTGACTCTATTTATTTCAGTCAACTTGCCAATCACGGATGTGGTGGCTGACCGAAGTGTTTGTTGTCGCTCGTTTACGGTGAGAGGGATGCAGAAGTCTGAAAGATACGTGGGAGCCATGCCATGGATGGCTTTGAAAGTCAACAAACATAATTTGTACTTGATTCTCTCTGGCACTTTTAGCCAGTGAAGATTTCGTAGATGGTGGGATATGTGTGAGAATTTCGCGGCTCCGGTGATTAGCCTAGCAGCAGCGTTGAAGACGGATTGAAGTTTGTTTAGCTCCAGCTTTGGAAGGTTTGCGTAGATACCATTGCAGTAGTCCAGGCGGGAAATAACGAATGCGTTTACTAGAGATTTCGTTGCTTCCGTAGGTATATTTCGTCTGATAGATTTTATTCGTCGTAAGTGGTAGAGAGCAGAGGATGTTGTGCTGTTTATTTGTTTTTTGAGACTTAGACTGGAGTCAATATGTACTCCCAGAAGTTTAACGGCGGACTTAGGAATAATGTCGGTGTCTGCGACAGAGACAGAGGTGTTGTCTATGTAATGCTGCCGGCGGTGTGTGGCCGTCCAGAGAAATTCGGTCTTAGTTGGATTCAGTTTTAGTTTATTTGAAGACATCCACCGCTCTATCTCTTCGATGCACAGACAAATTTTGTCTTTTAGAAGACATGACTCACTCGGAGTTGAATAAAAGTACAGCTGCCAGTCATCGGCGTAGCAGTGTGCAAGTGGATTATGCGATTTAACTATGTTAAAAATGTCCTTTGTGTAAAGTGTGAACAGTAACGCGCCAAGCACAGAACCCTGGGGAACTCCTGTCGTCACTTTTATAGGGAAAGACTGTCGTCACTTTTATAAATAAAGAACATGTTCTTTATTTATTATTATGGTTTGAGAACGGTTATGTAAATAAGATTGCAGCCACGAGTGGGCTGTTCCGTGAATGCCATAGGATATGTTCAGTCAGTTTAAGAGAAATTGATGGTCGACTGTGTCAAAAGCCGCGCTCATATCCAGAAATGAAAGAAGAACTAGTTTGCCTGTTTCTGTTGGGATTATATCTGAAAGTAATCGAAGGAGACCCGTTTCTGTGGAGTGATACTTTCTGTACGCTGATTGGTGAGTAGCGAACATGTTTTGTGATTCAATGAAATAGTTAATACGTGAAGTGACGATTTTCTCTAGGAGTTTCGACAAGAAAGATAGGTTAGATACTGGTCTGTAGGTAGTTGTTCAAATCACAAGGGTCCAGAGATGGCTTTTTCAGTATGGGAATGACTAAGGCCTTCTTGAAGAGGTTTGGTACTACGCCTGAATTCAACGAGATGTTAAACATCATGGAGATAAAAGGAGACAGTTCGTGAGAGCACTTTTTGAGGAGCCATGTCGGAATGGGGTCGAGAAAGCAGTTTTTGGCTATTGAGTTTTTGATTAGCTTTTGAATTTCATCTATATTAGTCTCATTGAAAATGTTGATTTGTGCTTTCGTGTTTTGTTAGTAATATGGTGCATCAGGAGAGGTTGTGTTTTAGAGGATATTTTTTATTTTGTTGTTGAAAAAATCCGAGACGTCGTTGGGGACCAGGTCTGTGGTAGGCGGTTGTATTGACTGTCCTTGGACAGAATTGAGAGATCTCCACATGCGTTGGGGGTCGCCTCGTTCTGAGTCGATTTTTTCCGTCCAGTACGCGTTTTTTTTCCCATTTATTATGTCTGTAGTTTTTTTGTGCGTCTGTCCATTCATGTCTGTAGACTGTTTGTTTTTTAAAGGCTCTTTCCCGTTACCTCATGACTATTTTTGCCTGTCGACACTCTTCGTCGAACCACTTGTCAGAAATTCGTATTTTTCGCCTTCTCGTTTGCTCAGGAGCGTGTTTATTTAAAAGTATAGTCAGTGTATTGTCATAGCAAATAGTCACTTCGTCAATTGTGAGCGTTTCAAGTCCAAAAGATGTTAAGATGTCATTAAATCTAATTATTCCAACTGTCGATTCGATGAGAATTCAATTCTCTTAATGAATCGACATTATTAAGCCAAGATGCGTGTACGAAGGAAAATTTTGTATGGTGTAGTGGACTTTTTGCAAGCTAATAACACCAACTAGAGGCCTCGCAGCATATATGTTCCCGTACATGGATTTACTCAGAATTCGGAGTAGAACATTTTATGTGAGTTTTGTGTGTGTGTGTCTGTGGGTGTGTGTGTGTGTCTGTCTGTCACCCCCTTATAACTTTTGATCCGCTCAATTTACAGAGCCCAAAATTTCAGAATATATAAACAGTTATAGGCTTACAAAACTTTTATTCTCAGAATTGTGAATTTTTGTTTCAGTCAGGGGTTATCAACTTTTGAAATTTTGGTTAATTTTTCCATATATAAATATACCCACGTATAAACATAGACAAATACAAAATCTCAAATTTATTTTTTCAAAAAATTCCAGGGTTTCTCAAACATTTTTTATTATAAAAAAAAATTTATGATAAATTTATGAGTTTAACTGCCTATATTTCCATTTTTTTTAAAAATATCGAAAAAAGCCGAAACATCCCAACTAGATAATGTAATTTTCTATAAAAAATATTATCATTGTATAAGCACATCCCAATTTTTTTTTAACAATTTTTATAAAAATTGAATTTAGTGACGACATTGCTTCATACAATTTGTATGGCAGTCGCTTATACACAATATGTAAGAAGACTTAATAGTTTGATATGTACCTACTTAATATCCAAACATACATACAGAACCATCATGCTGTTTTCATATTCCGGGTAGGAAAAGAGGACTGACCTCCATACTGTCCTATCTTGATATACATACCAACATATGTTAAAATTTTCAATAATTTGGATTTATGGGCTTATAGTTTGATTCTTATTCTTCAACTATACATACTATCGCTATCGACAGTTGGATCTCATGTGTTACATGCAACTAGTGATAGGGTTAGTTTGTTGCTCTAGGTGGACGTTAAAATCTCCCGTTATGTACATGTTTTTTGTGTTAAATAATATTTTTTTCCGAGAAGAAGAGATAGTTCATTAAAAAATAAGTCTGTCACAGGTTTTGATCCAGGTCGGTATATGGTGATGATGATGAAGTAGGAGCTGCCGATAGATATTCGACAACCTAGACACTCGAAGGTCTGGTATTCTTCTATTGCGATTTTGGTGATCCGCAGTCCTTGTTTCCCGATTATCGCGATTCCTCCGTGGTTCGTCTTAAGGGCGTTAGTGGGCTGATCTTATGTTGGATAAAGGAATTATGAAAAGTTTTAATGGATTTTTTAATACCTCCATATATTTGCTTACTTTTATCTAACTAAACATAGAAGATGGCTCATTATGAAACATTAAAATTATACATAAAACAAAAATAGGAAATATAGAAGACCCTGAACTAAGACTTAAGCTGAAAATACAAATCCACAACCATAACTTGTACTTTGTAACTGAGAAAACAAATAAAAAAAATTATGACTACAGATTTTTAATTATCTCAATAGAGACGAAGTTGGAATATTTACTGTAGGAGAACCGGGAAATCAAGGCACCTACAGGGCTTACGACCTGTCATCGGCTGGTTTACGTGATCACTTTATGCGCTTGCGCAACGTTCACCAATTATGCCTTTTTAATGAGATCCCTATCAATTCAATTTTTGAAAGTTCTATATATTGCAATACTGAAATTCTTTTCGCTTGAGGCAATAAGGATTTTTACTACAGCCATCTATGTGTGAAATTATGAAGAACATTCTTATTATTTTTATTTATTTTTGTTGTAACGCCATCTATTGAGAAAATTGTTTTTTTTGTAAATACAGGTCGTAAGCCCTGTAGGTGACTTGATTTCCCGGATCTCCTACAGTAAATATTCCAACTTCGTCTCTATTGAGATAATTAAAAATCTGTTAAAAAATATCTTTGACTCCCGACAGGGAAAAAAATCCAATGTTTGCGCATATGCAATAAGAAAAAAAATATTCGATTGTGACTACAATTATTTGCCAGAACAACTAAAAACTTTGAACGAAAACGCATTCCAACGGGAATTGAACTTAATATCAAAAATAGAGTGAAATGTTGGTGTATATGAATGACTACTATATTACAATATAAACTATAAGTTATTGTCATGAGCCAATCGGCATTTTTAATAATTATTATATATAAAAAAAAAACTTTTAAGTATCAAGTAGCAACCATATATATTAAAATAGGTGTGAGAGTGGAATATTATTGCTAAAAATCTATTTACAAATGCAATTGATCTGTTTTTTGTTTATGTGTACCTATGTTTTTTTTGTACATTTTATAAGACTGTTTGTACCTTAAATAAATAAACAAAACTAAGAACAGCATAACTAATAAATTTATCACTGTACTCATATAAGTTATATTTTTCCAGGTATGGCATTATTGTGATTTAAACGGGGGTCAGGCATCTTTCTTGTGTCCCAACGGCACTATATTCAGTCAAGTGGCACTTACATGTGACTGGTGGTTCAATGTTAAATGTGACACTACAGCGCAATTGTATGTATTGAACGAAAGACTATACAAGTATATTTTACCTTACAATCCCAAATTTCCAGAAGACTACAGTGGGCCTTTAGTTGATAAGTAAGTCAATATTTTTTATCTATACTAATATTGAAGATGCTTATATTATTCATGTACATAGCTAAAGTAGAAAACTTCTTTGTACCGACAAAAAGTAAAAAGGGATTTTTTTAAATATCATTGATGAAAAAAAAACAAATATCAAAAAACCTGAATATATCATTATACTAATGAGGTTTTCATGTATTTAATAATATGTTGATATGTTATAAAAATACTTGGTACTTAATAGTTCTATTGTATTTATTAGATTATCGACGCGTTTCGTGCAAGGCACATCGACATAATAATGCTCCATAAGACTGAGACTAGTGGTTATATACAAAATTTACATGACAGGTGTATAAAAATGTTGGTTTTTGAACAAAAAAAAAAGTTGTATAAAAATGTTGTATAAAAAAAGGTGTATAAAAATGTTGGTTCAAAAACCAACATTTTTATACATGTAGTCAATGATATATAAATACCATGTAGTCATGTAAATTTTGTATATAACCAGTATTCTCAGTCTTGTAGAGCATTATTCTGACGATGTGCCTTGCATGAAACACGTCGATAATCTAATAAATACAATAGAACTATTACCAAGTATTTTTATAACATAATATATCAACATACAATGTTGTTCTATCAAGAATTGTAGATCGACAAACTAAACTTATTTAATAATAGTTATGTCAGTTTTTTTCAAATGACATAAGGATAATTTTTATTTAAAATTTTGTGAATTACAGATACTTGTCAATAAAATACAAGGAGATGGAGGAAAAAATGAGCAAGAAAAAGAAATTAAACAGGCCTGAAACTGAATTGGATATGGAAAAGGTTGACGTTATAGAAATTAAAACAAGTGGAATGAGCGGTGCATTGAGTCCATACGGTGAAAAAGAGGAATGAAATTGTAGAAAGTATTTAAATCGCCATAAACAAAATTGTTCATTAATATAAAGTTAAATTGAATTCTGTCAATATCAACGTTTACATGAATATGCTTCGTTGTTCTTTATTAATACAGAACATATTTTGATTGGTTGGTACACACAATACATACATTCCGATGACCTCATGCTTCTAATTCTGTGAAGAGTTTTTTTATTTGGAAATGTTCAAATCATATCTTCTCATTGCTCCACCATGAAATTCGTATGAATAACATCAAATTTGCGACGATGTACTAAATTTGTATAAACCTGTCAGAATATCTGTAACGGTTGTTTCTCTAATAATCAAATGATGGTCAATGAAGCATTTTTCAAGTATTAAAAGAGATCATAAGAAATGTAAAAATTCGCCAAATATTTTTCAATGATGATAGGTTGGAAAAATATATTTTGAATTATTTCAATACTTAACACGAAAAGCAGAACCGAAACAACAAAATTTAGTATTGCTCTATTCGAAAACTTAATTTACTATTAATCAAGTTGGTATTCAATACAGCTTATATTTATTCGATCTCTATAAAATGTATGCAATAAGAATTCTTTGTGATAAGTAAATAATTGTCATATTTATTGTTTTTAATTTTTTAAGAATATCTATTTATTGAAGTATACATATTCAAGAATCGGTAGGGTTGTAGGGTATAGGGACCCTTACAGAGCCTTTGATATGTCTAGATAGGTGAATTTTTCCCATTTAAAACTCGATCAATGCATTTCATTTTGCAAACATCTTTCTGATAATTTATTATTTTAAAGAAGTCTATAATATTTATATTATTTTTCTTTTTCCAATATTATTTTCTTTCTTTTTCTACAATGGCTCTAACAGCCCATATTGAGCTTTGGTCTCCAGCAGCTTCCTCCTCCAACCTCTCCTGTCACTTGCTGGGATCCTCCAGTTTGGCACATGCAGAAGCTATTATTATCTTTTACCTTTTATAATTTTCATTTGTAATATTTAAATCTATTACTTTGTATTTATTATAAGATAATGTAAAAATTAATCTAAGGCATTATTTAATTATATTTATTATGCATTATATGTGTTACAGCTTATTGACTATGATATCATAAAACTAATAAATAAATATATTTTTTTTGTAATGTGCAATAAAATAATGTATTACGATAGAAAGTAATATAAATAAACAATAAATTATCAACATAGATTGTACCTAAAGTAAATATCTTATTATTAAGTTGTCATCAAATTGTCAAATTATAATTTATCATACTTACCTAATCAATATCCATCTACTGATGTAGTTCATAAATTACATGTAGTTTATGTTACATAAATCATTTTAGGTGCTAATAACCTGTAATTTTGATTTAAAACTTTATAGTTGTTTTGTAAATTTATTAATTACACTTGAATTTTTAGATTATATTTCTATTGTTGTGTTTTAACAAATGGAAATCGAAAGGAAGGTTATGACAGAAAATAGGTAAACAGTACACTTAAATAAGTAGGCAAACTTGACTTGGTCAGTACAACAGCATTAGCAGGAATGTTAGTAGTAAAAATATATAGAAGAGAATGAATATTTGTAACTAGAACTGTGTCAAGAGAGGGGAAGAGTGGCATTTGATTTTTTCTGCCTAGATCTAATAAGATTGTATGTAAGACCCAAATCTATAACGGGTTGTGAATAATGAAATATAAATGATTGATGCAAAGTAAAAGCAAATAATGGTATTAAATCTTTGTTATTTACCACAAAGCGTAAAATTTTATACTATTTTATAAAGTTTATAAATAATTTTGGAAATGTGCCAATAACTATTTTGCTAATATTTTTAGAGCATTCCTTGTTTAAAATCTAGTCAAATGATCAAATTCGTATAAATGTTTTGTAATACTAATTATACTACAATCAACTTAAATACCCGTATTCACAGACAAATCTGAGGAATCGGGCCTTGGAGGGCTGAGGCTTCCTCAATTTCGTTATTCACATGCCATGAACGATCCTCAAGAATTCCAATAAAATGTCAACATTGACATTTAGTTATGCAGAGATAAATAATGTCTGTTCTAAGATAAAAAAAGCAAGGCAATCGTGGTTTCACTGGATTCATGAATCCAGGCCCACGAGCACATGCGACCAGAGTACCAGTCAGAACAGGTGAGCCACATGGGCTTTCGACCATGTATGCGGGATTAAGGGGCCCCTTTATGACTCAAGTCACGTTCACCACTCACTCACCAATACCGACTGATACTCCACTCCCCTGTGCAGCCAAAGAATACTTCAACTATTTCCGTAGAATGTATTTGAAAAATTGATTTAACTTATTTTTGGGAACCTAACTAATAAAATATTTCATCCTATGAGATATTTTCAATAACTGCCAACTCCATAACACTCAATTTTTCAGCAAGATCAAACATCTGAGTTGGATTTGAATGAAGAAGTAAATGTTATATATCAGCTAGGTGGTGAAGGGTTAGCGCATTTGGTTCATAAATCAGTGGTCGTAAGTTGGAATCAATTTCGTTCAACTATAACATAAGCATTTCTGCTTAATTTAGGGAATGTATGAGAATGGTATATGTAATTGTTACAAGGACATATTCATTATTTAAAATAAATATCTTTATAGCATAATATGTTATATCTTTATTTTAAAATAAATATCTTTATAGCATAATATGTTATATCTTTATAGAAAAATAAACAAAAGAAATATACAATTGAAAAATATATGAATATTAACAAAATGTTCACATTCTCAATCCGTTTGCAATGTTTATCATTTTTTTATTGTTATAAGGCTGCTGTTGGTCGGGAATTAAGTACAATTTTTCAGCAATTTAATAATAATGTAGGTATGAAACTCACACTATTTACTACCATAATAATTCTCAAGTAACTTACATGCATCTGTTACAATAAACACTAGATATTAGTACTGACATTTAAAAACTTGCTTCAAGTGAAATTATAAAAAGTAATGAAATTGGTTGTTTTTTTGTGCATCATTTATGATGCACATTTTAAATTATATCTTAGTAAATCGCCATCTAGTTACATTCCTTTTTTCAAGTAGAATGTCTTTTGTCCACAATTCTGGTTGATGGTCACGTTTCCTTCCTTTCCTTTATAGAAGATATCAATTGAATTATATTGCCTAATTACACATTATTTAATTAACAATATACGATGACTGTAGGACAAATCACACAATACAAGTGCAGAATGATAATAATGACCACCATATTGAAATTCATCAGAATGATGTAATGCGATTGGTTGAATCGCATATCATCAGAATTTAGAAAAAAATAATGATTTTCTAGTACTTTATGAATTATACATAGGGAACAAATAAAAAAGTTGTATTGGAAAAAAAATGGAGTCAGCAGATATTGGAAATATACAACTCCTTTACAAAATGTTCTATAAATATTATTTGTATGATGAAAAATATCAGTGGAATCTATACTTTTCTCAATGTTAATTGAAAAAACGATCATGAGGGCTACACATACCTACCTTAAAAGTGTTGAGGCCTCCTCACTCCTCTATTTGTCTATGAATACAGGTAAAAGTGCTGTTATTTTATTTGCCTTTAGGGTGAAAACACAGATATTTAGATGATTAAAAAATCCAAAATTAAAAACTTGTTCATATAAATCATATATGTGCCTTTTTGATAAAAAGTGTCATCAATAATACCTATAAGACACAAATAGGTCACAAATAATACCTATGTTTAAAGAAACCTTAGTCTAAGACGTATTTTTCATAGAAATATAATTATTTATGTAAACTTTAGGGAATTATGTATAAGAATATTACTATTGATGCATTATTTTTTTTATATTTGTTGCATAAAAATAAAATGTAAAATAAATTATTTTATTACTTCACCAAGTTGATGCACTCACCAACAGTGGAAAAATAAATAAAAATAATAATTATCCCAGAGTTATGTCCCAGCGCTGTGACCTTTCATACCTTATAGATAATTGATTTGAAAAATATTATTTATCATGCAATATAATCATAGACACAATAAAAATCAAATCATAAACGATTTGGGATTAATTACCGAGCAATTCACGGTCTAATTGCAATACAACCAATGATTTAAAAATGTTATTTATTCTTTAAAACAGTTTTGATTTTATTTTAATTGTATCTATAAAATGTCTATTTGTATAATTACCTTTTTGGTTAACTAACAGGTACTATAATTTTGTTTTTTTACCTAACAGTATTCAGCCATATTTGGAAGTTGATGTTGATGTCCACAGCGAAATAATTGTGACCCCACCTTAAGAGCAAGAGGGTTTTTCATAGATTTCAATTGAGTTGTATAAATACATATTGAACACTTTAACAGACTTATAGCATTCTTTTTTTACACTCTAACTTTTTTCAGAAAAAACGAATATGAAAGGTCTAGCATGCGAGCTTAAAGCAAATCCTCATTCAAATATATTTCTGTTTCTTTAATATTTGAGATAAGTTTATTGAAATAATTTTTTGTGAAATTTTTAATATTGTGTGTAAGAGAGAACCTGCTCTGCCAAAAAACTGCTTTGCAGTTTGGCGGGAAAATAAAAATGTATTACTTTTTATTATAAGTAAATATAAAAAAAAATGCGGCCCTGGACAGTGACGATGATTGATCCTGGCGTTTGTGACGTTTGTGGATCAAAAAGATGTCTGAATATTTGAGCTACTAAGATCGAGAATGAAAAACTAAATAACTCTAATTATCGATGATGAAGTTTCTATATTCTGGATCTGGCATCTGGATCATGGTAATATTTTCTAAGCAGTAGATGTTTTCTCCTACAAATTTTATGGACAGCATGAAAATTTAAAAAAATATATATTTTCATGGGTAAGTAGAAAAAATAAACTCTTTTAGCAATTTTCAATTCAATATAAACTATGAAATGAAAAAAACTAATTTTTATAAACTGAAAAAACTTATAAGTAAGTACTTGTTATTTTTAATCAATAAATATATATTTATATTGTGTATATTAAGATGATGAAAAATAAATGATTTTGCTGTCAACTTTATAAATAGGTACAAATGAGCTAAATTGTAAACATTCAATGAATATAGGTAGTCAATATTTATGTGCATATATCTAAAATTAAATAGAGTGATGATATTGTTTATTAGTGATCACAATATGCAGCGTCCATTGTATTACCAAAAATTAAATGTTCATTTATTTATTTGTAAAAATAAATTGATATGGGATTTATATCCCACTATCTTTGTTGTATGAAATGAAAATAATCAAGTGTGATAGATTTTTTATTGTTAACATTTATGCAAAAAAAATACACCACAGAGAATGCCTTTAAGTATAGCACATTGTTTAGATGATGCAATACAACATGTCACATAAAATATATATTTTATTATCATACAAATCAAAATAATGTGTACTTTTGTTATCTATACTTACAAGAAGGTGGTAACGTAAACAAAAAAGTCATTTGATAATCTTCTTGAAACAAACAGTTACATTAATGATTAGTATTAGAAACGATCATTTGGAACAACATTCATACAATTTACATTTAAAAAAATATCAATCAATATTTACAGATTTCAATTTTTATAAGTCTCAAAATAATCTTGACAAGACGTGTATAATTTATTTTTAGTGACTAATATTTTTATATTAAGTATAATTATTCAAACACTCTAAATACCTTTTGTGATAAATATACATGTATTTGAATTATCTTTTAAAAGCAGGAGTTATTATGATGATTGATTAGTTATATTTTTAACAGACGAATGAGAAACGATTTATACAATTTTCAAGATAAAAATTAAATAAGCAGAAATAAGCACAAAAACAGAAAAATTTATAGTTACTGTATCATCTACATGAGGCTTATTTCTGAATTATCTATGTTTGTAAAATAATTTAAAATATTGAAACAAAAAAAGAAATATTATAAAAAAAAATATAGAAACTGAATAAATTGGAGATTCGAGGAAGTTATTCCCAATGATGACTAGGTAAAATTATAAAAAAGAAATTTATAATTCCATAAGAGAAAGATAAAATACACAATAGAATAAAATTTCACTTATACTAAATCATAATAATTCTTTCCACATAAAAATGAGATTTTGGAAAATATGTAAAAGGTAGGAATACACGCATGTGTCATGCTTCCTTTTATAAGGCAATGCTTACCTGTCGCTGGTTATCACACATTGTGGGATATGCCGTGATGGTATAAATGCAAGTAAAACGTAGGAAATTACATTTTCAAAGGCATAAATAATACGGTGTCACTATTTTTACGACCGGAATTGGCGGGAAAAGCGTTTTCCCGCCAAAAAGTGTCTATTTACAAGACAAATTTTCTGACGTCGTCTATGTTTTTAGGTCATTTATAACCATAGAAAGCGCAGATAAACCAAAATACAAAAACATTTACCTTTGTCATTTTTTCAATGGTCATCAAAATGCATCATGGAAACCAACTTGAAGAAAAAATAAATAATATTGGCATCTTATTACATTTACTTAATTTTATAAATCATTTTTTCATCGAGATCTACAATTATAACAAAGTATAAACAAAGGTAAATATTTTTATAACTTGATTTATCTGCGTTTTCTGTGGTTATTTTTGGTTTTTGTCTA
Organism: Molanna angustata; assembly: GCA_963576475.1. NCBI lineage: Eukaryota > Metazoa > Arthropoda > Insecta > Trichoptera > Molannidae > Molanna > Molanna angustata. Next base: position 19,556,953 of record OY754976.1, on the reverse strand, counting down.
TGGTTGAGTCGTGTAAATAGTCGTAGCCTAAATAATAAAGGACTTCCTTATGTAGATTATTAATATTTTCTAAGACAACTTACAGATACTATGTCGAATATGAATTTAACCCTACATCAATTTAAATGAATACAAATAAGACTCAGTCATAAAAGCTGACTATTTGTAGATGATACAGTTTTAAAAAATACAAATGAGATAAAAAACACTCAAAAATATTATAAGTATTTTGTGCCAGTGTCCTCCACTAGAATAGTAGTGAAAAATTAACAGTGATTTTTGTCCAGATTCAATAAATATACAAAAATGTATCAGATTTAAAAAACATTTTTTTTGTGGTTTAGTATAACAAATATTAAAATTGATGTGTAATAATTAGATGCAGGAATCACAATGAATAAATTAAAAATCAAGCCTTCATATTGAAAACAAATCATTTAAAAATAACATAAATAACACATATTTTGATTGGTTAAATTCAAGGTTAAATTAGTGTTGTTATAACAATATTGGTAATTGAAAAAATACAAAAACAATTAAGTGATGTTGAAATTGCCACCAATACTATTAAATTACTTTCAAGAAAAATTAGAATGACACATCTTCTGATAATTATCTTGAGATAATAAATTATCCATTTTATTAAACAAGTGAAATAAATGCAAATCACTGACTATATAAAGATATTGTTTAGCAACCATTTATTTAATGTGAGTAAAGTCAGTCCTTAATTGAATAATCTGAGATATTAAAAATCCAATTAATATTATTGTTGTTTCTCTAAATTTATTTAAAACAATTATAGACTCAGAAGAGTATTACTTAAAATGTAATTTTCACTAGTTCAAACATGGTATCTAATAAACTTGTTCAATATGAAATGACATACACATATAATATTAATGGTAGTTAAAATAATATTACATTGATGAATTCAGTGTTAATATAAAAAAAAATCATTGAACAGCTAAAATAAACTGAACAGCTTTTATGTAATTATGAGCTGTGTACAAAGCAAATTAAATTAGTAAAAATGATTAGAAAGCAAATGCACAATACACTGTGAGTATAAATAATTTTTAAATCTTGTTTAAAATGCACTGTTTTCAATCAATAATAAATTGTATTTAACATGCTTATTATATAATAATAAAAATAAATTGAGATCTATTTATATTCGAGGACAATAATTTGCAACAGAAACAATAAGTTTAAAAACAAAATCGTAGGGTGCAGTTAAGTAAATTTGAGTGATTTGATTTGTGCGTTCGAGCTTTGAAATAGCACAGATCAATTCTTTGTGCAAAATATCAAAGATCGTTTCTTGGAGCAACAGGAATTGAACCTGCAACTTGCAGGTCAAGAGTGAATGTTCGATCATCTGAGTATTTTAAGACTGACTTATAAAAGGACATAGTTAACATTGTAATTATCTGCTGCTTTTTGTAGGTCTCAATATTACCAATATAAATACTTCCCTACTAAATCCAGAGGCATTAAACTATCGTTTAAATTCAAAACATTGTAGTTGAACAGTTTAGTTGTGTACCTATATAATGTTCCACTTATTGTTGTTTTCAAATAGATTTATAATAACCTATTCCTTTACACATATGATCCAACAGCTTCAGTTGCTATCAAAAATGTTTACAGTAGAAACAAAACTATCCCACTATATGTACTACAAAAACAAAACTGCACTTTAAGTGAAAATATACATGTAAATGATTCAAAAATATCAATTAAGTATCTTTTTTATAGTAAGTACTTATGTACCGATACATTAGCAGACATGTCAAAATCCAGACGACTGGAATAATTTCTCCCATTTAATATGCATTTCTAAACATCATTTGTAGAAAAATAGTGCTGTCTACATCTATAATTATATTATACATTAAAATAAGGAATAGGTTTAGAGCAAATGTCGACAAGAAATGGTCTGCATCAATGATAATCTTAAATTAATTTATATATAACAATAGATTACAGTTATAGTTTTATAACATAATAGTATATAAATAAGGTGATTTTCATCATGATTTCAGTGTGTATAGCAAAAATGACTTTACTTCCAATTCCATTCGGTTAATATTATTATGTTATATAGGTTGCCTGTCAAAGGTACTTGAACAATCTATGAAAAGACATAAAATGTTATTATGTAAATCATAGAAGTAAAAGTATAATGAATGCTTATTGTAGGTAATATCATCTGGTCCAGAGAAAGGGATACTGAAAAGGTGAGTATATTATCCGTCTTTTGTAGTAAGAAGACAAAAATAAAGGAATTGTATTTATAAAATGTTTTATTATATTGTCCATAGATGGCTCTGTTATGCATATTTTTAAGTTATTTCCCAAAGAGTGTGTTTTATAGATCATGATGTTGAAGAACATCGACAAGCCTTTAATGAAAAGATATTATGGACGTTGAGGAACGTTCATAACCCCCCCAATTGTTAATGCAATCATATCAATACCAATGTGACATTACAAAGGACCACCAGCGATGTCAGATCTTAATCCATTAGCTGACTGCATCCGCAACTGCATTTAATAGCAATTGATTTATATGAATAGATTTGAGCATAAATTTCATAAAATAAAATCATTAATATATAAGAAAATCACCTTAAATAAATGCCAAAATATTCAAATACATATTTACAAGTTTGGAAAGAAAAGTGAAACAAATTTAACAAGATGATAAATAATATTATAATTACACAGCAATATACTACAGGACGGTCAAGAGATTATTAATTACCTGATACTTTATTATATTACAAAATCTCCTGCTTCTAAATAAATAAAAATATATAAAATCGATAAACTTAATAATATAAAAATCTTAATGTGAAATAATAAAATTATCTTTTTAAAAATATGGAAAATTTAAATATGTTTTTCAAATGGAGATCATAAATAAAAACTGAAATGAAACAAACTACATTAGAGTTACTTTTAAGTATGTTTACCATAAAGTCTTATTTTTTTAAATATAATATATATTTTTCAAAAAGATCCAAACATTACAAATCACATTTTTAAATCCAATTAAGAGATCAACATCACAAACAAGACAAATTGTATGAATATGTCTTTTTGTCATAATTTTCTTATACGTACGTACGCACATTCCAGTATTTAAATAATCAACAACAGCGTAATGCGTACTCAATAACGAGACTTTCAAAGTCAATAATACCAAAAATATCTCACAGCCAACATCTTAATATCACGAAAAAAATACGCCACTCGATTTTTTAAAGATAACTAATTTTCACGTTAATCTACTTATCTTACAAATAATATCTTAGCATTTTAATTTCACACAACCTCATTTAGTGTGCATTAGAGCACCAACAACGACAAAATGAAAATATGCATTAACCGTCAAATAAATTTCACATCTTTTAATTAAACCAATATCACATAAATCATATGAATTACACACAATTGTGATTCAAAACGAAAAATCTATTAGTCTATTAAAATATATATATTTAGACTAGTAATGTTTAGTCTTTTAAAATCTATGTACTTACATAATATTATGAGTGTATACATATGATAAAATTATATTTGTCATTCGTTATAATATATTACATAGAATTATATAAATCTGTTAAATTCGGATTCAATTTTGTTTAACAATTACGAGTTTTATGATACATGTTTGTAGATATATTAAAAACTTTCAAAAATAATCTTAAATGTAGACAAAATTTTATTTCTCAACAAAAAACATATTGCAAGCAGGATCAAATAGTAACCCAATTTAATTCAATAATTTGTATTATCGTTCTTTACTAAACTTACTTATTTAAGACCCTGCTTTTATAATATTCAGAAAAAAATTGAATCCATTTAAATCTATTTATATTTATAGTTGGCGAGTTCCTAAAAAATGCAATGTTCACAACTATTTGACCAGAAATTTTTTTTTTGAAAATAAAACTGGATAGAAATAAAAAGATTTGTAAAAATATTGTTGTTATATAAAATATAGGTACATTTTATATTTAATATACATCAATATTTATTTAGGTATTTATGAAAAAACATTCAAATTGTGGAAACACACATTACGAATATAATATATAAATGAGAAAAATACAATTTTCTTTATATTCATTTAGCTCATAATATTAAATCAACACATTATTAACCTTATGAGTTTTAAACTACATAATATATTTAGAGTTTTCCAAATGTGCAATACGAACATTAATTTGAGTTACATATTAATTTTATCGTAGAACACATTGATTTTTTTCCTAATTCATTGATTGCATGGCAAGAATTTAATTCATACAATGCCATGGTGTATACTTACTAAACAACATTTTTAAAGAAAAGTCCTCAATTCAGATAAACATTTTTTCCATAATCCGTTGTGGATTATGCTTAAAATACTACATAAAAAGGCTGATATTTTCCTTTCTTTGATCAATTTTTGCAGAGGCATATTTTCAGTCTACCTTGCAGTAGTTTTTAATATTGTCTTTCAAATAAGAACTGTATAAAAACAATGAAATATATTATTGGCATAGTTCATTTGGCACTTGACAACCATAAGACATTTTTTCTCATTTTAAATGAAATAATGAAGCGAGTGACCCTATGAAAAACAAATAATATGAGATATATATTTTGCACAACGCAATTGCCCACTGAATCGATTAATTAGCACCACAAATATGATTAACAGGAAAGAAAATGCCTTTATAAATAAAATAATTGAGGCATAAGCAAGGCCGCAAATATAAGATCACACAAAAATCAGATTTCTTCAAATTAGACTCTGATTAATATCATTGTCATTAATGATTTATAACATTAAATGTATCAATGCTTCTGATAATGATTTTTTTGCAATACTATTTCAGAAATATCACAAGTAAAAAGATAGCAACACAAATTATACTTACTGTTGTTATGTAATATTTATGCAGACATTTAAAATGTACTTACTCAAGATATTACAGCTCTCAAAGTTCAAGTTTCCTTTGAAACAGACTGCGTTGGTGGAACACATTGTATGAAAATTATAGCATGAAATAAATTTACCTTATTTAATTTTTTTCTTAGATAACTTCGTGTATGTTATTCAATGAATTTGGATCGGAGTTAAAAATACATTGATATTTAGATACCATTTTTCTACTATACATTCAGCCGTCATAACAAATAATTCAATTGCCTTGGATGTAAAATGTTTTATATCTAAATGTGGTAAATTCAAAACGATATAATTTATTTTTTAAACCCAAGAATCAGGTATCTTTGATATATCAAAAATTAAAATATATTTTTTTATGCAGCTTCTCGGGTAACAAACAGGTGCTATGTCAAATAATTATTTAACACGCACCCAATAACAAGTTGCCACATTCTGGAGACTTACGATATTTATGTTTATCGTAATTATAAATTCATGCAACAAAATTTAATAAACCATGTATTTTTTGCTGATATTTTCATACTTACAACCTTTTCAACCAATATTTACATATTTTTTTGTATAGAACCATGTATTTTGGTGTAAGAAATTTCATAAAAACCATATTGGGATATTTATTATAAAAATATAAACTGTAATTTTTGCTGTGAATATTCCAATTGTGATATTTATTGCCAAAATATCTAGAAATCTTATGGTTTGCGCACAATCTAGATAAAACCAACCAAATAAAAAATAAAACAAATTTGTCTTCTATGGTACCATGAGATTTTTCTAATTTTTAGCGATAACTAACAGATATTTCTTTATCATAAATATCTCACACATAAAAATACTATATGCATACCAGAATTCTTGGAAGCAAGTCCAGGTAAAGAATGTTACAAGGCAAATGAATTATTTGTAATAGATAAAAGTTTTCTTGCTATTCAACCGTTAACATATTTTTCAAAAAATATGTCAATAATAAATCATTTGAATTGTAGCCCATCTTGATAATCCATACTTCTATTGGATTTAATCCACTGCCATCATATAAATAAAAAAAAAAAATATTTCTACTAATACATAATAAAATAAACACGTTTATTGTGTGTATAAACTGACACTGGAAAGGTAAATTACTGAACTGCAATTTGTTTAATTGTGCTGAATAAATTAATAAAAATGTTCAAAATATATATAGTTGACGGAAACTATCACAAAATTGCCGATTATAACCACAAATTCAATTAGTTTTCAGTTGAAATTTTGCTTCCGTTATTTCAGTATTGATATTCTTAAATAAAAATTACTAACAAGAATTTTCTTTCAAATCACTAGCAAACGGCAATTTCTTTCAAATGACTAGTGAAAACAAGGGAAGACATCTTTTCAGAACTCTTCAATACCTAAATTTGAATCAATTTATATTTGTAAGAATATTTCATTTTCAGGTCTTCTTCTTCATCAGATAAGTTGAAAATTAAAACCATAGTATTAGATTGACTATAGAATTAATAGAATCTATTAAAAATGATTTCTCACGCAATTATTGCTATTCAGGTCTGAAAATACCGATTATTTGAAGAAAATTGCCAATTATTAATAAACTTGCCACTTTCGAAGGATGCAAGAAGGTATTCATTAACAATATTTTTTATTTTAGGAATCGAACCCAAAATGTATGTGCTGTGGCGGTTCTTTATTCAATGTATATTTAAGTGTTTATTATTATGAGACTGGTGTTTTGGGATACAGGCTCGTGTCTTGCTCCCTTATATGAGGTAAAGTACACCCGCACACCTGTCGCCGGGTACCTCACGTTGTGGGATATTCCATGATAGAACAAATGCATTATTTGCTTAGTAATTACTATTACGAAGTATGTAGCATTCCCGAGGCCATACAACGAATACAGGCCATGGTGCAGTACCATGCGAGACTATAAAAACTGCTAAAGTAGTGATTTTTAGTAGTGTTATGGCAATCAACCAACACGGCATGATGACGTCACTGGTTCCGCCCCATCACCTGTATTTAACGTAAGGCCTTGCAGCATTCCCATATTTCGTTGTTGGATTATCAAGGAGGTACTGTTAAGGATACTTTCAGTATAGTAATAAATTGTGTAACCATCAATTATAATTTTAGCAATCCATCAAAAAAAAATGTGTTGATTTTTATGTTGAATATTTTAGATAATTATACTTACACAAAATTGAATGTGCGGTGTTATTTATACCAATTTAACGTCGGAACAATCGACTGGCATGCTTGACCCTAAGGTGAGATCGTAGTGTATCGATCCTGCTGTACGTGGCTGGACAATACGGGCAGAAGGACCTTTGAGAAGTGTGACTGTGGAAGTGGTGCCATCTGTTGGAGACTTTCTTGCCGCATGACTTGCACCTCCACAACGCTGAACTGTCAGTTGTAGCAGTAAACATACTGTGATACGACAGAGTAGAACTATTCATCTCTGTAATGTCACACCAACACAACAGATAATACACCACCTTTTATTTATTTATTAATAGTCAAAATAATCTGTTAATTATTTTTTGTTGAATTTTCATATTGGGAAAATTTTAAGTGCGTTTAAAACCACAATTAAAACAAAACGTACCACACGATAAAATGAGGTTTTTTATATTATTAGTAAAAAAGGTAAATAATAATTTTGATTATTATGAAAGTTTATTTTATTGAAAAAATATATATATTATATTCCCTAAAAACTGTAGTCATAAATATGAATCTCAAATATTAAAATTATGCTTTTACAATTTTGCATCTAAACAAATAAAATAAAACTACACAAAAATGGATGAAAACAATTATTAACATTTATTTTAATGAAAAAATATAAATTTGAGATTCATTTTAAGACAGTTAAATTAGAGAAACATAAACTTTTTAGAAATGGATACATTATTTAAATACCTATATTAGAGGCATTTATAATTCTTCACCAATAAATTGCAAATTACCAATTTACTATGAAGTTTTTAAACATGATATTGCACTTACAGGAATAGAAAAAGGAAACATTTCCAATTAAAACTATGCCCGTAATTGTAGGTATGTAAAATAATATTCATTTTAGATATAAAGTGATAGTAATTATGTCATACATTAAATAAATTATTTTATTAACAAAAAATTAAATAACAAAAAATATAACAGCATCATAAACAAAATATATTATAATCATTGTGATTCCTAGTAAATATAAATCAGACAAATAAAATAAAATTTATTTTACGAGCTTACAAAAATCTTTTGTACTTTGAGTATAAAATAATAAGGTGAATAATGAAAACGTAACATTTTAATAGAAGTTCAAATATACAATGATGTATGGAATAAAAAATTATGTAAGGATTAATTAATCCGCAAATAGCTTTAGAAACATAATTGTCAAAAGCATTCTCGTATATAATTAAGATCACATTTTATTAAACTGAATTATTTTTCTAATATAATAATAATCACAATGTATATCGAAAATAACGTAACATAAAATTTATGAATAAAAAGTTTAACTCTTTTACATACAAAAGGGATATTTTAAACTATTTTTATTTTATTGAAACAGGTACATGGAATAACAAAAGCTATAATATATAACTTTATACTCACATTAAAGTTGCGTTTCTAATACAAAATGTTACGTGCGTAAATAAAAAAATACCCGATATTGTGACATGCTGGGATTGATTCGAAACAATGAATGTAGAGAAACATTCCAGATCTTACTGTCCTGTCCTTTCAAGATGACACATTAATTATATCTATTCATTTATAGAAACAAATGTATTTTTGTTGACTAATTAAACAATACAATATTATGGGCTCAAGATTATAAAACAAAAATATAACAAACACAATATAATTCAATCAGGAATAAAAATGTTTTTGTTATATTAAATTAATTATATGACATTTTATTTTTATTTTTGGTTAGTTAAAACTAAAGCTGTATTCCAAAGATGAATTTTATTAGAAAAGTACATTTCAATTCATTTTCTATCAAATTTACACCAAAATAAAATTAATCAAAATTATTATCGACAAAAAAAAACCCATAAAACTGCAAGTCAATAAAAAAATCATTTTTTTTAAAATGATCACATCATTGTCTATGATATTCTATAGCTCAAATATTTATTTTATTTAAACTACACAAAAATTACAATTTCTCATTTTTTCAAATTGGATGTTGACAATGATTACAAAATGCAATTAATGTATCATCAAATATTTAGGGACTAAACATTGGTTAGAACAAAATGGAAGAAAAAAGCTGTTGCTTAAAGCGAAATATCATAAATAATAAAAACAAATTATTGTAAAAAGGTTATGAACATATAAGGCTACATGCAAAAATTAAAAACACAATAATAATATAGCAAATTAACATGAAACATTATGAATGCAACAAAAGAGAATACAAATTCACATTTTTTTTTTAAACTATGAATAGTTTTTTTAAGTTCAAATGTGATTAGTTTTTGCAAGCATATAATATTATAGTGTGCCATCTTTGAAGATGAAACCTGTATCCAATTGAGAATACAATAATTATTATGACAATATTATGCAGTTGCGTTAAAATGAAACCACTCCTAACATTCTTATATATTATGTATATAAGCACAATGTTATTGAGGTTATGATGAATTCAAATGTTAGCTCCACATGGTAATGACAGCAGATATTGTGAAAAAAGTTGTTAGTAAAAAGCCAAAATACTTGGCACAATTTTGTGATACACGGATGGATGAAAATTAATAAATTGCTCAAACCACATACTTATGTTTTTTTGTTCAACAGATTCAATACTAATTTTAACTATAAAGATGTCCTTATCATTTGGTACAAATAACGCAACTAAAGTAAAACCTTTAAAAAAAATCTGTCAAATGATTTTAATATTTTTTATTTACGAATTTTTTACATGACAGCATGCAAAATGTATTAAATTGTTACTTATGTATTTCTCTTAGCTAAGATGATCTAGTGCCTAATTTTTAGTAATATATTATGATTCAATATAATTTATGTAATATATATAAATATAATAGATTATTTAAACGTAATAAAAAATAATAATAATAATATGAATTAGTCAACTAAAGATTGAAACATACACTAGCAATGAAATAAATCACAGTAGACTTGACCTATAAAGAAAACAATACTTAGAAATAAAATATGCATTTTATATTAAATATATTATTAAATTTATATTGTACAAGCAAATATTTTACCTGAGATGTGCATTGACGTGTATACAAAATAAAATAAAATCTTCATAATGTGATAATTGTATAGATTCAATAAAACTAAAAAGCTTTTGGTATGAGTTTTGTATATTTTCATATAACATTTGAAATTGATTTTTATATAACATAGTTTTGAAATGGATTTATTTACAATGAACAAGACAATATTTTGATAACAAATTTCACAATAAACGTACTGTACTGTTTATATCATTACATTACAATATAATTAATATATTATGCAATGACAAATGAAATCATTATTTATTTATACATCCAATCTTATGAATTTTTTATATTACAAATTAAAATATTTTAATAGTTCTGAAAAAGTTAGAAAGAACAATTCACATATAAAGCATCAGAAATATTTTTAACAATAAAGAACAACAAATAACTTTTAAATTGTTACATAAAAATTATTAGCTATTTATATAAAAACTTTTAAGAAACACTCAATTCGATTGAGAATATTAAAGATGCATGTACAATATTATTTTTTATTAAGATTACACATTTAATTTAAAAATTTTATTTGATAACACTGTTAATATAAAACAAATATTTACTTTCCCATAGAAAGAAAATAAAATTAATAATAATCTATTTTTAAATAACACTAGTAATATTAAAAAATGTTGGAACAAATTTGTGTGTATGATTTGATACACAATAAAATTTATGTGAAACCCATTTAATCCACCTACTGAAGTTGATCGATATATACTCACTCGGTAGTTCTTTAACAAATTACTTTTTTGTTTTTGGTCATAAAAATCTACTATGTATTATTAATTGTCCCTCAGTTATGAAACCAAAATAGAAGTTCTTTATTGAATTCATCTCAAACTTCCTGGGATTTCTTATTACATAAACGTATATCATACAAAAAAATGTTTCAATAAATGCAATTTTAATCAAAACTATCATAAAAAGGTAAGTTTATGAAAAAAGAATATTGTGGAATTGATTTCATATTACAAAGAAGTCATAAATCCTTAAATAATCAACAAATTGTTTTAATTGCATTCTCGACTAACACAATATATGAAATAAATACAACAGTTCATTCTCGGAAGAAATTAAATGAATTTCTCAAAATACAATATCATCACCGTGTATACAATTGCTAAAGCAATTTTATTTCGTAGAAGAAGGCCATTGTTTCTTCTGAAAAATGTTCAAATTCATTCTCTCTACAATTTTTTCCGCTAAAAGAACACTTTCAACATTTTTTTAATAATACTGAACAGCTATTCATTTAAAATGTAGCACCATTTAATTTCCATTCACAGGCCTTTTTTTACATAAAACAATTACTACTTTTGAAATTTCATTATACTTTTCTTTTTTGTATATAAAGGCAATTTCCATCATATCAAATAGTTTCTTTTTTAAAAAGAAATAAAACAGACGATACTCCCGATCCATTTTATGAATTCCAATGTAATTTTGACAACACAAATAAATTTGAATATTGACTATCAATTTCACATCAAAATAAGGCCATTAATTTCCGATTAGTGATGAAGCGAAAATTCTTCAATCTTATTACAAATATTATACACAAATACAGATAAAGGGTAATATTATCGACCGATTATACATTTGAAGCCATTTATTCCGTCATTGTTTTCTTATAAAAATATGAATTACTCTTTCTACTGACAATAGTAATTAGGCTTTTATCACCAAATTGTTCTATTTCTTATTCACAATCCCTAATAAAAGTTTACACATTCCCTGTTTTATAGACAGTCGACAATTTTTAAGTCCATTGTCCCTTATTATTCACACATCTTAAGTATTGTATGAATTGTGCTACAATAATAATATAATAATTAAAACATTACTCAGAAGTTTAGACCTAATTAAGCTCAAGTGAACTCTGAAAGAATATATATGTATATATATAATTATATTTTCATCATTATTTGGCACTGACATTTATACAAAGTAAAGTATTGAGTTCAACTAGACATTATTTATAAAAATATATATATATTTACATAAATACACAACAAAACAGAAATTAATAATCAAATAAATCTTACAAATATAACTTACGAAAATTTGTGCATTGCTTATTTAGTTTTACATACTTTTTTATCGGAATTTTCTCTTTTATTATGCTAAAATAATCATTCCCTACAAAATGACAATTTTGATATACACACATACACTGAAAGAATGAATGAATAAGGACTGACCAAAAAATATACAGGGGTGTAAGAGATGGAATGAAAAGTAGGGGCCGCCCCAGAAAGAAATGGCATGATCATTTGAATGATATTTCGATGCATGGGTGTAAACAAAGCCATGAATGTGTGTGAAAATAGAGGCATATAGCGCTCGGTTCTCTCTGCCTAACGCGTTAGGGACATGACATGAACGTATGTATACATATAAAATAAAATATTTGACTGAATAATAAAATTAAAGAAAAATATATTTACTGTAGGAAAACGTATTTAACAGGTTTATATAAACCAATTCATCGACTTAATGGTAAAGAGATTGCTAATAAGTACCAAGCTTTATTGATAAACCCTTCTGGTTCTTATATCATACCATCTTTTACTGCTTTAAATATAGTTATCTATAAAGAATCTTTCCATTCATAAATTAATAACTATTTCCATTTTCCAAGAAGCTTGTAAGCCAATCTGTTTAATGAAACTTTCAGTTAAATTGCAATCATTGTTCTCTTTAGCAGTAGATGCCATCGTAAGGTTGTGGGAGTGAAGGAATGAAATAATTATTTAAAATCTTCAAATGTTTTTCATTTGCTTTAAGATTTCTAGTAGTCTTGAAGTGGTCATTTATAGCCTCCATAAGTATGTGGTGAGAAAAGAACTGCATCCATGATATGTTTGACTATCATAAACTATGGGTAGTTTGATTTTTATACATTCCTATTCACCGTGATTTGCTTAATTGAAACTGAAAAAAAAAACTTTTCTAGACTAGTGCATGTATTTATTTTTTAGTTAAATTAATTAATTTTTAAAATCTCAAACAAAGATTCTACTACACCCTAGAATATTTAATATTATTTATCCAATGATTACTTTATTATGTTAATAAATATATTTTATACGTGTAGTTTTTAGTAGCATATAATGACACATTCTCAGAATTTGAAATTTATAAAAGATATAAAATTATGAAGCCAATGAATTACCTTAAGGTAAATTGATGATACCTTTATCTATCGTATATAATATAATTTCACAGCACACCACAAAAAACAAATATAAATTTGATAAATAAACAAAACAAAATGCCCCATAGTATAAATATATTATTTTTTAAATAACGCCAAATTTAATCAATATTTTACTGTCAATTATCAATTTTTTTAGTAAATACAAAATGTAAAGAAAATTCAACAGTATGACCCATTTCAGTAAAAATTTGAATTGACTATCTTAACAATCATGGAGGTGTTACTAAGTACAATATATACCTACATTGTATTATAAGCCTATGAAAATTATTTCCGTTTTGTTGTGCACTTATTTCAAACAGAATTATAAAGATGAGATTTGTATTATAATAAATAACCTAATAATATCTTGATGTACACAAATTAACTAAAAAATGCAGTTATATTGACGTAAGAATTTATTATGAAATAAAAAGAGAACATTTCCTTTAGTGACTGCTATTAGGAACAGGAAATGAAAGGAATATGGTATCCAGGTATTTGTTGGTTAAAAGATACTGGACAATATTCTAAAAACAATAAACTTGAAATAACATAGAACAAATGGAATATGAAGAAGGTCTTATTATATGGGAACAAATGAATAGTGGAACTCAATATGATCCTAAAAATGGATTCCTGGATATTGAATATAACAAATCTTAATAACATACCATAGTTTAATAATGTTAATTATTAATAAATACAACAGATAAATGCAGGCACAAATGCAAATGAGTTTTGCATTTGTTCACTTAAAAAAATGAGGATAAAAATAACCTGTAGTGTAATCTAAATGTATACAATAAAAATATAATAATGCTTAAATATCTGCAGAGGTATGGAAATTTCATATAAATCTTTGTCACTTAAATAGTAGCTTCAATAAACCGTAACCCATGTAAATAATTCTATTATTAATAACTTAGGAGAAAAAAAAACAAATCAGGTAGACGCAATGATATATAAATTGTTAAGAATATAACATTTAGTTTGGTTAAAATTATTAAATAACTAGTAATATTGCACAGAGTATGTATCAATGGATGATATAATCATAGCCATCAGAGTTTTTATTAACTTCAACATAATTGAAACAATAACTATCTACGACAGTCTGACCATGGCTAGTGGACCACCAGTTGTATGTTTAACATACACAGATCCACTTGAGTCACCCTTAAGGCTGTAGCACCATTCCAATATATCACATTTTGATTACCGTACCACCCTAAATTTAGCTACAATTTAACACAATTTTATATTATTTATAATCCTATTAATCTAGGTTAGTCCCCACTTAGATCGCATAATGCCAATATTTAATAATGCCATTAAAATTGATGACGTGTTCATTTAAGCATACATGTAAGGGGACCGGTTCCGTAATGTAGAGTCTATGTCTACGTATACCGGACCCCAAAGATCACAACTTTCCATTACATAAAAACACTAACTAGGTAATAATATGAACACAATCATTCAGAGTGTAAAACCATAAAGCTGCTTCTTCAATATCTCCCTGCTAACTATAATATAATATAGGTACATATATATATATACGTATAATTACATACATACAATTCATAATAATTGAAATATAATAATAATATATTAGAATTAGAATTCACGTAAAAAATCAACACTAATAAAATTTTAGAGATAGTTAAAAAAATGTTTAAATATGACAATAAAATTTCACTCTAAATATAAAAACAATCTCCGTAGTAAATAGTTAAATTTGTATAAAAATTCATTTTTTCTTTTGTCTATGATCAATGAATATATATTGTGGAGTGTGGATGGGGATGCCATCAGTCGAGCGAGTTGTGCAGGGGCGAAGCTTGCAGCGGTGACGCCAGCAGGTGCGGTTCAAACTTGCGTGTGTCGGGGTTGTAGGCGGGGTGCTTGAACTTGCAGTGGGTGCGGAGGTTGTCGCTGCGTGTGTACGTGGCTCTGCACAGCGGACACTCGAACCTCCCAGGGAAGTGAACGTGGTAGTGGTTGCGGATGTGCGTTACAACCTTCCCGCATAACTTGCAGCGGTGGAGGTTGAGGGCGCCGGCGACGCGTTCAAATGTCAGTCGCATGTGCCATCCCTTGGAACCTGCAACACACACAACTCACTCACAGAACTATCCTGAGCCCACCTCTGACTGCTCGACAACTCATCAACGATAAAACAGCGATACGCAAACGTTTCTGTGAAACAGCCTCAATAAAAATGTTCTACCCAATATTTCACATCCGACAATATTTATTTTTAATATGCACTAAAATCTCGTTAAGTCAGCATAACAAATCATCCAAGAAAACGTGGATTTAATTCGTATTTAAAAAAAGCAATTAAGAATAAATATTTTTCATTATAACTCATTTTACCTACATTCCACTAATCTAGCACTATTGTGCTGGATGAGTGAGATTGCACTGTATATTTAAATGTCCTATAGAACACAAAATTATTTTTATTACAACACTGAAAATCAATACATTGAGTACTGAAATTAAATATATATATATATTTTTAGAATGTAAAAGTGAACAGTAAATATTTGGTATAATTATCATTTTGTCAACTACTCACAGACAACTATTTGTGTAGCACTGATCTACGAAATACGCACACACCATTTTCCAGCACACAGAATTAATGTTTACAATATTGACATGTTATTAAATAAAAATATTAAAATCTTCACAAACTATATATTTAATTAAATTTTTGGTTTTTTACACAATACATCAACACCAAAAAGAATGTTCAATTTATTCTTAAAATTACGATATTCAATTTATTCTTAAAATTAGAAAATAAAGGAAAATAGACACATTTGTTGAAAAAGGGACCAATTGAGGTTCAAACTGTATTTATTTATTTAATATTCCTTCTGGGGCAACTAACAGCTACTATGTCAAATATTAATTTAACACACCCCCAATATCAAGTTACCATATTATGTTTATTTTTGAGTAATCTTAATGGCAGTATTTGTATTTTTAACAGTATTCAATACTCAATTATTAATGATTTGAGAAATATTTATAAATTGTAAACATTAATTCTATCCTAATTTGTCAACATGATAGTTGCTATGTGTTAGGTTAAATTGAAAACAGCTCTATCAATAGATCATCTACATAATAAAAAAATCGAATCATCAACTGGATGAAGGAAATAAGGAGCTTTTAATGTATTTTTAATTTTAAAAAGTGGCTTTTAAAAATTGGTTATTCTTTTTTTTTGTCAAAAACATGACAGAACTATTATAATTATTGATGGAACTATTCAAACACAGTCTCAATTTTATTGACAACTATTCCATTACAACTAATTTTATTGATGGTAAAATTCCATGAAAATGTAAATGTACTAGTTAACAAGTAATTATTTTATTTTAATTGAAGTTATTGATAGAACTATTCCAACTCAATCTCAATTTATTGATAGAACTATTTCATCACAATCACTCATCGAGGCACCACAAAAACATTTTGTGGACATTATTATGCGGCTCTCAGGATTTGGGATTATTTACTTAATAACAATACGTCCTTAATGTTATAGAATCTAATCGAGGTATTTGAAGTTATTTTCATAGAAGAAATTTTTTTTTTTTTAATCTAAATGAGTAAAAAATGCAATAAATTTTCAATCAAAATCAAATCAAAGACATTACTGGATGTACCTTTTGTGTATTGCAAATTTAAAATGCTAACAATGGATTAAAATTATGTGAGAAGTTATAAAAATACGCAATCAAATTGAAAATAAGAAAAATTCATTTTGATGTATGATCAACTATTACTAAATTGTTATTAAGCAATAGTTGATCATACATGCAGATAATGACGGATTAAACCTTTTCAAAATGTTTCAATAATTCCTGACGTGTACTTTGTTTATATCAAATATTACAGATTTAATAATCCATTGTGATTGTTGCCTAGTCAAACAAGTGAAGTAAGTAATTTGATTATGTATTGAAAATAATAACAGTTTTCCTCTTAAACTTTCTGAGGAATATACCTACAGGGGATGATGACAATCTGAACAATTTGTAATAATTTTCATACAACTGTTGAAACGTTAAAAAGATCTAAACTTATTTGAAAATTATGAGTTAATAACTTAGAAAGATGTCAGTTGAACCTATCGCATTGTAACAAAGAAAATGCTTTATTATATTAATTAGGTTTAAAGACTGAAAACTGTAACTAAACAAACTATAAATATTGATTCAATGGCTTATTTAAGCAGTGAAAATTGAATGAATCAGCTTTCAGAGTGATTAATGATAATTTTGATTACACAAGCATGTAGGTTTAAAGGAAAACGAGGAATTAGAGACGATTTTCTCTAGTAAGTAGTACAAATAATTCATATTATATACAGCAAAATTTGTCAAAACATAAATCGCAAATACTTTTGTTTGTTGAATTGAATAAATTTTAGGTCTATCCAGTAATTTCTTATAAAATATACATGTTTTTTTTAAGTACATTGAAATGTTTTCGTAACACAAATGTAACAATTGACTTTGGACAAAACAAAGACCATATTCAATCATTGAAAATTTATTGTTATCTGTTTCCTATCACTGAGATAAATATTAAAGTAAAATAATTCAGTATTAAAATAACTGATATATTTAAATGTAACTTTAAAAAATACATATCTAAGATTGATTAATAAATGATAAATTATTGAAGTCTTGACCCCTCTATTAACTTATAGCAAAGGGGTGTATTTTATAATACACATTTTATCTCAGATGTAAATGAATAAATTAAGATTAAAATTATTATCAAAGCACTACAGGCCCAAAGCGTTTAATTGTGTAGATCTGCAACTAGGTAATATTATGGGAAAACGATATGTCTTTTCTGTCTATGGCAACACTGAAAAATGTAATTATTGCAAGTCATTTTTTACTACACAAAAAAGGCACATTTCCCTTAAAAATCCATAATTTCTATATATAACAATATAATATAAATTAGCACTATTATAAGTAAAATGAATCCAATGTATTAAGCTAATAGGTGTTTCAATAATATTAATGATTATATGATTACTGAAGCGAACTTTAAGCGGTTCCATACGCAGTATGAGAGATCTTACAAAGAAAATAGTTTGAAAAGAATAGTAAGAAAATGAAAACATGCATGAGTATCATTAGGAAATGAAAAACACATGTACCTTCCTTTTTGTGAATAAATCTGCCACTCCCCCTTGACTATACATACAATATATACAATAATAAATACATGAGAATCATCAGTTATATAAGCACTAGTTAACAGCTCAGAATGTTATATTAGGGCTGATGTTAGTGGATCAAGGAATAGAGATATCGGGTAAATAGAAGGATGCCACCTTAGAAATGTATATAATATTTGACAAAATAAAGAAATTGGTGACATTTAAACAAAATATCGTGTCAAATTCATTACCAGAGTGAAATTTCTTGCTATCAATGAACTGAATCAAAATAACTGCACTTCTAAATTATTGTTTTGTACATTCAATTTATTATTTACAATGTTACCATTCTCTTGAAATGCTATTATATTTTAAAATGTATTTTCATATGCAATAAACTGCATTAAAAATTTCTCAATTCAGGAATTATACTTATGCATTACAATTGTATCATAATTAATACAAAAGGGCTCATGTATTTTTATTTATAATACATAATAAGGAAGATTATTTTGAATATTATAAATATTAATATGTTGGCTCAATTTTTGTTCATAATATTTCAATGAATAGTAATGATTTATATAAACAAAACTTACAATAGAAAGGAAGGTATATAAATAAAAAAAATACAAACAAAAACCTACAAAAAGAAAATTAATAATTAGAATTCAAAAGATAATTGGAATAAACGCATCTTAATACCTCTGAAAAAATATCAACAATCTCAGTCCTATGAAAAGATATCTATTCAAATATATAACATTCCACAAATGTATATAACTATATATTTTTACTTAACTCATATAAATCCAGCGCCCCATTTTTCAAGCTGTAACTAAATTGCATTTTTAAACAAATAGACATAAATTTTGAAAATATTTCTGCACAAATCATTTAGTTGACACTTATGGCAAATCTGGGGGGCAAGTCTGGTCCAACCGGCGAAATCAAAACCCTCACAATTACCCATATCATGGATATAATTATTATATGGAGTTCTATATCTTTATATGTCATACAACTCCATATGATAATTAAATCCATGATGTGGGATATCATGAGGGTTTTGATTTCGCCAGTTGGACCAGACTTACCCCCTGATGTGTAGTTTAATTCGAATTCTTACTATTTTTAGTGTCATTATTTGATGTGTAAATGTTAAGAATATATGTCTGTTACAAGGTCTAAAACCAATTCATGAAATTTTTTTATTTATAATTTTCATTTTATTTTATTTGCTTCCTATACCTTTTATGATTTATGCCATAAAATCTTACAAGTACATAAATTCATGGACATACGGAGAACTTTAATCATAGTAAAACAGTGGACATTGACGGGTCCACAGTTTTCGTTTGGTTTTGGTTTGCTGATGATGTCACTTTTTATTTCTGATGGAGAGGAAGACCTCGAGAATGACCTTATAAATAATTAAAATATACTGGAGAAAAAATATAACATAAATATAAAGAAAGAAAAGTCAAAACCATGGGCCAAAAAGACAATTAAATGAGTGTTGTGACGTCATAAGGAGTGACAATAATTTTAAAGTACTATGTATATCTAGGTTCCTCGGGAGTACAGTTGATTGGGATAGTCTGTCAAAAAGCGAATTCAACAGCCACATAGGTAAATCAGGCAAGGCTTGCGAACAACAAGAAGTCTAAAATGTTTGAATCCGAGTTCATTCGAAAAGGAGTTTGCATAGACAAAATTATAGAAGTCACCCTAGAGACCAGGAGATCAAGTGATGTGTACTGTAGCAGCTACCAAGAGATGAAGAGGGTAGCAGACAACAGAGATATGTGAAGAGTGCTTGGTGCAAACCAATCCTAGGATTGTGACCATGAAAAACATATGGAAGATATTAATGTATGGCTGCAAGAGATGGTGCCAATCTGAAAAAGGTAAAGGAAGACTGGAGGCTTTCAAGGTATGGTCTTACAAAAGAATGTTAGGGATTTCCTGGTGAGACCACATCACATACAATGAAGTTTTTACAAGAAAGAAGATACCTTACCTGCCCCCCTAGACAACATGTCATTTAAGCTAAGAGATATCTCGCTAAGCGATAGTAATGGTGGCTGTGATGTCACGTGACAGCCACCAATTCCATACATTTACTATCGCTTAGCTTGAATGGCATGTTGTCTAGGGGGGCAGGACCATTTCAGAAAGACGTACCAAATGGATTATGGAAATAATATTTCTACCAAAAGTCGTAACATTCATTATTGCATTACCTATTCAATAAGTAGTCTATAGTATTATCCCCATTTAAAATAATATTAAAATTCTTTTATAATCAAAAAAAAAATTACCAATATATCTCAATTGCAAATAATACCTGAAATTAATGTTTTAAATTATAATTTTCTTGGGGCAAATAAGGGTTTATTACATTTTCCTGTATGTACTAATTTAAATGCTCCCTTAGACGCCTACTGCCCCAAAAAGGGGGCGGTCATTATTTTACAAACTTGTAAAATAAATAAATTTATAATCCTTTACAATAGTTATCACAGGTCTAAAAACGCAAAAATTGATGATATAAAGTTGGGCATATTATATGGGTAAATAATAAAAAAACGATATTACATTAAAATATAGATAACTTACCAGATAAATCATTCCTATGATGTTGAATCTTCGACCTTAGTTTCTTGAATTTGAAACCATCAAAGTGTACTAAAGTTCCTTAATATTACATACCTAATTCTTATATTTATGTACATTAATTAATTTGTAACAAATACTTTTTATACATGATTCGAAGTATTGTAAACTGCAAATATTTAACGCATTGTAAATCCCGCTTTCAATGAATAAAACTCATTATTTTATACACAGAAAGCTTCAGTAGTACCAACTTTCACCTCCCATATTTGTCACACTTACGTCATTAAAGCAATCTTATTTTTCACTCTCAACACTTCAGTAGTAACTACTTTTACCTTTTCTTTTTGTCACACTGAATATTTAAGAAATATTTTTGTCCACTATTATTTTTTAGAAACATACCATAAACGCTTCTCATATATTTTTCACACCAATATGTTTCTTGTCTCCAAATTTTTAAATAGCAATCCACCTATCAATCTTTTACGGTCACCAATACAATAATATATGCATGAACATACACTTATGTATGTGATAAATGTAAAACTATGGAGATCAGGCACCTTAGGGTATACTCTCTTGACAAACAATTTCGCCTCAAAAATGTCACCTTATACGAATACTTCCTACTATTTTAATTTGACTTCATACCATCCTCAAAATTATATACTTTCATGATCTACCTTTTCTGGCCATACTAATCAAAATATTTAAATTGATTGTATCTTTGTTATTTATTATACACCATATTTCTTTATGTTATATACCATTTCAATGCACCAATTTTTATTTTATGTTAAATATCATATTCAACCATTTAATATATGTAATCTAATATCATCAATGTATACATATTATTTTATAAAATAATAATGGATAATGTACCTTAAAAAATACATAAAGATTTTGAATGAATCAATCTAATCATTGAAGTTTTTATTTTATGGTAATAAAAATATGTCTATGTTATCAATAAATATATAATAAAAATATGTCTATGTTATCAATAAATATATATCAAAAATATGTCTATGTTATCAATAAATGTATATTAAAAATGTCTATGTTATCAATAAACATATAATAAAAATATGTCTATGTTATCTGATAAACATATAATAAGAATATGTCTATGTTATCAATAAATATATATCAAAAATATGTCTATGTTATCAGTAAATATATAAAAAAATATGTAGGTATGTATATATTGTCAATAAAAAAATATGTATATTTTATCAAGACTAGGTAATCAAAAAGCAGTGAAGTCCTTAATCACCTTAACTGCACTTTGAATAATGATCACAGATAAGTCAAGTCTTTTTATCACTTTAACAGTTGCAAACTACCAAATTCAGTCATTTCAATAATGTGATCTTGCTAGTTTCATTTATCTATCATCAATATTTGTATTTTTTGTATAATCATTTCCTATAAGCATTTCCTGAATGATAGTAGAAAAATATTTATTCATGTTTTAAACTTCGGTTCTTCGTTAATATTGATGTGGACTTAAAATATATGTTTCAAGACCTCAATAAAATTTATGGTTGTACACAAGGCCATAGCCAGAAAATAATTTCGGGGGGGGTTTAGCTTAGTGGAACAGTAGAAACAAGTCGCCCCGCGAGCACCAAGCGAGCATAATGCAGTCATACGTTATGAAATTTGTTTGTAGTAATTTTAACTATTATGTTTTGTATAACAACAGAGTGAAATGGGTGCACCGTATGTTACTGCAGTCTCATGTTACTCACTAAGGAAATATATTCTTTTTTTCATTTCGGGGGGGCTACGGCCCGGAAATATCCCTGGCTACGGCCTTGGTTGTATATGGTGACTAATTAATGTAAGGAAATATTATCTTAGTTTAATAATAAAATAATACACAGACAGATTTATATTTCATAAATAAATATAGTGGAAATTTTGTCATTTTATTCATTTAAATATATCAAAACAGGAAAACGTAATTTTTCATTTAGGTACAAATTCATCAAAAATAAAATTTTTAAGATATGTGATATTTAAAAGTTTGCCTTTTTAAATCAAAATGACAATTTCAATCTTGGCGAATAGATCAAAAGGAGAAAAACGATTATTCACAACTATTTGTTTAAAATGATTAGATAATATTTATTGAATAAGAAAAAATCACATTTTGTGTTTTGGTGTAAGAAATTCCACAATGGTCGAAATCAATTATTTTTTTGTTTGATTGTAACATTATTATTTCAAACTATCAACAGATAGATAATTGATTCCTACCATCATGAATTTTGATACGTAAATGATGGTGAAGGTGTGAAAATGGGAAGAAATATGTTTGGATTAAAACAATGATGAAAAGAAAAAAATCCTTTAATTGTACAAAAAAAAAAATATTAGTAAACATAGGGGGTAGAATAAAATAAATAAATGGTAACATTTGTAAGGCACATGCTATGTATATGATATATAAATCATTGGCACATTGGTAAAGGTTATTAAGCCATATTATATTATAAGACTCTCAAAAAAAGTTTAATAATCTGATTTGTATAAATAATATATTTAAAACAGATAGTTCATTGCAACATACAGATCTCGACCCTCTTCTACCCATACACCAGATTCTTTTTTTAGACAGTTTCAAAATAACATTACAAGATTTAGAAATGCATTGTAGTAATACATATTCCATTGTTTTAGTTTTCACCCAAAAAAAGTGGGGGACGGGGAAATAAATTTTACAACAAATCGTATCCACCATTATTTAGTACACTTTTTTAGCATAAAAAAAAGAATCCAGTGTACTATTATTGTACATTGAAAATCCTGATATTAGAGGAAAATAATTTAAAGAACCCAATTAATCTAATTTAAGTGCAATATTGCTCAAAGTTGTAGATTAAATATATGTAGATATGAAAAAAGTTAGAGATTCGACATAGTTAAAAGTTTATTTAGAGGAGTACAGAAAGCTATTATTTATACATAATATTAAATCAGATAAAAAATATTTCACATCAAACCATAGATTGTTTACTTTCATACTGCCAATATCAAACACGTACCTAATTGGTACATAAACAATTACACTTTTCAATATGCGAACAGAAAACTTTGTACCCCTTGATGAATACATAGTTTTTAATCATAGATCAGATCCAATGACTTCAATGAATTACGGTCCAATTTTAACCGCTGAACGATCACTAGTAATAATTAATACAAATATAGGAATAGAATTTTCAACATACACTAGTATACGTAGGAAGTAACGATCATACGGATGAAGGTATATAATAAAATATTTGGCACATACTGAATATAGTCTTTTAAATAAAAAGACGCTGTCGAAAATCCAATGACTGTCATAGAAAAGCATCAGTATTGTCTTTATACGCAATAGGTAGATTAGATATTATAAGACATTGTTATATTGATTTCCAAATGGGAAAAACAACACAGCAGCATTAAACGAAGATTATGTACTAGGGGAATAGATAAAAAAGTATTTGATTTGTCGATACAAACACGAAGTATAACAACAGCCAAAAACTAAATGTTTTTACACCTTTATTCCTAGACAACGCTAATTGCCGCCACAATAACTGTCAATGTCATGTCCTGTTGAAATGTAAAAATAAGAGTAACATATTTTATTTCATCATCATTTTTTTATGTTATAAAAAAACTATTTAACTAGTAAACTATTTGATCACTAAACAGTTTTGCCTTAGCATGACTTGGGTATGAAATTTGTTTGTATACTGAAAAGCCTGAAAATTGTTTCATTTGAGTTTATTTAAACATGGTTTCATCAAATAGAATATA
Organism: Molanna angustata; assembly: GCA_963576475.1. Taxonomy (NCBI): domain Eukaryota; kingdom Metazoa; phylum Arthropoda; class Insecta; order Trichoptera; family Molannidae; genus Molanna; species Molanna angustata. Next base: position 19,531,859 of record OY754976.1, on the reverse strand, counting down.
TGTATGTAAGTATTGTAGTATATTCTTATTTGAATATATTCACATTTATGAAATTTATTTTTCCATTTTAGGCAGTGTATAAAAAAACAAGTATTTTTAAGATTATTTAATTTAGGTTCAATTTTGAAAGTAGGGAGGAAGTATTGATAAGGAAATCAAGCAAAGAAAGTGATTGTTAGAATTATTTGATGATGATAAATACAAAATAGTCTGCAAAAATCATCCAAAATTATTTCTCGCCAAAATCATGGTATTTAGTAAATAATCCATTTTTTCCATAACTGGGAATCCAACCCAAGGTAGAATTCTAGAAATATACCATGAAGTCCAGAGAAAATAAATTTTGTGTGTGAAAAAGTTCCTTGTAATGTAAATTATTTTATTTTATTTATTTATAACAGTATCGAGAGTATAATTTTAATATACAATAAATATTTATAATCAAATCTAAACTAATAATTTATATACAAGTAACAAGACACTTTTTGACAAAACATATCCTTTGTAAATATTTGAGAAATCCTTAATTGATATATTATCATTGAAATCTCAAAGAAAGTTTGAATGAATATTACGAAGATGACACTGAAAATGAAGATAAAAAAGTGTATGTACCTAAAATATAAAATTGAGTATTTACATCATCTATTCATTGAAAACTTAATTTCAAAAAATTAAAAGCTTTTGATTACTAATAAAATTAAACTATTCCTGCAATAATAGAAGTATTATAAATAAATACTACCTGCCATAAAAAGAAGTAAAAGATTACTATTATAAATAGATGATGAAGCATGCTCTTAAAAAGCAGAGTCATAAGAAATGTACATAAAAGATGCATGAGACATACAAATTGTATATACTTTGAAGATAAATGTTAGTGATTAAATAATAATTTATGAGTATTAAAAAAAGAAGAAAAAATCAAAACATTGATATGAAAGATTCATAATTATCTTAAAGCTAATATAAATATAGTTTTTCATTTATATTGAAATAGCAATGACACATTGCTATTAAAGGCACAATATTCCATAACCTTGGGTATTTCACATGTCATACATACTAAAAAGTAGAAAAGACTACAAATATTTTATAGATGAATGAAAAATATTTAACTCATTTATATGCTAACTTCTATACAAAAATCACACGAAAAAAAGTCTAATATCTCAGTCTTAAAATGATATACGTTAACCACAAAATATTGGGCTTTGAAATTACACGTAATACTGAAAAGTATAAAAAATATCACAAACTATCATAGAAATGTCACTGTATATAATAATAATAAAGTGAAAATTGTTGCACTATATTCTACAAAGTAGTGATTATTCATAAATCCAACAGACGTATTATGTATAATTAAAAATGGTTGATCTGTACATATGAAATCAGGAATTTCTAATTACAATTCCGTCTCTTCAGACTCCCGTATAATATTAGACAGATTACCTAAATGCGATACGCTTTCGAGACAGAACAACTATATTATCCCATATTTCCACGCTGCGTATTAACCATACATTTTTAAATGATATACCTAGATGGAAGGGAGGCATTTATCTCAGGTCATTGCCTAAGGATTTTCTTAGAAAAATATGTATGGAAATGTAATATCCATCGAACTAGATGCGGAAATAAGCATTTTCTTCAGGCTCATATATTTTGTGAAACCAATATAATACAGATATGACACGGGTTGTGTTAAGACATACAGACAGACATGATTTGCATCTGTATATGTGTTGAACAGGATTGTTTTAATCGACTCTAAGTACAGTTAAAGATTTTGTATACAAACGAAATCTTTAAAAGACCTCCATTGGATATACCATGCAAGTGTCTACATAATATGTAAATATTATTTAAAAATAGCTCACATTTTCAACATTCCAAAACTATTGCCATTTAAATATGTTGTTATTAGTGATATCTTATATAGCTCACAAATTAAATGCCATGATATAGAACCAAAAGCTACATATTTGTATATTATAGTGCAACAAAACTTCCAGACAAAATTATTATTGTATTTTATCTCTCAACTACATCACTCTTTACATTGATAAAATTAAAGGAGAATCAGTCTTAAGTTTGATTTGAGATCGTAAAAAATAATAAATATTAGATTAATGTAATTGAATACATTGACTATATAATGGTAAATTCTTAATCATAATATAGCAAATAGTCTAAAAGAATTGAGGAGAAACATGTTAAAAATAACATATCAAGGAATGTATAGTTTAATGTTAACATTATGAGATTTGTTTTAGTTGTAACAAAGAAAATTCAATGAGAAGTAGGTTTCAATGATAGTAAGATAGTAATTTTTATCTAGTACTCAAACATACATAACAAACGTACACTGGTCAGTCAATTTGAAACTACTCATTAAATTAATTGTAAAATTTATATATAATAAATATTCCATCCCAGCTGTAAGACCCTGTTCCCACTTGTCGTGTGTTAGGTCTGACAAAATGTCGGGTGATCTAGTGGCAATACATTTTAAATGGAGCTGTTCACACTTACACGATAATAAAGTGTGAAAAGCTCCATTTAAAATGTATTGCCACTAGATCACCCGACATTTTGTCGGACCTAACACACGACAAGTGGGAACGGGCCGTAACAGGTCAAATAAAATACTATTTCACCTCTAAAATAACATCAATACAAATATCATGAAACACTTTATTTTGAGTTGGCAATGGATATATGAAAAAATAGATTACTAAGCATAGTTTAAAAATTCAGAAATGAAAAAACTGAGGCAAATTATAAAATATGAACTACTACATGAAAGAATAGTAAAGAGTAAATAAAAATATGTATCTATGTATAGAAATATGTATCTATGTATAGAAATATGTATCTATGTATAGAAATATGTATCTATGTATAGAAATATGTATCTATGTATAGAAATATGTATCTATGTATAGAAATATGTATCTATGTATAGAAATATGTATCTATGTATAGAAATATGTATCTATGTATAGAAATATGTATCTATGTATAGAAATATGTATCTATGTATAGAAATATGTATCTATGTATAGAAATATGTATCTATGTATAGAAATATGTATCTATGTATAGAAATATGTATCTATGTATAGAAAAAAACAAGAAGTTTAAAAAAATAGAATGTAAACAAGAAAGCAATAATACCATATTAGCCCCAATATAACAAGATAATATAGAATATTTTTTAAGCAATTATATATTTGGAAAGAAAGACTATTAATCCACAATGGCTGCTTGAAGAGCAATACATTTCAGCAGTAGGTATATAAGTATATTTAGAAAAAAAGGTATTCACTGCACCATAGCAGCTTGAAGGTACATCAGTATATTTGGAAAATAGGCTATCACTACAACATATGTAGCTACTGGAAGAGAATTACATCTTAGCAGTACATCAGTAAATTAGGAAAATAGGCTATCACTGCACCATAGCTGCTTGAAGAGCAGTACATCAGTGTAATTGGAAAAAAGGGCTATCACTGCACCATTGCTGCTTAAAGAGCAATACATTTCACAAATTAATGCTAAATGTAAGTAAATGCACCAAATACCAAACTAGAGAGAATGGTTTACCAACTGTAAGTGGGATGGAGATAGAGACAAATGCAATAATAAGAAAATACACACTGCAACATTTTTTTGGATTAAAAAATATACCTACTGTTATCGTATTGTATTAGGACTAATATGATGTATAAATGATACAATTCCTAAATCTTGTCGATAATAAACTATTCAAAAATTCATCTATAACAATGGAAAAAGAAGATAATGATTACAAGATTGACTTGAAAAAAATAAACTTTCGAAAACTTATGAATTATTTTTACAATATTTAAAGGGTAAAAAAAAACCATCTTTTTCAAGTACAAGCTATTTCAGATGAGCCATCAACTATGTATGCCAATTGAACACGAACGACCGGTGGTTTAGCGTCAAGTTTGAGACAAAGGAGTCAGAATATTGCTTTTGATTTCCCTGTGCTTCATTCTCATGTGACGTTTCAGATTGTCGGCCCTGGTCAGTACGAGGGAGCAGTGGGGGCACTTGTGTTGGTCAGGATTGTGAGACTTCATGTGTTTCCTAATGTTAGCAACTACTTTTCCGCAGACACTGCACGTTTTCCAGTCTACAAACTGAGTAGTTTTAGCAACATAGTTGGAGCTGATACTCTGCTGTTTCGTTTCTCTCACATTGTCAAAGTTAACAACCCTGAGACCGAGATAACCTAGAGGTTCGTGATTTTCGTCCGTCGTATATTGGCCTGAAATTTCCAGCAGCAATTTCTGAATTTATATCTCAATTTGTAATGAACAATTTCTACAACTCCACTAATCAAAACAAAATAACCAGCCAAAGTGTCAAAATCTACCACTGAATAAACGTCACGAAAAAAACATGCTAACTGCACTTTAAGAAAATGGACGCACATAAGATCTAATTCTAATAATATTGTTAATTTATTGTTTTACTTACATTATAATACAGTTTTTTCACTCCATGCAGTATATTTATTTTGAACAATAATAAATTTGTAGAATATATATTCAATGTTGTTTTTTCTTTAAATCCACAGGAAAATATAACACACTAGGGATACAAATAATACAACAAAATAATTTTATGTATCAAATTGAATACACAAATATCAGTACAGAGTATGGATAAAAATAAAACAACGTTTTCTCTTTATTAGTAATTAAAACCCTTCACCGACATAACACTATTTTATTTTTTTACAATAATTGTTCTACAATAAATTAATATAATACAAAACAGAATTACAGCTTATGTTTATATTATAGTAACAAAACCAGTATTGCATTTATTCAAAGACCATCTTCAATACAACTGTTTCGCAAATTTTATCATGTATTATATATAACATACTAAAAATAAGTAAAAATAAAATAAGGAGTGGCAAATTAATTTGTCACAAAAAGTACGCACTTTAAAAATATTAATGTGATGATGAGTAATGAGTAGATTTTCGAGAAAATTTGAAAACGAAGAGTGGCGCTACTGTTGTTTATTGTCACAATATGATACAGGCATTGTTAGGACTACACACTATATGCTAACTATTATTAATTTATCAACTCCCTCTGCAACATTTCACATTGTATCTCAATTAATATCAGGCGCTCGAGTATTGGATAAATTGGCAAAATTCTTATAAGTCTGCTGACACCATACTTCAATAAATTAACTAAAAAACAGTCAATTTAATTACAAACAAATCATTTTTAATATGTTACAGACACTATCAGACTGGTCTATCGATGACCATCATAAAAAGTGCTCTGATAGACCAATACCCTTTAGTCCCTTTGATATATCATCAGTGAAATTAAAACTAAGATAATCAAATGCGATGGCTTCTACTTTGTAGAGATATATTTTTAATCCACAAAGTAGTGTTTCATTAAAAATTTATATTCAAAACTAGTGTTTTATTTGTGTCATGTTTTAATAGTTTGAAGTTTCACTAAATATTGTACATTGACAAAATTAACAGATAAAGAAATTGAATATGTTTCTTTAAAAGTTGTTAAAATTTTTAATTCATTTAAATATTTTATATTTAATTTTAATTTAATAATATAAAAACAAAATGTACACGGACAAGTGTGAAAAGTTGCAGAGTATATTAATGTTTATGTTTACGTTTGATATAAAATGAAAACACCCACCAAAAGCGTGTCAATAGGAACGTAATAATGATCATGCAGGATATTAATAAAGCTATGTACAAAACGAAAAAAAACAAAAAATAAAGTAAATAAAAAAAACTAGGAACAATATAACAAGACATTAAAACATTGCACCATTTGCCATACTTGAAGGACTTACACAAAATAAACGTCGATAGTAAAAAAAAACTAAAAAAAAATACCAAATAAGGCAACTGATAGCATTTACGTTTGCAATTGAAAATTAAAAAAGTGGACCCTAATTCGGGGGAATCAAGAATCCAAAAAAATACTGAATAAACAAAAATTGCATATCTTTAAAATGACACATCTTAAAATATATCAATTTATTAATATGAGAGCTTCAGCCAGTAAAATGAGGTCGTTTTTTGATGTAGGTACTAAATATTCAGAAATAATTTTTATTTTTGTTGAAACTTCGAAACATAAATTTATAGATTGACTTAAAATTAAAATTAGCACCATTTTTTATGTTATTATGATTGGATGAAAATAAAATAAAAAACAATATCCCGAGAATCGAACCCTAGACCCGATGGTATTATATTATTTTATATTTTATTTCAGGCCAGAATTTTAAATAAACAAAAAAAATACTTTTTTTTAACCTCTCTCTGAATAAATTTTTTTTTTATTATTATTATTATTAATACCAAAAATAAAAAAATTACAAAATAAATACAAGTAAAAATACATCAGTTAAATTACACTTAAAATTATTTCAAATAATATGGGTTGGTTTGTACCACCTCACTAGACCAGGCCTGTTCCGAGGTGGTATAGATTAATCATTTCATATTTTTTTATTCCACGTAAACAGGACTATCGTTTTGCCTTGTAAGGGCGTTTTCGACAGATAAAATACTGTCTTTGCTTATTTCAAATAGTAAAAAAACATGTAATAATAAATTTGATAGGTACATATTTTTTTAACATAAACAAATTAGAGATATGCAATTTTGGTTTTATGATATGTAACGAGAGGCAAGGAATCAGTTTTTGAAACAGAAACATAATATATAAAAAAGTTGTCTTACCGTCCATTGCATCTGAATGATCTAAGTGTGTGGGCATCATATGATCAGTATCGGAAGCTTCCGACAATCCGTGTGAACTCAATAAAGAGGTCATATCCCCTGAACCCTGTAACAACCAAATAGAATCCATACAGAAATGTTTTTCTTTTCATACAAAGAAGCCTGTTGTAAAATATATTTCAATGAAAATAGTCTATGCCTTTTGACCCCATCTCCAGAAAGCACAACTCTCAGAAAGAGATTTTTCCTATTTTTGATTTTCAAATGAAGACTTTCTTCTTCAGATTTCTAGGTATTCAGCAGCGGACCCAGTGAACAAGTACAGTACCTCATTTTGGAAATCACTTTTTATGGCTTCCACTCCAAACACCTAATGTGTGTGTACCGTAAAATGGGATGAAATTAAAATCAAGGGGCGAAATTGATATTGCATAGATATTTTTGTAATTGGCGCCAGTTTTTCTAATTAAAAGAAAACTTTAAAGAAATCGTCAACTATTATGTTCAGCATATCTATACACTGTCAGAAATGAAATTGTAGTAGTGATATATGATTTATTTTTTAAAAAATTATCTCATCAATCATCCCTGATATTTTATTTTGCAGGCATTTTTGAAGTTCTACAAATTGTGAGTACATTTTTATTTTTTGTGAACATAGTCATTTTTTTTAAGTAGGTACATAGTTTTATTATTAGTATTTGTAATCATATTCATAAATCGCATTCAAATTAATTGAGGTTTTGTTGATAATTTTGTAAAATAATAAAGCAGATAGGGAAATTCACAAGAAATTGACAAATGAGGGGAATAAAAAAGGGGTATCAAAGTATGACTTTGATCGGCACTTTAATTTTAATTTTATTTCAATATTTATTTGTCTAATAAGGTAGTATGAACCAACTCAAAAATTAGGACACTTATTCAATTGATGTAAAAATATTCCAAAAACAAAAAAACTATCTTACTGGTACTTAAAAAAGATATGCTTTAAAATCCAGAAAGAGTTTATCTACTTAGAGGAACGAAGAATCAAAGATATCTGGCAAATAATTTATTTTCTTAGAGATGTAGGAAACAATACCTTTGTTGGTTATATTTTTAGACAAATAAAATACAGGGAATATGATATTTCATACATTCGTATGTTAGAGTTTGTACGATCGAGGGTTTTGATTCAACTTACTAAAATTTATACTAATAAATAAGTGTCGACACGAGGATTCATTTAAGTATTTTAAGAATCATTGAGAAAAGATGATGATAGTGAAAAAATAAAATATAACATTTTGAAAGAGCTTTATTTCAATCACATACATGACGACAAATATATCACCATTATATTATATATATGCATGAGCTATCTGCTATCTATCTGAGATCCTAACCATCATTTTATAGACTTTAATCTTTTAGATTTTTATAACACAATTACACTTATACATCTATTATATAGTAGACAAAATATTCCATTTATTTAGGTATATTCTTAAAACAACTATAGGAAACAATAATCATTATTGCTATTAACAAAAAAGTCATTTAATCTGTATATTGTAATATTTTGGCCAAGGTTATTTTACATTGTGATTGATAAAATAATGCAGAGATTGAAAAAAAAGATTTTGAAACAGAATGAAGAGGTAGATTCAAATAAATATACTATTAAAATATTTTTAAATACAATCCATTTATATAAAGCCAAATTAAATGCACTTTAGTACATAGTAAAAAGAACCATAGAAAATTGGAAGCAAATTGTTGAAATATAAATCTTGAAAATTATATTATAAAGAACATGAGAAGTACAATCACAATTTAAAAATATATTATATAATAAAAAGTAATAAATAAATGTAATATGAACATGGAATATATATATATATATATATATATATATATATATATATATATATATATATATATATATATATATATATATATATATATATATATATATATATATATATATATATATATATATTTACATATATATTTACATATACAGTTTAACATTCAATTCTCAATCAATAAATATAAATTATGAGTTGACAATTTATTGTTATTTTTACTTGGTTCTTTCATACTAGGGATTGCAATCCAGCAGGGTTTTCAATCCAATAAGATTTTTGTGGATTTTCTTAAAAATTGCTGGATCCGCGCTGAATCTAACAATTTTTGGTTCTTAATAAAAACTAAAATATTCTCATAAGTATATATAAGACAACATAATTGTATTTTTAGTCAGTTGAAAATAGTATGAATAATCTTTCCATATTTATTTTGTGTAAAATTATTATACTGATTAATATTTTTGTACATCAAGCAGAACATTTCTCTAAAATAAATCTAAAAAGTCTTACTTGGATACCTACTCGTATTATAAATTCTATACAAAAAATGAAGAATCTATACAAGAGTTGTTTTAATGTTATATTAAAACAACATAGAAAATTACGCCATTATATAGATCCAGCAAGCCGAAAAAGGTGCTGGATTGCTGGATGTGGGATCCAGCATTTGCAATCCCTACTTTGTACCTATAATTACTTAAATTACATCAATTTATTTATAATGCGACGTCCTACGTAGGCGATTCAAAGCGAATGCGAAGCGGCGCGGCGCGACTCGAAAATAACAAACAGTCGGTAACTATGGTAGTGTCCTACGTTACCGACCGCGAGTTGGTTTCGATGCGGCGCGGCGCGATGCGAAACAAACGCGATCAGTTGGTTTGATATTTTCGCGCGAATTGATAGCGGCGCCATTGTTTTTTGACATGTCAAAAAAAAAGAAATTTTAATTTCTGTCCATGAACGTCCCATATTATTATCGAACCGCGAATTTTAGGATTTGGCAAAAATAAATGGGACTACAAGTAAACACATTTATTTATTATTGCTATTTTACAATAGGATGTTGTTCAAAACACAAAGTTTTCTCTCGCGTGCACGAATGTCAAATTTTGATATGTTTCCCGGAAAGATGTAAATTCAGTCTCATTTATTAATTCAAGATCACGTAGTTCTTCATACAAATCGTGATATCCCCCATAAATATGCCTCTCTAAGTACACAATATTAGTTTCACTTCTTTGCCGTACATTCTTTTTGAGTATTTTATATACGTACATCCATGACAGTAGCTGGCGGCAGCACAGAGGACAGAGCCGCCGCGTCGCACCGCATTGAATTCGCATGTATCCGCACCGCATCGCTTCGCAATCGCGTTCGTTTTGAATCGCCTACGTAGGACGTAGCGTTAGATAAAAAACATGTTATCAAATGTTACAAAACAAAAAATCAATTTACATCTTTATAAAAAAAATGACTATATTTTTATAACATATATTATATTATAACATATCTGATTATGTTAACAAGTTTACGTAGTGTAAATTCATTTTCTAACCATGTAAGTATATTTCGATTTTATTTCTTTGAATATGTTTTTAAGAAACAACAATATAAAAAAATAAACCTATCTTATCACTCTGACCATTGTTGTGTCATTTTTTATTTTTCAATAGTAATCAAAAATTTGTATAAAAAATATTCATTCATTTGGAATCACATCATAAGTTTGTAAATACAGATTTGTCAATAATAAAAAATAAAAATGTCATTATACAGAGAAATTTTGACAAATAGGTGTGCAAAACAAGTGATTAATTTTATAACATTATTCATATTATATATAAAATATTCGTATACTTTTTTATTAATATATCACATAATAAATGAGTGATATTATATCATCAATGAAAAACGGATAAGTCAGTCTGAGATTTTGGTTTCATTTTGAAGGAAATAATATAATATTTTTAAATTGGAATTTAGCATTTTATACATTATAGTAAAAAAATATCAATTGTGTTTCATGAATTCTCCTTCATTATTTATATGACTATAATAGACATTATTACTTACAAGATATTGTGATAAAAATCGTATTATAATAAACATGTATTTAATACATAAGAAATAAAATTATTACCAACTTTAAAAGCAGTATAACTAATTAAGCCAAACTCCGAGGTAGATTTTTCATTACATACAATGGGCAAAACAGTTAACATTTAATGTAAAAAGTAATATTTATCTATTAAATGTAAAACAAGTTTTTTAAACAATCCACAACATAGATTGGGTACATAATTATGACTGCCTGTATAAAATACACATATATAAATATCTCAAAGTTTCAATAAACTAGTTGCATATAACACATGAGATCCAACTGTCGATAGCGATAGTATGTATAGTTGAAGAATAAGTACCAAACTATAAACCCATAAATACAAATTATTTAATATTTTAAGATATTTGGTTTTCTATACAACACATGTACCTAGGTATGTATGTCAAGATAGGATAGTATGGAGGTCAGTCCTTTGATCCTACCCGGAAAATGAAAACAGCATGATGGTATGTATGTATGTTTGGAGATTAGTATCAAACAATTAAGTCTTCTTAGATATTGTGTGTAGGCTACTACCATACAAATTATATGAAGCAATGTCATCATTAAATTCAATTTTTATAAAAATTGTTAAAAAAATTTTGAGATGTACTAATACAATGTTAATATTTTTTATATTGCCTTTTTTCGATATTTTTAAAAAAATTGGAATTATAGACAGTTAAACTCATAAATTTATCATAAAAAAATATTTTTCTTAATAAAAAATGTTTGATAAACCCTGGAATTTAAAAAAAAAAAAAAAACAATTTGAGATTTTGTATTTGTCTATGTTTATACCAATTTTCAGCGTTCTAGTTTTTATGGTTTCTGAGATATATGGAAAAATAAACCAAAATTTCAAAAGTTGATAACCCCTGACTGAAACAAAAATTCACAATTTTGAGTATAAAAGTTTTGTAGGCCTATAACTGTTTACATATTCTGAAAATTTGAGCTCTGTAAATTGAGCGGATCAAAAGTTATAAGGGGGGACGGACACACACAGACAAACACACACACAAAAATCACATAAAATGTTCTACTCTGAATTCTGAGTAAATCGATGTATGAGAACATATATGCTGCGAGGCCTCTAGTTGGTGTTATTAGCATGCAAAAAGTCCACTACGCCATACAAAATGTTCCTTCGTACACGCATCTTGAATTTATACTGCCTCTTCCTTCAATAGAATTTCATTCTCTTGAACGAATCGACAGTTGGATGACTACAAAATTGCATTCACAAATCTTTTTTTTTTTTATAGTTTTTATCCGTGTAATATAAAAGGCCAAATTATATTATGCATATCTATCTACATAAACATAATGATTTGATCAAAATAACACAATATATAATACAAAAAATAATGCTTTATAAGAGTAAGTAGAGAATGTAGATATATAGAGAAATTATTCTTATTTTTCAAATTCCATGTAATCATTGTCTTTGTTTAAAATTGTAATTGAAATTACATTGCATAAAGAATATAATGAGGAATAACAAAATTAACTTATATCAACAAAAAAATAAGTACCTAGAAATAAATATGATACAAAGATTTAAAAAAAGATATGTTAGTAAAAGTATAAAAAGCTATGAAAAAGGAAATAGATGAATTTAAAATAAAAGATAAAAATGCACTCGATATCTCCGAGAGGAAAATACTTCAAATCTTCAGACCAGTGAATGACAATGACATGTGGCAAAGAAGTTAGATAATGATCTCTATACAGTGAGACGAATGTCAGAAGGTTAGTTAAAATTGGAAGACATAGATGGCTGAGACGTGTTCTTGGCATGAAAGACCTGCAACCATGCCAAGAGACTGTTGGACAAGGAAGAAAGATAGGACCCAAAATTAGAGGTGTCCATGTAAATATGAATATTATTGGCAAAATGAAATAGAGGGCAGCCTGGAACCATAATATTGTTGACGAGACAACGGATTGAAATGGAAAAAAGATCTATAATACAATACAGTATAATAAACATTTTTATGTTAAAACATTTACAACAAAATTTTACTTTGTATTGAAATTCAATTTCAATACATTGTGAGGTTGTAATTTTTTTTCTTTATATAGTCTACTACCTTAGGCCTCAATAAATACATATATAAATATGATATCAAAAATCATCTAGCATTTTATTTCTACATGTTAGTAAAATATTTTTTAATTCACATATTGTATATTATTGAAATTAAATAGTATGGCATAAATAGTTATGGTTCAATGAGTAAAAAATACTCAAAATAAAAACATATAAAAATATAATAATACACTATAGTTTTACTACTGTGCATGTATTTACAATAAATAGTCATCTCATACTATTTAAAATAGCGCTTAAATAAAGTTCATATTTACATAAAATATTCCTTATAAATCTTTTGCACTGTATCTAACCAAAGGTAGAATTCTCATTCTAATCTGACTGATGTGGATATGAAAATAATCATCCAGCACTTGCGAAATGAAGATTTTTAGGATCTATGGATAGCTAAAATAGAAATTTTAGAATTCCACCTTAGATTAATAAAAAAAGTACAATGTAGAATGAAATAAGGGAGTTCCACTCGTTGATAAACTATATTATATAAATAACATTAAAGTGTATATGATAATTGTACACATTAAAAATATAATTTCATTTATATATTACGATATATATATTTTTACTGTATGAATATTAGGACCAATTATAATCTTATTTATATATCACAACCGAGGTGGGTACTTGTCTGTTATATGGACTAATACTTATAATGGATATCAGACGTATTGTAGAATATGAAATAAATATTATGATCTCTGATAAGTGGCACCAGAACACATAACTCTATAGTACGAGAGATGGCAACGTTTTCAATTAATCATTTATGTATGGCTATTTTTTTGATATTTCTTTTCTTATTGAATATAGGTATGGAAAAGGTAAGTCTGGCAGCTGCAAGTGGTAGCATTTACCAAAATAGCAGATCATTTCAACATAATTTGTATGTTTTTATGTTATTCGTGTGTTCCTATAAAATCCTTCTGTTTGCGATGAAACATTGACGATTTGTTCAGCGTACACCCAGGAAGATTTCTAGTTTTTTTTTTCTGAGATATATTCCTTTGAGAAATGTCAAATAAATAATAATTCAGAAACCTTCCTGGATGTATGCTGAACAAATCACCAAGTTTCATTGTTATCAGATGGATGTTACAAGAGCACATAAAGGATATACAAAGATACATGATATTAAAATCTGCAATTTGCACCTAAAGAAAGGGAATGTATATTGATAAATGCAACCACTCCAAGGTTCCAGTTCCAGACTTACCATTTTCATATCTATATTCAATAAGAAATAAATAATCAAAAAACCAGCCATACATAAATTTTTTTTTTTTTTTTTGACATTGCCATCTCTTATACTATAACGGTCTTACTTATTAGATTTCTTTAAAAGCTTACTAAACGCGCAACTAGATACTCATGACTAAAATAGTTAAGATCGATATTAAAAAATCATACTTATGAACGTATACTAAGATGTGACTAACTAATTCATCGAATTGTTTACGAACACCCTAATTTATTTTTTTATGTGGCCGCATTGATATTAATGACAGTAATTTTTGGATAACTGACATCGAAAAATGAAAACACCGCGTCCTGCAGTGTTGAGTCAATTTTAACACGATTGCGATGAAGAATGACAAGGAAAAACATTATAAGGATTAAATTTTTCTGTCAATCTCAGATATGCGTCGGATCATATGTGAAAGATCCGCCATTTTAAAATATTTAGTATGACATGTTAGTAAAGCATTTAACAACCTCTCGACCTGTCCTAACTTAACGTCTATGAAATAAAGGTGTAATAGACAGTCACGGTTTATAAGTAAACTTTTTCATTAATCACGCTCTATTACCAGGTACTATAGATATAGTTTACGTTTATAAGTAAGACGATAAGAGTCAAGCGACCACAGAACAAAAAGAATTGGTAAATTGCTTTTTAAAATTTTTAAATTTGTGAAGTTAAAAAATTGGGTTTTGAAATTCTCAATTGTTATTTTACTATTCATACTATCATACTTTTCTTGAATTATCCATTTACGTTTTTCTCAATGTTGAACAGTTTGTACATTAGATTAGCAATACAGTATTAGCGCAATAATTTTTTGCTGGTTTATTTAAAGTATAAGAATGTATAACAGTACTGTTTTATCAAGGAATAACTTGTTATATCAAGGAATAACTACCTCGAAATCTAGGCAGAAAATATCATATTTTCCATTGTTGCAGTAGTATATTAAAATTCATGTTAGCAAAATGTCTTAAATAGTATTTTTAAATAAATTTAGCACAGTATTTTCCCACAATTATGGTTTTATTTAAAACCAAACGTTTTCAATAAGAATAAAGACTATGCTAAAGCATTATCAAAGTTGACAAGAAACTATGAGATAGTTCAATACAAAAATTACAGACAAATACCCCTAAATGCTTACAAAATTATTTAATCTTTATAGATTTACTATAATATAACTTTCATTGGTCAGTTATAAACAGTGGCTACTTTTGGGCACCATTTAATGTGATAAAAGTCTTGTGTTACATAGAATATGACAAATGAGAAACATATCCATGAAATCCGTGAAAAAAGCAAGCGAGTATGCTTATTTGTGATTCATAAAAATGACGTTATATAATGTTATCACAATATGTACCGAATTTCTGGCTGTTGTACTGTCGTGCAAAATGCAATATGAAAATATTAAATACATCCATCTGAGCTCCTTTGAAATATAAACAAACCGGTCAATAATTGAACACCATTCAAAATACTAGCACACTAGACTTGACTCAAAATTTAAATAAAGCTCATTAGGTCTAGTTTGATTAAACATTTTTTAAAAATATTTTTGACAATTCTGAAGAATTATTCATATTAATTTGCTTTTAAGTTTGACAATTGTACTTGTATCAAAGTGGACTAATAATTGATAGTATTTTAAACACATTGATATTTAATATGTGTTTTTTGGCAGCTTCAGTCCAAAGATATAATCAATGTTTTTTATTACAATGAGAATAAAAACTACATTTCTATATAATATTGTAACACAAAACTTTGCCGAAAGCTCTTTATGTCATTGTATATTATGCAAACCTTAATAGTGAAAAAGATCCTTTTTTTTCTATATTCACTCTTCAAAAACCTACCAATCTACGCTACCTACCCTGATATATGACTCTCAATCCAATAATAATCACAGATAACCTTCACTTTTGCATGTGTTTATAGAATGATCTCCCTGTTGAAATTGATTCCTACACAAGTCAATAAAAATGAACAACAGATTTGACTCTGTCCTCTACTAAGCTCTAGTCAATGGAATATTAAATATTTCATTGGAAATATAAATGTATTTTATAATATAATAATATAGGTACAACAGATTCAATATATATATATATATATATATATATATATATATATATATATATATATATATATATATATATATATATATATATATATATATATATATATATATATATATATATATATATATATATATATATATAAATTCTTTCCTTAAATTATCAACATTTAACAAATATAACACATAGTTTTACTATTAACAATAATACATAAATATATTTATTTCACTTACAGTGAATATGGTTGTTGTGTAATATATAATATGTTACGTTTTTGATACTTGGAACTTAACATTTCAAAATACTCAAAATAATGGTTAGTTAAAAGAATCAAATAATTCAAAATGAAGTATCAAGTCCTAGTATATCAAATAATTTAGTAACTCAAAGTATTGAAATGTCTACTAAGGGGGGGGGACATGTATACCCGCTAAACTCATCAGTATGTGGCATTCATTATATGTGAAATAACACACAAATACTTTTCCCACTGATGGAAATAAATTTGATACAATGCAGTACTAGTATGTTTAATATGAATCTCAGTTCATTGGGGTTCATCGGGCGGTGGCCCTCCACCCCCTCCCTCTCCCGATCCCCTCTGCTCCTTGTCCCTGCACAATCGGTGAGCTTTACACTTGTCGTGATGGTTGACTATCTCCAGACGGAAGTTGCCGTTTCCTTCCACGAAAGAAGTGCGGATGTCGGGTAGTTCATGAGACCATCGTCGGCAGTACGTACAGAACATTATGTTCTGGCGCTCGTCATACTGCAGCCAGGCAAACTGTTCGAGCCAATTGGTTCGAAAGCGTCCGCCTTTTCGGGTTGTAGGTAGCGGTCGAGGGTTGGGAGAGGTGGCTGCGACTGAGGGAGGTTGGATAACGGACTCCTGTCGAGGACTTTCTTTGTGTTTGGTGGTCCTTCTTCCCGTGTCGGTGCAGTAGTTGAGGGGAGGAGGATCCGGACCTTTTCCTTGAAGGAGGTAGCGCTGCAGCGTGCTGGGGCTCTCCCCTTGGGTCGTCGTATTAACCTTCGCCCAATCGATCGTCTGTCAACAGAGAAGGAAAGGATTTCCATTTTATACCCGTTTTTTTCAAAACCGATCCAACAATATGACACGATTTCTCACCAGTGTGAAAGATCGTGACAATTTCATTTAAATTTAGAATTTAAAACTGACAAGGCAGATCCCTTCCTTCCTGTAGACGATTATTGGCAAATTATTAAAACAATTTTCATAAAACATTGTTATTTTATTTTTACAAGAATACAAAGAAGAAAAAGATCCATCCCTGCAGTAAAGGAAAAATCAAAACAAATCACATTTGGAAAAAAATACAAAAGTGAAAAGTATATTAAATATCCATGGCCAATCAAACTTATATGTAATCAATATTTGTGTTTAACAAGTATTGGTTTTTCCTTTCAAATACAGAAGTTGGATCCTTTACAAAAAATATCAAGAGCATAGAAAACAATCTTAAATCATAAAATAGACAAAATACCTACTTCATTTTAATAAATTAATACTTTATCTTGTATATGTCTAATAACCTATGGAAACAATAATTAATCACAATCTTCTAAGGACTTACATAGAGATGTATTTTTTTTTTATTTTTGGTCTGAAATAATATATTGTAAAATAATTCTAGGCACCTATACATGATAAAATGGATAAGTTCTTATAATAACCATAGTTCGAAAATAAATAAATACATATTTACTAATAAAACAAGTCTGCATGCATTTAAAATTTGCTCATAGAAAAATAAGTTGTTTTCACAGTAGCTTCCTTGAAGATATAAGTGATTTAAATGTGGGGTCAAATAATATTATGTAATATACATTTGATTTTTAAAAAAGAAAAATGTTTTAACTTAAAGTTTAATATAACTGTAGTATTAAAACGTTTTTCCACTATTTCATCTCCCTGAAAGAACATGTAACACACTAATGATGTTCTTTTGTGATTTTAGTTTTATTAGCTATCAAGAACATGGATAAGAAAAGTTAGTGCTTTGAAAAAGGTTCAATTTAAATGCACACGAAAAACGTGTGAATTAAATTTTATTTACAATTTTGACCGCTTCTAATTTGGAAGGACATGATTTATTTTACTTAAATTGTGTTAAAATGGCATTGAATATTTGGATATGAGAAATGAAAAACAGCGTTGGCAAATGTAATTGGTTCAATATAAATATGAAACTTTGTAACTTTTACATTTACACACAGTTCAAGGCACACTTTTTTTACAGAATAGAGTAGTTTAGATATTATCAAATGGATTTATCCAAGTAGCCTCTCCAAACAGTGTGCGATAAATAGATTTAATATTACTACTAGACTATTAATCACTATTAATATTCATGTTGTTAAATATTTCAACGCACAGAATTAACAGTTGTTTATAATATGTCATAGAAATAGAAAGAACACAAAAAGCAAAGACAATTTCAATTTTAACTAAAATGACCAATGTGATCACATTAGATTTAACTGCCTCATTGAAATCTTGGAGCATGTTCAGAATTGGGCCCATTATTATAATTTTCTGGTTAATTTCGGACTAATCTTGAAAATATACACAACATCCAAAGTAATTATTGGTGAAAATCATACATTGTTTAATTTAGCCAGATGACTAGTCATAAGCGCTGTAGGTGCCTAATTCTCCTGCTTTAGTATTCAGTTTTTTTGCAATACATCCTCATATATTCCCTAAATTGAGGTATGTGTGGGATAGATGCAATCCTTCTTCTTCTGGATTATAGCCGCTCTGCCGCTGACCCATCCTGCTTTGTCTTTATTGAAATGGAACATCATCTTTTTTAAGAATCTGTCGGTGAAAATCCATCAAACAAAACAAAAAAAAATTAACAAATGATATAATATCTTACCATATGCATCTCTGGGGTTGTGAGGTGATATCCCGTGTCTTGTGCCTCTTGCTTTAGCTGCAGATGGTGTGGTAGGGGCGGGGGTGCTGAGTGTGCAGGGGGAGGGGGGGTGGAG
This sequence comes from Molanna angustata, assembly GCA_963576475.1. Taxonomy (NCBI): domain Eukaryota; kingdom Metazoa; phylum Arthropoda; class Insecta; order Trichoptera; family Molannidae; genus Molanna; species Molanna angustata. Next base: position 19,512,645 of record OY754976.1, on the reverse strand, counting down.
CGCTGCTGTTGCTGCTGCTCATCTTCCTGCCCCCCTCCACCTCCCCCACACAACTGCAGCTGTTGTTTACACACCAGGGACAGGGACGAGGGACTGCCTTTATATACTAATGAAGATATCTGAGGAGAAAAAAAATATTTCATGCTAATACATTGATGTGTAAAAGCAAAAAAACTTAAATGTAAAATAACTTAAGGCCCTTATCACCTTATAATGTATGAAACACAAATAAATATGGTATATCACTAGATATATAATATAAAATATTTTTTCGTGAAGAAAAGGTAACTTAGAGGTTTTCTTTTTCTTGGTTAGCAAGAATAGTTATTAAAAAAATCAAAAAGTAAAAAAATTAGTCGGAAGATTTTCATATTCTCTTTCAATTGAAGTAAAAATCTACTTCCAGGATCCTCTTTTTAAAAAGGATCCTGGAAGGGCACCCAGGTGGAAGAAAGAAGATGGGGAGGCCAAGGCTACGGTGGGAAGACGAAGACAGGCAACAAATTGGAAGGCCGAGGCGGGAGACACGAGAGGTTGGAGACGAAAACTCATGGAGGCCAAGGCTTGATATGGGCCGTAGAGCCATCGAAGAAGAGAAGAAGAAAAATCTACTTCATAGACCTTGTAGTTTTTTGTTATTTAAAATAAAATGCTTTATTAAATTTACAAGAAAAGTATAAAACAGAATAAAGATGTAAAAATAAACTGTTCTTTATTTCAAAGACGTATCTTTTGAGGGTTAAGGGCAAAAGATTTTCAAAATTAACTATTTAGCCAACTATAGACTGTTAAATATAGATATTCAGGGACCAGTAGGATTGATGATAGGAACCTCCACTAAGCCTAATCATTTGATATGTTATCACAATGAAATAATCTTTTGTTATTACAGCGAAAATATAAGATATGTACATATATTATTATATTATTAGAACAAAATAGATAATTAATATCAAATTTCACTAAAAGTCATCGATACCTGAGTTTTAAATAGCAACAAGTCGAAAATGGCATTTTTTCCTTCTAATAATTACTATGTTGTTTCCTTTGTATAATTAAGAAACTTGTTTTATCCGTTAGAATAAAAAGAAAAATTCTTCTTCTCACCATTTTCTAGGGATGTCTCCTTTTGTTAATCATACAGTATTTTATTTTCTGATTTCTGTAGTAACACTAACCCAAAATGATTTTCTGAATTGGTTGCCTTTGAAAACTGTTATCAATATATAGTATTGAATAATATTGATCAACGCTTATAATGATTATAAATTTGTCAAAATTATCAAAATTATCAAAATTCTATTTCATTTTATTAACTTTAAACTATATACAATACAAGAAATATAGGGTATAAATGGATTCTCAATAAAAATAAAGAATTCGTGTCACATACATACATACACACACACACACACACACACACACACACAAAGACACATAGAGGTATTTTAATTAGCATAAATTTAGCAAAGCTAAAACTAGGACATGGCTGAGGGCAGATTAGTCTTGCCTAACTGGTATTACAACATTTTGGCTAAAATTAGATTACATTATCTGTAACAAATATAAAAAAGCTATACATAGAATTTCTTAGAAATTGATGCTACACCGATTAAAATGATATCAAAGGTTCGTATTAAAAAATAAAATAAACCAATCTGGTATCTTTGTACAATGTCTGAATGAAATAAAAATAATGAAACTCAAAGCGTGTAATTCAGTAAATGTTTCTATAAATAACTTTGCTGAAGGCTTCATTATAGCAATTTATTTTTATTTAAACTTGAATGATATGAATTTATATGAGCATATAAATTGAGCATATAATTTATATGAGCATATAAATATGAGCATCAAAACATGAATAATATGAATTTCAATTCCAGATGCAGACATAGTAAACCATAAAGTGGTTTTGTGTGGGTAATGCTGGGTATAAGATTTTAAATGTACAGGATTTCACCACTCCACTAGATCACATGTATTCCAATATGGATGATACCAAGAATAACAAAAACAGAATTTTGACTGTTTAAAAACAGTTAATTTGTCTGGCGGGTATTGAAAAAAGTGCTGAATTATATTATCTATATAAAGCATCTCATTACTAATCCAACTGTTGATTTGTTCAATAGAATTCATTTCTCTTACCCCCACTTTCACCAAGGTTCCTTAGCGCTAAAATCAATTTTTTGATGCACTTAGCGTAAAATTTCGTTTCTCCAAACAAACTTACTACCGTTAAGTGACGCCGGCGACTCAACTCTTAAGTGACGGTCTATTGTGGATCAAGTCATTCATCAACGTATTTTGTAACTAAAATTATTACATTTTAGCGCTTGTTATATTTTATATTATATTTCTATATTATCCAGATATATTATTATCACGAAAGATCTGGTTTGAGAAAATAGTTGAATTAGCCGATGAAATAGACAAGAACGCTTACCCAGGTGAAATGAACGAAAGAATTTATTCATGATGTCAAAACATTGCTTTTTGTATTTGTTAAATAAAATTGAATTTCATTTAAAACAGCATAATAGATGTCAACGAAAACAATAATGGCAGTATGCACAATAACACAGGTAGCAGGGGTAGAATATCAGGTACGCGATATGTTTGTAAACATGGTTTCAGGTATACAGCGCCCGCGGCCATTCACGACACTAATGCGAATATACCTACTGATGAGATCAAAGTAATACTTTTTTTCAAACAATTTCAAAACTTGTAAAAATTGTGAACTACACACTGTAATAATATTTGATTGTTATTTTAATAAAGGAAACAAGATAAATAATGTGTTCTTTTTTTTTAAATATTTCTATATAATTAAACTTGAGTTCGTATTCCTTTACACCGGAAATTTAAGGAGAGTTGAGCCTAGGGCTCAATTAAGAATGTTGGTTTTTAGTTGGTGAAATACAAATTCACTGAGCGATGTACTCAAGGATTTGAGCTCCGAGCAGGTAGTTAGTTGATGATCCATTTGATGTTCCTTGGTGAACACGGCCATTAATGAATCAAGAGTATTAAACTAAGTCCCATGTGAGAGAATTGTATGGAGTAGTAGACTGTTTTGCATGGTTTTTCCGACTTTGAAGTCAAAAAACACCAACTTAAAGGCTTTACAGCAATATATGTTATGTATGGGTAATGGATTAACTCAGAATCCGTACTAGAACATTTAGTGTGTATGTGTGTATCCATCCCCTCATTATAATTTTTGATCCGCTTGATGCACAGAGCTAAATTTCCGAATATATAGAAAATTTTAAGCCTGCATAACTTTTATATACTCATAATTAAGAATTTTTTGTTCAGTCAGATGTTATCAACAAGTGAATTTTTATATTTCTACATATCTCAAAAACAATAATAGGCTAAATATGAAAAAATACAATATCTCAAAATTCCTTTTATGAAAAAGTACCAGGGTTTCTCAAACTTTTTTTTATAAAGAAACATTTTTATGACAAATTTGTTTGACTGCCTATATTTCCAAAATTTTTAATAACATCGAAAAATGCCTAATTATCACAATTAGATCATTTAATTTTCTGTACTAAATATATACATTTTAGCAGTACCTACAACTCAAACTTATTTTAACAATTTTTGTAAAAATAGAATTAGTGACTAGATGGTTTCATAGAATTTGTATGGCAGAATACACAATATCTGTGGGGACTCTCAATAGTTAGATACTCAATCTTCATATATACATACATAACATCAAGCTGTTTACTTATTCGAGGTAAGAAAAAGGACTGACATCCACACTGTCCTACCCTGACATATATGTTTTGTACAGAAAAAAAAATTAAATATTCAATAATTTGGATTTAAGGGTTTATAGTTTGGTACTTATTTTTCAACTATACATACTATCGCCATCGACATTTGTATCTCATGTGCTACATGCAACTAGTCTATAAAAATCCGTGGTATTGTCTTTTTAATGTTCACTTCTTCGATAGATTAACTTGTAAATTATTGAAAAAATGAAAGCAAAGATGTACCTATAGCAAATTTGAACTTTGGACTGCTGCGGATGCGGAGAGATATAAACAATTTCACGACCGAAGACACCCATCACCTGCACCACCACCACCATCAGTCAGTTACATATGTCGCGTCTCAAGTCTAGAAATAGTTTTATTAAAACTACCTCCCCTGTTGAGACCTCACAGCAACCGAGAGAAGAACTATGGAAACTGGATTTTGGAACGATGTCACAGACTAACTTACAAGAGGATACACGATTGGGCGAACAGCTCCCATACTCTATGTGGACTACCCACAATAGGCTTAGAGCTGGTGTCACTCAATGCAAGAAGAACCTCAAGAGGTGGGGGTACCTGCCTGCATATGACGATGTTAATTGTGATTGTGGCGAAACCCAGGATGACAGCCACCTACTGATGTGTCCACTGATGAGGGGAGGCTGTACACCTAGGGACCTGACTATGGCTAATGACAAAGGGATAAAAGTCGCGGCTTACTGGAGTGGCAGAAATTAGCCCAGACACGGAAAGTAAGTAACATCATTTTCACTTATATAGATCTTTGTTGTACATAATATGAATATATAAATTGAACAATAAATAATGCGACACCCACACATTCTTGAACCCACATACTTTTACAGATCAATGAACTTTCATAATTATAATAGCTAGAAATTTGGGCGAAATGATAATATAAAATATTAAGGTAAGTATGTATGTACTTAGACGTAATTATGTATGTAACTGTACCAACTAGGCTTAATTTTCACTAGATAAAAATAGTGTGAAATGTAGTTCACTCAAATATCAGAATTTATGGAAGGAAATTTCATCATTTAATCGGAAAAGTAAATTTTCCCAAGATTGAAGTGCCATTCAAAACACAACAGAAAGTAGTCACAATGTACCCATTAATACATATATTAATTTCATGAATTCACATATTTGTTTTTGTCACATGCAATTGAGTGAAAAAAAAGTTAAATAAGTTATTTAACATTTACCTACATGTATGCTCATGCTAGGATCTCAATGTTAAAATAATCTACCTACTTAAAATCACATTATGTAAACTAATCCTAAACAATGTAATATAATAAACCAACAGCATTTCCATAAATTCACCCACAATATAATTGACTACAAAGATGACACGATTGCTTTTTTAGGAAGAATATACATTATACATGTATATATTTTGATACTGTCCAGACTCACATTAAATAATATCCTATTACATCATTACAATAAACATAAGATACACTATTAAAACCAGTTTCATTTGGAATAAAAAATAATCAAAAGGAAGATTAAGAAATGCATTCTTTTTCACTAAATTTCTTTGAGCAGAAATACACAACAGTTGGCTCAATTGAAAATAACTCTTACAAACTAATAAACAAATTAATAATACATACTTCTCAATCAAATACCTAGGTATAGTGAAAATAAAAATTAAGATTTGCATACATTAATTCGCATGAATTAATTCAATCACAGAAGTTTACATGTATGAGATGATGCATGAATGTAGATAGAGATGTGGCTTTTGATTCTCACTGCCTACCCCAATAAGGACATTGTGTGATTAGTGTGTATGTACATAGATCAGTCCACGTCAAAACATCCATTTGTGTCACCCATGGAGTTTGTTGATATATATTATTTTATTTTTTTCTCTTTGACATCCTAATAACAATTCAAAATATTATTTCGATATTTGGTCTACTTTGTGAAATATAATTTTAAGAAATTTTGAAATTTATTTGTTGAAAAATGACCCGAGGGCTGTTTCCGAGGCCTTAAATTTTTGTGACACTATGTATAGTATAAACACATAACAACCATTTCAATTTTTAATGTATCTCACATCACAACCGTTTCAATTTTCAATTTATCTCACATCACAACCATTTAAATATTTAATGTATCTCACATCACAACCATTTCAATATTTAATGTATCTCACATCACAACCATTTCAATATTTAATGTATCTCACATCACAACCATTTCAATATTAAATGTATCTCACATCACAACTTTTTCGATTTGATTAAACAGGAATAATTCATTGTTTTCTTACCAGCAGTGAATAAATGTAACATGAAATCAAAGACGAGCTAATTAAGTTACAACTACGTATGCTATTCTTATTTATTATTTTGTTAAAATTTTATTTTTCTACGTAGTCCATTATCTTAAATGAAAAAGATTTTTTTTTTTTTAATTTATTTGAAAAAATGGGCAACGTACAATAATATTTTTTTAAACAAATATAAAAGATAAGAATAGCAACATAAGTAATTGTAACTTAATCAGCCCGCCTTTGATTTCATGGTGCATTGTAACAAAAAAAAATTATTATTCACTATTGGTAACAAAAAAAATTATTATTCCTGTCTGACGTGGCTCCTGAAAAGAGTCCTGGACATACAGAATATGTCCACGGACCTGATCTTTTCCAAATTATTATACGTGGTAAGGCATCGGTACAATGGCGAATTTTGAGCGGCATTAGTGTTTTTTTGTCTAAAAAGAACGTTGAGGTGTGTCTTGTTCGTCTGTTTGGTATGTTGAAGTTAATAATTTTCAGAAGGTCTGTACAGTCAATATTGAAGTTTATTATGTCATAAAGGTACATTAAGTCTGAGGTCCTTCGTCTTGTCTGTAAAGTCTGCAATTCATGTTTGTAGTTATTACCAAATTTGTACTTCATATGTTTCAAAAATATTTGTTGTATTCGTTCTATACTGTTAATGTAAATATTATATTGTGGATTCCAGATGACTGATGCATGCTCCAATTGACTTCTAACAATTGTGTTATATAGTAAGATAAATGTTTTCACTTGTGTGAATGGTTTGCATACTCTCATCAGGAATCCCAACATTTTATAAGCTTTCAGTGTAATTGTATCAATGTGTTTGTCAAATAAAAGTTTACTGTCCAGTTGTATACCTAAGTCTCTACAGTCTGATTTCTTATCAATTTCTTATATAAAAATAAAATAAGGTTATTTGGGGTACGCACAAAAAAAATAATGATGTATTGCAAAACACTACATAGATGGATAATGGGATGTTTTCACAAAAAAAATATTTCTAAAAATTAGAATCATAGCAGTTGTTTTAATAATATAAAAATTAAATGAGACATAATTGTTTTAATTTTCAATATCTTGGACGCCCGTTAAAATGCACCATTTTGCATTTCTGCAGATTTCTGTATTGTAACATTGTAGAGTCCCTACACATTGAACATTTGTGATGGACTATGCGTCATTCTGCATGTTTATTTATTATTGACATAAAATGATGCTACCATCATGGCATCGATTTTTGACAGGTTATCAGACTGTCCTTTTATGCAAATCCTTGCTCCGTCGTGATTTAAATTATATGAAGAATCATTTTCATTACACCAACACAAAATCACCGAATAACACTGTTATTAACGAAATATATGTCATATAAAATATTGCGCACCAAAGTACCGTGTTTGTTTACAAAACTGTATGAAGTATAAAGCAGTACTAAGGAAGGTTATTTTTTGCAGACACTATGGTGTCATACAGCGACCAATCGTGTGGTGTTTAAAAGTAGTCCCAAAGATTTTTAAAATTAAAACTATTGATGAGAATGTTTATTTATTGAATATTGTGGATACTATTGGTCATCGATTTCAGAATATTTATCTTTATAAACATTAAAGGTATGTACATTTTTAATTAAATTCCCCAGATGAAAGTACCCGATCATTTAATTTTGAAAATTCTTATATTTTTAAAAAACATATTTAACCCTTTGAACGCGTTAAGCAAAAAATAAAATTTGATCTGAAAAATGCAAATTTTCAATAAAAAATAAAGTATTCTATAAAATTACAATAATTTTTTTTTTAATCAATATCTTGATTTAATTCACCAAAAAATAGTTGTCACATTATATTTTGGGGGAGGGATGCTCAAAAAGTTAAATTTAAATATATTTTTTTTTCGCATCCAAAAGTTAAACGTCACATTTAAAAAGGTCACGTTTTTTACAAACCATGGACTAAAGTCGATTTACGCGTCGAAAGGGGAAAAAAATTTGGGCGACTTTAGTCGATTTACGCATTCAAAGGGTTAATAACAAGGATCAATTAAGGTTGTCTAGGTAAGGTTGTAAAAGATTTTTCTATTTTCTTTATCTGCATATTGGATTCGTCGAGAACAGATAAGTGTGTGTGTGTATAAGTTAAATTAGAAGATTAAAGATATTGATATGAAATAAATCTATAATATTCATGCAGATGAATATTTAATTTTCTTCCTTATTAGTAAAATCTCTCTTAGAATGGAATCGACGACCTCACAATACAATCTAAAATCAAGTGACCTTTCTATAGAATCAATTTGTATGATAAACAGTCCGTAAACATTATTTATTTTGGCTGCATAATATTTCCAGCCTAAAACAGATTAAGACATAAATAATAACCTGTATTGATAGTTGTGATAAATTTTATAACTTATTACAGGTAAACCCCCCCCCCCCGTTCATTGCAACTCCCGGAGTGTGGATTCATTATAAAGTGGTATCAATATATAAAAAGTTTTTTCTTCGTGACACTTGTCGACTTCGACATATTCCAGGCATCGTCATGAGTGATTGCACTTGAAAGTTATATATTTTTTTTCTCATTTGCATAATGTAAATTCGCAGGCGTGAGTCATAGAAAATTTAATAGCCGTACTTTACTACAGTCAGCAAATTGTGTGCGAAAAATGTGTAGGGTAGCGAATGCTATGAGCGGAGACTATTCACATATTCTTCATGCTGTTTTTCGATTTTTGTCCCGCACCAAAGGGTCTAGGATCACAAACGTAGCATTCTTTTTTGTTTTCTATTATTTTGTTTGCGCAGCGAATTCAAGGATAAACAAAACACTTTTTCTATATCGCACCAGTGTATAGTACATTTGACATCTCGGAACCTGTTCTCGTGCGAAAATTCAACATCAAAATAATGGAAGAGGTTCTTTTTGATAGACTGATAAAAGAGGAGAATGAAAAGTAGATGTTGGCAGAGTATACAGCCCAAGGACAAGAAGAGCCGAACCATATGCCAATACAGGCAGTAAGTTGGGACAGTGCCAGAAAGAAGATTAATTTTTAGTAAGTAAAATGTACCATTACTAGAAAATATGAAATGCACAAAACCAGGTGTAGTTTAAATTAAAATGATAGTGAAATAATTAAATATTGTTTTATTATTTGTCAATAAAAAATGTTTTTTGATAATTGGTAGAGCAGAAAGAAAAAAATAATAATAATTCAGCACATACCTGTGAGTCATAATGCCTCTGTAATGGCTTGTGGTCTGGCATGAGGAGGGCGGGTGGTGGGGGTGGCAGATGATGGTGGGGGGGCGTAGGCCTGGGGCTCTCGGCCCCTCCCCCACCCCCTCCCCCTCCCGCGCTGCTGTTCTTGCGCCTCCTCTTCTCGGGGACAAACAGCCCCCGATCCTCGCCCGCCCGACTACTGGAAGAACTGAGATTTTCCGCAGTCGGAGTGTGAGGGGTGCTTCTCTCTTCCAACTGTAACAAACAGGGCAGGATTTATTATAACCATATTGTGATCTACAAAAAACAATGCATAAAGAATATAAATATGATTATAACCATGATGGCTCTGAGTGGGATACAGAGTGAACAACGTCAAACTGGGAGACCCCCAAAACAAGGGCATAAATGCTTGCATTTTTCTCTTGAAGGATTTTTTTTCTATAATCTCAATTGTAATCTTACATTATTTATAATTTTCTATTTTATACAAATTATTTTGTTTCTGTATACTGCGACTTGGTGTTTGGTCTTTAACTAAAATCAATTATTCAATTCTTTGTTAAGTCAATTCTTGGACAATTTACTTTTTTATACGCCTCAATGGGAATGAACCAACATTGAAAGTATAAAGATACGTCATCTTCATTTACGAACTACATATTTTTTTCATTCCAATTCACTTTTGGGTTTAGGTTCCAGGTCAGCTTTAATTGACTAAATATTTTCATTTACTTTTTTTTTTCATTAATGAACATAGAAGATGGACATAGAGGTGGGGCCCAGAAGACTAGGTAGACCATTGTCCACTTGGATGTTCCCAATAACCAGAGATCTCAAAGAAGAAACGGAGGTTCAGAGGAGGATGGAAACTAGGAGAGCTGACCTTAAGTAAAAGGGTCAAAGACAAAGAATGAAAAAAAAAAATGTTTTATTTTATATAAAAACCTTATTTGTGAAAATATATCATATTTTACATTATGGAGAAACAGACCCAAGGCATCCTCTGTTTGGTCACATACGGAAAAGTTTCCCGACTACAATATCCCCCCTTCAGATGCCGCCTGAAAGGGCAAGGCAAGAACACTGGATTGAAGAGTACAGTGGAGGTTGAAACGAGCTGTGGGACCGGGACACCATCTACCCTACCGCACATGGAAGACACTGAATAGACTCCGTGTAGGTGTCACAAGGTGTAAAATGAAGTTGTATAGGTGGGGATAGGTCGAGAAGAGGATGTAAATATGTAGTAATAAGAAATCTGTACAAACCTTTGAATTAAATGCATTATTTTCTGTGAGTCCTCTAACTTGTAAACTTTCAGCGGTTTTCAGGAACATTGGCAACATATTTTGACCGACATTAACCTCTCCCTGTAACAAAATAGAAAACATTTTTTAAGTCATCATTATAAAATTAACAAATATAATATATGCAGCCTTATTATTGACACTCAATTCCAATCTATGCTTAGAATCTACAAACTTGCTGCCTTATTATCCATTATAAACGTAGGTCATAAGCATAGATTCGAGAGTAAGTTGATGATTGGAAGCGTAAAGATTGTACAAACAAGAAAAATACACTATAATCAATGAATACAAAACTATTCATTATTCAAATGTATGGATATAAACAAAACAAAGCATTGAATGTCTAGCAATATACCAATATAAGAGATGGGTGGTGGCAGAGTGATTAGTACGCTGGGTTTATGATCAAGAGGTCGGGAGTTTGAATCCTGCTATGACCAAATTTTGTTCACCTGTAGCACAAGCATTTATGTTTAATTTAGGGAATTGATGAGGATGTATATTATGTACTTGTTACTACAAGGACATATTCATTCTTTTAAAAAATTATATAATATATACATTTTTTGTATTTACCCCATTTGGGACATAGAATGCTAATAGTACATAAGTTGAATATTTTATGGATAGGTACGTATGTACATCTTACATACATAACATAACAGTATTGAGATAATAAAATAGAATCACAGCATATTATTCCAAAATAATTAGGTATATCATTTAAATTGAGATTTATCGTGGAAATACAATTAAAACTTTTAAGTACATATTTTGTAGATTTGAAAATTAATATATTTTTATCAAATTAACCTTCTGTGACTTAATTCTGACATAGGGTCAAAAGATATATTCAACAAAAAAAAAATCAGAATAAAATCATTTCCAGGATTGTATTTACGTTTTTTTTTTTAATTACCAATATTAAAAAATATATAAACAAAAATAAATCAAGCATAAGAAGTATATTACCATTTTTACAAATTGATAATACCGATAATAATTATTACATCAATGTTTACAAATACTTAAAAATAATTTGGCCATATCGAGAATAGGCAAAGAAATTAAGTAACATCAAGGCAAAAAATATCTTAATGAATTTTGATCTGTCATGAATTTGTAAAATAAATTACATTCTATAGATGTTAAGTAAGATCAAATATAGCTGAATATCCTATAATTAATTACACTCTTAGATATAATTTATTTTAGTAATGAAAGTTCAAAATTATATAGATTTTAAGAAAAATAAAATTTGGCTAATATATCGCAATTTCCAAGAAAAACTACTTTTAGAGAATTTTTAAGGATAAAATACATGTAGATTTGCTGAACAAATTCTCAAGAACAGAGAACCTACACAAAAAATACATGAGGAAAGAAATTTACAGTTTCATTTCTGCGATTGATGCATACTATAGACCTATATAACCTCTGTGTGTTGACAGGTAAAAGAAAATTAAAAACATTTTGCACTGTGTTTTCACAAAATAAATACTACACTAAATAATTCCTTACTATGAAATAGGCCATATCTGGATTGAAACCTAGATCCATCATTTCACAATCTAATGCACTAATTGCTAAGCCCATTGAGCTATCTTTTTTACACAATGAACATGTAATAAGAGATAAATAACACTTTCGTTGAGAAATAATAGTTTTGATGTATTAATCACACACAACATATAGTCAGATATAGAGAGATCTGAGATTTCTTGAATTTCTAATATTAATATGTTTTGTTCCAACCACAATACCTACCATAAATTATTGTATGTACATACTTGGAAGGAAGAATTACTACTGTAAATATAGGTAGCTACAAAATAACAGCTGATTTACAACTTTTTTACTCATAATTATTCTTTATTCTATTCTCTTATTATCAAGTAGTATTTCTTTGGCCAGTACCTATCAATGTTTTATTTTAGTTTTAGAAAACATTATACTAAGCTTATTAAGCTTCTAAAAATAGAGGTGCGGTTTTGCAAAGACCCTATATAAAAATATTACTAAAATATCAAGAATACTACACAAAATGTCCCAAAGTGCTTCTTCGGGTAACTAACAAATACTATGAAAAATTTCAAATACAATTTTGGAGACTAATTACGTTTATAGCAGTGAAAAACATACGTCAGTAATCAGACAGCCGACTGATCTAAGAAGGCCGACAACAATAACATTATATTCACAGTTTCGATACTTGAAAAGGTATAAAACGATTCTCAGTGTTGTTTAATGGACCCCATAAATAAATAAAAAATAAGGGTACACAAGATGTGACGTAAAGTACAAAAATGAGGGCACACAAGATGTGACGTAAAGTACAAAAATGAGGGTACACAAGATGTGACGTAGTTGTTTAATGGACCCCATAAATAAATAAAAAATAAGGGTACACAAGATGTGACGTAAAGTACAAAAATGAGGGTACACAAGATGTGACGTAAAGTACAAAAATGAGGGTACACAAGATGTGACGTAGTTGTTTAATGGACCCCATAAATAAATAAAAAATAAGGGTACACAAGATGTGACGTAAAGTACAAAAATGAGGGTACACAAGATGTGACGTAAAGTACAAAAATGAGGGTACACAAGATGTGACGTAAAGTACAAAAATGAGGGTACACAAGATGTGACGTAAAGTACAAAATGAGGGTACACAAGATGCGACGTAAAGTACAAAAATGAGGGTACACAAGATGTGACGTAAAGTACAAAAATGAGGGTACACAAGATGTGACGTAAAGTACAAAAATGAGGGTACACAAGATGTGACGTAAAGTACAAAAATGAGGGTACACAAGATGCGACGTAAAGTACAAAAATGAGGGTACACAAGATGTGACGTAAAGTACAAAAAGCATCCAGAATGGAGGCTAGTCATTTTCACTACGAGTACTTTCAAGTACAAAAATAATTAAGTAATACTGAAAACAAAAATATATTGCCTGTAATCAAATTAAAATAACATTGGGGGCTATCTAAAGGTCACAGAGAGAGAGAGAAAAAGATTGCCCTGTGTATTAAAAATATAAAATAATTTTATGACGACCCTTAACCAAAGATATGTTAACACTGATTGCCGCCCGGTCGACTATCTATCACACGTTGTTATTTTTCTAAATAAAATATAATTATTATCCGATAAGCGAAAAGAATGACAAACGTAAGTAGTGTAGTATAACCAAACACACAGCCAAACTGGTACAAGCTCTAACTTAAATATTTACTTTTAATTACATGTAACAGCTGAATATAGCCAGAATAATAATGACATGGTTCAATATGAATAAAATATTATTTGTTAATAATTAATATATATATATATATTGTAACAATCATGTTTAGCATAAACATGTATGAGTCGAAAATACAAGAGCAAAATAAAATCTCACACAGTTCAGCAATGAGGTTCACCAACCCATTCTGAATATAGCACCTTTCTAGGTGAGATGAGGCTGGTGTGTGGACATATATGCATGTGTCGAGCTTCCTTTTATAAGGTAATGCACATGGTAATCATATCGCGGGCATCAAGCCAGAAGGGCGTACAAACTAAATGACTACCTACTTTACAGGAGAGACAAAAATACATTTCTGTAACGGTTCAATTTATCCATGTAGTTTTTTTGAAAATTTAGAAAAAATGAAGCTTCATCGAGGAGTATTACCTAAATTTCAATAACTAGTGAATTTCTTATATATTTTGCACATACGCCATTCTGGCTCGCTAATGTTTCAATGTTGCTCGCTAATATGTTGCTTAATTATGAGACGTATTTAAACGTTTTGATAGCAGAATTGAGACAATTAGTCTAAAGCTTCTGCCATTTTTAAAGTTAGTAGGTAGGCCCTTCTGGCTTGTCGGGTTTCTATGGCATCATCAAAATTTTTGAAAGGTCCTATCATATTATTTATTTTCTTTTTTAAATCATTTTTTTCAGACATCTTTAAAAATATCTGTTTAATGTTCGGCATATGCAGATTCGTCCATCTGGTTCGATAATATTTCACAAAGATATTGGTCAAGTCTTCGGCGTATGTTCATACGCCCTTTTGGCTCGACAAATTCACACATGCCATAGCAAATTCTCAAAATTATTTTTTTTTAAATATTTTGAAAAATACACAACAGAAAGCCTAATTTTTTTTACAGATGGTGGAGGTTTTAATAAAGTATCGTTTGGCATAAAAAACAAAAAATCGTATATTTGAAGATACGCCCTTCTGGCTTGACGCCCGTGATATAAATGTACATGACCAATTCAATAACCATATTACTATAACACTTATAGTAATGTGGTTATAGTAACTATATAATATCTATAATACTACAAATACATAAGCCTAAGACTACAACAAATATTCATAAAATATAAATCTCTTCGTAAACAATTAGAAAAACTACAAAAAATTATTTGGAACAAGTCATCAATAATGAATGATCTATTTATATAACCCAAAGAAAATAGATAGACGACAGGAATGTTGAGAAAGTGGTCGTTTAGGGAACATTGAAATTATGATAAATCGCTAACCAAAAGTAGGTGAAAGTGAAAAGCAATCCAAAAAAAGGATGGTAAAACCATATTTTAATAGGGGAATAGAAAAAATTTAAGAATGTGGATAGGATTGATTATGTTGTTCAATTTTACAGGGATATAGCATAATTGAGTTTGCAAGTCTTTACTTACACATGATACAGCATTATATTTCAATAATGAATATTGATAAAAATAATGGCTCACCTTATACATAAAGTCTAGGAGGGACTTCATTTCTGAGAATCTGACGTCCTTGAGGAATATGATGGGATGAGGGTGTGAGTTTTGTAGAAATATTGTTTCAAAATACGGTGAACATGCTGACAGGATTGTTTGATGCGCCTGAAAACAAAAAGACAATACACATTTCATTACAAACAATTCAATTATCTCACAACATTATTAAACACAAATGGGACGGCTCAATATTAAGTTGACAATCTAATTATTAGTCATTGTCCCAACTTGTAAATAATTAGTAATAATACAACATTAACCTGGTGTAAATTAGCGCCGTAACAATGATACCTATCTATCTTGGGAATAATATCAAACAAGAATACGTACTTGTCAATTTTTTCATTTTTGATACAACATCTTTCCCACCTCAAATTCGAAACCACGGTCATGTCTAATTATTGAAATTAAAGTTAACAAAAATATATCAGACATATTATAATAATAATCATTTACAACAATGCAAACATTTTAAAAGACACCTATAATACATATTGTAGGAAATACAAATTAATAATAACACACTTCCTAACACCCTATTATATTAAATTCATCAATTATCTCATCTAACAATCTTCAGACAAAGCAATAATTTCAGTCGAAATATTATAAATATGAACAAGTATACAATGAGAAATTTCTCTTCATCTGAGAATTGAACCCGAAACCCCCAAAGAGCGACTGAATGTCAAATGTCAATCAATTGAAACGAAAATAAATGTTCATAAATAATACTGACACAATTAAATTTTGTAGTTCAATTTATATTCAAATGGCTTTTAATTACAAGAAAGTAAATCAATCAGCAAATCCACATTAAATAGATATACAAAAAATATTAATACAACACATTACTTTCCTTCTATCTTATATAGTTTACTTTAAAAGAGATTCAATAATGCACTAGATAGCTAGAACAGATTCAATGAAGTTCTAGACAGGTAGGAGAGATTCAAAAGTATGCATTTATAATATACAAATCTTTCAACTGTATCATTAGACGAAAATCTAGCAAAATTATATACGCAATGATAATGATTTGTTGAACAGAAAAAAATATGAACCAACTCTAATACATTGTAACTGGTGCACATTAACAAATGATGATAGCTATCGCAGACTAATTCTGCGGTTTACGTACAATCCCATATACACCAATTAACCTATTCCACCATTTTATTATACAAATTTTATATATCAGAAGCTTTTTTCAAACTAACTCCTAACAGTATTTGTGATATCGGCCAGTTCAGTGGTTCTAAATCTTAATAACAGATAAAATGAATAAAGATTGACCATAGTCAAAAATATAAAAATATTTCATTACTTATGATGTTGTGTATGGCTTCCAAGTATACTTCATTATAAAACAGATCATAATTTTATAGCAAATGGTATATTATTATTCTATCCTATAACACTTATAAAGAGAGAGATTTGAACATCATATATTTTAATATCGGCTTGAAACGAGACATGTTCCCATATATATATATATAATGTTATCTGTCGTCGCTCGTCAGTCGCCGTCAGTCGCCGCGCGCGCACGCGTTTGCGCGCCGCTCCGTAAATGTTTGGTTGCTAGTGCCGTAAAGTAGTTTTTAGTGTTTAATTATACCTAACTTTAGACTTACCTATTGACCACGTGTTCTCTAGTGTGTCACCCAAGTGTATATATCCGTGCATATTGTGCTCCTAGAAGCGCCGTAAAGTAGACTTTTACAAAAGGGTATAATTCTACCTACTCTTTGACCACGTATTCTATAGTGTGTCACCCACGTGTTGTTAGGCGTGCATGCTGTGCTCCTAGAAACGTGCCTTATAATGTAGCCATATAGTTGCTCTGGACGTGCTGGACGTGGGATCATCGTTCGCCGCACTATACACAGTGGAGACCGTCATCCTTGTACGATCTTTTGACCGACATTCTTCTCTTCTCTTCTCGCACTGTACACAGTCGTCGAGACCGTCAACCTGTACGACTCTTGGCCCACACACTTCATCTACTCCGTCATTTGAGCAATTCTGTGATGCGGCACATCGTACGCGTAAGCGACCGTTTTTGTGAACTACAACTAGGACGACATCCGCCACAGCAAATTCGTCTCCATCGTGGCTCAGGATATTTGTAGAAATGCTTGTAGACAAAAAGGACATTCTTGTTCATTTTAAGTATCTTTTTTTTTAGTGTTTTAGTGTAATGTATACTTAGTATGTAAGCAACAAAACCCCCTGGATTCCCTCGGGATACATCGATGCAGCCTGCCACTCGTCATGTAACGGTCCAGGGGGTAGGCAAAAAGAGGAGAACAGAATGCAGAATAGGAGTGTGGAATATTAGAGGTGGAATGGATAGAAAGATGAACGAAATGTGTGACGTGATGAAAGAGAAAGAGATTGATATTATGTGTGTAAGTGAAACAAAAAAGAAAGGTAAAGGGATGAACGTAAGAAACGATGGTATGATAGAGCTTTGGTCGGGTGTGAAGAGTGACGATTTTGCATGCGAGGGAGTCGGGCTGATTCTAGCGAAACGAATGGGGACATGTATGAAAGAGTACAAGCTTGAATGGTCTAGACTGATGTGGGTAAGGCTGAAGATTGGAATTACAAGCGTGTTTCTAATTATAGGATACGCACCTGTGAACTCCGATAGCGAAAGTGAAAAGGATGAATTCTGGAACACGCTGACTGAAATAATGAACATGAAAAAAGATAATGAAAGAGTGATTCTGGCTGGAGATCTTAATGGGTGGGTGGGCGTCCGTCGGAAAGATTTTGAGTCTGTCCTTGGTCCCCACGGTGATAGTAGAGTGAATGAAAATGGTAAGAGACTTCTGGAAGTCTGTACGGAAGGAAATCTATTTGTGGCGAATACTGTATTCAGCCACAAAAGAGTTCACCAGTATACATGGCAAAGAGGGAACGAAAGGTCGATAATTGATTATGTATGTGTGGACGCCGCACTGAGGAAAGCGACAGTGGATACTAGGGTGTATAGGGGCGCGGAGCTGGAAACAGACCATTACTTGGTGATATCCAAAATTGATCTGTTCACCGGTTGGCGCTCAAAAACCCACCGTAGTGATCCACCGAAGCGAACCAAAGTGGAAAGGCTGCAAGATGAGAATGTAAGAAAACAATATGTGAAAGATATCGGAAGCAAACTTCTTTTAGCTATAGACAGTAAAGGAATCATCGAAGAAGCATGGACGACCTTGAAAGAGACCGTATGTAAGACAGCAGAGAGAGTTTGTGGTGTTGCTAAAAGAGGCGGAAAGAAAGGCGACGCATGGTGGAATGAGAGAGTAAAGTTTGTTGTGGGTGAGAAGAAAAAAGCATGGATGGCATTAATAGCAGCGAAAGGATCTAACAGTGAAGAAAGAGCAAAAGAGAAGTATAAAGAATGTAAAAAAATGGTAAAAGATATTGTAAAAAGAGAAAAAGATTTTCTGAAAGAGAAAGAAAGCCTGAAAATAGCCAATGACTTTCCTGGTAACATGAAAATGTTCTGGAAAGGCGTGGCGAAAAGGAAAAATGGAAGTGTCAAAGTATCGCAAGGTATAAATGATAAAGATGGAAAATTAATTATGGATGAAGATGGCGTAAAAGAACGATGGAAAGAATACTTCAAGGAGCTGTATGATTGCGGTTTGAGTGGTGGCATGAATCAGAGAGCATGGCAAGTATACGAAGATGAAAAAGATGAAATTACGAAAGACGAAGTGTTTGAAGCAGTTAAACACGCGAAAGCGGGAAAAGCTGCTGGGTATGACAGTGTATCAGCTGAACTTATAAAGTATGGCGGCGATCAGATGTTGGAGTGGTGTCACTCTCTTTTCAACAAATGTTGGGAAGCAGGACGCACTCCTTCAGACTGGAGAAATGCAGTCGTGGTCCCCTTGTACAAAGGTAAAGGATCGAAGCTTGACTGCAAAAACTATAGAGCCATAAGTTTGCTAAGCTCAGTTGGTAAGATGTATGCAAGAATTTTGGATCAAAGAGTACGAAAGGTTACAGAAAGCAAGATATGGGATGTCCAAGGAGCGTTTGTGGGCGGCAGAGGATGTATAGACCAAATTTTTTCTCTGCGTATGGTTACAGAAAAGGTCCTGGATAAAAACCAGAAGCTTTTTTGTGCTTTTATAGACCTTGAAAAGGCCTATGATAAAGTCAACAGAGAAAAACTATGGGATATATTGTCAGTGTACGGAGTGAAGAGCAAGCTGATACGCGCAATCGCGTCATTGTATGAGAATAGCGAGGCATGTGTTCGTGTCAACGACACAGTAACGTCGTGGTTCTCTATAAATAGTGGCGTAAGACAGGGGTGCGTGTTGTCACCATGGCTCTTCAATCTGTACATTGATTTCTGCATAAGAGCCCTAAGGGATGAAAATAAGGGTCTGAAACTGAGTACTGTAACAGTGCGTGATTTGATGTATGCAGACGATAAAGTCCTGTTAGCAGAAAGCGTGGAAGAGTTACAGTATCTAGTAAGCATGGTATATGAAGGATGCATAGAGTACGGACTGAGGATGAATGCTAGCAAATCAAAGGTAATGGTCTTTGAAAAGTGTGAAAGCAGAACATCGTGTCAAATAAAAGTAGAGAATGAATGGCTTGAACAAGTCGACGAATATGTTTATCTGGGAAGCATGTTCCAACGGAATGGACGGCCTGATAAGGATATTGAAAGAAGAGTTATGGCAGGAAACAGAGTGAATGGAGCACTTAAACCAGTTATGAATGATCGTAACGTATCAAAGGAAGCTAAAGTTGCCATTCATAACGCAATTGTAGTGCCAACCTTGATGTATGCAAGTGAAACCTGGACATGGCAGAAGTCGCATGAAAGTAGAATAAATGCAGTGGAAATGAGATCGTTAAGAAGAATTTGTAATAGAACGATGTATGATAGAGTTAGAAATGAGGTCACTAGGAAAGAATGTAAGATGAAGAAAGATGTAGTAACTAGAATGAAAGTTAACACACTTAGATGGTTTGGTCACGTGGAAAGAATGAATGAAGAACGCTTGACGAAAAAAATATATAAGGCTGACAGGAATGGAAAAAGAGGTCGGGGGCGCCCAAGAAAAGGATGGCTCGACCATGTGAATGATATTCTGAAAGAAGGAAATGTTAGAAGTCTGAACAATAGAAGAACATGCATGAGACGTAGCATGAATGTTGACGAGGCGGTGAATGTATGTCAAGATAGAATAGTGTGGCGTTCTGTTCTCTCTGCCTACCCCGCGAGGGACATGGCGTGATGGTATGTATGTATGTATGTATGTTATCTGTAATTCATACTGGTTTGTGGATTAAAACTATGCGTTTTTATTTATTATTATAGATAATTTCATATTTAATGAATCATTAACTTCCACTGTGTCAAGGAAAATACTTTAAAATTATTATCTGTATACATTTGAAATTATTCTATCTATTAATTATAAAATATAGTATTCTTCATTTTGTATTTCCATTTGTCCCTATTTCTTACCTTGAAGTCATATATGGTCTATTCATAGATTGGACTAATAACAATCAATTGACCTATTTTAGTCATACAACATAAGGAATGTATAAGGATGCATCAAATTTTCAAGGTCACTACATATTTTTAAGAATATCATCCTTGCACAATAAATTATAATTTAAAGTTATAGAACCATTGAGCTCATATTATGATTAGTATGGAGTGAAGTTTGGCAGTTGGATCTATGTATGTACTTATATATGAAGTCCATATAACAGTTTTCTTCAATAACAGAACTTATGCATTTCTGCTAACAGTATTTGCCAATCAATTGATAAAACAGACAGAGAAGCATTTTAGTTCTCAATAAATTGCAAAGACTCACTCCAATGCCAACACGGATACCTCATAAATATTCAGCAATGCCCATCATCATATTAAATTACATAAAAATTATTGAATTTTTTTTCATTCAACATTACTCACACGGTTCTTTTTATTCAATTAGTGTGTTATTAATTTATAATTTACATGAATATAGTGTCCCTAATGCAATAGGCACCGAGAACCAAAAGCCACACACAGTGCAGACCCTTGTTGCTTCACACACATTCATGAACTATCATCGCATGAATGGTTTTTCAGCTTCCTTAAATTGCCTTCTCGATAATACATATATTATACCATCATACCACGTCCTCGTTATTAGTGAAGGTAGTGAGAATCGAGTGCCAAACACTTGTTTATTTGCATACGTTTATCACCTCACACACATTCATACACTTTTCATACTTGTAACATTTTCCTTTTTCACAATATTTGTCAAATAGTGATGCTAATATTTTCTTGACCAGCCCTACCTCTCATTTCTTTTCATTCCACTCTAACAATTTTCTTACTAATAAAATAAAGAATACGCACAGGAGAGAATAGAAAATAAATGAGGATGTTGCAAGCAAAACAAAAATAAATACCTTGAGATGGTTTATTCATATCAAACGAGGAGATAAAAATGATGGTGAGATAGGCAGAGAGAAAAGAATAGCTTCACCGTGTGAATAATATTTTCCCACTAAATAAGACATTAGGATGCATTACATGGCTTTTGATAAGATGACATTAATTCAATGACGCGACAATTTGTGGACCTTGTAAAGTAATTACATTCACAAACAATAATGTTATTTAATAAATGGACACCCGAAGGAGTGGATTATTTGTGGAATAGTGTAAATGAATAAATACGTCTTTCATGAAAATAATTAAGTCTATGTCAGAATTAATTACTTTGATGATGTAGATCCCCAAAAATAAAGGAGAGAGGCAAGATTGCATTTTACCACCATGGCTCTTTATCAATAACAGATCAAATAAATGCATATGCCTATGGATGCAACTCAGTTCTAAAATTTATATTTTACACTTCTCAGGCAACTAACAGGTACTATGTCAAATATTAATTTAACACGCACCCAATAACAAGTTGCCATATTCTGGAGACTTAAGATATTAATAGTATCACAGATCCAGACTGAAAACATAATTAAAAACTGCGTCCCCACCAGGAATCGAACCTGGAACCCTTGGATCAGCACTCAAATACCTAACCAACTGAGCCACAAAGGCTGACAAATTGTGCACAGATGACAAAATGCTGCAAGTGGCAATGAATAAGTGTGAGTAAAATAGAGGGAGAGTAGGAATTTGTTACACTCTGAATATAAATAATAGACAAACACGGATCAGATGAAGCATATCAAGCGATAAATATGTGAAAGGATAAAAATGTGTGACGCTTTATTCTCTTTGCCTACCCCACAAACGATCAAGCAATAGAAAGACATTTTAATATCGATATTACACAATCTGAATAAGTAAATTTTCCCTTTTTAATTTTTATTTAAATTACAAAAAAAAAATACCTAAAAAATTCGTTATATTTAATAAAAAAAATATTTAAATATGGTAGTTGAATTATGTAGATATACACCTAACTTATTCAGATATTATAAAAAAAATATAATAATAATAATAATTCATTTTTAATCCAGTTAAAAAAATCACAATAAAAATATATTTAATAAAAATGCATTCTTAACTGACACAAAGGCAACACACTCATAATAAATACACACACACAAACAGATATATATATATATAAAAAAGTGTGTGCACCAAAATAGACAAGAGTGACTATTATAATATACACATGTACATCTCTCACTCATCTGTATACATTCCATCCCACTCACTCATTCATGGTCTGGAAAGGTTAATGACACCGGGCCTGTATTGAGGTTAACACCAAAAAAAAAAATACATTTTTATTTGGGCTATCTACTTTCCTTTAGCTATGTGAGTGCACTTTTGATATTGAATACATAATTGCCGCTATTTAGTTCTTCTATTTAGCAATGGTGTGGTTCCAAATTAATAATAATAGTTTCACCAGCAGAAATAAAGCCACTTTTTACCTTATGTATTGCAATCAACACATTAATACATTATTATTTATAATAAATTGAGCTTATAGTGATACCACTAATTTGACATGTAAGTCATTTGATATCATTTTATTTTGTATCAATAATTTTTGATGCATTAAGATTTTTTTCTAACATCTATTTTCAATTCCTATTCAAAATGTACCTAATTAAGAATTGTGATAGCACTGATTTGACAATTCATTTGATTATACTACATATGTATTATAAATTTTTAATATTTGCATACATAGAAACATGAAAATATTTCTTTCAATGTGTATTTTCAATTCCAATTCAAAAAGCGCGAATTTGAAAATTGTCATATTTAATAATTTTTACTTTTAATTTTTTTTATTTTTAATTTTTGTGGCTCACTTAGTTAGATATCTGTCTCCTGAGCCAAATGTCCCAGATTCAATTCCCGGTGAAGGCAGTTTTTGATTTTGTGTAGATTAATTTTTTTCAAAAAAGACAAAAAGAATATTAATCTATTCCAATTTCTTCTGCTTTCCCTCAACAAATATTTTCATTGCTATGAACTATTATTTTTTTTTTCATGAAATGCAATGGTTTTTTTATTACCTTTATTAATCTTTTTCTTGTATGCTCCTATTAGTTTTATTGTAATGTACGTATTAAATAATTATTTCCATTTTAATTTCACATACTTTATTATCTTATATCTTTTTAAGAAATTGCCAAATGGCAAGTGTACAATGTGTACAAATAGATTATAAATAAATGAATAGTACACAGAAAAAAAAGTTTTCTTCAGTCAAGAATATTTTTTCATATATAACGAAAATAATATTCTCTCAAATTAAGATTTTTTGTTTTATCTCAAAACAATATTTTCTTAATTCAAACAAATTTATTTGAATTAAGAAAATACTGTTTTGAGATAAGACAAAAAAATCTTAATTTGAGAGAATATTATTTTCGTTATATATGAAAAAATATTCTTGACTGAAGAAATTTTTTTTCCGTGTATTTAATCCTAATTATTGGCAAAATAAAAAGTGTTGACAAATGTATGGATAGTAATATAAATGATAGAATAAAAAGATATAACAGTTTACATAATTGTTTACGCAAAATGAATAGAAAGCATCTATGTCAATGTACTTGTGATCTACTGTAAGGTGTTTAATGTGATAAGTTGTGCGTTCTCAATGATTGATAATCTAACATGCATGAAACAGTTGGTTTTATAGATTTGCATAATATGTAAAATCAATTAATTAAATCATACAAAGTAATATTTTAAAATGATTTATTGTAATTGTACCATGAAAGACCCCGAGTATTTTATAGTATAAAGTATTTTTAAGAAATTGACAAAAAATAAAATACCTACAGACTTTTGAGCGGTTTAAAATTAAGAGAAATTTGCAAGGTCGTTGACCGACTGAGTATTTTATGCGCTGGTGGAAGCAACCCAATGGAAAATTCAGCCCAACGTTTTGGTTCTTATCTAGCACAAGCATTTTTTTTTTCAGATGCCATTATCACATTTAAATGAAGGAGAAAAAGAAATAGTAGCAAAAGTAAGTTACATTACAATATTATTATATTAGTTGGGCTCTGTGGATCAGTTTAGATATCAGACTCAGGTCGAAGATCCCTGAATCGATTCCCAGTAGGGTCATAGTTTCATTTTCCCGCCTGTTGTGAGGCAATAAACATAAAACCTGTTAAGTTTCCAGAAAAGATACAAACATAAATTGAAATTTTGATTTCAATGATTGAGAAAGTATTAATACTATAGAACTTCATAATTAAGTATGTAGGCAAAAAAAACAAAAAGGATTAATAATAGTTTTAAGAATTTTGAGGACAAATAATGAAAATAGTGTTTTTTATTATATGATAATTTTCAACAATATCATTGACTCCCGACAGGGAAAAATCTAATGTTTGCAAATATGCAGCTTTTAAATATTGTTTTTATTGTGTCTTGAATACAATAAAATACATAAAATTACAAAATAAAGGAATAAAATTCATATTTAACTATAAATCTGTTTTGATTTTTTATCTCAGTATATAATAATTGAAATAGTCATAAAAAAAAATGTTTCTAATTTTTTGACTGCTAATTCTTGATGGAATTCCATTATCAATTATATAAAAATACTTAAAAATAAGTAAAAAAAAAACACAAATTTTTAACTTTTTTCCATTAATTTAAAAATATTGACCACTGATGCGTTTCGCTCAAAGAACATCTACTGAATGGAGAGATGGAGAATCCATTCAGTAGATGCTCTTTGAGTGAAACGTGTCAGTGTTTTTTTTAAATTAGTGGAAAAAACTTAAAAATTTGTATTTTTACTAATTTTTAAGTAATTTTATATAATTGATAAAAAGTTTGAATTACGGATTCCTAATTTAACCCAAAAGTTATCAGGAAAAAAGATGTTTGAATGTGATAAAGGAATTAAAGTTGAGATCCCCAGACCGTGAAAGTGTTGCATGAATGCATTTCAATAAAACAACATTAATTTAACATACACGCACACCGACGGTTGTCTAGCCCTAATAATGTTAATGAATTAGACCACTAATTTATCATGCATGCAATATTTTATATGTAAGGCAAGTGAATATTATACAAAAATTCATTTTTGAGACGGAATAAATGACTAGGGTCACAATGCGAAAAGTTTTGTACAAATAAGAAATTTAGAAAAGTGAAAAAGGAGTTTGAAATGGAAAATACACATGACAGTAAATAGTTTGTTATACAGAATGTAATTAAGTTGAGTTGTGAACCAGTGAGAGGTAGAAGAATACCATCTAGTGTTTGCTTAATAGATAATCTAGTGTTAAATTAATATTGCAGACGCATAAAAATTAACCCTCTCAAACATGCAGACTTCTTATCAGAATTTTTAATCGATTCTCTTCATAAACTTTATTTTATTTACAGAAAAATATTTTTTTTAACAAATGTTTAAAACTGTATTTTCCAGAACACAATATCATTTTGAATGTTTTAAAATATGAAACTATAAAGGTTAGTGTCCACATAAGAGCAGCGGATGCAGTGCGTCGCACGGATTTTAGAATTCAATTCATGCATGCGCATCGGATCGTCGGAAATAACGATGTCGTTGCTAGGAGACAAAAATCCCATCAGTCCACTGCGCCTCTGTGGACGCTAAACTTAAGAAAGAAATTAAGTGTTGTCTATGGAAAACTAATAATCTCCATGTTTATATACTTTAAACATGCATTTTGATTTAGGTACAATATGTTAAAAAAATACCTTTTATAAATGAATCAAGTTTGAGAGGGTTAATTAACACCATTGATTAAATCCACATAAGATTTCTCTGCCTTGATATGAATATTCAAAAGGTATTTGAGCAATTGTCCCCCAAACCAATAATCATTATGATATTTGCATCTTACTATTGTGAAAAATTTACTGACAAAAGATGGTGAAAATGTAGGTACAAGGTACATAGATACCTGAAAAAATCCTATACCTAGTATTGGTGTCAACGATAATCATAAACACATTCAAACTCTTTGTTATCTGTAGATACAAACACACACACAAATGCAACACTAGAAAAAACTGGATTATAAAATCTTCCAACACACAACATGTGTGCTAACAGTAAAAAAATCAAGAAAATCTAACAGCAAATAAAAAAATAATACTGTTACACTTTTGTGCAATAAAAAAGAATGTGATTGAATGTGTTAAAAGAAAGAAAAACAAAAAAGAAGGAAAAACCAAACATGTACTAATATAAGAAAAACCAAACAAGTACTATGTGGGTAAACTAGCCATAGTCATATTTAAGTAAAGTTGTCGCCAAATAACTTGAACTATTAGACGAGAAGGGGGGCGATTTGCTCGTAAACCAACGAAGCTAGAGGACACAATTTTGCGTTCTGCGCAACTGGAAGCTCGTTCAAAATGTTTGGCGAATATTATACATAAGATAAAAAATATTAACTAGCGTGTGATAAAAATGCAGATTAACCCGTAGTTGCTCGTTATTTGAAAATAAGATGGCTTTTTTTGAAGTACTTACGAGTACCACATACTTTAAATTAGTAATATAAACACTACAGCATTTTTAAATTAGTAATATAAACACTACAGCAACACC
This sequence comes from Molanna angustata, assembly GCA_963576475.1. Classification (NCBI taxonomy): domain Eukaryota; kingdom Metazoa; phylum Arthropoda; class Insecta; order Trichoptera; family Molannidae; genus Molanna; species Molanna angustata. The sequence goes on along the minus strand of OY754976.1, from coordinate 19,485,100 downwards.
TGCCAGTACACCAAAGGAACATATTTTCTACAGTTCACTATATTGTTTTTGTAAGAAAAACTGATATAATGACAAAAAATGTCATCCTCATGAATATATCATGGCCATAATGTGCATAGTGACCAGGATGCTCTTTTGTGCACTTTCAAAAGATCATTTTTACAAAAAGTAACAAGTCAGTCATTGTTTTGTTCATTTAATTTTGTTTGTACCAATTGGATTGATTCATTTCATTCATTTCCGTGTCCAGACCCTATATGCACCCTCTCCAATATTTTGCGGCCGTCACAGCCTTGTCATTTGCAGCCAGGAGGTCCGCCTCATTGCAAGGCTCCCCCATGAGTGGGCCAGCAGGTGCGCCGCGTTTTGCTCTTCTCCACATTCGCACATCACATCCTGCTCATCATCCAGCAGTTCCCATCTCTGCATGTTGACCCTACATCTACTCACACCCGTTCTGAGTCTGTTCAGGGCTTTCCAAGTCCCGTATGGGAGTTGGTGTCCGGTTGGGAGGGTCTCGCTTGGTTTTAACCATTCGTTCTCCCCAACCTGTTCCCGCCACAGCTCGATTCTTCTTTCATGCGGGGTGGTGTGCAATTCATTCGTTTTTGATAAGAAACTGCGTCTTGATCTGAGCCTCGATATTGGGGGGTCGTATTGGATTGATGATACGATAAAAACTTTTATTTTTTTTAATGTTACTTGTATTGATTTTAAAAAAATACCTGATGGTACCATGTTAATACTAAGTATTTTTTAAAAAGTTCAAAGTAATAACACAAAATTTAAAAAAATTTAATTTTTTTTTTAAAGAATGAATATGTCCTTCAAACAAGTACATATACATTTTCATACATTCCCTAAATTAAGCATAAATGCTTGTGCTATAGGTGAACGAAATTGGTTGTGGCAGGATTCGACCTTGCGACCACTGGATTACTAATCTAGCGCGCAAACCACTCTGCCATGACCCATCTTAAATATCAATGTCAACTAAGGGTTAAGACCAAAATTACACTATTTATTATATCTAAAATTGACAGATTATTATGAGTGGTATTAAATTTTACTCATATTTTGTGGGAAGTACATCTTGTACAAAATGTAAGTTGACCAATTTGTTGCATGGAAGTAAAAATATAACCTTTAAAAACAGATCATTAAATCACACACATGAGAAAACCAAGAGAAAAATCTAAGCAAAACATGAAACTTAGTTTCATTAAATCAGATAAAGACCCTCCTCACTGATTCTGACACTAGGTCCCGAATGCAGAGTCCGACCTAAATACTAACCATGTTTTCATTGCACAGTCGCTCACTTGAAGTTAGGAGATCACGTGGTTTCCTAAATGGAGGATGCTATGAAGTTTTTGTATGAGAATCGCATTGCAGAGACATATCTAAATACTTAGCGCATACGCGTTAACGCAAACTAACATTTGCGAACTGTCAAAAAGGTTCAACGCGGAGAACCTTACAAGTGGTTTAATACTAAAATACGAGATGTTTTCAATGGATGATGATTTTAGCGACTTGAGTATTCGGCGATCTATACGAGATTCTAAAATTCGCTGGAATTTCAGAAGAATCATGACATCGAGCTGTCTGTATTAGCTTGGTTACAAGTGTTTGTGTTGTTATAACAAAAAAACATTTTAAACATCAGTATAAACTCATAAAAAAACTATCTCTTTTCTTCGTACACAATAATTTGAAATTCTACGCCATCGACCTTAATTTTGGCGTAGTATTTAGTCAGTGATGTCTCTGCAACGCAATTGCTAACTAAAGGATACTAAATACTTCAGTGAGGTCAGGAGTTAGTATTTAGTTACCTAGGACTGTGCATTCGGGCTGATTCAATAATGAAGTGGGCCAGCCATTTCATTATTCATCCCCATCAAAAAAGCTATCTTGCATGTCACATTGATAACTTAGTATTCTTTCTGATCTGCTCATAACACTTTCTGTCTTGAAGACTAATGTTCCACATGAGTTTTTCTATTCGTTTTGTAAAGGCTATATAAAAACCCTTGGTCAGTAATGGGATGATGCACATGACAAATACCTTGTACTGATCAAACAAAAGTTTCCAAGTATTGCGGAGTTATTTTTATTACAAGTTATGTCAACATAGATATCAGACAATATTTTCGAAAGATCTAAAAGCTTCATATTTTCATTTGAAATTTCAGATAACAATGATTTGAACTCACCTTGACGGTTTCACCATCGCACGCCAGCGTGACGTCACAGAGCGCCTCCCTCTGCAGAAGGCTCGCCAGCACGTCTGTCAAATTGTGAGGGTGGTTGTTCCAGCGCAGGCAAAACTGCTGGTCCATCGTGTGGGCTAGCGTCAGTGAACGAACTGAAATGGTAAACAAATTAATCACTATAAATAAATATTTACAAAAGTTATGACATCTCACAAAAGCTAAGAACAGAACTTAGAAGTACAATCTCGCTAATCTGTCACTTCGCTATACCGGAATATCCAGTAATGCAGCACTACGGATCATTGCAAAAAACATTGGTTTCATTCGTAATTCAGTTAAACTATTATATACTAATATTACAATTTTTTTACTCGTTTTACCTACATTCCAGTATTCCGAATTTCCTGCTGATCTGGTACTATAGTGCCTTCATTATTTTATTGTACTTTATTTGAAAATATTTAAAGCACAGCTGTACAATTATGTCAGAAATAATGTCCTAAGCAAACGAGTCAACAGCGTCCTATCATGTTTTAAGAATGCTCCAGGAAACATTGAGCCCTGACGACCTTGGAAACTCAAGACTTCAAGGTGCTCAAAGACAAAGTCACAACAGACTCTTGAATAAAAAAAAACCTAATTATGGCTGTGTAATCCATATAACAAAATAAAATAGTTATAGTGAATGATAGAAATACAATTTGATATTAACAATTTGGTGTTTGAAATTTTTTATATTAAATACAATCATTCCTTCTATAATCTGAAAATAATCCAGCTACTGGAATTAAATTTGTATTTCGAGGAGTATGCAAACAAAAACAAGTCATAAAAACGTTATTTTTTATGTTTTATTCTTAGCCGATCAATATCAATAATTTCTAGTGATAATGTCAAAACCAAACTGGTTTTTTAAAATGAGCATCTAAATGTGCCTATTTCTGATATTCATTTTAGTACATGTATTACTAAATAATATATAGGTATATTATTCAATCCAGGAAATGTTCTAAGTAATTTATTGTAGCATTTTATAGAGTCCTAACTAAAAAACGCTGATTGCAACAAAGTAAATTTAGAGTTATATGAACAAAACAATATAGCAGTTCATTATTTTAAATGAACAGTTTTACAAGACTATAAAAAAAAACAACATAGTAAAAAAAATGTGTTCGGTAGGTATATCTTATCTTATATTTTGAATATGCAATGAAATATTTTGTGTAGGTAATTAAAATTGAAGAAATTAAATACAGTGAGTAAGGAAACGTTAGAAACATTGAATAATTCATAAGGTAATGAAAGGAGCACATATAATTAACATAACCAACAAATACATACTATAGGTTTAAATGCAAAATTCGGCTTTCATGGACAGATATTATAAGTGCAACTTTATTCATATTTGCAACCGTTGCAGAAGACATTTTTCACAGTTAAGTACTTACTTTGAAACATGATAGACCTATTTCGGTATGTAAAGGCAATACACGTTAAGCATGAACATTCAACAGACAAATATAAAAATTAACAAAAGATTTTAGATAAAAACAATAATAATCTTGAGGTAATTATGTACACGTTTATTTTGTAGAAATTTCACCTGAACATAATATACTACCGACTGCAAAAGTAAAGTAGAATCAGTAATTCTAGTTCAGAGAAGTAATATTTAATAAGTTTCTCCTCTGCTGGGATTCAAACCCAAGACATTGACATAGAAGTAACTTGCCACTACGGCACAGCATGTCTTACATCAAGTGTGCTGGGTTTGAACCAGTAAACTTCAAAGATTCAAATCAAGCCCTAATATATTTTGGGTTATTTGAGAACATGTAAATAATCAAACTAATAAAAAAAGACAATGATATGCATCACAAAATTAACAAGCTAAGTGTTTTTCAAACAGAAGCTTTAAATGATAGATGGGAGGTGGCAGTGCCGTTAGCGTGCTGGGTGAGTAATCTAGTGATCGCGAGTTTAAATCCTGCCATGACCAATTTAGTTTAAAAGTATGTATGAGGATGTAATGTACTTGTTACAAGGACATATTCCTTCTAAAAACGAGTGGGTTGTGGCCAACGCTAAACTCCTCACTAACAAGACATTTTATAAAGTATTCAAATTTTGTATGGAAAATTTTCAGCATTTTCATGAAATGAGTTTGTTGAATTATTTTGTATTTAAATATTTTATTATGAAAACTTGATAACTCTTCAATGCCATTTTATGTAAGTGGTGTGCCTTTTTACCAATTTGAAAATAAAAATTTCAAATTTTATGTTTCCTAAGTTTGGGGTCACTTTGAAATATTTGACAGTTAAAAAAATTGAGAAGCACTATTCATATATCGTTCAAAATCTAATGGGGTCTAAGCGAGTATTAGATATGTATATATATATATTTGCAAAATTTGAATAGAATTGAATGAGTACTTTAGTCTATAATCGATAAAGTAAAAATGAACACGCCGTACATAGCACACTGCACATAGCACACACAGATACATTGTGATGAAACTTTCAGAATACAATCTCAGCATAATACTAGTTGATAATCTGCAATAAAAAAAATACCCTTAAAAATTGCGAAATCATAACTCCCCACTATATCCCCTTGGGTTAGTGAGGAGTAAAAATACAAATAGGGTGTTCGGAGGTGTATAATAAAAATGTAAAAAAATAATAATAAATGTATATGTTTGGCTTATTCAGCAGTCATGGTATCTTTTAATGTGATAAATACATGTCCAAATAACGATATGCTAAAGTAAAAATATTATATTATCAAATGACCGTGAAAGATTGAGTTCACCCGATTGCGCGCGTGGTTATTTTTTTTTTTAATAAAACATCACAAATAGATATATGCCCTTCAGTTCATCCTAAATTCTTCTACAAAACCAGAAATTACCTGATAAGGCTTATTTGGTGATAACGAAAACAAGATAACTTTGGTGTAAAAAACGAAAGATAAAAAACTGCAAAGAAATTTAAAAAAGAGAGGAAACCAAAATATTTTATATTACATGAAAAATTTAACAAAATCGAGGATATTAAATTGCCCGAGTTAGAATGCTAAAATATGCATCCAATACTACTTATATATTTAGATTATATCTATGTATAACCAAACGCAAATAAAACAGAAGTTAGTTGCTTTCACCTTAGTAACCGAGATGCAAATCACAAACTAAATGTACACTTCTGCGGAAGTAGACTCACCCACAACCACCAACCAGTATACTTAGGAATCACACTAGACAGAACTCTAACATTCAAAAAACACCTGGAAAAAACAGCTGCTAAACTAAAGTCCAGAAATAACATCATCCATAAACTGGCAGGAACAACTTGGGGGGCTAGTGCAACAGTCCTTAGAACATCTTCACTTGCCCTTGTATATTCGGTAGCAGAGTACTGTGCTCCTGTATGGCTCAATAGTGCACATACAAAACTAGTTGACACTCAACTGAATGTGGCCATGAGGACCATTAGCGGCACCATCCGGTCTACCCCAATAAAGTGGCTTCCTGTGCTCGCACATATACCTCCCCCTGACGCAAGAAGAAAATTCTCCCTATTTAATCTATGGAAGAGAATTTGTGACAATAGCGCTTTGCCAATCCACAGTGATGTTCCGTCTGAGGGACAGCAAAGACTTGCTTCAAGGAATCCAGCAGCGAAACTCGGATGTAACCTTGTTAGTGAGGACTTCAGCCTGAATGAGACTTGGCACAGTGACTGGGTAAGCTCCAACTTGGATGTTAATAAGTATATGGAAACTCCAACGAAGATACCCCCAGGTTTCGAGCTGCCAAGAAGGCTGTGGACCTCCCTGAATAGGATCCGCACTGGACATGGACGCTGCAACTACCTTATGGCAAAGTGGGGCATTGTTCCATCCGCACAATGCGATTGTGGCCACCCCTTTCAAACAATGCAACACATATTGGAAGAATGCAGCGTCCATGCATATGAAGGCCCAAAGTCGGACATTTGCGAATTGACACCAGCATTTGTGGATTGGCTCGGAGCCCTCGACGTGAATGTGTGATTGATATATCGTGCTGTTTTGTGTTTGCCTGCTGTCAGTGCTGTGTTTTGTTAATTTTGACTAACATTTGATTCACTAGTATCATACGATAAATAAATAAATATCTATGTATTTGCTCAAGCGATTGCTTACATCGGGGGGGACCTGACAAAGTATTTCAAGAAAAAGAAAGCAAAGATTCATTCATTCTTACTACAGGGGAAACAGAGAAATCGACACCTACAGGGCACCTATTTAAATTTTATTACAGAGCATTTACAATGTATTATGTGAAATATTTTATTCAAGGGTGTAAGAAATAACATGCATGCAATAACATTTTAATAATAATAAATACTTCCTTGCACCCTGCACAATTGGTGAGTTTATTGCCATATAATAAATTGGGATGATATTTATAGCACCGTTTTTGTGATAACATCACCTCAAGCGCACTTTGAATAATATATTACAGGTTTTTGTGGCAATTTCTTCCAACTAACTAGTGTTTCCAGCCCAGAGAAGCAATATTAGCGTGAGAAATTAATTCAAATAAACTTCTCCTCTGCTGGAGATCGAACCCACAACGCTCGCATAGAAACCAAACGGCTGTGACCGGCCGTCGGCGATTTTTCCACACTGAAAAATTGTGGCCATATTAGGAATCAACCCTTTTTATTTTAATTATTTTCTCGGGAGTTACATCTTTAACTGAACCAATGAATGATAAAAGAACTCAATATAAAACATTATAATTTGTTTCTTTGAATAGAGGATCAATATAATATAATTTGGATGATTTATTTAGCGCCGTTTTAATACAATCAGCAATCTAGAAAACATATGATTGATTCAAAGGCTATTACTTTACATCAAAGTAAAGTAAAAACAATATATTTTAGAGTAATCTTGTTTGCCTTGGCATCACCAGATATTCTGCTTATAATAATTTATAAATCAAACTCTCAACTCCACTTTTAGATGCAAAAATAATATTTATTGAGAAATACTTGTCCCTTCGTGTCACATAGTTACTAACAATAGGTATATCAATGATTACATTATATTACAAAGAAATTCAGTCCTTTTGAATTCAAACTATTAACTTTATTTATTTATTTAGTAACGATACATAGTGACATTATACATAAAACAGCGTTAAGTACTTATAAACACTAATTCAAATCCAATTCAATCTATTTTGGGACTGAGAAATTCAGTCCTTTAAAATTTTAAAAATTAGACAGCTGTTTTTTCTGTCAGTAAACAAAATTTTGATCATTAATTTACACAAAAATATAATTTTTTAAAATGCCTAACGTTTTTATTTCATAGTTATAAAAAATTACATTTGTTTAGAGTTGAAGTCAATTTTTACTATTCTCTCGCTCCTTATTAGGAGCTTAAAACGCGTCAACTATTTCAAAAGTACATCCCAACTTTAATACCTGCCTAACCATGTGTTGAAATCTTTTAAATCAAGAATAGCAATTTTGTAAAAGAGTAAAAAAATACACATTTGATATTGCTTGTATCTCGTCGAGATCTCTAGACACAAAAACAAGATGACGGTAAGACAATTTATTAAAAAAAGGGCAAAGTTTTAATAAGCAACGAGCTTTTTAAGTTCTGATGAATCATAGAGGTAAATACTCAATTTTCCTGAAATATCTGAAAACATTTCTGAAAGTCTGGTAAACAAAATCACTAAGAAGAAATGAAGAGTTGTGTATGGAATAATTGGGCATCTCAAATAAAAGGACAATTTAACTAATAGACAAGCATGTAAACGACGGTGTATGAATGTAAATGAGGCGATTCACAATGGATGTATAGGTGAATCAAAAGAAGCAATACATACTTAAATATCAAAATAAAAAATTACAAGTTCTTAACCCACCAAATGTATCATAATATGATAACATCACACCATTTTTCTATTTAGGGTAAGCAGAGAAAACCAAATGCCAAACTCGTCTCTCTTGACATACATTTGTTGCTTCATTCACGTCCATGCATCGTCTCATACACACACTCTCTTGTTTATAATTATTTTTCTAAAATGATCATCAATCTATCTTTCTATCTTAGGGTATTTATTTTTATCATACAATATCTCTTTTAATCATACATTCCTATCAAATAGTGTTCTAATAATGAGTTGAAACCTCATGTCAAATCTTATAAAACTTATTACGAAATAAATAAAATTTCTAAGTGGTATAAATTATTATCATTGAACTAAGTGCCTGGCGATTAATAATTTGAAAAAAAAATGCACACATCAAACAAATTTATTCATGAGTTAACGAAACAAACAAAAGTAAAATACATAAACCAATCTTGATATGAGGTCAAGATGTTATTTTGCGAATTAAGTACCTGCCTACCTACAAAAGTCCTTGGTGATATAGGAAGTCACATATAATAAAATAATAAAAATACAATTTTGAAATGTATGCGAAATTAAAGAATCCAATAAGATAGTGATGAGATAAATACAAGTAGTAGAGATATATTATATAAATGAGAGTCGAGGTGAATAATCTATGCTAATGGAACTCTAAGGAGCATTAGCAGACAGAAATCAAGATGGCTTGACTGTGTTAAAGAGGGATTTGCCATCTCTGCGAGTAGTTAACTGACAATACTAGACAACTAATGGAATAGAATAGGGATGATCACTTGTGGTACTGGGCCAAGACTCTGGTACTGGGTTAGAGTTTAATTCAAGCTCGCTTAAAAAAAAATATTGTTGTCTCAACCTTAATGTATGTTAGTGAGATATGGGCTTGTCAGAAGATACACGAAAGTAAAATAAAACCCAGTGGAAAGTATAAGATGAAAATCATTGGATTAAGATAATTTGGATATAATGAATGTCTCAGCAAGCAAGTATACCAAGGCTTTAAAGGACTGGAATGAAAATAAATAGTCGACCATATTAATTTTAAATTTTGCTATTTGTTTTATACGATTTAAAAGAAAAAAATTCAGGGGTTTTACATGGAATCTGCAAAAAATGTACCCATACACAAGAGTCCACGCTTTTAATGGGGCAATAATATTGAATTGTTTCCTTTTTATTTCCGTATCAAAAAAAATCGGAGAAAACATTTGTTTATTATTTAGCAAAATAGGCCTATAAACATTTTAATGCCTTATTAGAAAGCCGACATCTAATTATAGTAGCAAAATTCACTGAGAAACTATTTCACTTTCTGGAAGTTGATAATAAACAGATGATAATAAAGCTTTGTAGAGCAAATCTAAAATTAGGGGTCTCAAATAATTTAAAATTCTTGATTAATTTTAACAAATGTTTCAATTTGTTTCAAATGTCACATAAAATTAAAATTTTTTGATCATGTTTTTTCCCGATTGTCGGGCATTCCCGACTAAAATTGATCGGGATCGATAATTTTCCCGGGTCAGAAAAACCCTATCACCAGCCCATCATAGCATAAAAATGGTGCAAGAAAATGTTTATAAATTTCTTTAACTTAAAATATTATCCACAGTGAAAATATAAATCACAATATGGTTTTCTTGTTTTCTCTGTCTTCCTCATGAGAAGTATTAAATAACCTTTTCTTGATTAATTTAACAGAACATAAGGTGCTATAAGCAGACATAGTGTTTATATTCTGAGAAAGTACTAACCATTATTACACATTGCATTCCTATCCATGTTTACAAAGGTCCACGGCATTGTTTATAAAAAGATGTTTTTTTTAATTTTCTATCGTTGTTGATACACTGCTTACTCCATAACTACGTTAATCAACATTAAATGTAATCATTGTAATCGTTTTTGAAGATATGTGGTAAAGAGTTTTAATGAAAGGATCGCAAGTCAATGATATCACAGTTCTAACCCTAGCTTCTGACCAATTCCATCCTTAAAACAACTATAAGTGAGGAATATAAGTAATATCACAAAATTAATGAAACTGCAAGATAATTTCAATGATTTTGAAATAAACTTGATAAACACATTTTATTATGATTCCACTATTTCAAGTAGGAAATAGTACTAGCAAATACAAAAATATGAGAAAATTACACTGAAAAATAGTCATTTGTCAGTAAAATATCAATAAAAATAATTGGTTGAAGTGTCCAGAGAGTTGATTACAAAATTTACTTGATGTTGTTTAATGCTTTGACCAACCTTGCTCATTCAAGAACTGTCTCAGTGTATGGTGTATTGTGAAAACTTTTGTCCTCTGGGAATCTTATATTTGTTTAAGAATCTAATAGAAATATACTTCCTCTCAAGAAGAAAAAAATGAACCCTTGGTGTGGAGAGTTGAGTGTTGGCCACAACCTACTCGTTTATTAGTTGATGTATCACTATTTTGTTAATATCCACTCAACATTTTTTTGTTTTTTTTTTTAATATTTTACTTGGGTACTTGTATATAACATTACACAATATTTTTACTTTAAACAATTTACAACAAAATTACAATGCTGATAATCTCACGATAGAGTTAAAAACTCATGTTCGACTAATCGTAATTAAATATTCTACAAATTAAAAACAAATTCAAAGCAGCTTATTACTAGTGTCTGACCGAACCTTCGGCTTTGGCCATCTTCAACCAAAAAAAGCACCTTCCAAAGGTTTGGCTGAAGCTGTCTATCATGTGCTAAATACATTAAAAACTGAATAGCTTGTAGGAACGTGAATGAATTTGGCTATAATTGAATTGTTTTAACAGTTTTAAAACTGGCCAAATCGTTAGGTATTATAACAATTCCACTATTTTCATTAATATTTTTATGGTTTATAACAGTATTGTCATAAACTTTCTTACAAGTCAAACCTTCAGCTTCAGCCAAAATCTGACATCCAGTCGGACACTGGAAAATATATAAACAAAAAAACAGAGATACCTCAAATAGTCTTGACAAAAACAAAGCAACATTAAAATGTTTACTTAAACTAATAGTTGTAATTAATAAAAGTAGTTGGGTTATTTTTTTATATGAACAAATTAAAACTCAGTAGGTACTTATTTTTTAAGACATTAAACAACTAAATATTGAATTCTTTATTTTTCAGGTTTCAAATTGGTGTATTGGATTCAGAAGAACAGAACTGAATAATGGTGTCTGCTGTGGATTCTTAAAGACTGAATCATCGGGGGATCAAATAATAACCATAAACAGTATCATATAACAGTGAATGATGATCAATGGCTTCCAATATGATGATTTGATGAGATACAATAATGATAATTCAAAGTTGATATTGTATTTAATTCATAGAATTCAATTATAGTGAAAGAATACAAAACATCAGATAAAACTTGACATTTTGAAACATATTAATGTATACCCATTTGATTAAGAAAGCTGCAAAACATGAATTTATGCTAAACACGGAAAAGAATCACAAATTGCCTTCATGATATGAACTTTATCTCTATTAGAGAGTTCTTAAAAAAGACTATTTCAATCCTCTAATACACTATGGAAATGTGGCTAGCATTATTGCGCTGTTGAGACCTAATAATATTAAGTATTTTTTTATTGCTTCTCAGGCAACTAACAGGTACTATGTCAAATATTAATTTAACACGCACCCAATAACAAGTTGCCACATTCTGGAGACTTACGATATTAATCGTATCACAGATCCAGACTGAAGACACAATTAAAAACTGTCTCCACTGGGAATCGAACCCGGGACTCTTGGATCAGCAGTCAGATACCTAACCAACTGAGCCACGAAGGCCGACATGTAATCCCTAATGATATAGGAGACAATTAATCCCTAATGATTTGCAGAGTTGGGCCAAATATTTAGCAAGAAGAAAATAAAACATATTCTGTGATAACACATTAAATACTTTGCAAGGTTATTATTATATTATTGTTTGACTCCCAAAAGACATAAAATAATAATGAAAAAAGATAATTATGGAACAAAACTGTTACTGTGAGAAGCCTAAAATTGATAACAAAGAATCTAATTCAGTGAGTAAATATTTTTTTTACCACAGATATAGAATACGAAACACGTATGTATATAATTTTGGATGCCAGGAGCTAGAAAAGGAATGAAAATAACCCATCAAAAATATATGACCCTTGATGAAACATTCATAAATAATTTTGCTAGTTCCCAGAAAACAGTGAGATTGAAACCTTTCCATAAATAATGCTATATTATCTTATGCTCATTGAGCTGTATGCAACTAAATTCGTATTATTGGATGGAAAAACTTAATACATTTTAAATGGGTGAGTATTGTAATCCAATATCACATTTGAATATTCATACCTAGGTACCTATTGGTGCAAACTTTCAACATTTTTTTTTGTGAATTAACTAGGTATATACCTATTCGTGAAATTATTAAAATATAATTAAGTATAGCAATTTACTAAGCAATAAATTTTTAATTTTCTGATTCATTTTTAATACTATTAAATAATTTTAATAATAGTATTAAAGAATAGGGAAATGGCGTGATAGTATGGTTTTAAAGAATATCATTTGGGCTTACTTCAAATATAAATTAATTTTCTACAGTTTTTAAAGAACTTTTAATTAATGGGAAATTAGCATTTGTGATTAATTGAAATAAACCTTTTATAAATGTTGATACATTCCATCAAGATGCTACATTATATTCTAGTTATATACCTAGGTACTTATTTTATTTAAAAGAAAGGTTGATATAATTGAGTTCAAATTTATAACATGGTTAATTTTGCTACTACACACACTTGAAAAATGAGTTATTTTAGCTGTATAATTTTTTTTTTTTATAATTAGTAATCGAAGTGTAAAATGTGCATCTTTGACAATATTTTTTGGGTACACACATCATAATATCAAACTGGAAATAATTAGGTTATTAACTAGGTGGCAATTATGACCAAATCAAATCGTAAAACTATACCTGAATCCTAAAATTGAATTGGAATGTTTTTGTACTTTTCGAAATAAAAACAAAAATTGAACAATACTTGTTAAAAAAAATGAGAAAAACATTTGAATATCATAGTGACAATTTGAGAGCTTATTGGTTTAATTGATGAGAAGAATAAAAAAAACACTAAAAAAATCGATTTATGTGAATGAGTTAAAATAAAAAATAGGGATATATTTTAATTGAGAATATAAAAAGTATATTCAAAAATAAATTACAATATATGTATTGTAAGTACTTTGATTTAGGTATATTACCGACACTTGATTAGGATCTGTAATATAAATGATTAGGAAAAGTAATCTAAAAATATGCACCTTATATAAACTGTATATAATAAATTGTTATGGTTATCAATTACTGTTAAGTACTTACTGCGATAATGAATGTGTGGATATTGCCTAAATATAATCCCAAAAATATCCAGGATAGATTATATATGAACACAGGAATAATCGAATGAATATATCGACAAGATGCGTTACATGAAAATCACCAATTGGAATAAAATAATGTTGCAAAGTGGTTGCAGAAGTTACTGTACACTGTATTGACAGTTAGATCACAGACTACATGCCTACTTGTTGCACAGCTAAATCCCATCAAATTCGGCTGAGGGTTCATTATGTAATTTTTGCACTGTACAGAATAAAATGCCTCACTATGTGGGTATAGTTATAGCCTCAGGTCCTAAACCATTTTACAAACAAGTTTGGAAAAAGTAGTAGCATTGCCAAAAAAAATTGCAACATGCTGTATGCTGGCACCGTTATCTCGCCTTATTGCTGCCCTAATTGAGACCGATTTCTAATGAGAGGGCAAAATCGATATCGGGCAAATTTGTTTATTAATTAGGGATGTCAATAAAGCCGGCACGTGACAGTCCTTGCCTAGGAGTGGGCGTTAAATTTCTAAACGCGTAGTTGTGTCAAGAATTTGGAGCGCCATTATGATCATCGACAAAATCGCAAATTTTAAAATTTTCTACCCCGAATACGAACGATTCACTGACAAAACGAAAAGAATACATTCGACTCGACGACATACGCGAACATCAAACCAAACGAAACCACAAACTTGATAAGTTATAACACGTACACTCACCGTTTGCAAAAAATTTGCCATCACAAATGCCAGCCGACCCTTACTTTGCACTGCCACTTCGACCACACACATCTCAATTTCCGCAACATTGCATGGCCTTCGAAGCTACGACATACGAATCGGCCAGTAATAGAAGCTATCTACTCGTGGCATTTGCAAACGCGCCAATTTTAAAATCTCAATTTGCAAAATATTTTTGCGAAGTCAAATTTACGTATTCGTTGATACATCTGAAATATAGATTTCATTGCAATGAAAGGACAAGGCTTGATTTATTATATCGTTTATACTTCATATCTGAATAATTACTTTTCATCGCAAAATGCTAAAATGTACAGGTGTGAATGCAAAAATCTAATGGTATTGCAAAAAATACAATTATTTCAATCATTGTTTACTATTGGTATGAGAATATTGTTCAGCCTATATTTTAGATAAACTATATATTTCATGGGTTTTTATAGGATTTGCTATGTTTATTCTGTATATCACCAAAAACTCAATAATATTTCGGCCTTGACATTAAACTCTAACCTCAGAAATGGGTCACCATCTACCGACCAAAATGGTAACTGAAGAATCGTAGGGGGCAGCACTGTCTTATCAAAACTATAAACCTCCGAGTTATTTTTATGTATTTTTAAAGATTTTTCAAGAAAAAATATTAATGAAAAAATATACAAACATGTTGAAAATTCTATTTCATAAAAAAATCTACACAGTTTTATTTCAAAATCCAATTTTTACTCAATATTCTTTAGTTGTGATAGCTTCTGACATCTATCGGACATATTTGAAACTACTGAGATGCGGTACTACAGCTGCTGTTTGTAAACACGTGTTCGCGTCGAAGAGCGAGAACGCTTCAATGTGTGGGTTGAAGTATAACGGGATTGGACGTTTGCGAAAAATGTAGAAGGCTGTGCATTTTTTGTTGTTTCAGATGTACCTATATATACTTATGGATAGCTTTGTAAACAATAATGTAATTCGGATAACTAGGACTTGAATATTATATTATACTTAGGTAGGCCCATCATTGCGTACCTACCAACTGACAAAAAAAACTGCTATGTGACAACCCATAAAACTATAAATTGTACCATTTTTTATGTGTGAAGCATTTGTTTAGATGAATAAATAAATTGAAAAAATAATGTATTTTATTTTATCGTATTAATGCATTTAGGTGCAATTAACTCGTTTAAAACTTTTGAGTGACTTTAGCGCTATTCCTTTTCAAATGATGTAAATAAATATTTTTCAATTGAAGAAGTTGATTACAACTACTAAGTTTAAAAAACTTTAAATTCCTTTTCTTGGTAATGAATACGAAGAGTGTATGAATTACTCTGCTTTCTTTGATCAATTACAGGTATGTACCTAAGTACCTACCCTAATATTTGCTCAATTATAATAGGTAGGTACCTATTCATCGTCGGTAATACAGACTAATATATTTTAATCCATGAAGGTAGGTATGTGAAATATACAAATAGGTAGCCACTGATCCTAATTTTATTTGAAAATAAACAACTACGAAATCATCGCTCAATCCTTGAATAAAATTTTGAAATCATATTATAGAATGCTATAAGATATCATATTCTATAAAAAAAACTTCGTAGAAATGTCATTAAAAAGTTGGGTATCACACCGACATATTCTTATATAGGTATTGACATAACGTTTCATAATATTATATTCCCGCCTTTTTTATCATTTTGCCTACTTAAATTTGACCTTTTCAGACAATCGTAATAAAATATTCAAATTATATTGCATTTTTATTTTCCTTCTTACGTAAATGTTTAGAAAACCTGTTGCGTCGCCCTTGCAATTTTGCAAACCAATTAGAAATGCAGTTTTATCAGTATTGAAGCCATGATATTTGACGATTACAATTTTGTATCAATTAGCACATCTGAGTTCATAATCATTATTTGAAATTTAATTTCGCCTCTTGAAGGTAACCGGAAAAACAGAAGTAAAAACAGTATCGACATATTTTTTTTTATTTTGTACAGGATTTAATATATAATTGACCATAGAATAAAAGTAAGTACCGAAAAATCTTTGGCTTATTTGTTAAATCTATCCGTAGGTACCTATATTGTGTTTACTCATTACCCCCTATTCAGTAACTATTGTAACTAAAATAGGAACGTACTAAAATTGTTGATTTTTGAATTACGGTCTTATTTCAGCGTTATAAAATATCAATTTGTACTAAATGGAATAGAAAAATACCCATATTAGCCGGAATGTTCTTAAAAATTTACTGAATTAGACGTATTTTGAATAATTATGAAAATGGTGAAAATTTCATAATTTTCATCATTATTTATAATAAGTCTGATTCAGTAACGTTCCGGCCAATATAGGTACGATCCTATTCCATTTAGTCCAAGTTGATATTTTATAACCCTGAAATAAGACCGTAAATCTAAAATCTACAATTTTAGTACGTACCTATAATAGTTACTGAATAAGTTTTATTTATTTGCTACTTACCTATATATATTTTTTTAATAATAGTAGGTATGGCAAGAATTTTTCACTAGATTCCTATGAAATAAAGAAACTTACACAATGTTTACAAAAAATAATTCGTTAGTCTTAATTATGGAGGGTAGTTGATTTGATTCTTAAAATAAATAACCAGCCACAGATGATATTTGCTAAAAAATAGATAAGGATTGTTATAAGCTTACAATTATTGTCAAATGCTTTTTAGATATACTTCTGCAAGAGAAAAAAATCCACGAAGAAAGTAAAGATGACTTCGCAGCACAATTACGACAATAAGAAATAAGTATAACTAATATATAAAAATTCAGAAGGTATTAAAGTGAAATAGTGAAAATAAAAATGTAATTTATACCTACGCTAAAATGAGTTGTTATATATACCTATATTATAAAAACCATCTTGCCATATTTTTTAAAATATGGAATCATTGAGAATTATACATTTTGTTTTGTTATATATTATGATCTGACGTGTTAAGGCGAGTAAAACTAAATCACCCTGGTCAACACTATAACCGTAAGATAATAGGTTAGTAATGATTACTATCCGAAGCTCAGTAATGAGAATTCGGGAGGAAATTAATCCAGTTATTGATTCTGATACACCACTTTAATAGACCGCAAAGTACGGCACATTATTCATATAACAGATTGATAAGATCAGATATAAAAAGGTCAATGACTGTTGCAAGTTGGTCAACATGTTGGCATTAATTCTACAAAAATAGTATGTTGGCACTTTCTATAAAAAATAACCATACAACATTTTTGATTAAGAGTTCATACTACATATATTGTGAAGCTGAAAAGAGCTGGAAAATACGTAGCAATGAATATATTGAACATGTTTTACATTCAGAAACTTCTTTGTGTTGTCCCATAGAGTGATGGATCCTTATTCACGAAACATATTAATTTCTGACATCCTGATTGTTTAAAAAGCCTAATAAACTAACGAAATATCAAAGGTCGACGATTGCAATTATTATCTCAGAAATCTTCTTCCTTTAATCTAATTATCTTTCTTTATTGCATCGTCGAGAAAAGGTGATAAAAAAACCATTTCATACCCAGAATTCAAAAATAATGATTTTTAAAAGGTAGGTATTCTGGTTCTTAAATCAAATCCAAATCCACGAATGAAACACTTATCCTAGACCAACTACATAAGTTATTTATCGACTTAATTATAATGATGCTACCTTACACCAACATCTTAGTTGATCTCCGAGACATTTCATATCTTCTGCCTTACTCTAGGTAGCCATATTCAAAACTTTGAACTGGGAGCACAAGGGAATAAAGATAAATGGAACAAACTTTAACCCCCTCCGCTTTGCAGATGACACAGTGCTCATAAGTGATGATCTGGAAGAACTTCATACTATGATAAAAGAATTCCATGACTCTTGTTTGAGTTGTTTATTCATTACATTTTGTTTTAGTTACCTACCTACTAAAACAAAATCTTTGGATAGTTCTATATCGGATTTTTTTTTCTCTAGATCGACTCAAAAAGTATTCGCGATCGACCGTTTGAGCACCCCTGATGTAGAGAGTACATGTATACTATGAGTTTCGTGACAATGTTTTCGTGTGTAAGGTGTATTGTGAAAACTTTTGTTCTCTGGGATACTAAAATTGATTAGGGATCTAATAGAAATGTACCTTCTTCATAAAAAATGCATTTAGGGATTGTTAACCTTTCAAAAAGAAAAATGTACACTTAACATGTAGTGGAGAGTTTAGTGCTGGCCACAACCAACTCGTTTTCATTATAAATTGATAACTTATGTTCAAACTATTGCCTACAGAAGAGAACAGTCAATTCATTTATGTTCTACTTTTGTAATGTGTGTAGACACCTGCATTATAATATTATGTATGTAGGTACATAATATATACGAGTAGGTATATCTCTGTAAACAATTATAAGAATCCTTGACTTTTCTGCATACCTAATATGGTACTTAGTAATATATTTATGATGCTTTTTTATTATTCCAGTATTCAATTTTAGGTTCCAAAGTCTTTCAGATAAATTTAGGTAATTAATAACGTAATAATCCTTTTACATAAACATAAAATTATACGTTTAAAAACGACGACACTAGTAATGAGAAAATGAAAGACCAAAAACAAGACTGGGTGGTTTTGATCTTGGTCTTGCATACCTACTCGATCGAGTCTTAGGCCCAAATTATATAATAATTCTCAAGACCGTTCCCTAAATGTGTCATCTCAAGACCATCTTGAGATCATGCTCGAAAATCCGTATTAAAAGTAAAATATGTGCGCCGTCATATTCGAGAAAGCGTTCTAGAAAAAAATTTGGATGCAGCTCTTTAAATAAGACTTTTCTCGTGAATGGAAATAATTTCAGCGCTGTTATGTTGGTATCACTGAGTTGGAATACCTATTTATAGATATTTTGACAATTTGTTTTGTCTTGGTAATCTTCAAATCTTCGAAAGTGTAGAGAAACTAATGCATCATAATGATTAAATAGTGAAAATGTCGACCATTTTATTCGGTAGAGGAAAAGAAATACCTCTTCGTTTATCTGTCATATAGTATACTATGGGAATGTGTGTACCTACAGTCAATGGATCCAGGAAATGCAGCCATTTCAAAATATGATACAACATGCATAGAATAACAACATATTTACTGGACGTACCAAAATTTTATGAATTCTTACAAAATTTAATTCACATAATTATTTTATCCCGGAAGGTTCTAAATAAGATGCTTAATCCATTTTAGTACGCTTACCTATAATATGTGCCACTAACAATGTAATCGTCAAAATAGTAATTAATCAATATAGTAATCTTTTTGTGTAAAGCGCTATCTTCTTCTCTCTCTTTGAGACCGTGCTCAAGACAGCGGGATAGCTGTCTCGAAGAAATCTCAACTCTTCTATACATTTCGAGACCGGCCTTGAGATCAGGCTCAGTGACTTTTGTTTCTTTAATACCATTTTGGTTGAGAATGTGGGCTCAAGCTGGAGAACGAATCTACAATACGAGCCTTAGTCTTGCTTACCCAGTTTTGGTCTTGCAGGTCTTGTTACTTTTGATGTATAATGAAATAATATGATAAAATACACCAATGTATAGCATTGATTTATTTAACTTTTTGTTCATAATATTAACAAATATAATGCACACTGGCGGGCTTATTGCCATTAGGAAATATCTTCCAACCAATCAGTATGTTGATAGGACGTAGATTATTTTTTATGACTATTGGTCTTGAAAAGCCCGGTCTTATTCTTGATCTTGGTCTTACATACCCTGGTCTTGGTTTTGATTTTGCAGCGACACATGCGTCTTGGTATTGATCAGGCAAGTCACGCAAGACCAATACCAAGACTGCAAGACTTTTGCTCTTCACTAGACCCAACAAGTATCGATATTGAATTTCGATTTAGTATTTAGATGTTAAAGGTCATATACACGAGATGAAAAAAGAGGAATTTTAGTTGCCTTCGATGCAATATAAAGACGTATTGATGGCTTACAAAATATAAATGCATTTTCTGATATTGAGTAACTACATATGGTTGTTGTTCAGAAAAGCCTACATAGGTACTTATTTTATGCATCATACAATCTACACAAAATTTAAGCATTTTTACATAAATAAATAAAATAATTAATGTCAATGCTCATTCGTTTATTATAACTATGTATGATATAAAATAAAATGAAAAAAATATATACCTATTGTTGCAAAATTGAGTGACACCGTTTTATTCGAGAAATCTGATTTATCAGTAATATTAATTATCACTTTACTGCTTGGTACCGGCCTAGAATAGTACTTCGACTTATTTATATTTTAATTTATTGTTATCTCACATAATTTCACATAAAAAAGATCTCATGTTTGTTTATACAATCGAATACGACATGGTGCACGATGGCAGTTTCCATCCAATTAGTTATATAAGTAAAAAAAATTAAGAAGGAATGTTTATCCCTTAACACCTGATCCCGATTTCTTCTCCGTGATCTTTCCCAGTCCTTTTTTTCCTATGCTGTTTTTTTTAATATTTATCTCAGTTTTATAATTTATCTTATGTAGTATGTTTTCTTTGTTGTTTTCGCTTTCATTCTCTTGTTGATGGTCATATACAATTGTCATACTTCGTAATCTGGTTGGTTGAAAGAAATTGCCTATTGCAATATGCCAGATAGTGTGCATATTTATTTATATATTATTTGTTTATAGTATATACAAAATGATAAGTATGTACATAAATAAATTAATAAAATAAAATAATAATATATCTAATAATGTTTTTTAAGTGTTTTTTTTATATTTTCATTGTTATTTGTAATATTATCACTTTTTTATGTACGGTACAGGTTTATTTTCCTAGTGGGGCAATGCAGATTCAATAATTATTGTAATGTCTATTAGTGTATGTATAAATAAATAAATAAACAAATAAATTATAAACATTTTCTATCACCCTTTGAAAAAAGGGTGATAGAAAATGTTTATTTTTGCAATGTTTATCTTTGCAATACAATATATTATTAATAATATTTTGTTTGAATTTCTTTGTCTAATTTAATGATTTTTCATTAAAATATTTCTGTGTTATGTATTTAATAATCATATTTTTTTTGTTATTTTGAAATATTCTATATCAGCTCGAAATATTCTATATTCTGCAGAGCTCGCCAAGAAATAGAATGCGGGTGACATAGCCTGCGCACAATCCAAATTTAGGACAGGGATTTACTCTAATTAGAAAAAAAAAACAATAAAGTTAGTTGATTTTAGTAATAATAGTCACATGTTTTATAAAACTATCACGCTGGTTAATATATACCTCCAGTTACTAACACAAAATATTCAATGTGCAAAGCGCTAATATGAATAATCCTGAATCATCAATGAACAGGCATAGCCTAGTAGAATAGCCTAAAGCCGGTTGCAGACTAAAAGCTAAGCTAAGTTAGTTTAACTTAGCTCGCATAGCTGAGGTCGTTTTTCATACAAGTGTGCAGACCGCAAACTATGTGAACTAGTATGAAAAATGACCTCAGTTATGCGAGCTATGCTAAACTAACTTAGCTTTTGGTCGGCAACCAACTTAATCCACTAATTTAAAAAAATGCTGATTAGGTACTCAATTTTTAAACCCTAAACTCAATTTTATATTTTTATACAAGGTGTCTCAAAAGAAAGTTTATATTTGTATTCAGAGCGTTATGTGGAGATGTTAGACGACTTCTTGGTGCCTGAACTGCAAAACTTTCCTGGATATAACCCAATAACATGGTTCCAGCAGGACGAAGCAACGTCACACACGTCCAATACATCTCTGCCACGAGTTCGTGAAATTTTCCCAGTCAAATTGATCTCCAGGAGAGGTGACAAAATGGCCTCCACGCATGTCCTGGTTTAACCCCTATGGACATTTTCCTATGGGGCTATCTTAAATCTAAAGTTTACGCCAATAAACCGACTTCCCTGGCGCATTTGAAAGAAAATAGCCGTCACGAAATGATAGCCATCACTGAGTCCACCTACCGAGCCGTCATAAGTAATTTTACTGTTCGATTAAATGAGTGCTGCGAACGCGAGGTTCTACATTTGGACGATATTATTTTTTAAATTGTGTACTTAAACAATAATTAATAAACATTTTTTCGATACACGGCTTACCTACTTTTTTTTAATCGATCCACTAAATATAAACTATATTTTGAGACACCCTGTATTATGTTACACATTTTATTTCTTAAGTGCATCATCCTATATTGTGACTACATCATAAATTATTATATAATATGTAAAAATAATCTTTAAATAAAATAAATAAAAAGAAACAAGGCTATAAATCTGAAATATTGAAAGACATCTTTATTAAGATTTTCTTCTTCATATTTTCCCCATCATTTTGTTTTAAATATCTTATCATAGAATCAAGACATGAACTATTATGTAGATAAGGTAAGTAAGTCTTCAAGTTTCAATGTGGTCTACGTGCATTTTTCCAAAGGCCTCTTTGCAACTTTATACGAAATGCAATGTACATAGGTGTTTGGCGATAGGTAACGAATACAAATTACATATTAATCTATCAGACCTTATTGTTTGATCTGCGAATATTCGGCAAGTATAATATGCAAATTGCAAATCGCTAACGAATTTGATGGACGAAAATGTCTAGTGTCTAGTGTCTACTCTAGGTCCATAGACTGCCTTGTCTCGGGACTGTGAACAACACCGCAAGTAAAAAGATTCTTCATAAAAAAACTGTTGCTAATGTGGAAATAATTTAATGCTAGTCATATTGCGTGATGGAACTTTTGATTAGGTGTTGTTGTTTTGTTTCTGCTTGCCCTTAAAATTTGCCGCGGCTCGGACAATACTTAAGCGTCCTTGGTTGGTACATTTATGTAGTTTTATGTAATAACGCGTGATTATGTATGTGTAAGTTAAGTCGCGACATCATTTTTACGGCATGTGTATGTATTAGTACACGTGCTTCGTGTTTGGTATACTTGAATTTTTGTATACACATTATTGTGTCTGCAATATTTTTGACAGAGATCGGTAACAGTCGCAATGCAACGCTGCTAATGTTTTAAAAATAACTGATAAATGTATAATGTGACGCGACCTCGTCTGTTCACTTTTTTCGTTTTTAAATTGGCCGCCCAAATTGCCAGGCACCATTGAAAGCAACAGCAAGAAACAAAAAAAAATAAAAGTCAAAAAGTTGTTCTTGCAATTTGTGAAAAAAGTTAACTTCGAAAATGTGAAAAAAGACAGTCGGGAAATTGGATTCGCGTCGTGTTTTCACGAGCCACCTGCGTTTCTTGCGCCGGAAAATGAGCCGCAGCCTGCAGTCACTCTGCCCAGCCGCTGCCGTTCCCGATGCAGCCACTCAACCAGCATCTGCTGCTGTCTAGGACAGGTTGAGCATCGCCCTGGTATCCTGTCCCCATCAGCCAAAGTCGACGTCCGTCCTGGCATTGGACGCGCCAATGCATGACCATGTAAGGAGGAAGAGACAATAATATGTCCCTATTCAGTGAAACGACAATAACAATAGATACTTGTTGTGACAATTTTAGTTTCGTTTTGTGATAATTTTGGTTGTTTTTTATTGGTTTTAATTTTAAATATTTATTAGTGACGTCTATTATTGACATTATTTTTCATTAATTGTTTGTGACGTCCTTATTTATTAATATTTTTTTTTAATTTTCATTCAAAATTTTCATCAATGGCTTTCCAAGATGGACACGACCTTCAGGAATGCAGAGAACGATTAAGAAAAAAGAGAAGGAAGATATTCGTTTCCTGATAAATGTTTATTTTAAATATCTTATCGAATTTGAGATTCGGTGTATGTATCCAATTGTTGTCGATGGCTGACTTATAGCAAAGGCGCTCTATGACATTATGAAATAAAATTGGCCAAAAATACTAACACCACTTTACAGTGTGCGCGGGCGGTTCCTTCGTTGTACAAGTGCATGCTGCGTCTCTTTCCTACCAACGAGTTCGCAGTTTGTATGCAAAACAGAGATGTACTATGTGATCTCAGTTCGTTGATTCATGCTTCCTTTTATATACCTATCCACTAGAGTCCGCTTTAATAGAGAGGCCCTTGGTATTTGATGGCGCAAATATTTTCTTAGTGACGGGAAGCGGCAATGCCGATAATGATAAATTAGTTTTTACGACTGTCGGTCTAACGCGCTACAAACCTAGTAATAAAATAATTTGTCACGAATGTGCCATATACAACACCTACTCAATTGATAATTACACAGTAGGTACCTATATTATGTAAGTACCTTTTATATGTTTTTACTTGCTAGTACATATTTATATGATTCAAGAATCTTTCAAATGAAAGGCACAAAAGGTAGGGGTCGACCACAAAATAGTTGGTAAGACTGAAACTGAACCTAAAAATGAAGGGGAAGGCCGAGGGTCATAGACAGGTCGGAAGACAAATTTCCTGGCTTCAAAACAACCGGGAATGGACCTGTATGGTATGAGAACTATGTAGAAGCTGTTTCGCACTGCCCAGGAAAGGGAGGCTTTCTTTATGGTGGTCGACAACCTCGGGGGGACCTGAGCTGACACGAGAAGAAGAAGAAGAAGAAAATAAGTATTTTGTTTTCTATAAAAGGAAAAGCATTTTGCATTTTCTTTTCTCTGTATGATTTTTTTCTTTAGGTAAGTATGTATATAAGTATTTTGTACGATGGAAAATGTTTCTGTTTTTTTTAGATGATGTGTTTATGTGATAAATGTTTTTTAACAGTTAAATTGGTTTTAATTTCTCGTTTTTATAATCTAAGAAATGAAAGGATCAATTCAAAACATTCCCTTCTTCCTTTATTTAAAGATCTAATTATATGTCTTGACAGACACAGTAATCGGCAAATAACTTGAGAAATAACGTGGGAAAATTGAGTATGTTGGCTTGTTTGGTATAATATGTGCAAATAGACCTCCTCAACGACGAAAATTCGCAAGTTATTTGCCGCAAACTGTACTCTTGGGATGTCTAATACACAAATTATCTTGCGATGTCTAATACACAAACTATCTTGGGATGTCTAATAAAAAAAACTACCTAGGGATGTCTAATAAACAAACTATCTTGGGATGTCCAGTATACAAACCATCTTGGGATGTCTAATAAACAAACTACCTTGGGATGTCTAATAAACAAACTATCTTGGGATGTCTAATAAACGAACTATCTTGGGATTTCTAATAAACAAACTACCTTGGGATGTCTAATAAACAAACTATCTTGGGATGTCTAGTAAACAAACTATCTTGGCATGTCTAATACTCCAGGTCCAACTATCCCTTCACCATTTGGGGGGTCTTCCAGGAAGATGATTACCAGGTGAAATTACATTGGCTACAATGTATGCGATTCTGGAGTCGTTCATTGTGTTTATGTGATCCCTTCAAAATCTTGTTCTTCTACATCGTTCTATATATTCGGTGTTACTCACCCGTTTTATTTCTTCATTACGAATTCGACCAAGTGCTTTAAAAATATGATTTTACTAGACAATCTTTTTCAATCAGTTCACTATCTACGAATTGGTGGAACGATTGATATGTGGTTTCTAAAATTTAATGCTGTCTCGTAATTTCGGTCAAATAACTCAATTAAACCATATTCACATGCGATTTCGGGGGAGGGGGAGGAATTAATTTTAAATTTATTTTATACTTTTGTTGCCCACAGAATGTACCTTTTACTAATCATTCATTAGGCGTACATGCATTCAGCAGGTATAGTTTCGGCGTTGAATATGTTAATGCGTTTTGGGCATCGACACGAGTGTCAAATCTTCTCTATTTATTATGATAATTGTCAAATCTTCTCATATTTATTATAATAAATGTCAAATCCTCTCGTATTAGGTTCTGGAAATTATGGCAACCTTACAGATATGAGACTATTTTCACATTGACATTAGACAACATTACTTCTCTACTGGTTCTGGTTTTCTTAAGTAACTAAGGTGCTTTTAGGTGTTGAATACGTTAATGCGTTTTTGGCATCGTATACAACACGAGTATTCTCTTATTTATTATAAAATGTGTCAAATCCTCTCTTATTAATTTGGTAAGTAATTGTCAAATCTTCACGTATTTATTACGTTTTATGCGTTTTGGGCTTCGTACCTATACGACACGGATATTCTCTTATTTATTATAAAAGGTGTCAAATCTTCTCGTATTTATTATAATTCGTGTCAAATCTTCTCATATTTATTATAATAAATGTCAAATCCTCTCGTATTAGGTAATTAGGTTCTGGGAATTATGGCAACTTTACAAATATGAGACCATTTTCACATTGTCATTAGACAACATCACTTCTCTACTGGTTCTGGTTTTCTGAAGTAGGTAACTACGCTTGCAATATTGAACGTAGCCATAAAAGAGAATCCCAAATTTGTACATTTAACATATTCTTTGCCGAATTTATTAAATAATAGAAAATCATGTATTTTTTGTCCCTAATACCACAGTGACTATATAACTATATTCCTACATATACATTATCTATATGAATGCATAGAAAGTGTAGGTAGTTGATTGTAATTTTAGATGTGACGAAAACAATGTCAGATATATTATACGTAAGTATCAATCTATGTTATATACAATCTAAGTATAAAACAAAATGTGATTGAATGATGAATCTATTACAATATTCTTTGTCTAAGTAGGGCAAAAACACGCAGTTAAAATTTACTAATTAGCTTAGATGCGATTCTACTATCAGGATAATCGAAAGCAACCTTCATGATATTGCACTCAACGACTCAACGATCAATCAATGATAAGTTTTGTTCGTGAGAAATAGATTTCGTTTTATACAAAAAAAGTACTTATCAAACATGGTATAACATATTTTATAACATATATTCAGTTGTATTAAAAACATTTTTGTAAAGATTTTTACTCGGAAACGACAAAGATTTTCTGGCTGCATTTGTTGCGATGTTGTGCAATGGAAATAATTGATAGCAGTTTTTTTTCATAATAGCAATATTAGTGCTACCGCAACATAGATGTCACTACTGGCACCACAAAATTAGGTGCCTGATTTCCCGGTTTCTCGAAGAAAAATATATACCTGCTTTATCTTTGTTGAGATTATGATAAATCTCTTCATTGAATATAATTAAATACCTACTTATTTGTCAAAAAAAATGCATAAGATAAAATATGTGTCATGGTTACTCAGAAGAATGCTTCGTATACCATGATCAAAATATGCAACCATGTTTCAGAAAACTCAAAGCAGTAGAAAACTGATTCCTAATCTCAAGGGGAAAGGGTCTCGTATCCTGATCATATACTGGGTTTAAAAAAGTATCAACTTTTCCATATGATTCTCAAAAGAAAGATAAAAGGGCGAAAAGGAGTTGGCAAAAGCATGTGTTCAGGCAGCGTAACATCAGGGAATGGACCAGGTAAACTCGAATGAAGGGTGTGTTCTGGGCAGCACAAGACTGATAGATCTTTACCACGGTGATTGCCAATATCGGGGGCAGCTAGGACTTGACACAGAACAAGAAGAAGCTTTCGCTAAAATACCTACAACGAAGAGATTGCAGAGAAATCGCGTATATTAAAAACAACAGTTCTATTCACAATGGTTACAGTAGTGCCACCGCAACATGAGATGTCACTACTGAATAGTGCCCGATATATATTTTAACTATATGGTTCTTGATTTCCAGATTTCTATTCAAAATACATTCAAGAGCTATGTCAGAGAAAAAAGCTATCGATAGGAGGCATCTCACACTCAGGTCTTGCGCATCACAGAGTAACAACTCTCTAAAGGAGTTGGACAGTGCCAACAAAGCGGCTTACTATGATCGATGCTTTAGTGTAAGTGGTCCTTTAAAATGGAATAGATTGCCTACAGATGTCCACAGTGAACAAAGTAAGAGCACTTTCTCTTGGAATAATATACATACCTACATACCATCACGCCATGTCCCTCGCGGGGTAGGCAGAGAGAACCGAACGCCACTTATTTCTATCTTGACACACATTCATCACCTCGTCGACATTCATACGTCGTCTTATACATGTTCGTCTGTTATTCATGCTTCTGACATTTCCGTCTTTCAAAATACCGTTCACATGGACGTGCCATCCCTTCCTTGTGCGGCCCCGACCTCTCGTTCCATTCCTGTCCGCAATGTATATTTTCTTCATCAGGCGTTCCTCATTCATTCTCCCCATGTGGCCAAACCATCTCAATGTGTTCACTTTCATTCTATTAATGACATCTTTCTTTATCTTGCATTCTTTCCTTATGTCTTTATTTCTGACCCTGTCATACATCGTCCCATTACAGATTCTTCTTAGCGATCTCATTTCAACTGCATTTATTCTGCTTTCGTGCGACTTCTGCCATGTCCAAGTTTAACTTGCATACGTCAAGGTTGGCACTCTTGGAATAATCCAATGATAGGCACATCGTCAGATTAGTCAGATTATTCTGACTTCAGATTATTCTGACTTATTCATCTGATTTGTTATTCTGACGATGTGCTTTGCACGAAACGCGTCGATAATCTAATAAATACAATAGAACTATTACCAAGTATTTTTATATTTTTATAACATATACATACAATGGAGTTCTATCAAGAATTGTCGATCGACAAACTAAACTTAATTTTTATTTTTATTTATCAGAAGGAAGGTTTTGTCTCTGTTGAAATATAATAAATATTTTATAAGACCTATAAGTACCGAGATATTGTTTTTTCATTTCTTTTGAAAGAATCATATCGATCATTATGTTACCACTTTAAGTAGAATGACAAAGAACGGTGAAAACAAAAAAATGTCAATAAATCCCTGTCGTAATTTTTCTGACGATGTTTTGTTAGTTGAATAATTGGATAAAATGACGAGGTTGATTACCACAATAAGTTATCCGTTAAATGTTTAGATGGTCCAAATTAATAACGTTGGTTTTGCATAATAATAATTTAATACTTGTGATCACTTCAACGGAACCTTATGAAACTATATATTACGATGATACCTGTTGTGTGTGTGTTTGTATTGTGTACTACTTCACGTTGATAAAGCCGAGCTACTTTCGTCAGATCATCATTTTACAACGGTTAATAATGATGGAGCCCAAAAGTTTTAGAGTAGGTACATAATTGGGTTAAACAAACGGATATGTTTACCCAACTTGTTCAATCAATAAGTATTTTATATGTTATGGAAATAGTGATCTAGCTGTTCACAGTTAAAGGGGACTAAGCAGAGATCATGCTATTTTTTTTCTTAGCTGCTATTTAATTCTGTTGTACTGCGTGTCAATCTAATATTATCATTAATAATTTATAAAATTTCAATAAAGTAAATTATTATATAGGATTAACCTACCATATTTATTTAGGAATGAAAATGAATTTAAAATAATAAATAAATTTGGAATGGTAAAATAAAACCAAAGTTTTCTTTTCTTCTAATTTAATGACACTGACTAGTTTCGGTCATCCAGTGACCACTAGTTTCGGTAGTCAGTGTCATTAAATTAGTAGAACTGAAAACTTTGGTTTTATTTTACCATTCCAAATTTATTTATTATTTGAAATGGAGTTCTACCAAGAATTGTCCGTAGAAAAGTTAAAAAAAAAATGAATTTAGGTAATTATTTGCTATTTATAGGTTCCTACTACACAAAACATCTATTACAATAAATTTCTGTCATAGATTTGGTGCTTTACCTATAAAATATAGAGATTATTATTTGGTGCTTTAAATCCCATCAAATGAATGGATTCCAAAGATTTTGGTCACATCTAGAATGTCCTACATAATATAAGACTAGATGAAATGCTAATGTTTCTGTATACATATCTGATGTTGATTTTTGACAACATAAAAGACAAAATAAGGACAACCCAGCATTGAGACAAGAGGAGGGAAATTCCATAGAAACCCAACGTCTTCAATGAATTGAAGTATCAGAATGATGATGCTACGCTCGCCTCCACCCGCTCCGCATATGGGGACTGAAACGGCCCCTTCGCAGAACGCTAGTAAGAATGACAAAGAATGCATGGCACGAAGAGTAGCTCTAGAAGCTGCTCTAGACTCGTTGTCTTGACACAATTGTGCAAAAAATAATAATCAACGTCGGTGAAGATAATATTCACAGACATGGATTGCGAGAGCACTTTAAGCCTGTGACTATAAAACTGGGCATCAGAGAGTTGACCAAGGACATTCTGGAATTTAATTTTTTTATGTATTTCAGAATGATGATGACGAAGGTTCACTTTCTTTAAATACGATAGGTACAAATGGCCATGTTATTAGACTTTTTTAATTACAAGGATGAATGTACCAACTTATCTATGCCACCAACCCATCTACAACTAATTTAACATATTTGCAATAAACCATAAGTTTTATTTTTTTTATTTGTCAATGCTCACAGGAGATGCAAATATTGATGCTGACATTACCCACAAAACCCGTGAAGCCCTGTTGAAATAGAGATCTCTCACAGAAGTGTAAGGTGACAATCGCGTATCTACCAAAACTGTTGAATGACCGGCAATTATTTATAGCGCCGAATGCTGAACTGTAAAGAAGGTACACGAACAAAAATTCCACACCAACGAGATGAAGACTCCTAGGTGGTCTGAAGGTGTGACAAAGAAGTGAAAAAACAGCATATCAGAGACAGCTTCGGGTTGATCGCAGATCGCAGTGACGGAAAAGATTACGGATTCAAATTGAGATGGGATGACCATGTGATGAGGCATGAAGATCATGCAGTGCACACTGCACTAGGCATACAAGAAAGCAGGATAGGTAGAGATCGACTCCAAACAAAATAATATGGAGTGGTATGGAAGAGTTAAGAAAGACAATTGGATGAGACGATGGTGAACGATAGATAGGAACGGAGGACAAAAAGATAAAGAAGAAAACACAAGCTTTCTTTCTAAACTAATACGTAGGTACACCGTAGATTTTTATCTGGTGCGAGGATAAATGAGATAATCCATCAATTTTCTATATCTATATGAGATCTAAATTTAGTATGATAGTACAGTTTTTTAATCTATACATTTTCCATGAATCAAACCTAAAACCGTTTAGTCAATAACCAATGCCCAATTTAGACCCATAAAATATCCAATACATCATCAAATTTGCAATCAAAAGTAGTAATAATTTATGGTCATAATTTATGCTAAAATCGATCATTTATGCAAAATACTTAACTGCTTGTATGCGTTATTTATTTGTACGACGATAAATAATATAAATAGTATGTATGGTTGTAAAAAAATGACTATCTATAGAGAATATTGAACTCGCAATATTAAGTACGTGTGTAATATATTATGTGGCTGTATAATATATATTGAAGGCATCAGTTAACTAAAATGACGTTAGGTTTATGCCAATAAAATATCTTCTCCGTTATGAAAAACCGCTATGGAACATTATTTTGCGATATTTCGTGTTGTCCGAGTCTAAATTAAATTATGGTCTTTGAATAATTAAAGACGTTTCAAATTGTGTGCCGATCGTGCGAAACGAAAAAAAAAACATAAATCTAACCCCCGTTAAATTAGAACTCGCTTCAAATATTGCGCGTACCTATTTGATTTTGTTTGTATGCTGCCACGACATTAATGAAGAGAATCGCTGAAGGCTAAGTGGAGATGGGGA
Organism: Molanna angustata; assembly: GCA_963576475.1. NCBI lineage: Eukaryota > Metazoa > Arthropoda > Insecta > Trichoptera > Molannidae > Molanna > Molanna angustata. The sequence continues at coordinate 19,452,997 of OY754976.1, read as the reverse complement.
AGAGATTAATCGCTTTGCTGCCGATCAGTCTCCAAGACTAAAACCGAAGAAAAAAACAAATATTACTTACTTTTTTTGACAATTAAACTAAAAATTTGCTCACCCGAATTAAATATATGCTTGAGCAGTTGAAGTTATTGACGATAAAACAATAAATAATTTTAAATGTGTATTTTGTATTTATAAATTAAAAAATAGACTATTACCGCGATATTTGCAAAAAAACGTACCTACTTAATAATTTTGAAGTTCACACCTACCCGACGAGAGGCCGACTATGCCCCAAAATAACCTGGCTGGTATACAAAATAATGTGTATTATGTTTTCAATTGTATAATGATTTGCCAGAATGTGTGAAGGAAGCATCTGATCTTGCCGCTTTTTGTCGCCTATGTATTGAAAAAAACTTTTAAGATGTTGTGTGCTTCCTGTGTTTTTTGTTTGTCGTTTTTTAAGTCATAGGTTCTATGTAAATTTGATTTTTATTTCCAACATTGTTTATATTATTTCGTTTATATAAGATGTAAGAAAATGTATTTATTTTTTACATCTAATTACAATATAGGTACATATATACATAAGATTAATGACAAATTTAATCGTCGTAGATAACGATATCCAAGTGCCACTCATTCCTGTTTTGACATACCTTGCTACATTCATTTCTGCTCCAAACATTCATGCATCTTATCGTTATTTTTCGGATATTCTTTGCCTATCACTCAATTTTTTACCTTTTATTTTTGTAGGACGCAAAAGTGTAGTTCTCGTTTGAATCAAATTCGTTATTCGTAATGAGAAGAAAACCAGGCAGGCCATTGACCACTTGGATGTCCTCAATAGCCAGAGATCGGAAGGAGGCAAAGTTTCGTTTGGGTGACGCGGAAAATGAGGACTAGGAGAGCCGACACCAAGAAAATAGGACAAAGGCGAGAGCAAAAAAAAGAAGATTAAAATAATATATTTCATTTGAGACAAACATTAAGATATATTTTAATTTAAATGTTTATCAGTACTTTTGTGGATTGTCAAATCAACGCCATTTTTTGTACGTCTCATTTCGGAATGAAAAATTTATGCTCATTTCACTATCTATAATAGTGCTGAGTCATTATTAATCTTTATTGACTTTAAAAGTATTATTGATTTTGAATTGACTGCCAATAAAAGTGCAATGGTACCTACTATAAATCTTGTCTCATTGACTATACAGAAAATCAAAGATGTTAATTATTTGAGTATACATTATATCGCAGTGTGACTATAAATATTTATTTAAGTGCTGACTCTAAGGGAATTGATTTTGTTAATTAGTTACCAATCAAAAGAGCAGTGGGACTACATATGTGTATTTTATAAGATGGTGTTGATTGACAATCAATTGAATTGCAATGTGACTTTAATTCTTGCTTAAGTGATTGACCCAAGCCAAAAAGGCAATTCTTCAGATTACTAAAATAAAAGGTACGGAGTCCATCCAAAAGATCAGGGGGGGCAAGTCTGGTCAACCGTCGGAATCAAAACTATCCATATTTATCCATGGCATGGATGGTTTTGATTCCGCCTGTTGGCCAGACTTGCTCCCCAGGTAGACCACCAGCCAAATGGAATCCAGCAACATCTGAGTGAGAAAGAGGAACAGGCGAGTTTTGCGTGATAGAATTAGGAGAACCGACCCCAAGTTAATGAGACAAAGCAGAAGTGACTGCTATATAAGCTACAAGTACCTATACGAAAATATCTTCCCGCGCATTTCAAAGCAAAAAACCACGAGGGAAAAAACTGAATTTGAAATTCTATTCTGAAAGCGTCCAAACTTTTGTTTTCCAATTGGGATCCGAGAATTTCTAGACTCGAGTTTTAAGGGGCCTATACACACGACCAACTTGGTTGACAACCTTGTCATCAACATGCCATGTTGACGACAATGTTGAACATCTGTGGGCATGTTGGCGGTTGATATTTCATGTTGACAACAATGTTGAGACAATATCAAATCGATTTGATATTTAGTGGGCGGAGCTTGATGTTGGTGACGATGTTTAGCGTGTGTGGGGCGGTTGATAACCAAGTTGATCAACATCTCAGTATATTTCAATTTTTTGAACGCGACGGAACAATAAAGTACTTTGAAAAATGCAAAAGATTCACGCACGAACTTGTTGATTCAATAGAAACATCATCGGAAATGATTTTGATCAACTTGGTTGTCAACCTCCCGTTCGTTATTCAACATTGTTGTCAACAAGATTGACAAACATTGTTGTCAACCAAGTTTGTCGTCTGTAGGCCGCTTAACACAAAATTTAGGTAATTCGATTAAATTACATTATTTTGAACAATTTACTTATATAATCATTCAACAAATGTGTAGGTACGTGATACAATGTTTAATTCAGTATGATAATTTATTGATTCACAATTATTCCTTTCACAATTAAATTCTCTAAAATATAAACCTAATTATACAGAAGGGTACACATCGGTCATTCATCGTTGCACTATTATGTAAAAATTCATGCTAATTCCCAGAAAATTAATGCATCAGTGTGATAATTTATGCAATAATGCTAATAGAATAACCACTTTGGCAACTTAATATGTATCTATTGTAAATTTAAAATAATAAATTTTATATGTATGTAATTTATTGCACATTACTAATGGAAAATGTTAACAGGTAATCTTACTTTTAACACGGTGAAATTAGACAGTCAAGTTTGTACATAGTTTATTTGTATTTAACCCTAGAGAATTACAATCATAGTTTTGGTGTTTTAAATAAATGCTTACTCGTAAAATAAAAAAAATTACATAGCTTTATCACATAAATAAATACTTTCCTGATAATCGAATCTGGGAGGCAAGTCTGGTCAACAAGCGGAATCAAAACCATCCATGTTTGCCCATATCATGGATATAATTATCATATGGAGTTCTAAAATATGTTAAGATGTTATACAAGTCCATGAGATAATTATATCCATGTTTACCCATATCATATCCATGATATTATGCATATATTATATCCATGATATGGGTAAACATGGAGATTTTTTATTCCGCCTGTTGACCAGAATTGCCCCCCCAGTCTTTCCCCCTGGAGGCTTCAACAAAAATCCGTTTTTTTATATGAATTTGAAATGAAACGCATTAATTTTTTTATTAAATACTGGTGAACCCCCGGCAAACTTCGTATTGCCTGTATAATTAAAAATGGTCCATTATTACCACCCGTCGCTTCAGACCCTCCAGTACCTCCAGTCCCTTTAGTACCTCCCGTCCCTTCAGACCCTTTAGTACATCCCGTCCCTTCAGGAACTTCAGTACCTCCCTTCAGGCCCTTTCAGTACCTCCCGTCCCTTCAGTACCACCCGTCCCTTCAAGCCCTCAGTATGTCTCGTCCCTTCAGGCCCTTTAGTACCTCCCTTTCCTTCATTACCTCCCGTTTAAATCCAGAAACCGTCCTTGAAGACCTGCGAAGAGATGGAAGGACAGATGGACCTTCTTCTCCCAGGATACTCCACCTCCATAGGTAAAATGACCAAATACACGAAGAAGAAGATGAAACAAGTTTAAATCCAGAAACCTGCGAAGAGATGGAAGGACAGATGGACCTTCTTCTCCCAGGATACTCCACCTCCATAGGTAAAATGACCAAATACATGAAGAAGAAGATGAAACAAGTTTAAATCCAGAAACCTGCGAAGAGATGGAAGGAAAATTGGACCTTCTTCTCCCAGGATAGTCCAGCTTCATGGGTAAAATGTCCTAATACCCGATGAAGAAAAAAATGTTTTAATCCAGAAACCATCCCGGGCATACGCTCAATAATTCACCAAAGGTTTTTTTCAATCGGGTGAACGGTTTAGGAGCGCTTAGTAAACATACATACATATGTAGGTAGGTACATAGATACATACAAACATTAAAATTTATAATATAGATACAAATACCATATACAAGTGCCGAGTTTATCGCCAATTTCTTCTAACTAATCAGTGTTTCCACTTTATTAAATTTTGTTGATCTTTCTTCCAATTTTGTGTTGTAGTTAACGACATATAATTATCAAATATATTTTTTACTTTAAATGTGAAACTACTATAATGATAAATGAAGATTTTAAACATTTAACTATGTATTATAGAAATTGTGTTTGTTTCTGAGGCGTCACATGCAATATTGTTGGCAGCTTGTTGGTAGCAAAGCGATGTATATCTTCATCCACTCAGCTTGGACTTCAGTAATTAATTAAATATGTATGTCTTTTTTTAATTAAATATAATTTTATTTTATTTGCATGATAAGAACTATTATTGTTTACGTGTTTACCTACCTATAATAACAATAACACTTCCTTGCATCTAGAACAAGTAGCGAGTTTTATTGATAATGGGGATTCTTTTCCAATTAATTAGTATTTCCAGCCCAGAGAAATAAGAATAGCATGATAAATATTTTTTAATAAATTTAATTGGTTTCGAGTCTTGGACGCCGGCACCTATTTCATACGACTCACCATTATGCATAATATAAGGTACGAACAAAACAATCAATTTAAATTTTTAGTTACTATAATATTATGCACAAATGATATTTATGCATAAATACTCATTGAATTAATCCGAGTGTATGTTATGCTAGAAATATTTTTACAACTAATAATGCTTTTTATGCATAGGGTCAATTTAACAGTATAATATTTGAAGAAGCTATTCTTAAAATAAATTTTGGCAATTTAGTGGTTATTTAAAAGGTACATAAATTAATATTATTAATAAATTAAATTAATATGCTCCGAGAGTTCAGTGTTTATAAGAATAAACTATTTCATATAATTTGATAACAATAAACTGCAAAAGAAAATTAACAATGCTGCAGTATGTTCCTAGTTCCCCTATTAACTACTAAAATTAACAATGCTGCAGTATGCTCCTTGTTCCCAATGCTGCAGTATGTCCTATTCTGATTCGTTTCAGAGTACGAAAATGTCTGTAACCAACAGGCGATCGTGGATAAAAGGATTTTATCCGCGCGGTGTGACGTAATGAGTCCCATATAAATGCAGTCAACTTTTTGACATTTCTCATACACTAAAATTCAGACGAATAAATTTAGACGAATCAGAATAGGACATAATATGTTCCTTGTTCCTCTGTTAACGACTAAAATTAACAATGCTGCAGTATGTTCCAATTGTTCCCATATTAACGACTAAAATTAACAATGCTGCAGTATGTTCCAATTGTTCCCATATTAACGACTAAAATTAACAATGCTGCAGTATGTTCCAATTGTTCCCATATTAACGACTAAAATTAACAATGCTGCAGTATGTTCCAATTGTTCCCATATTAACAACTAAAATTAACAATGCTGCAGTAGGTTCCAATTGTTCCCATATTAACGACTAAAATTAACAATGCTGCAGTATATTCCAATTGTTCCCATATTAACGACTAAAATTAACAATGCTGCAGTATATTCCAATTGTTCCCATATTAACGACTAAAATTAACAATGCTGCAGTATATTCCAATTGTTCCCATATTAACGACTAAAATTAACAATGCTGCAGTATGTTCCAATTGTTCCCATATTAACGACTAAAATTAACAATGCTGCAGTATGTTCCAATTGTTCCCATATTAACGACTAAAATTAACAATGCTGCAGTATGTTCCAATTGTTCCCATATTAACGACTAAAATTAACAATGCTGCAGTATGTTCCTTGTTCCTCTATTAACGACTAAAATTAACGCCGTAGTATGTTCCTCTTATCGATTAAAATTAACGCCGTAGTCTGTTCCTCTAAACGACTAAAATTAACAATGATACAATACGTTTCTCTATTAACGACTTAAATTAACAATGCTGCAGTATGTTTCTTGTTCCTCTATTAACGACTAAAATAAACACTGCGGTATGTTCCCCTAAACGACTAAAATTACCAATGCTGCAGTGTGCTCCTCTATATAACTATAATCAACAATGCTGCAGTATATTCTTCTATTAACGACTAAACGCGATATTTTGGACCTATTTGAACTAAAAAAAAACATTTTTTTGCATTAATTTTTACGCCGCAATTTTTGACGTTCAATTATTATTTAAGTTCATCAAGTTCATTTTTATTTTATTTGTTCGTAATAGATACATATTTTTTTTCGTAATAGTATTAACATATTTTTGGGAATATTTTTAATATAACATTTTTATGTAATTTAATGATTTACCGGAAAAAATAATCTTATTTTAATTTTAGACCCAACGTATGAAAATAATGTTATTCTTATATCAACTAGACTATAATACGCGTGCACTACATTTGTATTCCTGCATTACTTAATTTATACGTGAAAAAAAACTTCCAGTACCAAAAGAAAAACTACGATTATACACGGCATGAAAATAATTAATTGCAATTTACTCTCAATTCGCGAATGTAAAATGGACAGAAAAAAATAAACGCAATTTCGACGAGATCATAATATTATATACTTCATAACTCATATCTAGAAATGTTACGGACAAAGTGAAAACTATTTAACTAAAACGTTTATATTCGTATTAGGTATATCTACTAGCGAATATACACCATGCATTGCAATGTCACTCAAAGAAAGAAAATGTCCCGTCCCATAATTTGTCCCTTGAGTCCCTTCTGTCCCTTAAATCCCATTTTTCATGAAAGGTATCTAGGAATGATCTTTTTTAATGTGCACGTTTAACTTCGTCGTTTAATGACTACCAAGTACCTAGATATTTTTATGAATGGTATAGGAGAGCATCAATTACAAAAAGACATGCCCACATGATTTTTATATAAATACTATAGTGAACCCCTGGCAAACTTCGTATTGCCCGTATAATTAAAAATGTTCCTTCATTACAACCCGTCGCTTCAGACCCTTCAGCACCTCCCGTGCCTTCGGGCCCTTCAGTACCTTCCGTCCCTTCATACCCTTCAGTACCACCCGTCCCTTCAAGCCCCCAGTACGTCCCTTACCTTAAGGCCCTTCAGTACCTCCCGTCCCTTCAGGCCCTTCTGTACCTCCCGCCCATTAAAGTCCTTAAGTACCTCCCGTCCCTTCAGACCCTTCAGTACCACCCGTCCCTTCAAGGCCTCAGTACGTCCCTTCCCTTTAGGTCCTTCAAAACCTCCCGTCCCTTCAGACCCTTCAGTACCTTCCGTTCCTTCAAGACTTTCAGTACCACCCGATTAGATTAGATTATGTTGATTGAAGCAATCTTTTAGGAAATTAATATTGTCCTGTCTACATTAAGATCTGAAGACACAAAAGTATTTATTTATTTATTTAAATGGCACTTGTAACCTCAAATGAAGGAACATTGGCCAGAGTCAAGTTTGTTACAAGACACAAAAGTATTTATTTATTTATTTTAATGGCACTTGTAACCTCAAATGAAGGAACATTGGCCAGAGTCAAGTTTGTAACAAGACACAAAAGTATTTATTTATTTATTTTAATGGCACTTGTAACCTCAAATGAAGGAACATTGGCCGGAGTCAAGTTTGTTACAAGACACAAAAGTATTTATTTATTTATTTTAATGGCACTTGTAACCTCAAATGAAGGAACATTGGCCAGAGTTAAGTTTGTTACAAGACACAAAAGTATTTATTTATTTATTTTAATGGCACTTGTAACCTCAAATGAAGGAACATTGGCCAGAGTCAAGTTTGTTACAAGACACAAAAGTATTTATTTATTTATTTTAATGGCACTTGTAACCTCAAATGAAGGAACATTGGCCAGAGTCAAGTTTGTTACAAGACACAAAAGTATTTATTTATTTATTTTAATGGCACTTGTAACCTCAAATGAAGGAACATTGGCCAGAGTCAAGTTTGTTACAAGACACAAAAGTAGGTTATGTTTAAAAATATAAGCAGCTTGACTTGAACTTGACAAATACATATATTTGACGTACATACCAATTCTTAGACCTCAAATATATTTAAACCGAAGCTATATTTTTTTCTGTAAAAGGTTACTGCAGCAGGTAACAACTAACAACGATTGTATAATATAATGAACCCTGAGTACTGGTGGCTGTCAGATATAACATCCTTCAAAGTGCTGAAAATTGCTTTTTTTTAAAGAATGAATATGTCCTTGAAGTAAAAAGGACATATTCATTCCCTAAATTAAACATAAATGCTTGTGGTATAGGTGAACGAAATCGGTCGTGGCAGGATTCGAACTCACAACCACTGGATTACAAACCCAGTATTAGAAATCACGTCTTCCATTAACAGACACTTTGGTTGGTGTAGAGACCCCCCGACAGACACCTTTGAAATTCCGACAAAGCTGTCAGATTCCGACAGTAATTTTCACTACGCCTGTCGTTTGCTCGTGAATTGGCAATGTGTATAACACACATGGTAAACAACAACTATGTAACAATAAATTGAATAAACTTTATACTACGAACTACGAGTACCTATAACGCTTCATACTATAACTGACGTGTTAAAAACAATTCAATGGTTAAAAATCGTAATTTTCAACACTTTGAAGGCTGTTATCTCCGAAAGCCACCAGCACTCAGGGTTCATATTATCCAATCGTCATGCTGTGCTATCCTTTCACAGAAAAATGAAATGATGTAGGTCAAGCAGTTTTACAAAAAATTGCTCTTTTACAAAAAAAAAAACATATTCTCTTATAATTTTTTAAAAACCAAATTTTCTGCAAATAATTTTTCAATTTTCGCTTTGCTAACAGCTAATTCCTCGTTAGGCAAATTTACCTTAAACTGAGTAAAAAATATAACTTTTGTAATTTAAATAATACTCTGGTTATTGGTACACTATCATTCATTTTATTCAAGAAATATTGGCAGTCGCCAGATAAAAATGAATTTTGTACAACGTTTTAAGTGTATGGGAAGGAGTATCATTGCTACACTGTCCCTAAAAAAAACTTTTTAAACCAGCCATATTGATCTGTGTACTTTTCCACACTCACTTTTAAAGAAACGAGACATCATATTTGCATAATACAATGATTTCTAGTCAATTAGTCTTCCGTCTGTCAAATGTCTGCCGTGATCTTTTACAACAACGCAACGGCAGCCCAACAAATTCTTTCTTTTAATCGAGTTATTTCAGGCATGATATAATGGCCACAGTACCATCTACACTACTAGACTTAGTATCTAATAATGAACAATGAAGAATTACACTGTAGGTAGGTAATCAACCGCTTTTTATATTTTAATTAGTTTTAAATATTACATCTAATAAGTATGTTGTGACGGGTTTCTATAATATAATCAGTCTAATGTTATTTTTATACACAAGAAGAGATTATCAGATCCGCAAATTCGCAATAATATTATTCAAAGACGCAACACCTCCACTCGCTGGGCCGGTATAATTATATTAAAATATACACATACCTAGACATGTATGTAGTGTAGGTACCTAATACATACTTGCAGCACCGTGCAAATATTTTGTAAACCGCCAAAAACTCCGAAGGTTGAATTAGGTATGCGAATGTGTGTGAGTGTATGTGTCTGTGTGTGTATTGTGTTGTTTTTTTTCCTTCGCATGTTAATGTCTGCGCTCACATAATCCCAAGATAGAAATTAGGCAACCGTGTGGGCATTTGCCAAATATCTTATTTATTATTCAACTTATCTTGCTAAACAGGTTCTGTTGGCCCAGCGTACAGTGACGGACTGGCGTTAGAAGGTGTGCCCTTTGTAATATTTGCATGGCCGGATGGTGTCCAATCACGCCATGTCCGATGATAATATTCATAAAGTTTCCACCAAACTTATTAAGGGTTTTCGCCGTGGAGGAGCTCAATTTGCACATTATACCAACCGAGCAAAAACACACAAATTTGCGCTCTGCGCACCCACGTGTCTGGTTCAAGTTGGTTTCCGATAGCTATAATATTATGTAATTGGATTGTATTGATTCTCGGGCAACTAATAAGTTTCATCATTCTGGATACTTATGATATTAATCGTCTCACAGATCCACACTGAAAACACAATTAAAAACTATGTCTTCACTGGAAACCGATCCCGGGACCTTTTGCTCAGGAGTTGGATATCCAACAACTGATCCACGAAGGCCAAAATTAATTTAATATAATTTAATTATTGAATATATATAGTGAAAGTTACGAATTTCATCAAATTTATATATACCGAATCTGGATGGGGTACATTAAAAATTGAAATTAATAAAATAACCAGGCGAAGCTCCATAGTAACTATATGAACCGAATGGAAGAAAGTACATTGGCAGACCGAAATTAAGATGGTTTGACTGTTGAGAGAAACCTGCACTCTACATGAGGTTATTGGTGTCGCAAGGTTAATGGGATGGCGGCGATTACTTAATCTGGATAAGACCATAGATGAATTCAAAACGTTTCATGAGCCCTAGATCATTGTAGCAACATTATAAACAACAACGGATTAAAAAAACACAAAATGCCAATATAAAAAAAAAATTTGAAATACGGCATAATTTTAACGGATTTTCAAAAAATACCGAAATGTTTTTTTAAAACGACACCCGGATCCATGTATCCCAAAAAATAAACATCTGTTGAAAACTAAGAAGACGGAATAAAAAATACGATCAAGAATTTTCATTCTTTATTTTATTCCAAGAAACTTGAAATACTTATATTATTTATAATTAATTATATCCATAAATTCCATACCGGTCCAAAATTTTCATAAAGTTATATCTTGCTTGTTAATTAATTTTTCTTATCGTATTTTTTGACAATATCGAAAAATTCCTTGTTCTAGAAAAAAATGTATGGTGGAGTCCTCGTTCTGCGAATGTGGATGGGATGAGGAAACGCCGGATTACGTTCTGTTTGGTTGTCGAATCAGGGACGCCATAGACATTTATTTTAGGTTTGAGAATGTCCTATACCCCGTTTCCACAGTTTACCTTCTTGGGCAGAACTCTTCTCAGGTTCATGGTTTAATATTTAATTCTATTATAAGGAATATAACTATTATTTGATTTTTTTGTTACTAAATCTGTTTAATCTAATGTTTCTGATTAGTAACGGCTGCAACATCCTCTTTGGGTGAAAAGCCTTGAGAGAAAAAAAAGTGTAAGTACCTACTGTAAAAAAATAATTCATTCTGTGTTCCACTGAATTTTCAGCTTTATCTAGTAACTACTATTCATATGTTTCAATTATCGAACAATAAACAAATTAAACGAATAATATCCTTCTTTGTAATAACAAAACGTGTATTTTTTATTATTCAGTTAAAGTCTAGCCCTGTCAAGAAACATGTCTTTTATAAAACGCGTTCACAAATGTATACCGTTATCCTCGAGAATTTTTAATGAACTTTTAGGTTTCTATGCGAAACGTGCAACGGCCTTAGACATCTAGGTATACCTATCTTCTGAATTTCTATATTTTCACAACGTAAAACGCATTATTTCCTCAACTATCGCGGATTTAGTATATCATCACGCAGTAACTCTGATAAAGATGCTTAAATTATTATGTACGAGTATTTTCACTGAGGACCGAAGTGAATGGTCTCTCGAATTATTAAAGAAATGATAAGAAACCTTATCTAACATCACCGTTTTTATGAGATTTCTGGATCTGTTTATCTAATAAATATATGTTTCACTGCACTTACCAAAATTCAAATTTATAAAAAAAACAGTTGTATTCCAAACTTATTTCATTTTAACGAAGAAACTGGTATCGGCATGTTTCAGAAAAATATGAACACGAAGCCTTTTTTGAACAAATCAATAGTGGTTTTAATTTATTAAAATTATTCTACATTCAATTATTATCTATTGATTTTTGAACACGTGCGTATAAATGAAGAGTTTTCTGCCAAATGGTAAATTCTTACAATTAAACTATTTTTCCTGCGCAAAGATACAAGAAATTCTTTTGTCATCTTTTTCGAACAATCTATACTACACCTTCATCGGTTACGGTTATTTATTTTCTGTTATTCATAAAGCTCAACTCAAATTATACTTGATTATGTAGTTTCGAGTTTGACAACCTTTTATTAATTCTACCGGATTGGTGGCAACGTGAAAGATGAATTGAAATCATTGATGATGTTTCGTAAATTCATTAAAATATATGTCGTAGGTATCTGAATTATTTATTCTTTTAATTTTTATCATACCATTTACAGATATGCATCATTAAAAAAGATAACTGCGGCCCAACTAGGTATACCTGTTCTAGGGCTAGCAGTGAAGGTACATATTATTATCATATTTGAATTATTGATAAATTTTACCATATTCATGTGATCATGGATGCTCACTTCTAATTTTCTAACGTACGATACTATTTATTATTATCAACAACACAGAATTTTCTTGCACTTCATTTGAACTACATAGGTACCTAAAACAAGACTTTGGAATAATTAGTTTAAATCCAAATATTGCATTGTTGATTTCACTCCAAATTAATATAAAATTTTTGTTGTTATATGTAATGAATATGGCATACACAAACAACAAATAAATAAATATTTAAAATATTTTACTATTGGTTCTTGGGCAAGTAATAGACACCATGTCTTATTCTGATTCGTCTAAATTTATCCGTCTGAAATGTCAAAAAGTTGACTGCATTTATACGGGACTCATTACGTCACACAGCGCGGATAAAATCCTTTTACACAAGTCGCCCGTTGGTTTTAGACGTTTTCGTACTCTGAAACGAATTAGAATACGACATACTATGCCAAATATTAATTTGACAGGCACCTAATAAATAGTTGACGATATAGCGAGAATATGTTAACATTTCATTCGGATACTCTCTACTCTCCCTTCCTTTTTTCTTTTCCTCTCCTAATCGTTTTATTGTGATGTTTTTTTATTTCACTTTCTATTTTTATTGTTCGTGTATGTTATTTTAAGCTTGTAATACTAATCAGTAGGTACCATTTAAATACGTAGATGCATTTATTTTTAAACTTAAGGTATTTGTTGTAGAACACATACTTTGATATCCACCTTTATATCTTGTCGCGTTGGAAGACATTTTAAGGTGGCAATAAGCCCGCTAGAGAACAGTATGTATCTATGTCAAAAAAAATAGTAAATAAATTTTTTATAACGTTGAAAAAATGTTTTCTTTGTGATGTTTGTTGTCAGTTGTGTAAGTTTCGGAAGACAGAGATTCACTATTTTGGAGGTCTATAGTTGCTTATTCGGAACGATGTTTTTCTAGTTGCATTAGCATATGCAAACTATAGAATGAATTTAAAAACAGCGACATTTAATTAAAATTGTTGATTTTGATGAGGGAATAATTCATTGCTACGTACATACCTACATAAGTACCTACAATACTCAAATGTATGTATATAAACAATTATCGACTTTATAATGTAGTAATGAAATTAATTAAAATTTACTTTAAATCAGAAGTGTAAACTCTTCTATCTTAGACTTGAATATCTACATCTTGAATATCCTCTTCATTAATTTCGCATCAAATCATCTTCGTAAAGTAAACCTTTTCTCAAAACATTATTTTTTTACACCCTTTATTTTTCTGTACTGGATTTTGCAATAGATTTTTGACAATCTTCCCGACCAGCCTTGATAATATTATCAAAATTTGTTTTTCCAGTTTGATTCATTAGACATAATGATAAAATTAAACAATTTTATTTTCCACTAGCTTTTATGTCCCGCCGTTGGCCAAGAATGTAAAATTGTGAAAGAAAAAGCAATCGTTTTTATAATATTGTCACCCAATTATTTTGCAATATCAGACTATGAAAAGTGGTTTGAAATTTGATTGAGTTTAAGTATTGTAAAATGTTCAAGTGATGGCCACAACCCATTCTTTTTTATATATTGCTATAAAGTGTGAATGAAGTACCTATAATATTTATACAATTTCTGCTCGCATGGACTATGCGTAATGGTTTTAAATATGACTGTTTATCAACGTTGTAAAGAGATTGGTTTGGCCACAACCCCCATTTTTAAATATTATCATCGAAAACAAATTGTAATGTGTACCTATTGAAAATTTAGTAATTTTGGATGTTGGGATGTGGTTAAAATTTGATTAAACAAACGTAGGTACTGAAAAGATCTAGTATTGGTCACATCCCATTCGTTTTTATATTTTTTCATCAAGTGTGCATTATATTTTTGCTCAATTTGACTGAAAGTCTTCATTAACGAAGAAGAAGAAGACTTGAACTATAGTAAATAGTTTTTAATTTGAATATAAATGTTGTGAAGAGTTCAGTAATGGCCACAACCCCCATTCTTTAAATATTAGGTGTTGAAAATTATTCAAAATAGGATGATATAAATGGTTTAGATTTAATTAAACAAAAGTATTGAAAAGATTCTAGTGCAGGTTATATCGTCACATCCCATATCCCATTCATTTCATATGTATTTTCATCAAGTGTGCATATCGTTAGTAATATTTCTGCACAATAGACTATTAGACTTAAAACTAACCCAAAAGACTAAATAAAAAAGAGAAAAATAAGTATAAGAAATAGTTTGTATAAAACACTATTCCAATGGTCTACATAAAATAAGTAAAAATACATATACCTAATAGAAGAATTAGACTATTGGAAATAGATTGTATAAAAGCTCACCCAAAGGTCTACAAAAAAGAAGAAGAAGAATATTTAAACTATTGGAAATAGTTTGTATAAATACTGACCAAAAGGTCTACATAAAAGAAAATGAATAAGACTATTGGAAATAGTTTGTATTAAAACTCTCCCAAAAGTCTACGTACTTAAATGAAGAAGAATAATAATTAGACTAAAGGAAATAATTTTTATAAAAAAATGACCCAAATGTATACATAAAAGAAGAAGAAGATGAATTAGACAATAGGAAATAGTTTGTAAAAAAACTGCCCTTAAGGTCTACATAAAATTAAGAAGAAAAAGAATTAGACTCCAGGACCCGCCGCTTCAGGCCCTTCAGTACCTCCCGTCCCTTTAATCCCTCATTACGTCCCTTCCCATCAGGCCCTTCAGTACCTTCCGTCCCTTCAGGCAGTTTTATACCTCCCGTCCCTTCAGGACCTTTAGTGCCTCCCTTCCCTTCATTACATCCCGTCCCATCAGTCGGTTAAGAAAAGTTTAAATCCAGAAACCATCCTGGAAGAACCGCGAAGAGATGAAAGAACCTTCTTTTCCCAGGATGCTCTCCTTAATAGGTAAAATGACTAAATACACGAAGAAGAAGAAAAAAGTTTAAACCCAGATACCTGCGAAGAGATGGAAGGACAGTTGGACCTTCTTCTCCCAGGATTCTCCAACTTCATAGGTAAAATGACCAAAAATACACGATGAAGAAGAAGAAGAAGAAATAAGTTTAAATCCAGATACCTGCGAAGAGATGGAAGGAAAATTGGACATTCTTCTCCCAGGTTAGTCCACCTTCAAAGGTAAAATGACCAAATAGACGATGAAGAAGAAGAAGAAAAAAGTTTAAATCCAGAAACCTGCGAAGAGATGGAAGGAAAATTGGACCTTCATCTCCCAGGATAGTTCATCTTCATAGGTAAGATGATCATGTACACGTTGAAGAAAAAGAAGAAAAAAGTTTATATGCAGAACCCGTCCTGGAAGACCTGTGAAGAGATGGAGGGACAGTCGGACCTTCTTTTCCCAGGATACTCCCCCTTCATAGGTAAAACGACCAAATACACGAAGAAGAAGAAGAATAAGAAAAAAGTTTAAATCCAAAAACCATCCTGGGCATACGCTCGACAATTCACCAAAGTTTCATTATAATCGGACAAACGGTTGGTAAATAAATAAATAAAATAATTTTCCTATAGGAAATCAGTATAGGTATATTATTGTTGATTTGTAAGTAAATAGTATTAGGTAGGTACCTACCTACAACAACCTTCTAAATAAATTCGATTCCTAACAAATTTTATTTGAATATCACATTCTTTCTGTAGCCATGGAAACGATTCGAACACGTAAGTAATATCGAATGGTTCGGATACATTTTTTGAATATGTAGGTACCTACATTGGTTTGTTCGATGCCATAAAAATGAAAATTGTCAGAAAAATCAAATATTATTTACAAATTATGCAATTTTATTATGCCTATATCTTTACTAATAAATAACACATTTTTACAATATATGTCTTAAAACTTGCCGTAATGTCTTGTGTTTCATTTTATTATTTCATAATTACATTTATTTCAAAGGTTTATTATTTTCAAGAACATATTCATTCGGTGGGAAAATGAAATATTGTATGAAAAGATATTAAAATGGCGGCGTTTATGTACAAAAGGCTTACTTTAAAAATAAGTTAAACATTATAATTATACCAAATATTCACCATGTTTTTCACTTAAACGCTAAGTTATACTTCAAAATATATTTTTTTTGTGTAAATACCTACTTCTAACTTTTAAACTAACAGATATTTGCGTGCAAAATGTACACTTTTTTGACAGATACGACTTGGAAAATTTTGTATGAAAAAAATAATTATTGAAATATTTTTAAAATTCAGCATTTTTAGCGTGACACTGCATCAGGTATACAGGTACACGTTCGCACATAAATTAGATTTTTAGATGCTCTTGGTTTTTCAGAAGGCGTGAGACAAACACACACACACACACACACACATACACACACACACACACACACACACACAAACACTAACATTTTGATTGCTTTATTACTTTAGATAAAAAGTAAACAAAACTATGCGTATCCAGCTGAGCGTTAGTACCTACTATTTGAATTTTATTAGTTTAGATGCAACAATAATAATTTACTATTTTACATGTTTTCAACGTAAAAACAGTTGAAATCATATACATTCCTAAACGTGATATAACTTAACATATTTTTTTAGGTACTTGTTTATATATTTATTTACAGAAATCTTAAATTATAGAAA
Organism: Molanna angustata; assembly: GCA_963576475.1. Taxonomy (NCBI): domain Eukaryota; kingdom Metazoa; phylum Arthropoda; class Insecta; order Trichoptera; family Molannidae; genus Molanna; species Molanna angustata. The sequence continues at coordinate 19,436,030 of OY754976.1, read as the reverse complement.
ACCCAAAATAATATTACATAAATTCTAAATTCGATCGATAAATATTTCCATTCCACCAAGTAACGCAGGAGTGTACGTATTTTTATTCTCTATTTTTATATGAAAAGTGGATAGTATAGCGAATCACGATTTTCCAGCGCAATTTTTCATCAATTTCTTAACGGATATCATGTAGAGAGTGCAGACATACAGACTTTGAGTTTCGTCGTGATGTTTTTGTATGTATGACGTATAGCGTACCTTTTTTGTATCATATCTTCAGCCCAAACTAGATTAAAGTCTGATCAACTGATAATTTATTGATATCATGATTATTTGTATGCTTTAATAAATTAAGAGCTGTGATTACTTTTCTATACATCCATTGATTTCTTCTCTATGATTTCAATTATCAAAACTTTCGAAATGTTCTAATATTCTGGAGATACGAGAAATTTTATATATTTATTTCATTTATTCAATCATTTACGGCATATGTTGCCCCTTTATTTTACTTTTATTTTACTATTTTATTATTTTATTTTTTGTAGCTTCTCGGGCAACTAACAGGTACTATGTCAAATAATTATTTAACACGCACCCAATAACAAGTTGTCACATTCTGGAGACTTACGATATTGATCGTCTCACAGATCCAGACTGAAAACACAATAAAAAACTGTGTCTCCACCGGGAATCGAACCCGACATTCATAAAAAAGACATATCGAAAATAAAATTACAGAAAAAAGTACAATAATAAACTTACGCAAAAAGGAAAAACTATCTACATAATGAAACAAAAAAAAATCAATTACAAAATTGAGTATCCATATTCATTCCTTTTTTTAAAATTATATACATATGAATACGTATACCTACCAGAAAATTACATATTTTATTGGAGGGTATATTTATGTAAATTTTTCAATAAAATGTCCTTATAGTGCTTAATAGAATGGAAAAATAATAATAATAATTAAGGAAATTAAGTAATTCATTATTTTTTAAGGAAATTACCGGATTATAACGGGATCATAACATTTTTGCAATAATAATAATAATGAACACTTCCTTGCACCCTGCACATGTGGCGAATTTATTGCTGTATGGCATTTTTTTCCAACTAACCAATGTTTACAGCCCAGAGAAGCAATATTTTTGCGTGAGAAATAAAATTTGAATAAATAAATTTCTTCTCTGCTGGGGACACATCAGTCAGATAACCATAATCATTGCCCAACCGATGAATTATATTCATTGGTAATTCAAATAATTAGTGTTGGACATCTTACATAGGAATGTTATACTTATAGTAAAAAAAAACTTCAAATATATGCGTTTGGGGATTGTCAACCTTTCAAGAAGAAAAGTCTTAAAGTAGAGAGTTGAGGGTCGTATTACGGGAGTTATTTAAGAATAATGTAAGAAAAAGTTGAGGTCCCGTAAGCAGTATTCTCGCAGTACGGGACCATACCTTTTTCTTACATTTTTCTCACATAACTCTTGGAATACGACACTGTGATGATCACAACGCACTCGTTTTAAATTGAATTCTTGAATGTCGTATTACGGATAGTGCACCTAAATGAAATGTTTTTTTAAAGAATGAATATGTTCTTGTTTCAAGTATATATACATCCTCATACATCCCCTAAATTAAGCATAATATGCTTGTGCTATAGGTGAACGAAATCGAAATGGAACTCGCGAACACTGCTCCCAGAATACCGAGTAGAACATTTTATGTGAGTTTTGTGTGTGTGTGTGTGTGTGTGTGTGTGTGTGTGTGTGTGTGTGTGTGTCTGTGTCAGTGTGTGTGTGTGTGTGTGTTTGTGCCCGTCTGTCCCTTATAACTTTTGATCCGCTCAATTTACAGAGCCCAAAATTTCAAAATATATTAGCAGTTATAGGTCTACAAGTCTTCTTCTTCTTCTTCGTGCTATATCAGGTTCCCACGACGTTGGCGATCAATGCTGAGAAGGCATCTCTATCCGCCGCCGTACGGAACAATTTGCCGACGTCTCAGACGCCGCCGGTCCACTCACGAATGTTGCGGAGCCATGACATCTGACGTCTTCCTATTATGAGGCGTCCCTCTATGTTAATATTGCAAATTCATTCATTCATACCATCACTGCATTAACACCTCAATATGGGGTAACCAGCGACAGATGTGCGGGAGTGCAATACATTTTAAAAAGAAGCATGAGCGTGTATCCCAAAACTTCAGTCTCGTCTCACCTAAAAGTCACTACTTTCAGAATGGGTGGTGAACCTCGTTGCTGAACTATGTGAGATGTATTTTTAATATCGGTGCCACTATTTTTACGACCGGAATTGGCGGGAAAAGCGTTTTCCCGCCAAAAAGTGTCTATTTACACGACAAATTTTCTGACGTCGTCTATGTTTTTAGGTAATTTATAACCATAGAAAGCGCAGATAAATCAAAATACAAAAATATTTACCTTTGTCATTTTTTCAATGGTCATAAAAATGCATCATGGAAACCAACTTGAAGAAAAAATAAATAATATTGGCATCTTATTACATTTACTTAATTTTATAAATCATTTTTTCATCGAGATCTACAATTATAACAAAGTATAAACAAAGGTAAATATTTTTATAACTTGATTTATCTGCGTTTTCTGTGGTTATTTTTGGTTTTCGTCTATGGTTGAGTCGTGTAAATAGTCGTAGCCTTTTAATATTGTATTTTCGGTTATCCGGTTTTTACGGCAAATACGAAAACGATGATAATTGAGAAGAGTAAAAATCGTACTAAAATAATTTATCAAAAAGTTTCCATTGTCACAATGTAATATTACATGAAATTATAATGATCTAGGCTTCTAGGGCATAGCAAAGTAATGAGCGACATAAAGGAATGAATGAAAGAAAACGGATCTACGAGAATAGCAAACAACGAGACACTTATTTCTAAAACCCTTATGGCCGATTTCTCCAAGGTCCCTCAAAAACGAACATCAGCTAAGTACCCATTCGAAACTTAAATCCTTAAGTGGCTTACTTAATAAATTTGCATTTCACCGACAAATAACACCCACACTAAGTTGATGTCAGGATTATGTTTTGTTATGTTTCCGGTGAACATGAATATGGACTCAAGATAACGTTACTTTAAAAAATATGCAAATAAGAAATACATAATAAACTATAAAAATATCATTAAAATATTCTAACGTGTGAATTTCACGATTTTTACTCTATATATAAATTAATTATAAAAAAGTACTACTTTGATCTCACGAGTATAGGTAATTGCCGCTGGCGCCAACAGATGGCGCTAGCGGCGCTCGCTGTCAGTGTAGCCTTGTTTGTACACCAGTTTTTGTTTTTGACACATCATCTACAGACAGTTATTTAGTATTCACACCAATTTAGTTATTTTATTTTAATATTTGTTACTTTTTCTAATATATAATGCAACTGGCTCATACCAGCCGCAATTATAACTACAGACAAACCTAACCAATCTATTTTTACCAAACTTTTGTAGGTTTGGTTTAAAAAATCGGTGTACATCCTAGGATATACTCGCTGTCATGGCTGTTTATTCGCTTCGCACTTTTTGATTGTTGAGATTGTTCGACACGGGACGCGCATATTTATCAGAGTACCTAGGTATAATATTTAGCAGAGTATAATTATGGATAAACCAAGGAAACGTTCTACAAATTTTACCCCCAGTGAAAAAACTAAATTAATTGAATTAGTTTCAAAAAACACGGCAATTACTTCAAAACAAACGGATAGAGCATGTCTATTTCATCGACCAATTCAACGATTTCACGAATTCAGCCATCTTCCAAGATGATAATAAACAAAATATAACTTAAATTTTACATAAAAAAGATAAATTCAACCACAATAAAACAACTCTGCGACGAAATCGTAACCCAAATATCTATCTGTCAAACGCGTTAAGTGACGCTTGTGACGGTTAATCCACTAGAGACCGCCACTTAAAATTTTATGCGCCGACGTCGCTAAGCGAGGCTAAGATTGTTTGGTGAAATGCAATTTTGCGCTAAGTGGTTCATAAATGTGATTTTTTAAGTTAAGGAGCCTTGGGGAAATCGGGCATTTAAGTTTTTTAAAAAACCACCAAAAAATGCATTAGAGTTAAGGATGCATCCAAAAAAAATCAAAATAAATTGAATCCAAATGCCGTAGCCTAAAGTCCTAAAAATTCAAAATTTTAGAAATACTCAGTATATTGTATTATTTTATTTATTTATATTCATGAGACACTCACGGAGAAATTGTTGACACATTTCAGGGACTCCTGACAGGGCACCAGAGAAAGAAGATGCATCTATGTACGATGATTATGAATCAAATTAAAATAGTCCCCATAGATATAGTGTATTCTGTCATACAAATTGTATGAAACTTTGTCGTCACTAAATTCAATTATAACAAAAATTGTATCGTTGCTTTTCCATATTTTTTTGAAAAAATTGGAAATATAGGCAGTTGAACACATAAATTTGTCATAAAAAATATTTTTCTTAATAAAATAAGTCAAGGCAACACGCCATTTTGTAAATTTTATGGCATAGATTTGTGGTTGTGGCACTCTGGGAGGGCAAATGACGAACATAAGAAGACGAGTAAAAATAAATCGTATGAACTTATTTCTCATAGACATATTTATCGCTCATAATATTTAATACTTATTATCTCCTTAGAATATGTCTAGCCTCCGGCCAGAGTTAGAAGGTATATTTAGGATAGTTCGTACGCTGACAGGGATCTTGAATAATTTATTATAACTGTTGCAATAATATGCAAACATGTTTCTATGTATGGTAACTAGATATCTGGCCTCTTGACAGGAAATCATCCATTCCTGTCCCTTGACAAGATAAAATCATTAATTTGGGGCGATTATTTTCTCTAAATCTTTTCATAAACAACCGACAGTCTGTGTATTTGCTGTTTTATGGTTTCCATTATATTGTTACTATCTTAAATTACCCATTATTCAGCACGAAATATGGTTCGTATTTATTTAAATAAATAAAAAGTTGATTGGTGTAAAGATCAAATTTATCTAAAAATTTCAAATATCGATCTATTTTGATTGAGAAAAAAAGATTGATGTTCTCTTTGGAACTTAGTGCCGAGTAAAAAAATAACTTCTATATCCCATTGGGCTAGTGAGGAGTTAAAAATAAGGAATCATTAAGACCTGTCTTATGTACTTTGTAATACAAATGATTAAGCGTTTTGGAATAAGTATTCCATAAAACCAGTGTCTTATAAGTTCTCCAAATATAGATATTACTATTGAATGGAATGAACTATGTAATGGCCTTTAGTGATGAAATTACGTCATCTCAATCTATACAAATATTTCTAACCTAAATTTTTTTCTCAAATATGTAGTTACTGAATATTCCGTCTACATCCATACAGAATAGAAAGCGTAAAGAACAAATTTTTAAAACAGTTGAGTTTTCTAAACAATATTTCTTTAATAACTACCGTAAATCTGAATCATACCATCAAATACAAACATTGCATTCCCGAAGATTAATGCTAGACACAAATTTCTTATGCAAAATTGTAAACAATTTATCCGATTCTTCATACTTACTTGCACTAATAACTCTTAATTGACCCCAGCTTCACACTCGATCTATGTTTTGTAAATTGCCCACGAACCGATTTCATAAAAAACACATTCGCGAATCGCTCAACAAGGAACTGCAAAAAATTAAATATTTCGCAAACCCTGGATTTTTTCATGATGACATCGGCAAATTTAGGTCCCGGGTGAGGCTGTTGTTGGTGTAATTGATTAAGGCGTAAAATATTTTAAAAGACGATTGAAAAATCTTCAAGGTTATTCCTATTCCCCTATTATTCCCTCTCCCTTCCTGTTCAATAGGGTTTGTATGTCGTAAGCCTAGCTTCTTATTGAATTGGGTCCCGGGTTCGATTCCCGGTTGAGACACAGTTTTTAATTGTGTTTTCAGTCTGGATCTGTGAGTCTCTAGAATGTGGCAACTTGTTATTGGGTGCGTGTTAGATTAATATTTGAAATAGTACCTGTTAGTTGCTCGAGATATGTATAAAAAATTCAATACCTATCTTTGAAATATATTGCCACATAAACAAATGCTTATTCTCTTCAGTATGAAATTTGGACTCACACATTTTATTCGACTACAGACAGACGTGAAAATGGATTTATTGTATATCGATTATAATCAATCGATGATAAAATTTTATCTCCGAATATAATTTTATACTCGTTTCAACTTTTACATGTATCGTTTGTTATGTATAAATATTATTACTTTTATATTTTCTAAGGTAAATTTGCTGATACAAAACAAAAGAAACTCTTGTACTAAGTATTGCAAGTTACGTGCACATATCCTACGATTAATGGTATAATACATACATATATCACAATATTTACACCTTACATAACAAAAAATAACGGCGTAAATAACGAACCATATGTAACATACACTTAACATAACTAATTATTGTAATTTACACACTTCACACGACGAAAAATGTTGTGATACCTACACACTATAACAAATTATAGTATGATATGTACACATATCATTTCTAATAATTGTGTGATACGTACACCGTACACATAACACAACGTATAATTGAATGATAGATAATATAACTAATATTATATCGTATTATGATATATCGCGATTACATAAACTAAAAGTTATTTTAAGATAATATGTGCTTCCTTTGTTTTTTGTGTCATTGGAGGATATTGGAATATTTTCTTGTTTTTTTTTATATAAGTCATACTATGTAAATTAGATTTTTTTTCGAACTTGTTTTTTATACTAGATGTATGAAACTGTACTCATTTTTTACATCTAATAAAAATACATATGTCTCAAATAACAATTTATAATGTGATAATACACCTAACATATAAAAATTAATAATCAAATGAATGTTTCCCAATTGAAAGCATTATCGGTGCGTTTGTTGCATAATTGAGTGTTATCATTTGTAGTTGGTGTAATAAATATACCTGATATACCTAACATAACGTATAGTGGTGGGACACATACAACTAACATAACGTTCAATGGTGTGATACATACAACCAACATAACATAATATAATGGTAGGATACATACAAATACAACTAACATATAATAGTGTGACATATAAAACTAAAATAAACTATAGTGGTGTGATATGCATACAACTAACATATCGTTCAATGGTGTGATACATACACATACATCGATACACCTACATAACATAATTAATCCGACAAACGAACGTTAATATTTACTTATCTGTCCTTAATGAAATGTAATTGAGATGGAAATGTAACGAGTGCTTACGACTGAAACTAAATCGATTATGTAGGTATTCCCTTTCCAATTAGTTAACAGTAGGTACCAATACCTACTCTATACATTGATTTACATTATCATTAAAGTTGTGTTTGAACTCTATTAATGTTTATATAAACTACCTGGTTATACATACAACGGTATTTTTTGTTCCGTATCAATAATAGACATCGACTAATTTGGTATTATTTAAAATATAAAAGACATGATTCTTTACAAAAAATATTGTTAAAAAGATGCATGAAATTATAATCCTTATTCCAGTTCTTGCAGTAGGTTTTGCAAACCTGTTTTTTTTAAGGAAGTGAGCTCCACTGAAATAGGTAAAATTGAAATTTATGCAATAAAACGATGTATGACACTATTGAATATAATGACCGAGTATAACTGACTTGAAGAAGGATATTGTATAAAAATATAATTGATTAATTATGTAACGTTGCGATAATTCAATATACCTATTGATAAAACATTGACAATTAGAATCATAACCTTTTCCTACAAACCCGAGTAAAGAATTTAATGAAAATTCAAAAAGACATGGAAATTCCATTTTGAATTGGTGTTGCATCGAGGAACACCAATATTGTTAATTTTGTGTGTTGTTAAGTTTTTTGTGTAAATGAATCGTTCTATATGTACTCACTTTCTCAGCACAAGCATTAAATGCTATTTGAGAAATGGAAAAGAAAATAAACAATACATAATCGAATCATAAATAAAAACAAGAAGTTGTGGCCAACACTATACTCCTCACTACCAAATCACTTCTAAAATTTTGTATGGAAAATTATCAGCATTTTCATGAAATAAAATGCTGTAAATAAGAGTAAAAGAAAACAAAGAAAATGTATATAACACTTATATAAAAAAAATCATAACAAGAAAAAAGGATAGGGTAAGGACATGAGAGGAAATCAGGATCAGGTGTTCGAGGATAAATATTCCTTCTTTAGTTTTTTCTTGAAAATACAAAGTGAGTTAGACGACGCAATATCTGGACTAAGGCTATTCTATAATCTTGCTGATTGTACTTCGACGAAAAGCTGAGAAATTCTGTATTATGGATAGGGATGGATAGTGTTGTACGTTAGTGCAAACATATTATTTTTTCGGTCGATATTGTAAGGGACTTTATTAGTAGTTACATAGGTATATAATATCCTAGTCTCGGACATAGACATGATACCTAAAATGAAACATATAAAGGTAACGTGTTTCTTCAAGAAGTGTCTCCGGAAGTGTTGGGTTGGGCTGACGTTTTGACACATGAGCACCTCCTCCCTGCTGTCTCAATGTTGCATGTAGATGATATGACGTATGTATATAGGTACATAATATCTTCTTCTTAAAGTATTTTTCATTTCCGCTTTTGTCACAGCTCCACGCCCGCCGTATTCATATTTGAACACTTCGATGCGTCGTTATAAAAGATACATTTATTTTTTTATTTTTATGTAATAGGTTTTTGCGATATACCTACGTTTGCGATATACCTACGTTAACATTTTAATTTTTGTAGAAATACAGGAGTACAGCACAAGTTAATTGAAAAAAAATCCAATTTAAAATGATTTGTTGGAAGTTGCATGAAATTTTTCCCAACGCTATTTTCGATCATGTAATTTTACTTAATAAACGTCGTTAGAAGAAGGGGTCTAGCGTGGGCCGCCTTTGGTAAACTCTCCTATATCCTCAAGTCTCCGAAATACGCCAATCGTCTTAAAAAGAAAATCTTCGACGCTTGCGTTCTCCTGGTACTGACGTATGGCTGTGAAACTTTTGTGTTTACAAGTAGAATGCTGCATAGTCTCGCAGTAACACAGAGAGCCATGGAAAGGAGAATGCGAGACAGAAAAACTAACTTGTGGATAAGAGAGAAAACCAAAGTAACCGACGTTGTCCAAAAGGTTGCAAACCAGAAGTGGAGCTGGGCAGGGCATATCGCCTGAACCACGGACTCCAGATGGACCAAAAAAGTGCTGGAATGGCGACCTAGAACGGGCAAGAGAAGTGTTGGTAGGCCTCTAACCAGGTGGTCTGATGATATCAGAAGAGTGGCTGGAGGCGGATGGATGCGGTCTGCCCAGGATAGGGAGCTGTGGAGGTCTCAGGGGGAGGCCTATGTCCATTACTGGACGAAAGAGGGCTGACGAAGAAGAAGAAATGTCGTTAAATTTGATATTTTTTAACAGATTTTTTAAGCAAATATAATACTTTTATATTCAAATATACTATCTTTATATTATTATGTACAACATTAAAACTTAAATTAACGAAATTTTATAAAATAATTACTTAATTTAATTAAATACACACAACAAAACACATATGACAGAAAAAAACAAAATATTAGGCTGCAAAATATTATTTTAGATACATCAAATTACTTTTTCAAATTTTTTACTATAAACTAGTTGCATGTAATACATAAGAACCAACTGTCGATGGCGATATTATGTAAAGTTGAAGTATACTATACATACCAAACTACAATCCCTTAAATCCAAATTATTCAATATATTTCATACCTACTCATTTATGAAAACCGACATCCAAATAAATGTATGTCAATATATAAAAAATGTGGTATTCGGTTCTCTCTGCCTACCTCATATGGGACATGGCGTGATGGCATGTATATTTGTAGTATTATAATCTTTCATACAATTCACCTATAGAATAACACGCAAATCCTTCGCAAATTTATGATGAGTTTCACTGTTTCACGAGTTCTCATGATTCCCATTGTCAAATCTCTTGGCTAATTTACATAATTCGCACCTTTATTTTCATAGTGACACTAAACAAAAACAATTTTTTTTCACCATCAGGGATTAAAGTTTTAATTTTTTTAATTTAATTAAAAAAATACAAATAGCAATAATGCCAATTGGTGGCCAATATTTGAACGAGTGATCTGGTGTTTCTGTATTAGATATCGCTCATATAAATACGAAGCTGGTTATAAAAATGAAAAATTTTAAATTTACAATTTTGTATAGTGTCACAATAAAAATAAAGGTGCGAATTATAATCCCCCCAAAAATAATTCATTTGTAATGAAAATGGAATTTTGGTGTTCAAACGACTGGTAAAGAATTATCGCTTTTTTTGTTTTTGACGGTTTTGTCATCAGATATTGACCAAATTAATATGGGTTTGATCGAAAGCTTTTCCAATGAAAAAAGAATTTGACAAACTTTTAATATCTCAATAGAGACGAAGTTGGGTTATCATAGAAGAACCAGGAACTCAAGGCACCTACAGGGCTACAACTTGTCATCGGCTGGTTTACGTGATCACTTTATGCGCTTGCGCAACGTTCACCAATTATGCTTTCTTATTGAGTCCCATATCAGTGTAAATTTTGAAAGTTCTATATATTTTTATTTTTTTTCAATAAAAAATATCATTTTACTATCAACAAAATTACTAACAAAATCCAATGTTTGCGTATATGCAATAAAAAATATTCGAAAAAAGAATTAACGTGGTAAAAAGTTATCGCTGAAGATACATAAAAAATCACGTCGAATTCATAACCTCCTCCATTTTTGGAACTCGTCATAAATACCAAACGATAAACTTAACACATTTGTTTATCCCCATAGATAATTGAAGTATCAATATAACAAACAGCTGTGTATTTGTTAATTAACCCTAATCGTATTGATAATAGCCAACAGTTAATAATTTACATAGTATCTGAAGGTATGTATGTTCCTAGATTAAACACGGTATCAATGTCGATGATCATTGGTATGTTTGAAGCTCGATACGACAACCCACAATTATGCAGACAGGCGTGCGATGTCTGGAGATTCCTTTATGGAATTTGTGGTAATGAAGATGTTATCTTAACCTTCCACTTAGCCGTGTATTCGTCAACCAACCCTTAGGCGTTGTACATTCAACCTCACCTAACCTAATCTAACCCTGCATCCCTGCACGCGTGCCAATTCTATCTAAACCTGGTTCTGCTGTCGGCTGTTGGATGCCTCCAGTAATTAAATCAGGCACCGTCTATTAGACTGGCAGGGCTGAAACAAACAGTTGAACATCCATTTGTGTATCTTTGACTACAAAGTGTTCAAATCCTATCAACAGATTATCTGCATAATTTCCTTGTGTGGATTCATATGCCGTTGCACTTTGAATTCCAGGATAAAATAATCAATGTGTCATTACAAATTGATATCCCACTAATGATTTACAGGACGTTTGTATTTCATCCATGTGAAACTGAAATATTATTTATCAATGCGTTTTATGTTCATGTAAATGTCTCATTGCAGAAGGATTAAGGTAAGATTAAGTCCTTTATTACTCACTTCATGGGAAAGGTAGGTATCTATCTACTATCTACCTATTGCTAAAAATATGTAGATGAACGTTTTAAACACATTTTAAGAAAAGACTAAAACAATCCAACTTATCAAGTAATTTATGACGGTAGTTTTGTACATTTTAGTTTCCTTTCTTCTATTTTATTGCTTCTTCTTATTTAAATTCAAAATTGCGTAAATTTTTTGTATACCTACATTAAATTTTACGAAAAATCCAATATCGGAAAAATCGTAAAAATTTGATTTTATTTTACTCAAACAAGTTAATTTCATGTCTGTGTATGATTGTGAAAATCGTATTAGCGAATTGATTTTTTAGCATAAGCCATTTAAACATTGAATCTTTATCTAATCATCATTTGACAAATGTAAAAAATGAACATAAACTTAAGAATGACTGAATTTTTGATGAATGTTTAATTTAATAAGTACATTCCATCAAATTATAATACAATAATTAGGAAAAAATACACAATTTGAATGTATAGAAATGTAGTTTTCCTTTGAAATAATAAAAACAGAGCAAGCAGTGCAGCGCAGGCGTAGCAAAACAAGGTTTACTTCAATAAATTCATTTTGGATAAGTTTGGATAAGTTCGTTAAGTAATACACATTGCCATCAGTCAGGCGTTAAATCATAATATTATGATAGTTTGGATCCATCATAGACTGTGTAATTCATGTTATATTTGATGTAGATTTTTTACTATCGTAATTGTATTTTCAATATAAAGTGTACAATACATTTATCATACTTTGATTTAACTCTTTGAAAGACGTAATGATGAACACAGCCTAAGTTAAGTTAGACAAAAGCTATAAAGCTGTGGCACGGTAGGCCTAGAAGGTACTAGACAAGGAATTTATTTATTGTAAACGGCAAGAAACAACATTTGATTTAATCGAAATAAAATAAGTTATTTTTCACCTCACATTACGCACGATCTGTACAATAAATAACTTTATCAAGATTTCAACTGTCGCGTTTAGGTATATAACCGCAATAGTTTCCGCATAGAATTGCGTTGGTAATATTTATTTTCACCACACGTAACCCTTAAAACTTCGGTCATGAGATACATGGCCAAAAATGCATCAAATTGTAAAACAAAATGACCATTCCCCCTCTATATGAAATTTGGCATAGCTTTGTTGGTCCCATACATCTCCATCGAGTCGGGACAAAAACGAAAAAAAAATCTGCAACATAAAACATTTAAAACGTTAAAAATATATGCGCATTGAAAAGTTTGTTTGATAATATTCAATAACACTGTAATATAATTAATGACCAAATTTTCGTATAAACTTTGAGAAGAACAATAAAACAAATAGATACCTATATGTAACTATCCGAGAGAGATTGTCATCTTGCCACAGACATCTTCAATCGTTTAAGAGAAAAGTAACAGGTGTAGGTATATTGTAAAAAAGATTCTGACAATATAAAAGATATTATGAAATATCGAGGGTGGAGGCTGAGCCTGAAATTGGGTTCGGATCTTGTCTTGGCCGCTCAAAGTTGTCTTGCTCCAAGAATAGATTTATTTTAATTTCTCAGCTCGTCGTTCGAGGTACAATCAACAAGATTATGGAATAGACTTAGTCCGGATATTGCGTCGTTCTACTCATTTTGTATTTTCAAGAAAAATCTAAAGAAGGAATATTTATCCGCATAAGCACCCGATCCCGATTTTCTCTCCTTGTCCTTTCCCGATCCTTTAGTTTATGCTATGAAGTGTTTTATTATTTTTATTATTTTATCAGGTATCTTTTTTTTTGTTTTTCACCATCTTTCTTTTGTTGATGTATATTGCACATACCAAATATAATTTTGTCATACTATGTAACCTTGCTAGTTGGAAAAAAATGACTAATCGTAATAAGCCCGCCAGTGGGCAATACATTTGCCCACAGGCGGGCTCTTTTTCTACATAATATAAACAAATGTTTATATTATGTAGAAAAAGATAAATAAAAAAATGGTGGTACAAATGATTTTAGTTCTTTTATCTTAGATATTATAGAACTCCATATAATAATTATCTTCATGATATGGGTAATCACTAGGGTTTTAATTTCCCCGGTTAGACCAGACTTGCCCCCCAGGGTTATTTAAAAAAAATATTGAATATGTCTTTGAAACAAGTACAAATAAATCATTATAAATTCCCTAAATTAAGCAGAAATACTTGTGCCATAGGTGAACAAGATCGGTCATGGCGGCATTCGAACTTGTGACCACTGGATTACAAACGCAGCGCGCTAATCGCTCTGCCACCACCCATTTAAAACTATTCATTTTACTATTTTTGGTTGTAAGCTATTGTCATGTTTGAATTATTTTTCATTAACATGAGAATTTTAAACATTCGATGTATATCCAAAAATGTACTCGTATTCATCTGTATTTAAATATATGTTTGAATACCTGTAACAAGTTGTATACTTAAGAGTCTTTAGTAGGCTAAATAGTAAATTTTAAAAATCTATTCCCCAGAATCCTCAAGTGATATGTCTTTGAAATAAATAACAGTTTTTTTACATCTTTATTACATTAGTTTTTAGAAATTTCAATTTGATGGTTGAATTTTTTAGTTTGGAAGTTATTGTATACATATGATATCAAAAATAAAATTCTTTAAACTTTTAATTGGGTAGCCCCAATTATAAGTACAGTATGTAGAGGACACATTAGGTATTTTACTAGACATCAACGATACAAAAATGAAGAAACTCTTTCTATATATTCTAATAATAATGATTTATAAAGCGCCCTTTAGTGACACAAGATCACTCCAAGGGCGCTATAGCTTAATTGTTGGCTCTACGAAACAAAGCAGTAGGTATTAATATCGAAGTTGTCAATACTCTTAGCTCCATCTAGGGGGCAATTTATTCCACTTGGAAGGCCCTTTCACAGTGAAACTGCGATAATAGTAAGCCACCTTATTGACTCTGTCCATTTTTTAAATGAGTTTGTATTATCCAGATGGTCTGAATGTATAGATGTCTTCTTAATGCAACATTATTTTGATACAGTTTTTAAATGTAGTTTGTAGCCAAGTCCTTCAGAGCTTAAAAATCATGAAGCGTGTCTTATGTATAGTCTGCTCGTTTTGGATATTTCAACCAGTGTAGTTCAATAAGAGAAGGTGTTATGTGAAATATTTTTTCAGTTTCATATATAAAACTCGCAGCTGCGCTGAATAGATCAAGCTGATATTTGGGAAACCAGCGTAAATAGCATCACAGTTATCCAGCTTTGAAAAATTTTTACAATGACTATACTCTCTACCCTTTACTACTCCATCTACTATGTCCTAATTACATAGGAGTGTAGGGTATAGTTATATAAAAAAATACTTGAAATAGCGAGGTATTGTATAAAGCAAGCACATATAGGCAAAATTCACAAAAATATCATAATGAAGTTTATAGCAAGCGCTCTTAACATTTGAAAAATTTATGTAAAACTAGCGGACCCGACAGACGCTGTCCTGCCCGAACTATTTGTGAAACAAAAAATATGATATGTAACATATGTTTGAATCATATGGATGTCATTATTCGCTGAGCAAAACTATACATTTTCTTGTTCGGTCAGCCGCTAAACACTTTGAGGTTAGATTGATTGTCATTTCGTATATAATTACAATACAGCATAGGTATATGGTCTGGACATATTTCTTAGTGTTGTCAGATGGAAACATTGCTAATTCGACATAAGCTCCACCTATTATAATTTATAGTTATGAAAAATCATGCTTTTTATTTTCCTTTTACTATATCAATGTTAAAAAAATCCATTTTGTGAATCAAAACCATTCAGGGACTCACACAAACACAAAAAAATTTCATCATAATCGGTTCACCCGTTTAGGAAGAGTTCAGTGACATAACACGTACAGAAGAATTATATTATATATAAAGATGAGGAGTAAAAATAACGCTTACCTACATGTTATAAATCTCTTCACGATTCCACAGGAGTGAAAATTAAAAAAAAATCCACAAAAGGCATATTGATATAAATCGTGTAAAATCAAAAAAACCATCAAATCATGTTTATGTTTTGTCGAGAACGTGATTAAGTACTCCATATTATGTTAAGTGTCCCGATATATTATGTACAGCTCCGGGCACTGGCGGGTGTGCGATTCCCTAAAGTGTTTATTAATCCTGCATCCTGAGGGCACTCCATATCTCGACTTTCGGTGGTTGCAAGCAGTGAATGTGAGCAGTGCCACGGATATACAAAAATGAGGCATGGACTTGTATCACTAGACCACGGGGAGTCGTTAAGACACTACTTGGGATGAACGAGTTTAAGGTATCTAAGTTTTTGTTATTATTAGTATTATTATTCACCATCTAACAGTCCAGCTACCAGTTTAACAGTCTAATGTGATTGCTTGGATATAAGCGATTTGAATATTTTTATTCATTTATTGTATGCTATATATTTTTATACGAAATCATAATTATACAATGTGGATTACTGTCAGAAAAAGATCTACCGATTCTTTGTTTTTTTAGTATGTACCTATCTTTTTTTGGAGATCAGTTGTGAATTTACTCTCCAATATGCTAGGACCGTCGTTTCTGGGAGATGTTAAGATGATCGAAAAAACATTTCATTGGGAAAATACATTTATCTTATAAAGATAATAAATTGCAGATAATTTCAGTCTGGATCTGTGAGACGATTAATATCGGTCTCCACAATGTGGCAATTTGTTTTTGGGTGCGTGTTAAATTAATATTTGACATAGTACCTACCTGTTAGTTGCCCGAGAAGAAATATTACATAAATAATAATAATAAATAAAAAAATAACATATATTTGCGACGTGGCTATTCCATATTCTAGTAATATTATAAAAACTTTTGATGAAAAAATTAGAAAATACACCGCTTTAGGTAACGAGATTAAAAGACTTTGGCATTCTCGTAAAATAATAATATTACCGTTCATTATTACAGCCACTGGCATTATTCCAAAATCGTTAATCCGTAATTTAGAAATTATAGATTTATCGAAAAATTTAATAATAAAAATGCAAAAAAACGGTAATTATGAATACATGTAGAATATAGAGGTAATAATAATAATTGAGTGTTATTATTTGTAGTGCTTAATTGTTATTAATATCATTAGTAAATCGGCCAGCGCCGCAATTTAAAAGTTCAAATTTGCTATAATTTTTGGCGACAACTTTAACAATATTATTTCCTACAGTTTAATAAAGTGTTATTCAGCACCGTTGCGATATAAATGTTTCTTCACTAAATGTGAAGCATTAATGCAAATGTCAAAGCATATATAACGAAGAATATATTATATTACACTGCACATATTAAAAGGGATTTTTTTCTTCATTAATATCCAAACTAAGTTATTTTTTTTAATGCATGGTGCAATTATGAGTCATGTTGGTGACTTGGACTTCCTTTCCAGATTGCTCATTTCCTGTTTCCTCTTTCTTGATGCTGCTGTCTTTATATCTACTATCTTCATTTCTTTGGTTTTATGCAATTTATGTATAGTGTATAATTATTGTTGTAATTATATTTTTTTCTATTTATTTTTACATGCTTCCGTTTTAACATTTAGTTTAAGTTTCTTATTTATTTTTCTACGACACTACATATATTCGATTTCGTGGAATCCACTTAGTGGCTTCTGTTTAATGTTCTTACTCTATGTAAATGTATGTTTTATTGTAATTTGATGAAGCTGCTGGATTTTCCAAATGAAATAAAAAAAATGACTCGATTATTAGTAATGATGGAATATCAAATTGAAAAAGGCTTAAGTTCTTTTCTCGTATTAAGTATTTTATAATTTACAAAGTAATTATTCAGAGACCAGAAACTAAAATGCTTGTTGTATTGAACTCCCGGTCGCCTCTGAACACCTTCGATTCCTCTGAGAGATCCACAAACATTAAACTTCAACCAAACAATATGATGAATGTTTCTTACAACATTTTCTGGCTACAAGAGAATATTTAAACGGAGTATTACATACATTAATTTACTGTGGGAACGTTAAAACTATAATCTCACAAACCCTTGAGCAAAATCAGAATATATACTATAGTAACTTGACAATATTTGAGGTTGTATGTACATATGTTCAAATTTATGTATGTAACTGTTGTATGTAACTGTTAATTATAAATGACATGAATTGTGACAGCAAAAGGAATATTTTTTACCAATTTTTCATGGAAATTTATAATTTGGCTTTTTGATTCCAAGGAATATTTTGATCGATTATACTTTTTTCAATTCAAATGTTTAAACTACAGAAAAAGTACGTTTTAAGTTTGTCTGTGTTGATATAGTAACTAACACTTTGACGAATAAAAAAATAGAACTGATTTATATAACGCTACTCTGGGACAGGCATAGCCTAGTAGAGTAGCCTAATCCACAAATTAAAATATAATATATATAAATATGTATACACTTATAACAAACTTCAACTTAATTATAGTATTACCTATACATTTTATTTACTCTGTATAAATTTATATTGTACCTACTTCTTATATTACTATACATGTAAAAAAAGATTTTAATAAATAAATATATTTCGACTTCCAAAAACGCAGGATCATTTCAATTAGACGTGAATTTATTTTATGTATCTTCAGTGTTCAGCGATAATTATTTATTGCGGTATCCGATTTCGATTATTCTTTTTTCATCAGAAAGGAGGTATCTTTTGATTGATTTTTTCAATTTGGTCAAGGTCTGATGATGGAATTTATGTTATTAAACATTTCGTCCGAATCCGACGATTTATTTTTTATTTTCAAGATATATATTTTTTAAATGAATATGTCCTTGTTAAACAAGTACATATATATCTTTATACATTCCCTAAATTAAGCATAAATGCTTGTGCTACAGGTGAACGAAATCGGTCGAGGCAGGATTTGAAATCGTGATCATTGGATTACTAGCCCAGCGCGCTAACCGCTGTGCCATCGACTCATCTATATATTACTTCTAGGGGGGTTCCCTTTGAACTAAGACAAGAGATTTGATGATGGGTATTGAGAGTATTCATGAAACTCGTCAATTTGCGAAGGAATTGCATATTATTGTATCTGGCGAATTGAAAGAAAGATAATATAATTACATATACATATATACCATCACGTCATTTTCCTCATGAGGTAGGTAGAATGGACCGAATGTCAAATTTGTTCTATCTTGACTCACATTCATTTTAAAGTCGAGTATTTTTTATATGGAATACTATTTACATATTCTACTTATTTTCTTTACAACACAAAATAATTATCGTGCATAGGAAATAATTCTTTGTAGAATCTAAATTAGTGATTTAAATTTCATCTGATATTTTCGTTGTTGTCGACAAAATGAATCATTTAAAATAACCAATAGCCTAGGTAATTTATAAACTGTAATTATATAAAAAACTTGTATCTCATATTATAATTTTAATACCTACTATAACTTAAGGAATGTAATATGTACTTGACCTTTTGTATGGGAAACTCCCTGATATCCTGTAGGCTAGTGAGATCCCAATTTTATAATGTAAAACTATTATGAATATAAAATAAAAAAAAAAAATAGGGATTTTTCCTGACTCCAAAAATGAACAGAAATAGGTAGGTACAATGAAAATAGCATTCGGTTTGAAAACATAAATATCTTACATTAAAAACTACCACATTTATTGACGTGACCATAAATTGATCTTTCGTGTAGCACTTTCATTCTTGAATTATACTATCGTACGTGTACTTATATAAGTATATATTCATTACATAGGTACAGTCAAGAAATGCTTCGGGCCTTGATAAAGCTGACCCAAACATTGTAATTAAATTTTGCTGCTGCCAATTCTAGCACAATATTAATAGAATAATTGCATAATGCTATAACAGATCTTCAAAGGTAAGAGGGAGGATATTTATGTCAGTAGGAGGCAGATGTTCCAATTGAGAAATATTCTTAAATAGGTCAAGAGTTAATGGCATGAAGAAAGTATTTATAATATAGCAGGGATAAATAAATTCTTCGGAAGTGATCGCCAAAGTAAATAAGACACGTTAAGCCTATAAAGTCGAAGAAATGTTTACTCTTCATAACTGCATGAATATATGTTTGTAAAACACCGTGCGAGTATGATGAAATTTGCCTACAAAAAAAAACTATTTTTTACGTATTTGTTTACACAAAACGTACACACTGGAAAAATATGTATTTTTAAACCAGAATTGATTTAAAAAAATGATATTAAAGTTCTTAAAAACATTTTTTTTCACTGTGGTATTTAGGTATTACAAAGAGTTAACATTATTTTGAGAATATTTTATATCAAATTTTATTCTTTATAACGTTCTTTTTATACGTAAAACTAAAAAAATATGAAAAAAATATTGACATGAATTATGTCTTTATTTTCGGATGATGAAATCTACAAAGACATAATTCGAATTATCTGTGTATAGTATTATTATTATTTTTCCTTGTGTGCGTTATAAAGGATGGATTGAAGCTCGAATAATTCTCTGTGGATTTCCCTGTACTGACTTTCATAGTTACAGCTTACAACGGAAACATTGAACACCTAGGTTTGTTTGAAGGAATCATTCAAGTATAAAGTGGAAACCATTCGGCCAAGAAGTTTGACCACAGAAGCCAAAACTAGCCCAGCCTTTCCTACTGAAGGAAACATTCTCTCTGTGTTTTGCCACATACTTATGTATGCTCTCTACACCCGTATATTTTATAGGCACCTACATTCACAATACATTATTATATATTATGTATTTGACAATAACTACAATCACCAAACTGTAAGCAGGATCTATTTAGATATTTTTTTGTTTGTATCACAAGGTAGAAATATCAATAACGGTTTTTATTATAGCCATCCATATTCTACTTAATATCGTATTTGAAACATTGTTTTAAGTGTAATAAAAGAAACTCGACATTGGTTTGTAATATCGTAGAAATGTCTATGCACTTTTAACGTGCTTCTGAGAACTGTCAAAGAAAATCATAAAGCAATTAATAATTAAATCTATTGTACTTAAATAGGCTTCTCTCTAGGTAAAATAACGACTTTGATACTGTTGTATTTTTTAATAACTAATAATATTCAACCGTTCAAAGTTATATTTCTGTTGTTCTGAGTAGCTGTTTTTTTCTCACCGTGTCTGCCCTTGCTTCAACTCCATAGGTCAATAATCTCTTTTGTTGTTTCAGAAGAACAGAAATGAAAACGCTAAGATCTACATATATTGGGAAGATTCCAAAGATGAGATCCACAGAACCTGCAATGTGGAGGATAGTGTAATGTGGAGCAGGCAAAGAAGACGATACTGGAGAGATCAGGATGAATCCAAAAAAGCTGCCAAAGATTGTAATGCGCGAGATGCCAGAGGAACGCCGACCACCAGGAAGACCATCAAAGAGATGGAAGGAGAACTGGACATCCTCGTTCCAGGACAAGTACCTGTAGAAACAGATTATAGATCTACCAAAATAGGAAGAAGAAGTTTAAAGTTGAAATTCTTTTCGCTTGAGAATGAGAGAATTTCAGTATTACAATATATAGAACTTTCAAAATTGAATTGATAGGGATCTCATTAAAAAGGCATAATTGGTGAACGTTGCGCAAGCGCATAAAGTGATCACGTAAACCAGCCGATGACAGGTCGTAAGCCCTGTAGGTGCCTTGATTTCCCGGTTCTCCTACAATAAATATTCCAACTTCGTCTCTATTGAGATAATTAAAAATCTGTTAAAAAATAAAATTTAATCGTTTATTCCAAGGGTGTATGACTATTATAACTAAGAAAATATGTCCGCCATTTTCTATACACTACCGAGTATCACATAATAATAACAGGGCTCACTAATTATACGTACATTTACCCTTTTAATGCCATACCACTATTCCACTGTATATAAGAAAACTGCTATATACCAACTTCTTGTCTTCAGCGTTGTCAATAGCACAACTTTAATTATACATCAGTGTGATAACCTTTCACTTGGTAAATTTACTCTACTAGACTATACCTCACACAAAACAAAAAAAAAATGAAACAATGAAAATTGCAATAATTCGAAAAAAAACACAAATAGCTTTTTTGGACAATTTTCAAACATCTCAATAGAGACGAAGTTGGAATATTACAGGAGAACTAGGATCTCAAGACACCTACAGGGCTTTCGACCTGTCGTGTCAAAATAGCTATTTATGATGAATCGAATATCTTTATAGTTATATACGCAAAAATATTTTTTTCAATGTCAATGCTATTTTGACAAATTTTAAACATCTCAATAGAGACGAAATTATAGGAGATTATAGGAGAACCAGGAACTCAAGGCACCTACAAGAAGCATTGCCACCTCATGTTTAAGGACTGTTGCATTCATTGATAACAAACCAATTTCTTAATAGATGGCGTAACAAAAAATTTCTTCTTCACTTCATAGATGGCGAAGATATTTCAGGTTATTTTCAAACGAATGGATTTTCTTGATTTAACAAACTTTCAAAATCGGATGGCAGGGAACTCATTAAGAAGGCATGACTTGTGAACTTTGCGCAAGCGCATAAAGCGATCACGTAAATCAGTTGATGACAGGTCTTAAGCCCTGTATAAGCCTCGAGTTCCTGGTTCTTCCGGAATATTCAACATCGTCGCTATTGTGATGTTATATTTTACTATTTTTACGGGTTATTTTAAAAGCACTAATCGTGTCGGAGATTCAATATCAATGAATATAAAAGCTGTCTTTTCTTGATAAAAGAGGAACGTAAAGGCCGGCCAAGGAAAACTTGGTACGATCACATAAACGGTTTTTGAAAGATGGAGACGTAAAAAGAAAGAATAATAGAAGAGCGTGTATGAGACGAAGCATGAACGTGAATGAAGTGGGAAATGTTGTCAAGAGAGAGAAGTCTGGCGTTCGGTTCTCTGTCTCCCCGTATAGGGAAATGACGTGATGGTATGGTATGGTCTATTTTGAGACGAAGTAAGAATATATATTATTTATAGGAGAATCGGGGAATCAGGCACCAACAGGGCTTACGACTTGACCTGACCATAAAAAATATTCGGTAAAAACTGTAATTAACCTTTTTTTGAGTATTGAATCTGAATGTGAATCAAAGAATTTGCCCAGCAGTCATAATATTTCATCAAGAAGTGTCAGTCGACAAATTTTCCAAAAGAAAATTGCGAATAACGTTTTTATTGCAAGAGAAAGTTCTAGAAACGCAGTGAAATTGAAGGATGGTATAGGGTGTTTACCGCACCAGTGAAGTTTCGGCTAAATCCCTCTGATTTGGCACTAGCACCTCTTCCTTCTCCACACTAAATGAAATTGGTTTTGGTTTATGGGATTCTGTTCACAATGGCTGGCCACGTGATTCTATTCAACTAAATTAAAAGTTCTGTTTTTCGCACGTCTCATATTTTATATTATTCATTGAATGCTGCCCGATTGTATGCATTTTCATCGGTAATTATTGCATTACGGGAGTTATTTAAGAAAAATGTTACAAAAAGGTAAGGTCCTGTACTGCGAGAATACTGCTTCCAAAACCTCAACTTTATATTTTTCTCAAATATATAACTCCCGTAATAAGACCCCAAGTATTTTCTATTTATATTCTCTACATTCTAGTTTTTATGGTTTTTGAGAAATGGAAAAATAAAATAGTAATTCAAATGTTGACAACCCCTGATTGGGCCAAAAATTCAAAATTCTGAGTATAAAAAGATCGTAGACCTAAAATTTTCTACATTTTCTGTATTTTTGGGCTCTGTGTATCAAACATAAACGTATCAACAGTTATAACGGGGGGACAGAGACACACACAAGTTCTACTCCGAATTCTGAGTTGGTGTTTTTTGACTTCATAGTTGGTAAAACCATGCAAAACGTCCACTACTCAACACGATTCTCTCACTTAGGTTAATACTGTCGATTCATTAAGAGAAATACATTCTCTTGAACAAATCGATATTGGAAAAACTTAATTATACTTTTTCATTTTTATGTCAGAAGTCACGATGCTTCGTTGACCTTCATGGACATTCGAATGCGCAAGATTTTACTACTAAAGAAAGAAACGAACTAATAGGGCAGTCCCAGAACGACGCTACATAAAAATAGATTATGTGGCTTGAAATGTTTAGAATTCTTTCCTTCTGTCAAGTAAGAAGTAATGCTCGTGAGAAAAATTTAAATTTATCACTAGCATTGAATACATTTGGGTTAATTTATTCAAAGATGGGAAAAAGTGTTCGGTCACTTCATAAAGTGTTATTGAGCATTGCACATACGAGTTGTATGCATAGTCCAAGAAGTTAGGAAAATTTAATTTCCCAGACCGTTAATAGAATATTTTGCAGTCACTTTAGTGAATGTGGTATGAAATGGAACTTGACTTACGAGGCATTCCTATGTAACAAAATATATTGATCTATTCCTCAATATCTTCCGTTTTACTTGAAACAGGAATGAATATAGAATATCTTCAAACGAAATAAAACTTCACCAAGCAAAAAGCTTCGACTCAAAATCATAATATGAATCAAAAAAATATTTAAACTCGATTTTTAAAAACTAGTTGCATGTAACACATGAAATCCAACTGTCGATAGCGATATTAGGGCAGACGCCTTAATGCCTCGCTCGGCGGTGACTCATCAAACGTGGCGAAGAGTAAGTCTGCATCACCGGGCGATGGAAATCGAAGAACTGAAAGTACTGTCCGGTGGTGTACCTGAAATTCGCCAACATGAGTACTAAGGGGTGGAGGAGCCCCCCGTGATGATTGGTCGGCACGACCCACTCGGCGGCACCCTTGCTGATGACGTAAACAGGTCGAGCTGACGCTGCGCCTGGTGTGGAAATCGAAGAACTGAAAGTACGAAGGCTCCCTGTGGCAGTCTGTTGTTCGTGGAGCTGCTGGGAGGGTAACCCCTGCTTTGATTCACGGGCCTCCACGAATGTGGTCGGACTCTTAGGGGTAGTGGTTGTACTCACTTGATAGGGGATATTTGTGTTGTCCGATGTGCGGCTGCGTCCGGTGTTGAACAGGACCAATGAGTCCTATAGCATCACCGGCGTAGAAGTGGTTCGCGATCTTCCTCCTGTCGATAGCGATAGTATGTATAGTTGAAGAATATGTACCAAACTATAAACCCATAAATACAAATTATTGAATATTTTCAGATATTTTGTTTTCTATACAACACATGTATGTCAAGATAGGATAGTATGGAGGTAGGTCCTTTTTTCCTACCCAGAATATGAAA
Organism: Molanna angustata; assembly: GCA_963576475.1. NCBI lineage: Eukaryota > Metazoa > Arthropoda > Insecta > Trichoptera > Molannidae > Molanna > Molanna angustata. The sequence goes on along the minus strand of OY754976.1, from coordinate 19,410,972 downwards.
AAAAGCATGATGGTATATATGTATGTTTGGAGATGAAGTATCAAACTATTAAGTCTTCTTACATATTGTGTATAGGCGACTGCCATACAAATTGTATGAAGCAATGTCGTCACTAAATTCAATTTTTAAAAAAATTGTTCATGAAATTTTGAGATGTACAAATACAATGTTAAAATTTTTTATAGAAAATTAAAGTATCTAGTTGAGGTGTTTCGGCTTTTTTCGATATTTTTAAAAAGTTTGGATATATAGGCAGTTAAACTCGTAAATTTATCATAAAAAAAATATTTTTTTAATAAAAAATGTTTGAGAAACCCTGGAATTTTAAAAAAAAAAATTATTTGAGATTTTGTATTTGTCTATATTTGTACCGATTTTCAGCGTTCTAGCTTTTATAGTTTCTGAGATATATGGAAAAATATAGTAAAATTTCAAAAGTTGACCCTGACTGAAAGGAAAATTCAAAATTCTGAGTATAAAAGTTTTGTAGGCCTTTAACTGTTTATATATTCTGAAAATTTTGGCTCTGTAAATTGAGCGGATCAAAAGTTACAAGGGGGGGACGGACACACACACAGACACACACACACACACACAGACACACGAAATGTTCTACTCCGAATTCTGAGTAAAACCGTGTATGGAACATATATGCTGCGAAGCCTCTAAGTTGGTGTTTTTTGACTTCAAAGTTGGAAAAGCCGTGAAAAAAGTAGACCTCTGCATACAATTCTCGCGTATCCTGGCTTGAAACATTGTCAATATGTTAAGAGAACAAAGTTCTCCTGAACAAATCGACAGTTGGATAAATTGATTATTAAACATTATACCATTTTTAGATTGAAAAGCAATAAAAAAAGAACTTGTATCTTAAATGTCATTTTGTGTACAAGTAAAAATTTGACTTTCATACCAAAATTTGACATATATGATTGGTAGTCTCAAGCAGAGTTTTCAAAGGAAGAATTGGGAACATAAAGCATGTTTACAATTTTTATATGTATGTCTATATTGTATATAACGTATATATATTGGATTACAAAATCTCTTCGTGCAATAACGTAGTTTTTTAAAATTCCTATTTTTTAATAAAAGTAACGATATTATTTTTAAACGCATCTAAAATAAATGGCGTTTTTGATGAGTATATAGCTGGTAGAGCGGTATATATATTATAAACTAATAAAAACTTATAATCTCGCAAAACCACGTTTAAATCTTACCTTGACCGATTTCATTCTCCTATAGAACTAGTACATGTATGTATGTTTTAAAAAATTACTTTAGAAAAACACGTAACAAGGACATGTTTATCCTTATTTTTTAGATAAAGTAGTGTGCTAAAGCCATGTTTATAGTCCTAAGAAAATATTGTGCTTTTTTTTCTCCGTTGAGATATAATTAATTAATTTATTATAAAAAAATTGTCTAAAAATTGTCGAGACTAAAAAATGAAGTGTTTGGCACTATTTTTCCCGAGCTTATTTCATAACTGATTGCATAAACTTTTTTAATTGGGTACACATTAAATCAAATACCAATATATTTTTCATAGATATTTTCAAATACGACGTTTATACAAAGTTTTATTTTGAATTTGGCCCCAATCATGTATTTCTCTAAAATAACGTCTTCAAAACCCCACAGTAGAACCGCCGTTGGACCTTAGAAGGCAATACTTAGCGGATAATTTTTTCATAAGGAGCTGCATTTTGAGTGATAATCCCATAATCAACAAAATACGCGACCTCTATGATATAGTCAAAAAGAATCGTAGATTTTGGGGAAAAAAACCAACACCAAATTTAGTATCCAGCTACGGATTTTTGAACTCATACGTCAAAGAAATCAAAAGATATGAAACACTTCCTATCTACACGGTTGCCTACCCTTCACTCACTTATCGTCCCCAGGTTGTTAAATTCTTTTCTTCCAAACATGTATCCAATGCATCCATAAATTTTGATAAAATAATGAATAAAGAGTGGAAGGAATACATTCGCGTTTTTACTGATGGATCCAAGGACAAAACTGCAAACTCTACGGGAGCAGCAGTATTCAATGAATATGATGGACACAAAAAACGTATTGCTCTACCGAAGGAACTCTCAATATTTTCTGCCGAATGCGTTGCGATCCTGGAAGCTTTAAATATCATCTCTCAGAACAATTTTGAAAGCACAATTATATTGAGTGACTCTCTCAGCGCGATACAAAAAATAAATAATTCATCTTTCAACTACCCTTTGGATTGTACCGTTTTACAAATAAAGCAACTCTTGCACAGCCTTCATGAGCGGGGTTGTAATGCTGTCCTGGGATGGATCCCAGGTCATGCTGGTATAAGGGGAAATGAAACTGCAGACTGCCTAGCCAAAGAAGCATCAGAATTACCTAGTTCACCTTCCCATCAAAAGGTGCCTTTCTCGGATGTATTTTTCACCTGTAGAGAACATTTACTAGAAAACTGGCAGACAAGATGGAATGCGTCGCCCTCGAGATATAGAGCTATACAACCCACAATAAACCGTATTCCGTGGTTTAATAAAATAACTCTGTCCAGACAGAGTACATCAGTCATATGTCGGATTAAATTTGGGCATGTGTGCACCAAACAGTTTCTGTTTAAAATTGGGGTGATAACAACGGATATATGCGACTGTGGAGAGGAAGAGGAATCTGTCAACCACATATTCTTTTCATGTAAGGATAGGGGAAAATATCCGGGTTTTATTCCAGACTTAACAAAACTCAAGGTACCATTTCCAACATCCATGAATGCAATACTCTCGGAATTTAATCCCAGTATATACAACGTGATTTCAAAATTCATTATCAAAAATAATATAAAAATCTAGATAGGCGCAGGTAGAGGGAAGTGTCTCTCTATCTCGTTTCATCTTCCTAATATTCATTTTTATTTTTTTGTTTTTTATATTTTTTTTTTTTTTTAGTTAATAGTTTCTCTATTCATTTGCAGATCGAGAACGAATACCGAATTGGTATATTTTTTTTTCTTTTCTTCTTTTCGTTCTTAATTTTAGTTGAAAAAAAAAATACCTATATATATATATATTTTTTTTTTTTTTTTTTGTGTGTTCTTTCGTTTGTCCAATAAGGGATTTTTACTTTAACAAATCTTATTTTATTTTATAATTGGTAACATTGTTCGGTTTAGATATCATTTATTTAATTCTTTGCTTAAATTATATTTTCACTCTCCGCCACTGATATCCTAATAATTTTGTGTTATTGTTACAAATCTGCTTGTGTGTGTGTGTGTGTGTGCCACCACACGACGTGGCTCATCAACTGTATATACTACAATAATATACTTGTAAATGGCAGGAAACTATACCTATAAATAATAGTTCTGCCAAATAAACTTATAAAAAAAAAAAAAAAAATATTGCAGACCGTGCATTTTGCACTAGTGGGCAGCCTTCCTTAAGGGTTCAAAACACAAACACATAACTACACCGAGTATATTTATGAAAAGTCAGATAACTAGGTTTGAAATTCTCGCCTAGTCTGACCAATCAAAAGAATGTACGTGGTTAGATTTTATTAAAAGATAAAAATTAAAAATATTTATTTATTTCTACCCATGTACTATATTGTGAAGTAAACTCTTTAGTAATTCATAGTAGGTATATATCGTTAGAATGTAGGTACTTATGCAGGTTCTGTATAGTATTATATTAATTGCAAAAAAACTGATTGATATTTGACTCCTAAAATGCAGATGGTTCGAAAATTCCTTATTTAATTTATTGGTAACATTTGAACTTGGCGCATAATTGAATAATTTATTCAATGGCTTTGTGACATTCTTCATTTATAGATTTTAGAACCTCAATATTGGTAACTTAAAATGTTACTGACTATTTCTTATAAACAAGTAACTTATAGTATGTGAGTGCTCTTTTTATATGGTCGTTTTGGTGTGAATTTTAAATGATTAACTCAAAGGTTTTATTTTATTTATTTATTATTTATAATTTTTATTCATTTTTTATTTATTTAATTTCTTTATACTTTGCTGCTATTGCTTTGTGGCACATTTTAACTAATATAATTAAATAAAATCTCTTCGTTTTTAACCACGTTGAGTATATTTATATGTCAACTAGTTTCGGAGACGTAACCGCTCCTTCGTCCGGACAAACTTATACTAAACTTAGATACTATGTACATAATGTGACCCGTGTGCCTAAATTATGTATCGGTAAGTTGATGGGCGGAGCTTACATTATTGAAAGCAGAGGTTGTCAACGGAAAAATATTAAATAATGGAGTATTGTTTAAATGTACTTGATTATTAATTATTTTTTGTTTTGTATTTAAGGCTTTTTTTTTTTTTTAAAAAAGCCTTAAATACAAAACAAAAAATAATTAATAATCAAGTACCTACATTTAAACAATACTCCATTATTTAATATTTTTCCGTTGACAACCTCTGCTTTCAATAATGTAAGCTCCGCCCATCAACTTACCGATACATAATTTAGGCACACGGGTCACATTATGTACATAGTATCTAAGTTTAGTATAAGTTTGTCCGGACGAAGGAGCGGTTACGTCTCCGAAACTAGTTGACATATAAATATACTCAACGTGGTTAAAAACGAAGAGATTTTATTTAATTATATTATTTATTTAATTATTTATATTTTTTATTTACATATTAATTTATTTTTATTATTTATTCATTTATATACTTATTTATTTACTTATTTACATTTTTTAATTAATTTATTTAATTACTTATTTAACTAGCTTATTTAATTAGCTGTGAGGCACCGGCTTAGAATAGTGCTTCCACTCTTTTCTATTATTGTTTTCGAGTGTCCCGTAAGAGCCGGGTAATCGAAAATACAACAGGCAACAATAACATCTCACATAGTTCAGCAATGAGGTTCACCACCCATTGTGAATATAGTGCCTTTTTATGTGAGACGAACCTGGTGTGTAGGTATACACAGATATGATGTGCTCCATTTTATAAGGCAATGCACACCCGCACACCTTTCGCTGGTTACCCCACATTGTGGGATATGCCGTGATGGTATGAATGAATGAATGAATTTAACTATTTATTTATTTGTTTGTTTGCTTGTTTGTTTATTTATTTACCTATTTTTATTTATTTACTTGATTTATTTATTTATTTATTCATTTATTTATTTATATATTGATTTATTTTTTTACTAATTTATTTTTATTATTTTTTTAAATTTATTTATTTAGTGTTTTTTATTCGTCCTAAAGTTTCTCATTGGGTGTAGAGAGTATAAATAAATTAGTATATATTTACAACGGGTTTGGTAAAGCAATGAGTACATAATATATGATTCAATATAAAATAATAAAGATATTATTATTTTAAAATATATATTAGTTTTACTTTAGATAAATTACATTCTATAATTACGCCAGGGAGACGAGTAGGATATTCACAATACAAGTAGGTAATACATATACATATAGGCTAGTGCATGAAGTGTAGATTCCCATAAGGAATGAAATAAAATACTGATCAAATTCAATCTGGGGTAGAGCTTTCTGTTTTATTAGCAAACTTGCGACTCGCTGTGGAATGAACCGGACTCTGAATGTAAATGAACTTGTCTATGTCTAGGGTGATATGCAATGAGAATTATATGTTCTCAATTGACAGACGGCCTTCTGAAATACATACAACTTCATCTCTCATCATAAGTACCTACATATTAGAATACTTAACAATAGGTATGTACGATTAAATGTCACCATTTTATTGAAATTTAGATGACGAACATAATTCTTCTTTGTTATTTAATTCGACACTTAATTTTTCAGTATTTTGTATTGCCAAAACTGGTTAAGCTTCGAATAAAGTTGAAGTCGCAAATAATACCCAAATATCAATAAGTATAAACCTCGATGGATTTCACGAATACTTTGCAGTTTTCCATTATTTCTAAATACAGCAGTGAATTGTAATATTATAAGATTGGGAATTGCGACATGTCCTTGGACACCAAGAAGCAATGAGAAAATTCGCGCATTGACAGGGCAACCCTTAATCACTAGTGAGATTAGGTCTAGAAGATTAGCCAGAATTTGATACGCCGTAAGATCGGGAGAAGAAAGACCAAACGCATCCTGCAAAATAATGCTGTAGGTACAAGACATGTGAGAAGACTAAGATAGAGATTGATACACATTGTCACCCGAGATCTGAATGTGTTCAATGCTCGTTATGACTAGGAGTCCGCTGCTGCTGGCAGGAAGGCTTGGAAATCCATTTCTCAGCAGGCTGAAGCTATACCGGAGTATCAGCAGTTTTCAACCTGTCGATTGTGATGGCTTCTAATGTATACATATAATTCCATAATAATTAGTAAAAATATGAACACTTATTATTCCACAAAGTATTTTATACCAAAATAAATACCGGAGTTGTACGGCCATCGGAAGTAAGCAAGTAGTATAGCAGTGCAAGCACATTTTCTTTGTACCAATCATTGAGTTATTTTTAACATAGTTATATTTTTGAACATGGATAGTTTCGAGAGGTCACACCTCCTTTGGATAAGTGTATTTCTACTATGTACCTACAGAAACTTTTGTAAAGAATTGTTCTTCCGCAACTAGAATTGTTTAAAATAATTCATTTACGGGCTATTTCACCACATTCGTATAAAATTCTAGAATTCTAGAGTGGCAATCAGGGCCATCGTTATAATTTCATGCATTTTTCGTAGTGGTCTCAATTGGTTTACTTATAATATATTTATGTCAAATTCGTTTTATCCGTCAGATTTGTGTTGGATAAGCTATCAATCACATTATCCAGATGTGGTAAAACAGCCCGTAAGTGGTTATTTACAGCATATTTATAAAAAAAAATAAAACCTCATTTAAATATACTAGTTAAAATTACACTCCGTGTATATGCAATAAGTAGCATTCTCTCAAAGCTCCTGGGATCGACTAAGATTAAGTGATTTCGAAAAACAGTTTCAATGCACCTTTCTCCAAAGGAGGCGGCTTTCGTGGCTTCGAAACCTTTATGAGTAGCTATTTTGCAACTGCCAAGATCGAGAAACTATCTTCCAAGTGACAGTCAACGTCAGAGGAAGCTGACACAGCACAAAAAGAACTTGAAACCAAGTCATATGTAAGTATATTATGAGTTTCAAAATTCAGCCTCGTCCAAAAGTAATATAAGTAGACACAGTACGTGTGTGTTTGTTTTTGTAATATTGAATAAAATGTGAAGAGCGATGAATGTTCAATGAAATGCGAAAGTTTCACAGTGGGTAAATGTAAATCAGTCGTCAGCAAATGAACTATTGTTTCGATCCGGATTGCTTTGCCCTTGTTTCAACTATTTTTCCGTCTAATGTAATTTAGACCCTACATTTATTTATGACGGAAACAAATATTGAATACAACCAACTAACCTTTAAAAAACATGTTGAAAAACATAATACCTATGCATTAATAAAAATCAACTTTAAATGTCCTATGTTTGGTGAATATTATTCCTTTTTAAAAAAATGGAAAAAAGAATAAATATTTCCTCGTTACAAGTACATATGTTACAAATAAACACATCCCCATTTATTCCCTTCATAGAGCATAAATGACTTCAATAAAATGAGTTGGTTGTGGTCAACGCTATACTCCTCACTTCCAAGTCACTCCACAAAGTAATCATCAAATTTTGTATGGAAAAATTTCAACATTTTTATGAAATGAGTTTGTTCAATATTTTTTTAATTTAAATATTTTACTATGAAAACTTGATATTTCTTCAATGTAATTTAATGAAAGTGATGTCTTTTTTTCCAATTTGGAAAAACAAATTCAAATTATAAGTTTTCTGATCTTGGGGTAACTTTGAAATATTTGACAATTAAAAAAATTGAGATTCAGATATCGTTCAAAATATAAGGAGTCTTAGTGAGTATTGGATATACAAATTTTAAATTTGAAATGAATCAAATGAGTACTTTAGTCAATAATTGATAAAATAAACACGACGTACATAGCCGTCTCTCAAATTTAAAAAAATATCAAGTTGTTTGTTTTGTCTGAGGATGGCAAAAGTATTCTTTCATCGTTAACCTTCCTAACTTGAAATATGTGTTTTTTTCTTTTCTTTTCTTTTTAATTTTATTTACAATACTCATGGTTACTCTACATATAATATTTTTTGTTATTGTATTATTTATCATTTATATTATTTAAAAAATATTGTTGCAAGTGGTTTATAAGTACCCAACAGGCGAAATTAGTTACATGTTGCTTTGTATAGTATTATATTTGTGTCATTTATGTCTGTCAAAATTGTGAATTTATTTAACCTCGATACAGGTTTATCCTAGTGAGGTTAAATACATTATTTCATTATAATTCCACTCAAGAAATTGTAAGATTTTTTATAAATAAATAGCGCACAGCACATAGTACTCACTCACACAGCCTATACACTCACAGATACATGAAACTTTCAGAATACAATTTCAGCATGATAGTTGATAATCTGCAATAAAATTTATTTTAATGTTACATATGTCTGCATTTTTTCTCATTTCTATAACAATTTTCATGTTTTAAATAAAATCATTGGCTATGTTATCTTTCACATACATTTTATTTATTAAATGAGTTTTTTCAATGAACCGCGCTAAAAATCATAATTTGAATAATCCTAGAAAATTAGTCATTCCAATGGAAAACTCGTCCTCTGCGGAAGGATGTGGATCTTGGCATGAATGAAAATTCCCTACATTTCTATCGTTTCTTCGCGGAGCCCTATTTCCTTTTTCATTTCGCAGTTCAACGCCATTATTCTTCCATATCTGATGTGGAAGTCACCCTGCGTTGCCAGCCATAGACTATATTGCCAAACAGATGGATAAATTTATCACTCGAAAAGTTTCGCGTGTCATAATATATCTCTTTCCAAATGTTATTGGCCCAATAGAGAAAACATTGGAATTTTACAAAAAGATCTCAATATTTACTGCCGTAGAAATTCAAAGTAATAAAATTTACAAACCCATAAATAAATATTTTTGTATGAAATATAATCACAAAAACAAATAGGAACTACACAATGATGTAAATATGATCAATAATAATTAATTTTCGTTTTGCTGAACATACCTCACTTATTATTCAATTTTACTCTCAGTACGTTTTTAACTGATCTATTGTAGAATCTCTATAAATAAAACAAATTCGGGTTAGGACTATTTATGACTCAAGAACGGCTGGACCAATTGTAATCATCTCTTATTTGTTGAATTCGTCAAAAGAAAATTTTCGAAAGAAAATTTTGACATAATTCATGGGGGTGGTTCTTGAGCTGTCAGACACAGAAAAATGTATTCATTATTACCGATTTTTGTATTATTATTATATCCTACTAAACCATTGAACTTGTGGCAGAAATACCTACATCAAACATATGGTATTTCTGTCACAAGAAAATAATCATGCAAAAACAATTAAGAAAGGGTAATGACTCAAAGGTGTCACTTTCACTTTTGATATACAACAATAAATAATTCTGCATACTGACATACCCCTAAAGGCTGTTTACCAGGCGACAGTTCAATGACCCCTAATTGCCCAAACAATGGGGTATATAAACATAGCAACAGGGGGTACATCATCTCTTTACCTGTCAAACTTCCTAGTGAAATCATCGACCTGCTAAAGTATTATACGCGTGTGAAAATTGTCATATTTATTAATTTATAATCTATACTCTATTTAGTAATATAAAAAGTTCCAACAAGTCACAATCAAGTAAAAGTAATTTAGACAGGGTAAAGACAGAGTAGAGATGAGAAATAACAATTTGAAACGACAACTTACAAATTTGTATTTTAGCACGAACACAGTTTTGATAAATTAATAAATATAACAATTTTCACACGCGTATAATACTTTAGCAGGTCGATGATTTCACTAGGAAGTTTGACAGGTAAAGAGATGATGTACCCCCTGTTGCTTTGTTCATATACCCCATTGTTTGGGCAATTAGGGGTCATTGAACTGTCGCCTGGTAAACAGCCTTTAGGGGTATGTCAGTATGCAGAATTATTTATTGTTGTATATCAAAAGTGAAAGTGGCACCTTTGAGTCATTACCCTTTCTTAATTGTTTTTGCATGATTATTTTCTTGTGACAGAAATACCATATGTTTGATGTAGGTATTTCTGCCACAAACTTAATACATTTTTTGTATCATTTTATTATGTCGATAAAATCCTAAATAAGGTTTAGCTAAAAATTAACACGACATCCATTGACTGAGGCGGTAGGAAGTTTGCCGGATCAGCTAGTAAATAAATAAAAAAATAGAAATGACAAAAATCACGATTAGCGAACAAAATATAACAGACTTAAGTGAAAAAGACAACGGCGAAAAGAACAAAAAATACACAGAATAATAAAGAAACAAAAGATTGTTTCAACAGAACTGTGGAAAAGGATATTCAAACGAATCACTATTTCTTTCGAGTCCTTCTATTTTATTTTTGTTCGCTGTTCTGATTTGTTTTTTTAGGACAGGGCGACATGGAGGAAAATGCAGAAGATTTTCGTCAAGAAATGGACGAGAATAGGCTGAAAAAGAAGAAGTAGGAGAAATTTACATAAACTCATTTCTTTGGGCTGGAAAAATTGGTTAGTTGCCATTTGCCAGTAACCTTGCTAATTGCGCAGGGTGCAAGCAAGTTTTTATAGTTATTTCTTTTTTTATAGGAAGGGATTGCTTCAAATATAATCACACATATGAATTTCATCGAGTTAGTGAGGATAGATAATCCTGATATACATTCATTTTTAAGTCGATTTTTTTATAAAATGAGTATGAAATTTTAGCGTTATACACGTATTTTACTAACGTGGCCTAGTATATCGTAGGCCACGATTACTAATCTTTTTCATTTCGTGAAAATTCTATTAACTTTGATACATATCATCTTGCACATTAACAATTATTTCATTAGTCTTGTAGTTAGGTACCTACTTATTAACTCAGACGTTTTTAAATATATGCAAAATCACCATTTAGTGCGATCTAACGAAGATGTTTAACGAAGGTTTCTCTTTTACAAGTAAATAATATTACTCTTAAATATGTAGAGTGAATCTTGCTGAGAGTAAATTATCCAAGTATGGACATATTTCAAATTAACATCCTCTATGTTAGCTTCTTCTTAGCATGCTCGTGTAATTAACGAGTAATTTATCTTCCACCTGCACAAGACTTTGAGCATATTTTATCACCCGGCTCGGCTATTCCGACAATTTTATTTATTTATTTAATATACGGTTAAGGGTTAGCGTCCACGTAAGCGGATGGGACGTATAGGGCGCAGCGCATCAGCGCGCAGCGACGGATTTTAATATTCATTGTCAAGGGCGTCGCCAGCCCAAGGTCCAGGGGGGGGGCAATTTAACCCATTCATAGGCTATTCTCCGTATACCCTATACTATGGAGGATGAGAAAAATATGAATTGTTACATTTTGTTAATCTCTAGGGGGGGGGGGGGGCAGCTGCCCCCCCTTGGCGACGCCCTTGTTCATTATATAGGAATCCATCGTGCGCATTGGATGTTCGACAATATCGACGTCGTTGCTAGAATGGTTAGAACAAAGATGGTTTGGGCATATTGAAAAATGAACGATGAGCGGTTAACCAAAAAATATATATGAGTGTATAAGAAATGGAATAGCAGGGATTGCCAAAGATAAGGATAACATGACCATATGAATGATATTTTGAAAGTAGGAAAAATACGGAAAATACAATCGACGAATATACATATATGAGACGATGCATAGATCTAAAGGAAGACAGGAATGTGAGCAAAAAATGATATTAAAAAGGAGAGAAGTGGTGAGAAAGATATAAAAAAATGGTTTTAGAAAAAAAGAAAAAGATTTTTCAAATATGAAATTCAAACTATGACAATTTTCAATTGAAATTAAGAATGCTCTTATGTTTGTACTATTGTTTGTTTTAATAGTATTTATTATAAAAGATGACATCAGTATTTCGTAATCATTTTCGAGTCGATGGCAATGGATGATATATGTGAGAAATAATCAGCAATATATAGGCATTCATTTTTATTTCGTTTGAAACAGTGGATGTGTATCTTATTTATATACTTATTATGCATCGATGACTACTGATACATCAAAGTTTATAATTCGTATAAAGTTTACACGAAGAGTCTAGAGACTATTTGATAACGAAATTTAGAAAATTTTACATAGTTTGGTTGAGCGCCAAACTTAAAGATACTGTTTGAAGTAAAGGTTTACAATAACTAGTTGGAACCGAAAGTTTGCATTAGACTTACATGATCGAACTCAAATCTCATTATTCTGTTTGATATTTCGTCGATTCTATAGAAAGAGACAAGAGTTACAATACAGTAGGTATATATATATATATATATATATATATATATATATATATATATATATATATATATATATATATATATATATATATATATATATATATATATATATATATATATATATATATATATATATAGAATATGAAGGTAATATATCAATCCTGTGGTCCTTGAATTTGTCCCCTTTTTCTCCTCCAACCATCTTATCATAGGTATTGTAATATAACATGCTGCAGGCACTCGTAATTGGAGAGTTGACCTTACATGTTATTTTGTATTTTTATATTTTGTATTTTTTAATGTCAATTTCTCTGTGAGTGCTTCTTAAATAAAAATAAAAATAATTTTTTTAATTATCTCAATAGAGACGAAGTTGGAATATTTATTGTAGGAGAACCGGGAAATCAAGGCACCTACAGGGCTTACGACCTGTCATCGGCTGGTTACGACCTGTCATCGGCTGGCAAAAAAAAACCAGCCGATGACAGGTCGTAAGCCCTGTAGGTGCCTTGATTTCCCGGTTCTCCTACAATAAATATTCCAACTTCGTCTCTATTGAGATAATTAAAAATCTGTTAAAAAATATCTTTGACTCCCGACAGGGAAAAAAATCAATGTTTGCGCATATGCAAATGAAAATATTCGATAAAAATAAAATAAAAAAAATATAATGTACTAGCTGTCTTCCGTGGCTTCGCTCACGTGATATTAAAAGATGTGTTACATTGGCCGAGTTTCTAAATATGTCACCTAAACAGCGTAGTACAAAAATAATTAATGTTATTGAGACGACTTATTGGTTTGATATAAAACCAAAATAATTACAGAAAACTACAATTTTTCATGAAATTTTTACATAACATTGAAAAAGTATTTTTTTTTTAAAAAGACTATAAACATTCTTTTACAGTTTTTCAACTTTAATAGTTTCTAATATTCCATAGTAAATACCCCCTCCCACCACCACAAACACCTTATAAGTGACATTTATTTAGCACTGAATAACACATTTTGATCCTTTTTTAGTAATCACTTTTTTGTTATTTATGAAGAAATGAATTTCTAATAAAGATCCCCTTTTCTATACGCCCTATTTCATCACTTTTAGTACAAAAATGGGAAAACGACTAAACACCCTATTACTAATTTTAATATAAGTATCTATATGCCAAATCGCAAAGCTTATATTATATATAGTTTCCGAAATATTCGTATACTCAACCGTAAACATTAAGCCTAATTATTCACCCCCATATAGGCGAAATTCCCAAAAATCCTTCCTTAGTGGAAGGTTTTGTTATTAAACTACAAAAAAAAAAACACAAAAGTCGACAAATATATACAAATAAAATAACATAATATAACAATTAAAAAGTAACAATTGTAAGCAAGAAAAAGTAACAATTGTCCCGATAATATTATCATCTACAGTCACCATACCAAAAACACCCCATAAAAATATAGACATACTTAAGCTACCCCCATACGTCATCAACAACGTACAAAAAAATTGCAACAATCGACATAATATGTACAATGTACAATAGTCAGGAAATTCCTAGAGGTATAATTTTCGCCAAGTATCTTGAACGAGTTTCCGATTGCGCAGAGCGCAAATTTGTGTATTTTTGCTTCGTAGGTTTACGTGCAAATCGGCCCCCTTCTCGACTAAAAGTTCTAGATGTTTGGCTACAACTCTGCCACTTTAAACAATCACACAAATTTCATTTTTACCATCATCAATAATGATTGTCAATTGATTATAAAAAATAAATAACCTACAGTAAACATTGAAATAAATTCGAAATATTACAAAAGGGTGTAAACATTGTTGTTTACTAAATTAATGGCTAAACCAGCCAATATTTAGATAAAAAAAAAAACAATTTTTCAAAGAGGAAGTGAAAGTGGTTAAAAAAATCGAATTACAATATTATACTCAAAAATTCAATTTTCACTTCATTTTCTAGACAATTTAACGATTTGTGAATAATTATTTAAGAAACGATTTAGAATTCGTTTATTTATTAAATGGATATTCATTTAAATATGAATCAGATATTATCAGATTTTTCTTTAGCTTCACCTGACTGGATCGGAATTTTAGTCAATTTTTAACTAACTTCCCGACCAGTTGAAGACCTGACAATGCATTTTAAATAATTTCCAGCTTGAGATATGTAACAAGATATTTGAATAAATTTGAACGATTTTGTATTTCATATTAATCGACTTTATTTGTTACAAACGCCTTGATATCTGCAAGCCGTATATCAATCGACATTTTAACGCAAAGTAAACTTTGAAAAGGTTAAATCACAAAAAAGATTTTTTTTATTCGCTCTTAGTCTATGGCCACGTGGCTAGATACCCCGAAGACAGATGGCCAATAATAGTGTTGGCTTGGAGACCGAGAATGACAGTCAGAGGTGTTGGAAGACCGCCAATGAGATGGAGAGATGACATCAGCCGTCATACTGATGTCAATTGGTTGCTCAGAGCACAAGATAGAGTGGAAGGAGATGGAGGAGGCCTTCGTCCAGGAGTGGACGGGATTAGGCTGAGAAGAAGAAGAAGTCTATGTTTAGTGAGATAAACGACGTTATGTCAAGACAATTCCGTAATCTTATTTATCTGAATATTATTCATACAAAACATTGCCACGTTGCATTTTTTGACAAATTAGCTCACTATGCGTATATATGTATTTATTATTTTTTTATTTATTAGGACACTCAACAGCTATACAATATTTTATATAATACAAAAATAAAATATTCTAATTGTTATTTATCTTGGCACCCCATAAATGTTAGAAAGTAATAACAGAAGTACGTAATTTGTTTTATTGGAATATTGAATATTGCGAAAATCTCTTACACATCACCGCAATATTCATCAGATACCAAAGAGAGGAAAAAAAATACCCGATAAAATATTATCACGCCTGCTGTAGAATTAATTGAAGGTGTTATATTTCCACTTTCAAC
This sequence comes from Molanna angustata, assembly GCA_963576475.1. Lineage (NCBI taxonomy): Eukaryota > Metazoa > Arthropoda > Insecta > Trichoptera > Molannidae > Molanna > Molanna angustata. The sequence continues at coordinate 19,395,538 of OY754976.1, read as the reverse complement.
CCCTCCTCTTTCTCTTTTTCTCCTTTACCTTAATTGGAATATATCTATGTATTATAGAGTAAAGACCATGTTCCTAATATATGTACATATATAACAATATTATAACACTGATAATAGACGAAAATGAATATTACTTAAATGCTTAAAAATATCATAAAAGTTTTTAAACAATCAAATTTACACAATACCATAAAAGAAAACAACAGAGGGTTTTATAATTACTTTTTTTTCATTAATTTTTTTTTTGTGTATTATAAAAGTATTTTTTTTTTTGTTTATTAATTCATTAACTTATTAATGTTTTTTGCTTTTCTTTTTATATTATATTATATATTATATTCATTTATATTATATTATATATTTTATTTATTTATTTGATTTTTACTTATTTTATATATTTATATTTATTTATTTATTTATTAATTTATTTATTTATTTATTTATTTATTTATTTATTTATTTATTTTTTATTTTTTATTTATTTATTTATTTATTTATTTACGTCTGAGCCTTTTTTCAGCATTTTAAACAAAATATGCCGTTGTTTCACATTAATACAAAAAACAAACGAAAAATAAACAATAATTGCATATAAATTACAGAAATAATAAGAGCAAAGGCAAAAAGGCAATAAAAGTGAAAAGAGAAAAACATCGCATAGTAAAGGTATGCATATTCCTATGTTAGATGTCACTTCACTTCTAAATGATTCTTGATCACTTCAGAAAATGAATCATAATGTGCTGAAAGGTATTCAATCAATTTTATGTCAATAAGTTATGTCAATCGCGGTTGTTGCGAATATCAGTATTCGCAGATTTTCAGAATCTTTTTTTATATTATCAGCATCTGCAGAGATCGATGATGATTATTTATGCCGATGTTCGACTAATATGTAAACCTTTTCGGAACAGAATTGTGGCCGAAAAAGTTCACAGCGCAGTTCCTGGTTTGAAAATATTACTTACTTTTGTTAAAATTTCTATAGGTACTTAATAATATTACAATTTTATAAATTTTATGGAAGGTAGTTTTATATTTTGAAAACAGTCTACCTAATAAGTTAACTTTAAAGATTTATGTTTTTTTTTCCTCACCACCACCCGCTCCGCATATGGGGACTGCAACGGCCCCTTCGCAGCACGCTAGAATGAACGACAAAAAAAATGCATGGCACGAAGAGTAGCTCATGGAGCCCTCTAGATTAGCAATCTCGGCATCATGATGCAAAAAGAACAATCAACAAGTGCGAATTTGAGATTCACACTTGCGGACTGTCGGAAAAAGATTTATGTTTTGTAAATATCAGTTACAAAATTATTAAAATCTAATATTCAAAACAAAGGAATACTGTGGAATTTTTGGAAATAAATTCACTATTTGCAAGATTTTTTTAAGGGAATAATTAAATTCAACGTCAACATCCACTGATGTGAAAAAAATGAGCATCAACAACAACACAAACCTGTACGTCAATATTATCAAAAGAGTCACATGATATTTATTTTTGACCTAGATAATGACAGAGTGTGAATTTTCTATTTTTACTCAGTGTTTGTAATTGTGCACCATGGTGCCGAGAGTAACAATTTAGGGGCCTCCATGAGATGCTTTGCGTGCTATGATGTATTGTTTTTGTTCATTATAGCGTTTTGCTAGGGGCCGATTGTAATACCGAAGTGGGTAGGGCATATATTTATAACGTTGCTCTAGCGCATAAAATCATCAGGTAAACTACTCAATGAGTGCTAACAATCCATAATTATATACGCTTATGATCCTAATTAACCGGTAAACCCCCGGAAAATATTTTTTGTACTGAGATACATACAAGAAAGTAAACATAAAAAAAGAGTAAATAAAATAAATGAAAATCACACGTTTCTTTGAAAAATTTCTAAATATATAAAATTATAAGATATAATTAAAACAATTATTGATAAAAAATTCTAAATATTATTCATCAATTTAATGGATGAATTTGGTGATCGTCTTCAAGATTTATAATTTAAAAGATTTTGGCACACAAATATTTTCCTGTTTGGATGAATTCCAGTATAGTTCCAGCTTGTACTTGAAAATGTATAAGAAGGAAGATGTTGTTTAAGATATTCTTTTACTTTCTGCGGTAGTGTATTTTATTGGGTGTTGGAGAGAAATGAATCAAGTATGAAAGCTATAAACGTTTTTATGTAGCTTGGAATAAAATTTAGTTTTTTGTAGTCATATGTTTTAAATAATACAAAGTCATTATTAACAAACGATTAATAAATTGAATTGATATTAAACGATTCAGAATACCGATAATATTCATTAATTTAATAACAATAACTCATTCGTTTATCTAGATATAAATAACTTTATGTGTTTTTTTTAATAAATCAATCGACTTTGTTTTATCTTCAATCTGACATTTTTCCTTATGTCTCAATTCAACATTCCTAAGTATTTTGCTAGGTTCAATACTTGAACCTAGCAAAATACATAGGAACTTGTATACTTGCAAAATTACACCGGTTTCTCCTCATTTAACCAAATGACTTGATCACTTTGATATTATTTTATCAACAAATAATTCTATGCATTTTATGTTATATGTAGATTATTCAGCATTTTCTAAATATTTTTTATCAATGTATTATTTTATGAAATTTTTTTAACATATCAATAGAGATGAAGTTAAAATATAATGGGAAAACCGAAATCAAAGCACCTACAGTGCTTACGACCTGTCATCGAGTGTCTTACGTGATCACATTATGCGCTTGCGCAATTTTCGCCAATTATGCCTTCTTATAGAGTTTCCTTACAATCCCATTTTATTTTGAATTTTTATATATTATGTTAATCATGAAAATATTTTCGCCATCTATGAAGTGATGATGAAACTTTTTTTGTTACGCTATCTATTGAGAAATTGGTTGTAAACAGAATTTTTTGTTTCAAATTATGTAGGTACCGCGATTTTTTACGTCAACTAAGGTCCTATCGAACAAAGTAAACTCTTGATTATGAGTAAATTTAATAAATAAATAATACACACTTCCTTGCACCCTGCGCAAGTGGCGAGTTTATTACCTTATGACGATTTCTTCCAACTCACTAGTGATTCCAGCCCAGAGAAGCAATATTTGCGCGAGAAATGAAATAAATAAAAAAAATTAATAAGTAGGTATAATTGTAAAATTTAATTATATGAAATACTGGTGATTGAACCCAGAATCGAAACTATGGATAAATAGAATAAAAATGCAAACGAAACCATAATGTTACGAACTGCTTAGTTGCGGAACCGTCATTAACATGTGTCAAATTCTTCAACGATTTAAAGCAAGATTAAATAAAGAATAAAGAAAATAAAAGGATTTGTTTTCTGGTCATTCTTGGCTGTGACCGAATGAGATCAAAAACATTCACATTAAATTCCATTGCAATTAATTCCCACTTTATATGTAGTGTGAAGTATGTTTATTAAAGTCACATTTCTCAGAGGCAATATGCAGTTTGCAGTTGATATTATCTACTGAAATAGCGAGGCTGCGTAAAAGGGATGGAGATGAATTCTTCGCACGTCGCAGACGAAGGGCTGAAAGTGCATAATGTATTCAAGGATTCAATGCAATTTTAAAAGTCACATGGATATTGCATTTCGAAATATTTATGAAATTTTTATAATACTATAGGTACAAAATGAATGATACAGAATTTGGCACTTAAGTTGATTCATTTTAAGTTAGTATTAAATCAGTTTATTTAAAAAATAAATTTTTAACTTGTTGAAATTAATCAATGTCTTTTTATAATCAAAAATATATTTAAAGTCAATAAAACCATCCTAAATTAATTGAAAGCTTAATCACACGTGGATTTTTAATAGGTATGTCTGTTTAAATATATTATGGAGATATAATAATATTAATAACACTTATTCGCCACAATGTCTTAAGAAAAATGTTATTTTCTTGACAAATCACTGTCTGCCTCTTCGATCTGGTGGTCGTACTGTAACTAGCTATTCACGTTCATTCTACTGAATTTTCAATTCCTCTTTTGAAGAACAATCGAAAAGAGTTTACCTACCTTTAGTGATGATATAACGAATTCTCAATCAATTCAACTTTAAAAAAACAAAGACTACTCTTAATTGACACTCCTTCACCATCATATTATAATAATAACTCTTAATTGACACTCCTTCTCCATCATATTATAATAATAACTCTTAATTGACACTCCTTCTCCATCATATTATAATAATAACTCTTAATTGACACTCCTTCTCCATCATATTATAATAATAACTCTTAATTGACACTCCTTCTCGATCATATTATAATAATAACTCTTAATTGACACTCCTTCTCCATCATATTATAATAATAACTCTTAATTGACACTCCTTCTCCATCATATTATAATAATAACTCTTAATTGACACTCCTTCTCCATCATATTATAATAATAACTCTTAATTGACACTCCTTCTCCATCATATTATAATAATAACTCTTAATTGACACTCCTTCTCCATCATATTATAATAATAACTCTTAATTGACACTCCTTCTCCATCATATTATAATAATAACTCTTAATTGACACTCCTTCTCCATCATATTATAATAATAACTCTTAATTGACACTCCTTCTCCATCATATTATAATAATAACTCTTAATTGACACTCCTTCTACATCATATTATAATAATAACTCTTAATTGACACTACTCTCTCTCCTCCCACAACCTCTATCTCCTTCCTTCCTTTATCTATGTTTTGTGATTTAACATTTGATAATAATACGTGTATGTCTTTCTGTATGTTTATTTTATCTACCACTACACTATTTACGGACTCACGTTGCCTTTTGGCGACAAACCCGCAATTTTACAAATTATTGTACATGGAGTAAAATAAATATATGGAGAAGCATGGCAGATGCCTATGTCTAACAATGGAGAGATGGCTGAGGAAAAGAGAAAAAAACTTGAACAGTTAGCAAGGCGTTTGGCTTCTGCCAGGAAGTCCTGGGCTTGATGGCAAACTAAATGATTGAAAAATCATTATTTTTACAACGAATCAGTGTTTCCAATCAACAAAATCTTGAAATCATGAGCAACAATAATATTATTTTGATAACTTTCTCTCAGGTTGTAAATCAAACAAAGAACGGCGACACACCATTCAAACGACATTCCACTATACCACGTTTGTCGACAAGGAAAGTATATTTTGTTTAATTAACTAAATTCGGAAAGATTTAAATCAACATACTAAAATTATTTTGTAAATTTGATGAAATTAGGATGATTATTTAACATTTCAAAGTTAAAGTTGGCTTGTCATATATTTGGCTTAGAAGTGAAGATTTGTTGAGTTCACCGCGATATTAGGTAAACTTTTAGAGTCATCGACTCTCGTAAAGCTTGGTAAAGTAGAGAAGAGAGTGTGTATGAGAGGGAATATCTTTCATATAGGCAAATATGTAGGCAGTAGAGCAAATGCAATGCCCTGATTGACGGTAGTCTTCAAAGCTTCAGGGGCTGAGCTCCACGGGAAGGCAGGCCTTTGTATGTTACCTCGATACCACCCATGCAAAGGCAATTCATGGACAGCTATCGTCAACAATTTTGGGCATATTTTTTAAATTTAAAAAACATATTTTTGAAATTTAATCAGCTAGTTAGTCCGGAAAAATACATTGAGTAGCATATATAAAAATCCATATATTTGTGAAATCTGAAATTTGTATGTTTTATTGATTAATTTAGAATTTTTAAATTGATAATAATTGTTTGTTCATATGAGGTATAGAAATTTGGGCATCTCTTCTAGCTGGGACCTCATGCTTCGCATGACCCTGCTTCCAGGTCAGGAGGACATTATAAAGGCTACAATATAAATAGTACGAATTACATATAGATATATTACATTTATAGATCAGAGTAATGAACGTATAATAATGAGGTTTTTATTCCAGCCCGTGAGCAGGGGGGATAAAATGCTGCACATAACACAAACCATATCTTACATATAAAAAGTAACATATAATAGAAAAAAATGAAATTTATGTGTGTCATTAAATAATGGTGTATGTTCAAATCAAATTTTTATGTCAGAAGCCTGAAACAATTGGCATGAAACAATTCTGCGATCTTCTACTTTCCAGTGTCGTTTCGTCCTGGAAAAACGATGCTTTTAAAATTAATCGTCTACGAAAAAAATAAAAAGTAAATAGTTATCAATTGCATAATCAATTCAAACTTTAGTAGGTACTCATTGAGTTTGATTTCTGTCACCTGAATTTCCTAGCTTGCAGAGGTCATCGTTTCTATTACCATTAGGAAAACATTTTTTAACGTAATATCAAAAAGAATTTTATAGTCCGTTTGTTGTCTTCAATGTGGAATAATGTCATTTGTTGGGCGTCCATAAATAACAAAAAAGATTCAGTTTCTAATGGTTCTATACACCTGAACTAAACTAAACGTAAACCTAAGTATGTAATATTGTGGTGTGAAAAACTTTCATATACATATGTTTGTGTAAGTGGTTGTTTGCATAGTGTAAGTTATCTCTCGAACACTAATACACACAGGTGCACTATGATGGCAGAAGACTTACATATATATTATATCAAAATATTACTTGATTAATAAGGTGAGCATTTGCTGTAGGTATTATAGAATATGATTTTTTTTTGAATAGATAAAGACTTTTCCTCAACTTCATTGAAAAGGCAGAGGTAATTCCAAAATCGCAAAAAATATTGAGATATCCACGCTTGAAAACATTGGGAAGTCAACAGACAACAATCTCCATCATTTGACGCTCGAGTTAGAACGAAAATAAAATACCAAACGCCAAGTCTATTTCAGTACGGAACTTGACATCTTAGGGAAGATAATGTGACATTTAAAATTAATAGACAGGTTTCGTTTTAAAGTTTTTGTTTTCATCAACTGTGAGAACGAAGGAATGCCTGATGCAAATTTTGCATTACTAAATAAGGATTAATTGAAATAGGATTTTTATACTTTTAAAGACACACCAGAAGTTATGTAAACTGTTTTTAATTTTATTGCTGTGAAAATAATGAAGGTTTGAATAACATAATATAAGTACGATATTTATTTGTAGAGTTAATTTCATAACATCAGAAATAGAGCACGTAACTTCGAAATTCGGAGGGTCTGCAAAGTCGAAGACGTCGTGCGATGAAGAAGTAATAGAAGATGCTAGTGAAAAGACCACACGGACAGAGCTTCCAGGAAGACCACAAAAATGGAAGGACATCTGGTAATTTCATATTGCAGGAACAGCAGTCGTCAACAATGAGACGTTTAGCCCTAACACAAATTTAATATAAGAAGTTTAATTTGAGAAATACTATGCATACACACAATCACGGCATATCTCACAATGTAGGGTCCAGGGACAAGTGTACGGATATTTATGAGTTTATAAATGGAAGTATGACACGTGCGTGTATTTCTACACACCATTGTCGTCTAAGATGTTATATATGTTATGTCCTATTATATTTTCCATAAACCGGCCGGCTCTTAGGGGAAACCCGAAAACGATTATTATAGAAATTAGTGGAAGCTCACTTTTAAGCCGATATCTCACAGTAATAAAGACTAATTTAATAAAAAATCCCAAAAGATTAACAGAACACACATAAATTACTTAATTTTTTTGACGGTAGGGGTTAAGGGTTAAAAAACTTTATGTGTTGTATAGCAATAGATAAAAGGGAGCTTTAGTTTTGTGGAAATATTACACCGCTGTAACATGTTCATTAAAATTTTCTTTCATTCCTTTTACACAACACTTCGTATCTCGTCCATACATAGTCTTTTCTTTGACCACAGCAGTGGTTTATTTACATGAATGTTCTCCCCTTTCATTATATTTAAAAAGAAAAATGCTATGGACTATACACATATATTTTAATATATTTATTTATTTAAAAACGGCATAAATTGGCTTTTTCATAAATACATAAAAACACATATGGATGATAAAAATATACAAAATAAAAAAAAAACAAAACAAACAAAAAAACACTTGACAAAAAAATATATACATAACTAAAAAGTTAAACAATAAATTCAAGAATAAAAAAAATAATAAATAAACCAAAACATTAAATAAAAAAAGTATTATTAATACAAAAAATAGCAGTAGAAGCAGTGTCATATAAATTATAAATGAACAAATAAGATATACAAAAAATTAAACATTTTACAATCGAAAGTATACAAATCCGCAATAAAAATATCACAAATTGTTTCTCTTATAAAAATGTGCACATCGTCCGTTTATATTTATGTTTGGACATCATAAAAGTTTCACCTAAATGAGAGTACTCATTCCCAATATTATGGAGACGGTTGACTAGCGAGTGATATTCTGTCTGTGTGCGTGTATTGTTGCAATAAAATGGTGCTGTCTGTGCGGTGGATTGTCGTGGTATATTATAATTAATCAGTTCTGTTAGTGCAGGGCTGAACAAACTCTTGTAATATATGATACATCTTTTAATTTTGTTCAATTTTTATAATTATTACGAGATCGCCCATGTCCCTTGTAAGGTAGGTATACACCACCAAGTTCTCATTATTTATTTACAATTTTCTGTACATATATCATGCACACTGGCGTGCAAAGATTTTTATTTTTTATTTATTTATTTATACAACATGTATATTCATAATAAATAAGCAATTATTCATTTACAAATAATATAAATACAATACAACTCCTCTCTGAAAGCTTAATTGGCTTGAGTAGAGAGGAGTTGTGTTAGTCATTGTCATATTATCTTTAATTTATTTTTTTTTGATTTTATATTAAGTACAAAATACATACATATATACATACACAGTTGTCTAGAGTCAGTTGTTTTTTCTTATTATATCTAGAAGAAGGTCATTAAAACACTCTTCTCCTAGGAATGCGCAGGAATGTGTAGCGCAAACGTCTTCTTTCTATCTGGGAAAAATAATTCTCGTTGTACTTGTAAAAAAGCAATTTTTTTGAAAATATTTTTGATTTTAAAACTTTGAAATCCTTGAATAATTGTTCAGAGGGATAGTCTACGTTTTCCAAGAATAATTTTAATAACCAACTTCTGCGTAACATCCACACACCCCAGGCTGGTATCCTAGGCATACTTGTTTATTATTTTTTTCTAAATGTAAGTATCAATATACGTTTCACTCACATTTTTTAAATATGACTATTGAAATAAACAATGAATAGAGATTATTCTGCTCTCATTTCAGAGATCCATACGATTTATCGTATAAAATACCATGATTATTCCTAAATCGTTCTTCAATAATTCTTTAATCATATTGGCCAAACAGAAATAATTAAAAAAATGCAACTATTGAGTACATTAGATTTTATTTATTTATATAATTTATATACATGTGTACAAAGACAGGTTTATTGCCAAAAGTCAATTTCTTCCAACCAACCCGAACAACTTGAATTCTCTAAGTTAAATTGGTACAATACCTATTTTAGTGAGAAATAAATTGATAAAAAAATTAAATAAAGGAGTAAGAAAAAAAACACAAAGAGAAAAAAAAATGAAAAGAGAGTTAAAAAAAAATAATAACAATAACACTGATCATTGCAATGAGGAAAAGGAGGTAACGGAAGGATATATAAGGAATTCAGGAACTATTTGATAAATAAAGTTTTTTTAGTTTAGTACAAGCATTTATGTATAGTTTAGGGAACGTAGGAAGATGTATATGTACTTGTTTAACAATGACATATTCATTTTTTATATATAAAAAAAAAGTTTACCTTTAAATAATTGAATGGATTGAAATGACGTTACTTCATCACTTAGGCCATTCCATAGTCTGGCTGATTTTAATGTTCCTAATATCAAGTATTTCCTCGCTAGGTACTAAGTCCTTTTTTAATATTTTCAAGCTATATAGCGTTTGTTACAATACAAAATATAGTATATTATGTTGTATTCATTTTGAAATTCCAGTTCAAATACTTTTAGTTCGTGAAAAATTTATTCTCGCCCATTTGCCGTCAAATATTATTACCTATTTGAAGGGAGGTATGTAGGTTGATATTTTGGCAAAGTGTGTCGCCAACGCTGCAATATAAAATGTATGTTGAAATAAACGCATCCACTTTTGTTATAGTGTAACCGCAATTTATGTTTCTTTTTATTTTCATTATAACCCAAGCATCAACGTATATTTGTTGACAATATGCGGCATTACTGAAAATCATACAACCACATTAATTTAAAATAAGGATCTAAGAACTACCTTAATTATTATGTATTCGGATCTAGTTATCCCTTACAATTTTATTATTATTTTTTTATATACATCAAATAAAAAAATATATATACACACCTTATGCACTTAACATGGATTATTGTAAGATTTTTCAAATTCAGAATACAGATTTAAGATTCACAAAATTTTGTCTATTTTCCTGGATACAGGATGCTTATTAATATTAAAAAAAAATCATTGAAATCTAATTCATTTCATTCGATATTTTTACTTTGACAAAACGGATATCTCCACTTGCGCAGGGTGCAAGGAAGTGTTTATTATTATTATTATATTACAAATAATTAATAAACTGCTTAATATGTTATATACAGCTCACTCTTGTTCACATCATAAAATTTTAAAGATCATGCTTATCAAATGCTCATTGAAATCCAGTTCATGCTCGCCAAATTTAAAAAAAAACTTGAATACCAACTCGTAGGTAGGTACTACAGTAATAAATAAATTTGCGATCAATTGAAAACAAGCAGTATTGTATAATATTAATATATATAGGTATTTAGATCTTGTAAGAGTTCTTTGTGATTTAGTTACGTTATCTGAATATGCAATGCCTTGAAAAAAACTTCAATTCACTATTCTTATTCAACGGTTGCTACACACAATATACCCCAAACATATCGATGTTTAAAGCTATGAATTATATAACGGGCATCCACGGTGAAGTTTCAATTAAGCGACCAAAAGGGACAAATTACATAATTTGAATGGCACAGCGAAAGTTAGGTGAAGCCTCATTATGGCTAATGAAATTGCTGGGCAGGGCTGAAGTTCCTAAGGGAACCTATATTGGGTTTGTTTGACCCACTTGGCTTCTATCCCCATTCGCTTAAACCAATGGAGTGAACCGATAGCATTTAATTAAGGTCGTTTTCTATCATAGCCAAACGTTTGCTAGCCATATAAAACAGGACACATAAATCTGCACCTGATTTATGTGTACCAAGGACACTACTATTTGCCACAGAAAACATAAAATGATTTACGTGTTTATTTTATTGATGTAGGTACAAATAAGTTTAGACTAGGGGCACTGGCGGCTATCGCGGACCAACCCCCAACGGCCGCCGCGCTGCTTACATGCCGCTACGCGGCAGTTGCGAAATAACCTTCAAATTCAACTAAATATCGTCAAATATACCATTTAGGACATTACACAATATTTAAAAAGTAAATATCTTTACGTGAAAACGTTTAAATCAAGTAATAAAACAGTATTTTTATAGTAAAAATGCGGAAAATATAAATGTTTTGAAAGAAATGCGTTATATGAAATTACAAACATCGATAGTTTGAATGTACATTCGAAATATCATTTAGAACAATACACAACAGTTAAGACTGAATATCTTTTTATAATAATACAATAATGACAAAATATACATATTATAACTAAATAACGCCATTAAATGAAAATATTATGTTATCTTTTACTGACATATTATTATGACATGTCGAAAGCAATGTTTTCAGTATTCAAAATGGATATTTGAATGGATATTGTTATTCTGAATGTTTGAAATTCTTTTTTAAACAATAATACTGTCAATTTATGCAGAAAATACATTTTAAACGATAATTTTGAACTTTTTCGCATAAATTTATTTTTTATTTTAAAGAAATATTTCGAACGCGAAAATTGATTAAGGAAAAATTATTTCACTGACAATCCGTTGAACGACGAAAAAACATAGCATACAGTAATTATACTATAGATAATCGGGTTCATGGTTATTAAGGCAATATCTTGAAGCCTAGAGATTAATTTAGAGTTTAGAGTTGGTACTCGGAACAAATCGTATACGAAGTCTTTTTCAAAACGACATCAAGATAAAAAAAAACATCGACTGCCATCAAGAAATTAACCACTGCAATGAGGAATGGAAAGAGATGAATAGTGTGTGTAAATAATTTGGAATATTTTTTAACAGACAATTCTTGATGACACTGTATAATAACATAAAATAGAAATACCAGAATTGTAATCAGTGACTAACATTTCAAATTATCTGGAAAAATATTTGTTGTAAATCAGGTATTTGAAAGTTCTTTCACAACATGTTAAGAGAGAAAACAACAAAATGTGATTATAGTGAGGAATTTGGAGAAAAGGTATTTTCTAAATGCAATGGCTGTCTCATAGATAGACGCAAACCTTCACTATGGGTACTATACTATACTATAGTATATTTCTCCTCCGTATGTGAAATAGAAATTTACATTACTAAGAGCTATTAATACAAATCTGCAATAACGATAGTTTTATGTTACATTATTTTTTTCAAGCATCTCCGAGTGAATAATAGTTCTTCAAATAACTTTTAAAATACATATTTTTAATATTTTCCATGAAAGTACAAAGTATGAAGTTTATTTTTTAAATAAATGTCATGAAACGTGAGGACAGGAATGGGGAAATGAAAAACTCACTAGAAATATCTTCAAGAATTTTAGAAAAGAATTTTAGAGGACTTGGCCTATATTCAACCAGAACCAGCCGGCTAGGTTGATGAAGGTCAAAACGTCTCTGATGCCAGCAGACGTGAATCCCGTTAGATTTTCATAAAAGCTACCAATGGAGTTTCTCATAGTTCTAGACAAAGCAAGGCATCTAATCTATATTGTAATATATTTCAAAATATCAACCCCAAGGTCAGAGCTTATGCGTGGCGCAATATGTTTATTTAAAATGCGCCCTTCTCTCATTACAAATCAGCTATCAATAATTATATATTTGTCCGAGGTCGTAAATAATAAAACCGCATTTAACAAAATCAAATTTTCTTAAATATCTACCATTTACATGGTATGTTAGTTTTTGAGACTACGATTAACATTTGAAACTTTGTTGACTAATGCCTCCTCTACACATCGACAGATGCGTCAACAGATGCATCAGTAGACATATCCGCGGAAAAATTACGATTCGTCCACACATCCGCAAGTTAATCAGTTTGTGTTCAACCTCGAAAGACGCATGTCGTGCCGCAAACAAATGGATGTGGATACAGTAGCAGCCGCTGCTATTTACTTACATATTTAGCAGGCACTTATAATTACTACTTAAGAGGATGACTGTCGCCAGCTTACCTATTTTCCATTTGATATTCCATCAATACTACTAATCGAATCATTTTGAAAAAAATAAATAAGATAGTTTGGATACTCATTAAGAAAAATTCGATGTTTCCATTAGTTATGATCCGTATTTATTGCTCTAAAAAATAATTAGCATACCCCGATTTATGACATTTATCTTATATTTCTAATAAACTATAAGGCTTAGAGCAATATAATTTTTTTTAAATTAAAGAACACAAAAATATCAAGAAAAATTCGATCTGGCGTTGCATGAATGCTTCATGTTCAGTCAATATTTTCAAAAAACATTTATTTTGGAAATTGCGCTGACTAGAAAATTAAAGTCCCGTATGACGGTCATGCAAATATGACACTTATTCTAGCGGTCGTCACAAGGAATACATTCTGTATTCGCTCGTTTGTAATTCAGACCCGCCCTGAGAGTTGGCCAATTTGGACGTGTAATCTGTGTCGAAAGTTGCGCTCCCATATTTATTTATTTTATCGAGTTATACCTAACAACTACTAATACTACTACAAGCGTAAGGACAAAAAATATGAAAGTTTTAATATTATTAGATCCAGAGGCGTAACGCCGCCGTATTATACAATACCTAAGTCATATAATTAATGTTGAATTTTATTTTTTATAAATTTATTTGTTTCAGTATAATCACATTTTTATACAGATGTATTATGCAAAAAAAAAACAAAAACCAAAGTATAACTAGTTGCATGTGACACATAAGATCCAACTGTCGATGGCAATAGTGTGTATAATAGAAAAATATGTAAAACTAGTTGCATGTAACACATGATATCCGACAGCCGATGGCTATAGTATGTGCAATTGAAATATATGTAAAACTAGTTGCATGTAACACATGAGATCCAACTGTCGATGGCAATAGTATGAATCATTGAAAACTATGTAAAAATAGTTGCATGTAACACATGATATCCAACTGTTTTAGGCAATAGTATGTGTAATTGAAAAATATGTAAAACTAGTTGCATGTAACACATGATTTCCAACTGCCGATGGCTATAGTACCTACGTGTAATTGAAAAATATGTAAAACTAATTGCATGTAACACATGATATCCAACTGTTGATGGCAATTGTATGTGTAATTGAAAAATATGTAAAACTAGTTGCATGTAACACACGATTTCTAACTGCCGATGGCTATAGTACCTACGTGTAATTGAAATATATGTAAAACTAGTTGCATGTAACACATGAGATCCAACTGTCGATGGCAATAGTATGAATCATTGAAAAATATGTAAAAATAGTTGCATGTAACACATGATATCCAACTGTTGTAGAAAATAGTATGTTTAATTGAAAAATATGTAAAAGTAGTTGCATGTAACACATGATATCCAACTATCGATGGCAATAGTATGTACCATTGAAAATGATGTAAAACTAGTTGCATGTAACACATGAGATCCAACTGCCTATGACAATAGTATGCATAATTGAAAAATATTAATAAATAGTTGCATGTAACACATGAGTTCCAACTGTCGATGGCAATAGTATGCATAATTGAAAAATGTCAAAAAATATCTTATAATAAATATTAATTTATGTTTAAGTGTGTATAGTTTGGTACCAATTCTTCAATTTTATATGAAAATATCGATATTTCCCCACATAATATTATTTATTTTCCTATTTATTTTAAACATTTTTCACACATAACGTAATAAGTACACAACAGCGAGCCTATTGTCATATGGCAATTCTTCCAACCAACCATATCCATTTTGTGAAGTAAATTGTGTCTATGAAACGTACAAATTTATGTGAATAAAATACTTATTTATTATTCAATGTATATTTGTAGAATCATATAAAATAAAAAAAAAACAATAAAAAGACGGAGGGGAGAAGAGAGGATAAGGATATGATAAGGAGATCATCTTCTTGCTGCTTCCTTAGAAAACATGAACATGTAAATAAAATAAAATTGAGGTCACCCTTTTCAAAGTTAACTTCACAAATTTAACTTTTAATCAATTTTTCACTATCATAGTTTATAATAATTTAATTGACATTAAAATGAAATTAGTTACATGCAACTATTTTTATTCTATATATCATGCTACATGCAACTATTGTTATGTGTTACATGCAACTATTTTTACATATTTTTCAATGATTCATACTATTGCCATCGACAGTTGGATCTCATGTGTTACATGCAACTAGTTTTACATATATTTCAATTACACATACTATAGCCATCGACAGTTGGATATCATGTGTTTCATGTAACTAATTTCACATATTTTTCAATGATACATACTATTGCCATCGTCAGTTGGATATCATGTGTTACATGCAACTATTTATACATATTTTTCAATTATACATACAATTGCCATCAACAGTTGGATATCATGTGTTACATGCAATTAGTTTTACATATTTTTCAATTACACGTAGGTACTATAGCCATCGGCAGTTAGAAATCATGTGTTACATGCAACTAGTTTTACATATTTTTCAATTACACATACAATTGCCATCAACAGTTGGATATCATGTGTTACATGCAATTAGTTTTACATATTTTTCAATTACACGTAGGTACTATAGCCATCGGCAGTTGGAAATCATGTGTTACATGCAACTAGTTTTACATATTTTTCAATTACACATACTATTGCCTACAACAGTTGGATATCATGTGTTACATGCAATTATTTTTACATATTTTTCAATGATTCATACTATTGTTTAGGTAATAGAAAAATATAAAAATTATACAAATACATTATTGAAAATATTGTATAATTGCAATCGACAGTTTAATCTCATGTGTAACATGCAACTATTTTTACATATTTATCAATTATACAAACACATCGACAAATCGACAGTTTGAATACCTGCTGTACCTACCTCCACAGTGTAGTTACAATATTTTACCGGACGGCACTGGCTGTTTCTGTATATTTCGTGCACTTATAGGTACGTAGTATATATGGGACGCCACTCAAACACCTTTGACATAGGCCACGCCCTTACTTCTTTATAGACACGCCCCCTATACTAAAATCTTAGGAACAGTACTCCTCTTAAGTGTGAACCGCATCAGAAAAAATGGTACAAAAGAAGGTGGTGGATGGTGACTATACAAAGAAACAGAACAAATGAAAATATATTCGGAATAAATATTTTAACAACTACTAGCGTCTACTGCAGATATTTATTTTTCATCATGACATATATATTTCTCAAAATCTTTCGGTTAGGATAGGTTTGTTTGTAATAATAATAGCGACACAGTCGCTCATAAATTAAATGTTTCTTCAGTAGTCATAACAGCAACCATTTCAACGAGAAAACTAAGCACGCACGCGTGCACTCTCACTGAATTTCCGTTCAATACTGTGCAGATGTGTAAACGGTCGCCTTGCATACGCGCTGCTGCTCTTTGATCCGTGTCGAAAAAACCGACACCAAACGGATATGTGGCAGATGCGTCTGCCGACGTCAAATACCTACCCAGACGAGCAAAAACCCCCCCTCTACACATCGACAGATATTTATTGGTAGAGGAGGCATAAGACGATGCAATATCGTTTGTGCTTTTGATAGGGGATTATTTGGAACAACACTAATTTGAATCTTTGATAAGTTAAAATATAATCTGGAAGCAATCATAGGATTTTCATTAGGTAGGTAAGGTTTGGTTATGTTAGATTTAGACAAAGATTTATAAGGTATTGGAATAAGGTAAATTTTTATCAGCGTTAAAGTAATAGGTTTTCTGTTAGGTAAGGTTCAGTTATGTTTCTCGGAGATGACTGATGCACTTGTATAGATGCGGCAGATTTCCCTAAGGTTGTATTACTCCGTTATCCATATGCTAATTCTCTTGCATTAGACACTGGAACTGAATACATAATAATATTTTCACTCCAATCAACCAGCACATTCACCCTCATCTAACACAATGGTGTGAGGATGGTGAGTTTCTGTATGACGAAACGCAATGGGATTACTAAATCGATCGGAATCATTCAGCGAATCAGATTTCTATTGCGTCATACAAGAGTTGGTTTTGTAATAATATATATAGGTATTATACCACATTTGCACCACGGAATTATTTAGTTAAACGTAAATACACAGGAATATGGGTCGAATTATATTGGAATCATATTGAACCATAATCATTTTAACAAACATTGACTTTTTAATCTTTTCTTGATTGATCTAAACAATTATGTATTTTTACTCCTCACTAACCCAAGGGGAGTTATGATTTCGCAATTTTTAAAGCTATTTTTTTGCAGATTATCAACTAGTGTCATGCTGAGATTCTATTCTGAAAATTTCATCACAATGTATCTGTGTGTGTGTGCTATGTGCTATGTGCTGTGTGCTATGTACGGTGTTCATTTAACTTTATCGATTATAGACTAAAGTACTCATTCGATTCTATTCAAATTTTGCAAATATGTATATCTAATACTCGATTAGATCCCATTAGATTTTGAACGATATATGAATAGTGCTTCTCAATTTTTTTAACTGTCAAATATTTCAAAGTGATCAGGAAAATTAAAATTTGAAATTATTATTTTCAAATTCGTAAAAAGGCACATTACTTTCATAAAATGGCATTGAAGAGTTATCAAGTTTTCATAATAAAATATTTAAATAAAAAATAATTTAATAAACTCATTTCATGAAAATGCTGAAAATTTTCTATATAAAATTTGAATACTTTATAGAATGACTTGTTAGTGAGAAGTTTAGCGTTGGCCACAACCCACTCGTTTTAACACTATAAAGATGATCATCGATTCAAATTTGTCAAAAATTATAAATGTGTTACTTTTAACTAATTGTTTCTTTAAACCAATTTTTTTTAATATTTGTTTGTATAAAATCTTTCAGTATTTGCCTCGAAACTCACTAAGTACAATATTAATATAAACGATCAGTTTTTCTTAGATAAGTTCTTATATAAGTATAAATGTACAAATAAGTGTGTGAATCCGAAAATTTTCACACAAAAAAACTGAAGTAGTTCGTAGGTAATTTACAATCAATTCTGAATCATTCGCGAGTTCGAATCCTGCACAAATGTTTCAAAAACAATTTTTCCCCAAGAATGAGTAAAATTACACAAATCCCCACCACAATAGTATAGTGACTAGGTAATATGAATATTTTATTTATTTATTTATTTATGAATTTCATGGATTTCCAGAACTCATTCAAGAAGGACTAAAGCACCCCACGTCTCATCTAACATAAATTTTGTATGCACACTTGCTTCTGATGACGAGTGTAATTAAATACACAAGACGAATTTCCATTGCGTAAACGTAAATACATAAATTTGATGTAACCATTATATCATTTTGTGTCGTTTTGAGTTTGGAATTACACGATGTATGTAAAACTTGGTACAAATGTTCGATATCTGGATCGTTTTTGAGCTTACAAAATATATTGCAACAACGTATATGTACTATATTATTATTTTATATTCTGCGATGTAGAATTTCGCATTCAAATGAATGTATTCCCCACAAGAACGAATTTCACGCATGACTGGGTCGAGTATGGTTTGTGTAATATTATATACACTATATATTTCAAACACACGACAAAATATATTGTATACCTATGAACGTTATGTATCTATTTATTTATTTATACACTTTTTTGTACATACATAATATTACATAGTACAAATGGCGGACATATTGCCTAGAGGCAATTTCTTCCAGTCAACCATCTGAGATCAATAGTACAAAACATAGTTTCGGCATATACATAATAACACAATAACACAACCGGTATAATACAGCAAATCAAAAGTGAGAAATTACAAAAATTTAGAAAGGAGAGGAAAATCAGAAAGGGAAGGGAGAGGATGAGGAGCGATCAAAAAGGATGGAAAGTGAAATTGGAACATGTGTTCGTTATGGAATTGAGAGGAAGAGCGAGCATTTAAGACGAGATTTGAAAATTGGAAGTGATGTGGCAGTTCTAATATCAAATGCTAAATTGTTCCACAGCCGGGCAGCATGAATAGTGAAAGAAGATGAATAGTAGTCTGTAACGTGAGGTGGGATGGCAAGGGTTCTTTCTTCTCTAGACCGAAGTGGGAGTCCATGAGAGGCCAACGGTTGAAATCTTTCTTTCAGATATGTGGGGGCATTCGGATTGTTTAATACATTAAACAGGAGGCAGAGGGTGTGCTGATCTCGACGCAGATGGATGGGAAGCCATTTAAGTTGTTTGCGAAGATGCGATATATGATCGTACTTACGGAGGTTAAATATGAAACGTATGCAGACATTTTGTAGACGATCTAGTTTGTTAAGATGTTCTTGATTGAGATCTAAATAGCAAATGTCTGCATAGTCAAGAATAGGGAGAAGGAGAGTTTGCGCAAGTTTTATTTTAATATTGGTAGGAAGGAATTTTTGAAGTCTTTTCAAAGAGTGGATACTACGAAAAACTTTGCGACTAACCTCATTGACTTGTTCAGTCCAAGATAGATGCTGGTTAAACAAAATTCCTAGATTTTTCACAGTTTTAGATAGAGGTATATCTGTGCCATTCAATGAGGGGAGAGAAAATGTACCGTTTGCTAATTTTGCACAAATGCATGTGTTAAGATGAGCGGAAACTTTTATAATGGAAGACACTCTGAATTGTTTACCAGATCATATAAAAATGTAGACATTTCCGACGTAAATTCAGGTCAATGTTGATAGTAGGTCATGGTACATAGATGAGAGCTAACAATACCTAATCATAAAGGAACTGTTTGTTAGTGAATTCATGCTTACAGCAATTTTCACTGTGCATATTATGGTTACGTTGTGATGAGCAAAAGCATATCAGTCTTGGGTCTTGCATTCCAGGTTTTGATATTGATGTCAATACTGCGTCATACGGCTTGTATTTGCCCTATTTCTCGGTTTCTCGTAAAAATATTTACTCCATTTCTGTTAAAATATAACTCTTCTAAATCATTTTATACTACTTCTCTCGTGTTGTGTAAAAAGTTTAAAATATCCTTCTTTTTTTTCAGATCATAGTAAAAAAGCCAGACTTTTTAAACTTACACATTCTTATTAAAATTATTTATGTAAAAAAAACAAAGTGACATCCGATTCAGTACCAAATGTTATAACTATGTATGAAATAAAACTTTGAAAGATGATTACTTTTAAAAAAAATAGTTAATAAACTTACACAATATGAAATCGATTATTTCACAATTGACACAAAAGTAGCCAGCAATACCAATCAGAATCAAGTATATTTAATGATGAATTTAAGATTTATACATAAAATATAGTATATGAATTTCCTATTCGAAATAATTCATAATTATTTACATTATATTCTGTTTATTTATTAATTTATATATTTATTTAAAAAAAAGGCAACGTACAAAAGTAAATAAAAATAACATAAGTAATCATTTGATTTCGTGTTACATTTACTCACTGCTGGTAACAAAAAAATAATTTATTCCTGTCTAATGTGGCTCCTGAAATAAGTCCTGGAGATACAGAATATGTCCAGGAATCTGATCCTTCCCGAATTATTGTATGTGGTAAGAGATCAGTACATTGGCGAAATTTGAGCGGCATTATTTTCTAAAAGAACGTTAATGTGTTCCGTGTTCGTCTGTTTGGAATGTTGAAATTCATAATTTTCAGGTACATATACCATTCAATATTGGAGTTTATTATGTCATAGAGGTACATTAAGTCTGAGGTACATTACGGTACATTAAGTCTTGTCTGTAAAGTCTCCAATTAATGTTAGTAGTTATTACTAAATATGTAGTGTCTCAAAAATATGTTTTTTTTTAATTTTGCGAAAAATTCTATAAAAGTATGTATGTAGGTACCTAATAGTTTTCTGAAATACAATAAGTCAAATGAAACCATGTACAAACCATGTCTGGTAAATAAATAGGTAGGTACTTATATAGTGAATGTATGTAATAACAAGAAGTGAAGATATCACCTACCTTGTAAAGGCATTTTGACAGTAGGTACACTCCATCCTGGATACCACCCCATCACCACCGCCAGATGTCGCCTGAATAGACTTGTCAGGAAGCAACAATCGCATGACAGCTAGCCAGCCTATATAACTTGCTCGCTCGCTCGCATCGTATACAGCCATGTATACATCGCTTTCTGTCACTATTGCTGTAACACTTCATTAAACATCGCTAAATAATCAGAGCGGACATTTAAATGGAATTAACACGAGCAAATCTGGGTGCCTATAGTCAACGTGTCAATTTAGTTAAAAAATAAAAACAAGAAAAGATAATTCAATATGTAGAAGTGATAGTTGCCTGTCAAGTGATCTTTATCTATCTTTTCCATCGCTAAATTTCCACGTTGACTAGGCAACGTGTTGTTTTACGAGAATGAAAGAAAAATAAAAAAAAAATACTAAAAATACAACAGGCATGTCAATTTGTCGTCAATCGATTAAAAACTTGACTGGGTACATTTTTAATTCATGTTGGTTGGCATTTATTGCTTTGATTAAATTGATTTTTTTTTCGATGTTAACTATATTTCACTCATTAACATTTTTTGGATTATTTATAAGATCCAATTACATTGCAATTACAATAAATTTATAGTGACATTTATTATTTTACTCTCTACTTATAGGAATAAAAATCCCAATGTTTTTTTTTGCGTTTATACAAATATAAACATATTCGATTAACATTATTAATTGTTTATATCACCTCACTAGGTCAGGGGGGGGGAAGTCTGGTCCGACCGGCGAAATCAAAACCCTAGTGTTTACCCATATCATAGATATAATTATTATATGGAGAACTCCATATGATAATTATATCCATGATATGAGTAATCACTGGGGTTTTGATTTCGCCGGTCGAACCAGACTTGCCCCCCTGGTATGTTTCGAAATGATAGGTGAGTTATATTTAAATTACCATGCACATTTTTTATAACCCATATTTGAAGTCTTACAGTCAAATTATAAAACAAATCAACATAATAATAATTATATAAAATCAAATGAACATTTTCAAGGACATAATGTTTTTTTTTTTAAATCCAAAAGAATTCTATTAAACATTATAAAACATAAGCAACTGCTCTGTTTTACATTATCTAATTTATTTAAAACAGAACCACCGGTTCGCCTAATGAGTTGAAAATACCTTCCCTAGGCGAAACGGTCGAAATATGATAAACAGAGTAGTTTTTATTTCATATGTAAATATTTTACTTATTTTTTATTTCTTTTATATTCATGTTATTGTTTTTAATGTTATTTTTATGATGCAATATGATCATTTCTTCTCTATCATGCTCTTTCTCTTTATAAGTTGTTGGTTTTTTCCTAATTATCTCAAAAAACTTAAAATATGTTATCAACATTTTTTATGTATGTAACAACTATGTACATGAATTGCTAGACAAATTATGTATTTTGACGCAAATTTGTTTCCCCTTCCAATGTTTCCGTAATATGGTCATATTGGTAATACTGAAAGTTATTTCACCTAAATATCTATAAATATAATTTTATAGCGTGAAATTTAACCACAACCTATCGACACGCTTTAATAATGACAATATTTTTTCATAAAAAAAACTGTTACCTATATATAGTTTCGAACACGAGGTCACTTAACGTCAATAGTTTTGTGTGATAAAAATTATGTACCTATACTTAGTACAAACATTGAATTATTTATTAAAAAATAAATAAAAGTGGAAATAATAAAAAAAACGAGTGGGTTGTGGCCACCGCTGAACTCTTCACTAACAAGCAATTTTATAAATTTTTCAAATTTTGTATAGAAAATATTCAGCATTTTCATGAAATGAGTTTGATAATTTGTTTTTTATTTAAATATTTTATTATGAAAACTTGATAACTCTTCAATGCCATTTTATAAAAATGATGTGCCTTTTTATTAATTTGAAAATAAAAATTACAAATTTTAAATTTCCTGAGCTTGGGGTCAGATATCCTTCTAATGGGAAAATCTAATGGGATCTAAGCGAGTATAAGTTACCTATACATATTTGCAAAATTTGAAAAGAATCGAATGAGTATTTTAGTCTATAATCTATAAA
Source organism: Molanna angustata (assembly GCA_963576475.1). Taxonomy (NCBI): domain Eukaryota; kingdom Metazoa; phylum Arthropoda; class Insecta; order Trichoptera; family Molannidae; genus Molanna; species Molanna angustata. The sequence goes on along the minus strand of OY754976.1, from coordinate 19,371,953 downwards.
GTAAAATATACCTACACGCCGTATATAGCACACAGCACATAGCACACACACAGATACATTGTGATGAAACTTTCAGAATACAATCTCAGCATGATACTAGTTAAATATAATCTGCAATAAAAAATACCCTTAAAATCGCGAAATCATAACTCCCCACTATATCCCCTAGGGTTAGTGAGGAGTAAAAATAAAATTTAAATAATATATTTATAAAAATAAAACTTACAGTTTAAATCTGCAACGAGTATGAAATTTACTAGCACAAGCACTTTCACTAGTACCTACCAGGTAACATCCTCAGAAACGTATTAATTTTATTGTGCCTCTAACAGGGTAGGTATTTCACTATATTCGGATAAAGTTCTATAAAAATCATAATTAGAATGGGAATACAAATTTATTATTTCGTGAATTTTCAGTGGTAACCTAAAAATATATTTTTGTAAAATCATCTGCGGTAAACTAAAAATATATTTTTGTAAAATCATCTGCGGTAACCTAAAAATATATTTTTGTAAAATAAATTTTTTCACTAAGGTTACAAAATTTCATACTTGTTGTGGATTTATAATGTTATTTAAAATATGAACATCCACTGTGTTAACTAAACGAAGTTAAAATTATTAAACAGAAGAAATAATATTTATATTTAACGGCAGAGGCTCGCGTTGTGAAAATGTATTTTTCATGAAAATCAAAACATAATGACTTAATGTTGATAACTTTGTTTCGTAATAATTATTACAATAATTGATCTTCACATTTAAAAAAAATTGAATTGGTATCTTAAATTAACAATTTCAATTTATTAATAATTGAATTTTTTTTTTTAATTGCTTATACGCAAACATTGGATTTTTTTCCCTTTTTTTTCTTTTTTTCCCTTTTTTCCATTTTTTTCCTTTTATTGTTTACAAATAAAATTAAATTCTCAATTTCTCAATAGATGGCGTTACGAAAAGGCTTTTCCGTTACTCCATAGATGGCAATAGCATAGTCCCTTATTTTCAGGTGAAATGTTACACACTATTCAAATATATAGAACTTTCAAAAATTACATTGATAAGGGAACTCAATAAGAAGGCATAATTAGTGAACGTTGCGCAAGCGCATAAAGTGATCACGTAAACCGGCCGATGACAGGTCGTAAGCCCTGTAGGTGCCTCGAGTTCCTGGTTCGTCTACAATATCCCAACTTCGTCTCTTTTGAGATATTAAAAAAATGTTTGTCAATAAAAATATTTATAATTGACATTTGGAGGGTTTTTAGTAGTATGTTATTTTGCAAGGGGCCGTTATTAGTCCCCATAAGCAGAACGGGTGGTGGTGGGGGAAGAACAGTATGTTATTTTATTTTGATTTTGCTGTTTCATTGTGAGTGTTGGTTTGTAAGTTAATGTATTTTAATTTATAAGTATTCATTTGTATCTATTATTGAATGTATTTGAAACGTTTTATTATCAAGCTATTTGAATGTATAAACGCGTTAGGGTACTTAACTGATTCTGTTTATGTACATACATTTTGTTTTGCCGAATTCGGAACATTGTCTGCGACGTTTTATGATGACCAGTGCTATGTTGCCATGTACCTACATCAAATATCTGAGTGCGGTCGTTATGTGCAGTGATGGTAACATTATTATTTTGCACTCGGTAAATGTTTTTTTTATTTTATGTAGATTTTATTTTGTAATCAATAACTCTTACTGCAAATACTTAGCACGTTTTAAGCGATAATTGTGTTTACATAAATTAATATTTAGTACTATGTGACAGACGCTTGTCATTGGAGCAATGGAGACCCAGGGGGGCAAGTCTGGTCCGATCGGCGAAATCAAAACCCGAGTGATTACCCATATCATGGATATAATTATCATATGGAGTTCTATGACATCTAAATATATCATAGAACTCCATATATTAATTATATCCATGATATGGGTAATCACTGGGGTTTTGATTTCGCTGACCGGACCAGACTTGCCCCCCTCTAATGTGTTAACTAGTGTGTGTATATTTCAATGTTCTGTTGGCGTCTAAAATAATTAAATAAATAAATATTTTTATTTATAAACTTTTTTAATATCTCAATAGAGACGATGTTTATTTTTATTTATTTATTTTATGTAGCTTCTCGGACAACTAACAGGTGCTATGTCAAATAATTATTTAACACGCACCCAAAAACAAGTTGCCACATTCTGGAGACTTATGATATTTATCGTCTCACAGATCCAGACTGAAAACACGATTATTAAAAACTGTGTCTCCATCGAGAATCGAACCCGGGACCCTTGGATCAGCAATCATATACCTAACCAACTGAGCCTGTCATCGGTGAAAGATCGTGACAGGCGACAGGCCGATGACAGGTCGTAAGCCCTGTAGGTGCCTCGAGTACATGGTTCTTCTACAATATCCCAACTTATCTAAACGAACCCTGCTTGCAACTCCAGTAGTTAAATAGAATTTCGCTATTTGAAGCCGAACACATGTAATATAGAACGAGTCCCGTAATGAAATTCTATTTGTGTGAAAGAGAAAGGAACTTTACAACAACCAGCATATGAAACCCAACTTGCGACGTCTTGCTTCAAATGGTATAGAATAATAATACAGTAGGTACCTATAGGGTGCGGTACTTACACGACTGCTATAACGAACGTATTGAACAGGCGCGGGCAATATTTCTGCAATTTATATAGTAATTTTTACCCGATTTTTTTTTATGTATTTCTTTACTATATTTGCAGACGAAAGCCAGGCTTTCAGGGTTCGTCTATAAATCCGCTACTGCTAAATAGGTATTCATTACCTCAATAAACATATGGGCTCACACAAAATAGATTAACCAGGTCCTAATGTCTGCTATAGTAGGTACCTGTCATAAATCCAATCTCTGACGCGATTTTTATTACAAAATCTCTCTATTGAAATGATAAAACAGTTTGTCAATAAATACATCATTTGACTCCCGAAAGGGAAAAAATCCAATGTTTGCGTATATGCAATTTAAAAAATTGATTTAATAAAAATAAATACTTAAATGTTTAATGCTTTAATGGAATAAATAAACTAACAGATTTTTTAAGTGATGCGTGACAATTAGACTATTTCGCATTTAGCTATATTTTTTAACAAACCCAAAATACAACGCATTTTAGAATATATTATGATAACAAAATATTTACTTACTCCATAAATGATAACCAGTCTCATTTCTAGACATTTCTTCATCGGATGTAGTGCATTTTGGTTGACTTTTCTGAGCCGTTGTAGTCTTCGTCTTTGGATCATGATTGAATCTCTAATTGGCACTGCCGTGACTATATCAATACTATAGCCTGATAGCGCTTTGTTAGAAATGCATATTAACGACAAACCATAATATTTTTACATTATTATATCACTAAAAAGGTAAAATACAAATTTTTAACACAAAAGTTATTCCTAATTAATGTTTTTTACGTTAAAACTATGGCATAAAAATTTTTGTCTTTCAAATATCCCGTGAGTGTAAAAATATTGTATCTTTATGCATTTCTATCAGCATTTTATTTCTACGCAAATTCTTAATACGCAATCGGTAGGTACCTATGACTGCTGCTCGCAAGAGTCTGTCTGTAATATTTGGTCATACAATCAATTTGTAATTTTCCATTTGTGTTAAATATTTGCGTTACTTTATGTAATATTTAAGTAGTTTTAAAGAAAGATTTTTATACTACATATATTTCTATTATGTTTTTTTTAGAATATACCTCACTGCTTCACCAAGTTATTTTTATTTTAACAGACTAATAATCTAATTTTAAAATTTGTAGAATTTTTGTAAAAGCTCACACATTGATTTCTTTCAGGACTGCCTTTGGTCTGAATTCAATTGTGGCGATTGCGCCAATTGCGCCGTGCAGTGCTTCGCTGCGCTGAGTACTTCGGCAGGCGCCATCTTGCCCTGCGCCGTATTCACAGCCCGTCTCCTATTTAAGGGGAAGCACAGCGCGCCCAGACCATTCCGCTCATCCAGATCTCGAAGCTAGGCATCACGCTGCCCGACCGCTCGTCGTCGTTCAAATCGTCCGCGTTTCAAATTTACATTTATATTCATTAAATAATAACTCGACATTTCTGTACCAAGTAATATTAGTAAACATCAATTGTAATCATCAACTTGATAAATAAAAGAGTAAGTTAAATTTCCTGTTATATCTTTCAATCTGTCTACCATTCCTACCTGAGTAATATTTGGTAATAATATTTAATCTATTGTATACGGTATCACAGTTGCTTGGTCGATCAATCTGTGGCTCAGCTGTCGGGACTATCCGAACAGACCGCCACCAGGTTCGAACCAAGCGGTTGAGATATCATTTGGGTTGTATGTAGCTAAAGGCGGACAAACAGGTAATACCTACACGTCCAACTGACCGACCTTACCACCTCAATTACAGGCTTGCATATCAGCTCACGCTGGTATGCAATCGCTTCTAACCAAGTGACCACTCTGGCACTTTGGTAAGCTCTACATACCACAATCTTCCTACCCCAAAACTGGTGACTCCCGATCGTGTCTCTGAACACCCACCAGTCCAAAACTGGTGACCCGAACGTGTCTGAACATACCTCCTAAACAGTCCCAAAACTGGTGACTCCTGATCGTGTCTCTGAACACCCACCAGTCCAAAACTGGTGATCCGAACGTGTCTCTGAACACACACATACCTTCAGAAACTGGTAAAATTCCGAAATCGTTTAAAAAAACTCAGGTACTTTTATTTTGTGCTCATAATTTCAATTGTTATTCTGTGGTAAAAAAATCTGGTGAGCCTATCACAACCTATTGTGCCTTTTTTTAACGTAAAATCAGTAGTTTTATTAAACAGAACAATAATACGTGTTCATTAATATACTGCATAACATTTTACTGCACGACAGAAACAAAGGATTTAACAGGAATTAATACTTGAACAGCGAGGTCTGGATGAACGGAATCACTCGAGCAGGTAACACATATATTACAAGCTAATATATTAAATACATTTGTCTTATAATTTGTCAAAAATTAATTACAAGTGTACCCGCTCAAAGACGCTCAAAAACGCTCAGACGCAAATTCCACCAAAATTAACAAACTTACAATTGTTTAATATATAACTAATATGTACTTTATATTTTTTTTCATGACTGACGAGACGCAAAAATAATCCAGACGGAACAATTAAAAAAGAAGCTGCCTAAAAAAAAACCAAAAGTACCAGAAAATAAATAAATACATACAAAGGACGAAGGTATAAAAATAAAAAGCAAAAAGCCAGAGAACCAAAACGCCGAATAGAGGTATAAAAATTATAATATTACTAAAGTCATCTTAAAAGCCTAAAGTCATTCTAAAAGCATAAAGTCATTATAAATATTTTATCTTGTTCATAATTGATAAAACGCAAAAAAAAATAAAAAATAAAAATAAATTTCATAGAAATTCATAAAATATTTATTTTTGCTAAATATCGTAATACGTAAACATAAAAAAAATTATCAATAAAAAATACATATTACATTCCCAAATAAAACCATTATCATAAAAACTAAAAATTAGAAACATATAGCTAAATAATTATTATATTCGTAAAACGCATATTTTTATGTAAAAATTCAGTAAACCAAATATATGTTTAAGAATGTTACACCGCGTCCTTCGGTAATAAAAAAAGGAGGTAAACGAACTTCAAACAAAAGGCTCGCTGAATGAACTCGTATAACCCCTATATAACAGCGATAACGGTCAGGTCAATACCCCATTCACAAAAGTGAAAGTTACCGTGCATAATAATATTTAAACATCTTCGCCAATATAATAGTATACGTCGAAAAAAATAAAATACATTAAATATTTAAATAAATTAGATACATCGTTTCTAAACATAATTATAGGAATAAAACAATTGTATACAATTACAATTAAATAAAATAAAATACGTACGCAAACGAACATTATAATATATTTTTAAAATATTTTTTCGAAATAATTTTTTGAAAATAAACTAAACTAATGCTTCTAAAACTATAATATTAAAATATTATTCTAAAAAATAAACTCCAACAAGCATACGATACGGAAGTTTAAAACTATTACTATAATATAGAAAGCAAATTTAAACAATAACGAACTACAAATAAACATTGTTTTTAAATACAATCGAAAATAAATAAAAATAAAAAGCCGTGATACATCGAGCAGCTACAAATAGCTAAAACATTATAAAATATTTACAAAATATTATACTTAAATAAATACAAAATATTTTACTTTATTTTTTATAAAAAAACACTACAACTATAAAACCATGATCGAACAATAAAAATAATACGATACGATAGCGAATACGTTCCAGAATATAGAAACATTGAAACTATAATATACGGTAGTAAAAATACCTAACCATAATCAAACATTAAAACCTTATTATATATTAACTATATAATACAGCAACAAACTGGTACTATAAACTAAACTATATTATATTAACTATGTAATACTACAAAAAGTATTATAAAACATTAAAATTATAAAACATTGAAACATGGCATACATAATAATAATAAATATTATAAACATACTCGTATATTAAATTTAAAAAAAAAAACATTGTACAATACAATACGAAACAAACAAATAACATTATATGGCATCATACATAATACAATACTTCAGCAACGAGTATAAACATACTTATAAATCAAATCAAATGGAACTTATAATACTTATAAATACTTATAACCAAATGGAACTTGCAAATTATAAAAAACATTTTATACCTATCAATCATCGCAAGTACAAACATTTACATTGTATAATTCTATTGTATAATTTTAAAATTTCAAATTGAGCATCAAAGACATCAACAAGAATCATCTGGACGACTTCATACAGCAACTAGCTGCCCCCGCATTCAACCGCATCACTACATATAAGAAAAAATTATTTATGATGAATCACATCATCATCATCTGGACGACTTCATACAGAAACTAGCTGCCCCCGCATTCTACCGCATCACTACCGGGAAGAAATTAATTATGGAGGAACCACTGCATCTTCACATCATACCAGCATTCAACCGGAGCATCGCTGAGGATCATCTTTGGTACCGCCAATACTCACTGCTCAACACCGCTGAAGAACCAGCAACGTTTGCCTTTTGAGAACATCTCCGTGCCAGCATCACACATACACTTACTACAAGAGCACGCAAAGTCTTCCCCAAGTCATCGCCATCATTGCTCTGACGAGGAACGATTTTGTTGGACATACAAAGTCTCTTCCTTCATGGCCTGCACGCAAAGAGCTAATGTCAACCTCCTTGCGACGCATGAAGAAACGAAGCTGCTCAACATTTACGTGTCACCGCCCTGAGGAGTTCACATCAATCCTTCTCCGGTTTCACGAAATGTATACAGGTTACACTGAAGTCCCATGCACTTCAAAGCCGTCAACATGGCGCACCGCAAATACCTACAGGTTACACTGAAGTCCCATGCACTTCAAAGCCGTCAACATGGCGCACCGCAAAACACTACAGGCTACACTGGATACTCTACATCCAAAGCTGTCTCCTGACGACACGCCGAAAACCACAAGACACCCTCGTGCTTCGCCCTTGCCGGCACACGAGGCAGCTGTCGAATATTTATATACAAGCATACACACGCTGAGCACACTGCAAACCATTTCGCCTAGCTGGATAAATACCTACTTCAGGAAGATATTCCCGACAAAGTCGAAGCATCCACGCATACAACTGCATCAATTTTCTACATACATAACACATCTACTTCATCCTGAACAAAAAATAGAACTTCTACACTTCATAACAGAAAACTGGGGACCATTCACAATTAATGGTACACTACGAAGTCGCAATCAACAACACCCAACAAGCTATACCACTGAGGAACACATAAGGATGTCCAGCCAGCACACGCAGGACGACACTCCTCCATTCACCTCAATAGCAGAGCAACCACACGCCATCACAAGAGCAGCAAATCATACCAGCAGCAGATATTTTTAAAAGATAAGTAACTTCATATTTTGTACAAAAACAAATTTATACTTATAATATGATTAACTTTATATATGTATAGATTAAGTTGTATTTAAATAATTACATTACTGTGTATTAGGAAAGACTACTTTTCGTATAGAAATTCATTACATAACATGTATATAGCGGTTCAAAAGAAAACCCTATGCAAAATAACATAACAAATCAAATGCTTTAAAAATTTTTTTTTATCTTCCACAGAACGCAATGTAAGGACTTTGAACTTCGAGGAGGGGTCGTGTTTCGTCTAAGCGACTGCCAGCGGGGTCTGTGGCGATTGCGCCAATTGCGCCGTGCAGTGCTTCGCTGCGCTGAGTACTTCGGCAGGCGCCATCTTGCCCTGCGCCGTATTCACAGCCCGTCTCCTATTTAAGGGGAAGCACAGCGCGCCCAGACCATTCCGCTCATCCAGATCTCGAAGCTAGGCATCACGCTGCCCGACCGCTCGTCGTCGTTCAAATCGTCCGCGTTTCAAATTTACATTTATATTCATTAAATAATAACTCGACATTTCTGTACCAAGTAATATTAGTAAACATCAATTGTAATCATCAACTTGATAAATAAAAGAGTAAGTTAAATTTCCTGTTATATCTTTCAATCTGTCTACCATTCCTACCTGAGTAATATTTGGTAATAATATTTAATCTATTGTATACGGTATCACAGTTGCTTGGTCGATCAATCTGTGGCTCAGCTGTCGGGACTATCCGAACAGACCGCCACCAGGTTCGAACCAAGCGGTTGAGATATCATTTGGGTTGTATGTAGCTAAAGGCGGACAAACAGGTAATACCTACACGTCCAACTGACCGACCTTACCACCTCAATTACAGGCTTGCATATCAGCTCACGCTGGTATGCAATCGCTTCTAACCAAGTGACCACTCTGGCACTTTGGTAAGCTCTACATACCACAATCTTCCTACCCCAAACAATCATGGTTTTGATGTCCGATTTTACACATTCCCCTCCGAATTAGCTATGTTATCGATACCAGGAGCTCATTATTTGAGGAGGTGTATTATTAAAGTTATGTTAACTGCAAACTATTATTAAAGTTATGTAAACTGCCAATTCGATTTACTACCTATAAATTGGGTCGACTTTTTATTAAGTCACTTTCAATTATAGAAATATAAAGTATTATTCCGCAAATTTCTCAAAACTTTCCTTGTAGCTATCTCTATCCAAACATATGTAGAATAAACAGCTTTGAGAGTCAAACTACAAGTTTGCTATCTGTGAAGTTTCCTTTACAGAGATTTTTACTACTTTGCGGATAAATCGACATTTTAGCAAACAAAAATTGTATGGTTGGGTATTTTGATAGGAAATATTTATAGTGAAAATATTGTTGACGACATTATATATTATATTGCCTCTATGGGATTATATACAAATGTATCATCTGTGCAATTTTCGGTGTATATTTTAAACTTGATATTTTCTGAAGCGGTAGGTACTGATTTGCTGATTTACTATTAGATTTCATTACCTACATCATGTTCTTGTTAGTAATAAGAAATAAACTTCATTTATTTTTCCTTGAATGCTCAAATACTATTCTAAGACTGTCAATTTTAAAAAAGCAACAATGCTCATATTATTATATTTTTCATTGCTGGAAATATTATTCTATTTCACAGTACTATTAAAATATCTTTATGCGAGAAAAGTATCAAATATCGTTTAACACTATATTTTTTTCCACATTTATTGACTATAGTTCAGAAGATTTATTTATGTCATCATTAGTAAAATTAACTAAATCAATTTATTTTCAAGTACCAAAAGGAAGTTCAAAGTGTAAATCCTAAGTGTAATAGTATAAAAACGCAATACCTTTTAAGATTACGATTTATTACAAATATGTTTTAGTCAGTTTAGATGGTATTACAATAACATTATGTCATACAAAATATCAAATTAAACATATTTTCTATTAAATAAATAGTATAATTACCTACAATAACATACTTATATGATGCAAGATTTTTTTTCTCTTTTTTAAGTTAACATAAAATAAGCTGATAAATTTCATAATGATATTCAAGAGAGATGAGAACATTACTCGGTTTTGTCAAATTTAATACATAGTTATTTTTTCATTTGAAATACGTGTATATAGGTACTCATCTTTAAAAAAATAAATAATATGTAAAAATTGGCAAACGTTAGCAAATATAAAAAAAATAAAAAAAATGTTGGCTAGCCAAGTGAAAGAATACGGGTGAAATCACGTGTGCACAAACCAATTTTAGTGCAGGAAAATACTCTAATTTGTATCAACCAATAACTCCAGTTGAAGTTCGACGTTGTGAAGCGTATTGCTTGTCACTTTCCCTGACCTTTGCAACAATGCTTTATAAAACTGTCGTCACCCGCATCATTCTCTTGTTTGTCGAGCCCTAGTTGCGAAATATATTTGCCAGCCATACTTACAAAATAAAAAATAAATATTATATTTTCAGTATCACCGATATCACCATGGGTACACAGAGAAAACCGAAGCCTGTATAATATTCATCGCTTTATGTACTTTCATGCATTGTCTTAAACATTCTTGGCGATTTACAAAGATTCCCTGTATTTTTTTATTTATTTTGTATATCGTTTTGAACATAATATTGCAGACTGATGGGATTATTGCCATTAAGAAATATCTTTCAAAAATATCCGACCAGTGCTTTTTACACCCGGGCACATCTTAAAGATTTTAGCCAATATTGTCATAATATTTTCATGTATGTCCTATTCTGATTCGTCTAAATTTATCCGTCTGAATTTTAGTATATGAGAAATGTAAAAAAGTTGTTTGCATTTTTTCTGGACTCATTACGTCACAGCGCGTATAAAATACTTTTATCCAAGGTCGCCCGTTGGTTACAGACGTTTTAGTACTCTGAAACGAATCTGAATAGGACATAGACATAGTAACTTTAATTGAAATTTTTGTATTCAAATATTCAAAAAATAGGTTTTTCAATGCAATATGTGTGCAAGTATCGCTGGAAATCTATTTTGCAACAAATACATAGGTACATAGAGATACATGTAAAATATATAAGAAAGTATGAATTGTTTTTAAACGCAAGTTATTTTATCTAATAATTATTTTCATATTACATACATTTGAAGGTTACTTTCTGTTGTCTACTTCTAAAAACATGTATTTCTTTAAATAGGGCATATAACGCTAAATCTATATCGACTGTGTCTGAAAACATGAAAGGTAAATTCTTCTTCTTCAATATTATATCCGCTAAATACACTATGAAGCTCCATGTAAGTAAGGGTCCCGAGTTCATGCAAAGAATTTAGACCTGATTCAAATTATCGGAATTCCATTATTTTTTTACATTTATAGAATAAACTGGACTTAAATAAAAAAAAACATTCGCTTTGATTTTATCCACTCTTTAAGAATACTAAGAATTTAAGAAAATGCTGAAAAAAAATATTATTCATATTTTTATGGGCGTTTATTTTGTAAATAAATCTTCCAAAAGCTTATGTTTTTTTTTTATAAATATGCTGCTTAACATATTTGGCTTTAAAATGCGATGGTTGAGATGATATTCCCTCTTAAAAAAATCAGGGATCTTTTCGACATGTAGATCTTTTTTTTAATTGGTAGCATTCATTCAATCCAGAACTTTGCGACTCCACAAAAAGTAGCGTTATTTTTTATTTTATTAGGCCAGTATAACAAATTCATATAATAGGTAATATATCTTTGATTTGTAAATATTAAAAATGTATAAGTAAAATGAATAAAATTATTTACTACAGATTGTGAAAGAGATATGTAAATTATGTAATAACCATTTTTGTGTCATGTTTATAATTATTTAATTATTAATTCTGCTACTTAACTACATAAAACAACAATGGATGTATGTTAATAAAATATGCATTCATATAAAGGTAGAATAGCATATTATTCAATTAACGATTATAATGAATTAGATTACATTTTCATTAATATTAAAAAGTATTAGATTAAATATTTAAAAGTATTCATCAATAAAACTAATCATAACAAATATACATATTTTTCGTATTATCATCTCACATAGGTAATGAATAAGCCCGTATTGAGGCAAATAAGAAAATGTCTAATGGGGATGACAGAGAGAATCGAACGTCATATTTTCGTATCCTGACATGCAACCATCGCCCCATTTGTATGACTTATACATGTCCATCCATTATTTAAGATTCTAAATTTCCTTCTTTACGGACATCGTTCACATCATCGAGCTATAATTTTCACATGGTCGAGCTATAATTTTCACATGGTCGAGCTATAATTTTCACATGGTCGAGCTATAATTTTCACAAGGTCGAGCCATAGTTTTCTTGCACGCCCCAACCTCTCAGTCCATTCATGTGTGCTTTGTATATTTTATTTGTTAGGCACTCTTTATTCATTCTTCCCAAGCGGTAAAACCATATCAATGTGTTCACTTTCATATCTCACATAATCTCCTTGTCATAAACTGGCAAATAAACTAAACTTACTGTCCTATTAATATACAATAACATATTATGTAAATAAAACATAATATTATTATATAAATTTCAATTGCGAGTCAATCATTTGTCTAAGTTTGATATTGTTTCGTTCAGAGAATGGAATTTCATGATGAATTTTATTAAATATTGTATAATAAAAACAAACGCAGTTATATACATAGTCCACGTAATGAACTTATAAATGAACTTGAGCGCTTTCGATAGTTAAAGCATTTTCTTGGAGGCGACACTTCAAACATCTTCAAACGTCACCTAAAATATTTAAATGCTTCAGCCTAAAAAATAAGCGAATGCTTGTGCCTTAATTAAGCAAACGATGAACCAAATAGACCCACGAAAGATTTGAACCAATGTCTGGATTGCTACACAACTGCTCTACCAAATTATTTTCCATATCTTATCGACACCGATTATTAAAGTCCTTTTTAACAATACTCGATATATGTAGGTAGGTGCTATTATTATATATTATCTAATATGTGCCAGTATATATTTTAATATAAACGTATTCACTGTACAATTTTCTAAAGAATATCACATACCAGCTTGATTTGAGAATTTAAATATGGACAATAATTTATTATATATATACCTAATTAAATATCTACCTACATATTATTTGAAAGATATTTATATAATAAAAGTCAATTCATATTAGATATATGGATATAATGTATGTCTAATTTAATATCGAAACATATTTTTATATAGATGTACCAAGTGTTCAACAATCGAAATTATTATAATATTATACCTACGTACAAATATTAAAATTACATATTTATATATGAACTGAAAGAACACTATTAGAATTAATTAATAATTATTTTTAATCCTAAGATAAGTTTGTCATTTTCATTTATCTATACTATACAGTTGATAATATATTTTTTTTCAACAACCACATACAACAAAGAAACATAAGTATAACAAGAAATAATTACCTTACGAGCATTATATGTTTATAAAAGCTATTTGACAAAGTAAACAAATATTGTAATGATTTTTTTATTTGTAGTTTTACTACGAAGTACTTAATAATTTCTTTAATAAGTAATTTATTATGTATTTACAAACATATTATTTGATTTGTATATACATAAATATCATTTAATGTTAAACAAAACAATGACGAAAATGTAACAAGGATTCATTAAAGCTATTGTTATATTTATAATAGACTTTAGTAAAAATTCAAAAAATGATGTCCTATTATGATGCTGATAACATGTAATCAAAGCAATCGAGTTTTTAGAATTTTTACGCAGATTTAGTACCAAGGTAGGGACATGTTTAAACAAACTACGAAGCATTTGTGATGGGTAAACTTACTTACTAATAAAATTATTTTTAATAATTTGCTATTTTTTATAACATTAGTAATAAAGAGTATATTTTTATTAACTATCGCCCAAGAAACAGCTACTAGATAAAGTATTAAAATTAACACACACGCGCACACACTTTGATGATCCATCGGGCATCGAAACAAAAGCTTATTGCTAAGGAGTTAAAAGTTCAAACTAACTTAGCCAGTCAGGAATACGCAAAGTAATACGGAAACAGTAATATTGCGCTTGATATAGGCACAAGAATACGTTTGATCGTAATCGCAAGATTTTTCGTGAAAAGTTATTATATCAGAGATCCGTACTGTGATAAGATAGACACGTAATTTTAGAAAAAAACATATTAGTACTGAATGCATAAAGATTGAAACTCAAATAATATTATTTTTTAACCTTAACTATGTTTGATTCTTTTCAACGTGTTTTTTAACATGTCTACGTAGGGGACACCAGCTATTAGGATTTGGGTCCATTTTGCTCTTCCGAAGAAGCGCACTACGTAGCGTTGTAAGCGTTGCGTAGCGTTGTAATATACTATCATGAAGAGCAACCTCAGGACTTTTGTCAAAAATACGGTACTTTCCTTTCTTCACTTTCAATGTACGGCAAGCCTACTGTTTTTATTGTAAACCATTTTCGACACTTTTAGTACAACGTCTGCAAGATTTTAGTGTTATACAGACTCTACTTATGTTTTTTTTATAGTTTTGCAAAGAGGCGTTAATACCCATAAGCAGAACGGGTGGTGGTGGGGGAGGAACAAACGAAATATTGTGGTTAACATCAGAAGACACAAAATTTCACCGAACTCCATGCACACGAAAACGCCATGACGAAATTTATAGTAGATATTATACATTATAATATGATACCTGTTGAGAAATTGATGCAATTTTGAGGACGCACGTTCAAAAGTTTTCTTCGCGATGAAACGAAGCATTAAAATCCGCAGAAAGACACACAATGTCAAACACAGTTGTATTATTTTAATTTTATTTTTAATTAAACCTAACAAACATACAGTCATACAAACAAATATTACAACAAATTCAATTTTAACAATATATCATAGACCAATTTTGTTTGCGGATATTACATTATCTTTTTAAGCTGCACAGTGTAAAACAAATTGCTATTTTAAATTTAGTAGGTACTCAAAATTATGTATATTAAAAAAAAATCAAATACATAACAAACAAAACATATTGTGAAGCTATATAAATGGTACTTAATTTCATACAAACTACACTAATTTTGTATGAAATACAATATTGTTAAATTTTAGCAAAATATCAAATGAATCAAACTGGAAACGATTTCGGAAGTTCCAGAGCTCCTGGTAGGAAATTTGGTTGATAATATAATCATTTGCAACAGGTAGTCTAGTCTAGGCCAGGAGTAGACTAATGAAAGTTTATGTATGATATAAGTTTATTTGATAAACTTTGAGTTAAATGTTTCTTCCTCGTATCATATATTCACGCCATTTCCTTGTAAAGGGTTAGCTGAGGAATCTAAACGCCTTAATATCCTCTCTCGGCGTGAAATTATTATCACCGCTTTGACTAACATCAGTCCATATTTCGGAATTTTAACGGCCAGTTATTTGGCCTTTTGGCCGTCTACTATCATCTAAGCAATTAGACCTAAAACCTTTTGCATATCTGTTCAACTTCTACACACATTCACCAAAACTTTTATTGTACTTAATGATGCGAAAATTTATTTTACAATAATTATTTAAAAAGCCGAATGGCGCATGACAATCATTTATAATTAACATTGTAATTCTAATATAGTAGTCGTTAATATAAAGCAACACTTCTTCAGATCTCGGTACTTAGTCTGGCTTTTAATTCTCGTTAGAATCTTTTTATATTTTTGTAATTGTCTAAGTAACAAAGTATTTTTTTGTACGTGTGTTTGAGTTCTGGATTTGTATTCTCTGCTTAAGTCTTAGTTCAGGGTCTTCTATTTTACGAAGCGATTACTTCATCCTCAGAAGATAAGTGGCATAAAACAAAGTAGGTTAATTGTAATAAACAAAATTGTTTAAAAATTTGCCACAAAGTTTACTCTGAAAATACAAATTAATGAAACGTATCACAATGTTCACGGAATTACTGATCTCGAAGAACAATCACAAAACTTTCAAAATTATTGATTCCAGAGATCTTGGTCACATCTATGATGCCCCATACATGTTCATTTAACGTCTCAAAAACCCAAGCCTGTCTAATTTCCGCGAAGAGAAACCCCAATGAATTGCAAGTGTCTTTCAACGGAAGCACCCTACCTAACAGCAGCTCTATCGACCTGCTTGGAGTATCTATAACGAACCAATTACACTACAAGGGCTCCATCGAAGCTAAGGTGAAACTCGCCTCCAAAAAATTGAGCGTACTATATAGAGCGCGCAGATATTTTACTAAGACCCAGATCTGTATACTCTACAAAGCGCAAATACGCCCAATTATTGAATATGGCAGTCACCTCTGGAGTGGCGCCCCCCAATACCTACTGAATACCCTCGACGCTGTCCAAAGGCGTGCTATACGTCTGATTGATGATCCATCACTGACTGATGGATTGCAATCACTAGAACACAGACGCAGAGTCGGTATTTTAAGTTTATTCTATAGATACTACCACGGGAATTGCTCAGAAGAACTTGCATATTTGGTCCCTCCTCCACCCACTCGCAACAGAGTCACTCGCTTCACTCAATCGCAGCATCCATTCACAGTGGACCTTCAACATATACGAACAAGTCGCTTCTCGAACTCCTTTATTAACACAGCAGCCCGACTGTGGAACGATCTTCCGAATTCTGTGTTTCCATCTTCGTACAACCCGGGTCTTTTTAAAATCCGAATTAATAAACTCTTTTCTATATTGCAAACCCCTCCCAACGCTACGTAGTGCGCTTCTTCGGAAGAGTAAAATGGACCCAAATCCTAATAGCTGGCGTCCCCTACGTAGACATGTTAAAAAAAAAAAAAAAATTCCGCGAGAGTGAATTTTGATTTTCACTTGCAGATTGTTCATTTTGCACAGGGATCCCTCAGATTCGTTTTTTAAACTCAACGACGAACCATCGATGCAAATTTCGATTTGCGAAGTCTGCTATGACATTTACGGAATTAGTCCATCCAATTTTGACTGGCGATTATCGCTGGGTTAAATTTCTCCCGAGTTCATGATATTAACAACTATCAGCCAGCTACATATCTGACAGCAGACTAATGCAACGCATGAGGGCCAAGCTTTACAGGAATCCAAATTTCACATAAAATATATGTCTATTTAGCGATTTGCAGAGTATTTTAAATAAACATTGAAAAATATAAATATACTCAATCAGAAAATTAAGACATTATTATTATTTAAGGACGATTTGTGCCATTTGACGACGCAAGAATTTTGTTTTTGATGTTTTTCTCAATGAATTTTCAAATTTATTTGTAAATTATCGGAGAAGCAATTGCACGACGGTGTGGAATCTTTAGTGAAAACTGCACTTCGTTAATTTTTCCACAAAAATATCGTTATAAATTGTATCAATCTCTAATAGGGCATCCGAGGAATACGTGGTCCAAATCTTCTAGATCCAAGCCACACTCGCAATACATAAAATAAGACAGCCTAAAAATAATCTTGCTCATTGAATTGGCTAATCCTGAGTAGTGGTATAGTCAAACATATTCCTACTATGCCACGATGGCTGAATCTTACCAATTATCAATTACCATATGTAATGGTATTTTATAATTGGGATCGATGATATTGTAAACAAAAATGAATTAAAAATAATCAACTTTCATTGAAAAATAAACGTGTTTTAAGCATCTGAACGAGATGCTCTCTGTGTAAGTTATTATATACGCATATTATATAACAGTTGATTAGTGTGGCCATGTTTAAATAGTATATAATAATATTATCATGTCGCTTTTATGTGTTGCCATATAGCAAAAAGACCCGCCACAGTGAAGTTTAATTGTGGATTAAGATGGAATAATACCAGCTTGATTGTATATATTCATTCCGGTATCCCTTACTATTAAAAATCTACCAGGCAATTATAATTATTTGTTATACAACTTTTTTGTGTTGTGTGAGCTTATACGTATTTGATTTATTTTTGTTTTCTGTTTAATTTAATTCTTGTTTATAACTTATTTCCCTTTGTTATAACTTATTTCCCTTTGTTATAACTAATTAAATGTTTTGCTAATAAGTAACGTATTGTTAACCATTTATAGAAATTTTGCGAATTCATCTGATTTTTATTTATAGGTAGGTACTAATAAACAATGTATTTATACAACTGTATATTTCCTTAATAAATAAAATTAAATAAACTGCGTTTTGACATTATGTGTTTAACATTGGCAATGTGAAAGTTTGACGTGAAATATATTATTTTAAAAAGAATGACGTCTTTAAAGCAAATGCATATACATCCTCATACTTTCCTAAATTAAGCATAAATGCTTGTGCTATATAGGTGAACGAAATCGGTCGTGGCAGGATTCGAACTCGCGACCAATGGATTACTAACCTAGCACGCTAACCACTCTGCCACCACCCATCCATCAATTAAATTAAATATATTTGTAACACATATTATGTAAAAGTTAGCTTTCTGCAATCCTTATCCATAATATTACATTTAAATATGCCAAATCTAACACTCTTCCATGCGCGCTGTTTGTTTAAAAATATTAGATTCGAAGTTTTCACTTATTAATATTTATTTATTTATTATAATTTACAAAATCATTTATTTAAATTTTATATATATCCACTTCACTAGGCTTAGTCTGTATCGAGGTGGAATATTTCACAATCACATTAATACAATATTTTCGTATTTTATTCAGTTTTCGCGACATTAGTCATTTATATATAGGTAAACAAGATGTTTAAAGCCAAAGCCAATCGAAAAGCTATACCCAATAATCGGAATCGCTCCACCTTACATACGACGATGAACTGCTGCAGATGCGGAGAGATATGAAAAATTTCACGACCGAAGACACCCATCACCTGCACCACACCACCATCAGTCAGTTACATATGTCGCGTCTCAAGTCTAGAAATAGTTTTATTAAAACTACCTCTCCTGTTGAGACCTCACAGCAACCGAGAGAAGAACTATGGAAACTGACAGACTAACTTACAAGAGGGTACACGATTGGGCGAACAGCTCCCATACTCTATGTGGACTACCCACAATAGGCTGAGAGCTGGTGTCACTCGATGCAAGAAAAACCTCAAGATGACAGCCACCTACTGATGTGTCCACTGATGAGGAGAGGCTCTACACCTAGGGACCTGATTATGGCCAATGACAAAGCGATAAATGTCGCGGCTTACTGGAGTGGCAGAATTTAGCCCGGACACGGAAAGTAAGTAAGTAACAAGAATACATCAAAAACAAAACAAAGATTTATACAAAAGATAGCAAGAATATATCAAACAATAAAGCAAAACAATGATTTATATAGAAGTTAGCAAGAATATATCAAACAATATACAGGATAATTTCACTGCATGAAATAATATTATGTAGTATGAAATGATATTCTGTATATGTGTATATTGACTTCTCATTGTTCTGTGTCAATGGCCAAATTGTAAATTGAATGTTAAATTAATTACCAAGCTCTCATTTTTAACCACACGTGTTATTGAAAAATCCATCAATTTGTACCCACAACTTCAAAGGTTGGTTATCAATTATGTTGTATATTTTCCATAGCAATTAACAGGGGGAATCAACTGCCCACTGTTTTATTTCGTATTTCATACAAAAATATAGCGCACTTGTGAGAGTAGGTACCTACATAATAATTAACCTGAATCAACGTACATAACAATTTATAATTGTCATTCTAGCCTTATATTGGAATCGTACAAACGAACACAATCATGGAAGACTTATTAAAAGTATATAATTTTACAAAGTCTTCTCTTTTTACAAAGTCCTCTCTCTTTTTAAAATCAAATGAGAAAGTGACAGTGTAATTCGACTTTTTTGTGAAATATATATTTAACATATATTTTAATTTCTCTAAATTTCCTCAAATGATCAAGAGAAACTGATTTTATTAATCAGCTGATTTACAAAACGAAATAACCATTTGAAGAGTTTTTCCATACTATTGTGATATAATTTTCTTTTGATAAATGAATATTCGTTTCTTATCGATAATTTGTTTTAGGCCTAAAATTAGTAGTAACGTATATGAAATTTCTCAATAGATGGCGTTTGTACTTCGTCATTGTTTTAAGCGATTTTTACAACTTCTATTAAAATAAGAATATTTCATGAAACACACAAGTGGAACGTTCGGCACGTGCATCAATTGATTAACAGTCAATGAAAGGTAGTAGGGATCTGATTTTTCAGATTGTCAAGGAAAACAATACAAGAAAAAAATATTGAAGATTAGTTTTAAGCATTCTTAAATATTTTTTCTACGAGAGAAATCTCGTGTATTTTTATAATATTTGTTACAACTTAATCAGCAATAAAGTATAACATATACCTACCTAACTTTCTTTTCATGTATACCTGTAGGGGAAATAATCTTTAACTATTTATTCAGTCTAGATTTGAAAGACGAATAATATCACCTGTCTTTAATGTGTGGAAACTTACACGTGATAAATTATTATTTGTCATTTTTATTTATTGTATTCCTGAAATCTAATATTAAAATATTTTCTATGTGTATACAGAAATGTTTTCAGATTCACAGGAGAATAATTAATGACAGAGAAAACTGCAGGATTATTTATGAAGGACAGAGAAAAATTGACTTGTTGAAGTCATTGTCATATAGTATCAAAAACTATATTGCAATGTGTGTACAGTGAACTCCGACGCTAACACATTTTGTATACAATAATATAAATGTAAAAGTATGTTTTTTTTTATTAAATGTTCCCTTCGGTGCATCGCTTCGGAAGGTCGAATTCAACAAATCATTACTTGCAACTATCCCTTGCAAAAGATATGAAAACAGTAAAATCTACTCGAATGTATTATTTGAAAGGATTTGAATCATTGGTATTCGATTATCTCTACCAAATCTGTCAGGGTCACGGCCTGATGATATATTTGCACGTATGTACCTACCTATTTACATATGTACAATATAAAACATACAATCTTATAATGTCCCTAATTATTAAGAAAATTGAAATAAAAGTTATGTATATCCACTCCTTAGTCCTCGCAAAAATTCTTCGCCTTTCATTCACAATTAATCAGCCACATTCAGTCACAATCAGTCATAATCAGTCAGAGTCAATCACAACCAGTCATAATCAGTTAGAGTCAATCATAATCAGTCACAAACTTGTTAAATAATAACATCTCATTCGCGCTTGCTATTTACATATTTATAATTATTTAAGATCCTAAATTTTAGTATCGTTTATGGTTTAACTATGGTTTTTTTGGTCTATCATTGTCACTTTCTTTTATTTATTTAACATCCTTAAAATATATTTCTTTATCATTCATTCCTCTCTCAATTTTCAATGTCACAAGATAATCCTGGGGAAGATTATTATTGAAGATTATTGAAAATTTTCATTGTACTCTTTTTCTTTCTCTCATTCCTTAATTATTTACATTTTTTTATATTAAACATCATTTTTATATTAAACAACATTTTTATATTAAACAACATTTTTATATTAAACTACTATTAGATACGTATACTTATTATTTTATGACATACTCGATTTTATTTTCAATTAAGCATTTATATATTGTACCTACTTACTTATCTTTTAAATTTTTGAACTTGAGTATTCTTTTCCTGAATTTTCTTTCTGGGGCTCTCAGTGAAAATTCAGGAAGAAAATATTTTCACACTGGATTATTTACAAAATAATAGTGCATAATTTTTAATATGTAAATAATACCCCGTTGTGCCATACGCTAGTTAAAATTGTAGGTATTTACATATCTCAATATTGTGTAGTTAAAAAGTAACCATTGAATATAATATTATTTTTTGAATTATTAGGTATTATTTTATTATTTATTATTTTTTGAATTATTATTCTAATTGATTATATTTATGAAAATAAAACGACATTTATTATTATACAAAATGAATGATTCGCATTTTTTCACTTCACGTCTATCTGTACTAGAATTTTGTAACTGATTTTTAACCAAGTTTTCGAACAGTTAGAACTCTGAAACTTTAATTATTTGTGTACTCCCGATGACACTGCATGTCAAAACTGTGAAGTATCAAATAAAACTAACAATTTTGTGTGTATTCCATATAAAGTAAACAAAGCTATGCGTTTCCGGCTGAGCGTTAATAAAATAAGAATTTTATTCGGTTATTTTACTCTCTTTCCATGTTTTCAATGTAAAATTAACAAAAATCAAAATAAAGTACATTTTCCAAACATGATTTAACAGTGAACTAATTTAAAATCAAGGAAAATGTATCATTTAAGTAATTTAATTATGGTTATGAAAACTCAATTACAAATTTAATATTCCAATCGAACCAAACTACACGTCAGACTAGACAAGCAAATATAAAGATACCGAGGACCAAGTCGACTTATGGACTTCATATCCTTGGAGTAAAAATTTGCAATTTACTTCCATTTAAATTGAAGAAAACTAAAAATATAAAAAGTTTTAAATATGAATTAAAAAATGGGTAAAAAAACAGACAAGACACTGATAAATAAACTACTTTACGTTAGCATGCAATGACACACACGCGCACCTAAATTACTTATACAATTATAATTAAAAGCTGCTAAGAACAGGTTTTTTACCCAGTGAAGCAATTTACGTTCCGCGTTGAATTCTAAGGTATCTTTTTGTGTAAAAAAAATTGTATTGTTAAACTTTGATGTGTATAAAGTGTAAATTATTTCTTATGTTACAAAAAAAAAATATATGCAAAGAAACTGTGAACAGGTTGTCATATTTTTTTTTTAATTTTCTTGTTTACTGAGAAAGGTACAGCATTAATTATTTATTCCCTCGTACTTAAGGGGGGAGGGGACTGTTGCCAACGTACCTATTTTTCAATTTGATATACCATCATTATTTCTTATCAAATCGTTTTGAAAAAAAATATTTAAATACTTTGGGTATTAATAAAGAAAAATATATCTTAACATTTTGATAATGTTCTGTATAAATTCTTGTAAAAAATAATGGCATACCCCGATTTTCAACGTTTATCTTATATTTTTAATAAAATATAAGGCGTAGTCAACATATTTTTTTTAAATAAAGAAGACAAAAATATCTAGAAAAATATTATGTGACGTTGCATTAAGGCTTCGGGTTTAGCAAATAAACTTAAAAAAACATTTTCCATTCAGCGTCATTGCGAAATAAAAGTTTTTTTGATTTATTAAGTTAACCTGATGAATTAATGCAACGTTACATCGTATTTTTCCAGATATTTTGATCTTCTTTAATTAATAAAAAAAAATATAATGCTCTATACCTTATAGTTTTTTTAGAAATTTAAGATAAATATCAAGAATCGGGGTACCTATGCTTATTATTTTCCTACAAGAATATAAACAGAATATAGTTAAACATTTAAGGTATATTTTTCTTTATTAATATCCAAACTAACTAGGTTATTCTTTTCAAAATGATTCGTTTTGTAGTAATGATACAAATTCAAATTGAAAAAATAGGTACGTTGGCAGCAGTCGTATTTCTTGTTGATATAAGAAATATATCAACAAGAAATGTTTGCATGTACCTATGGAGCACGGTGTACGCCATAAGTACAAACATATCACGACGAAACTCGTAGCGTGCACTCTCTACGCTACGTGATACGCGTTGAGAAATTGATGTAAAAATACTGTTAAAAATTGTGAAATCATGACTCTCCACTATTCCATATTAGTGGGGAGTAAAAATCGGTATTGGTAAAATACATATAGCTTTGTGATTCTACCTCAGTTGACCGTTTAATGTATTATCTTTGTATTGGTGTAAAGAGCACGTGCAGAGCCATTGGGTCGAACAGAAGAACCCATTATTGAAAGACCTCTCTGTCTGACTGACTGACTACTGCTGGCTCTATATAACAGGCAAGCACCCACTGTGTGCAATGTGCTACCTTGTTCACCCACTGGAAATAAACGATATAATGAAACAAAATGTGTTGAAAAAAAGACTCTGCCGACGATATTCTATCCAGTATCTATAATGAACTATTTTGATTACATAATAATTAGAAAGAATAAATAAATAATATATAAGTACATAAGTATTGATTTTCTCCTTTTTGCATCTTTATAATATATAAAAATTATGTGTTTTTAATATTTACCTTAGTGTTTTTTATTTTATTTTATTTGTATTTTATTTCATTTTTAGAGTACAGACAGTCATATCTACAATGCATCAACACAAATTAGTTACCAGCATATGGATAAGCGAAGACTCTCAATATTACCAATTTTCAACTATATACAATTTTAAATTTTAGTGTTATGTATTTTTTGTGGATATACAAATATAATTTTGTCATATCTTTTGTTGATGTACAAATAAATTTTTTTTATATTAAAAATGAATATGTCCTTGTTAAACAAGTACATATGCATCTTCCTACATTCACTAAAATAAGCATAAATGCTTGTGTATAAGAGAACGAAATCGGTCGAGGCAGGATTCGAACTCGCGACCACTGGATTACTAGCCCAGCGCGTTAACCGCTCTGCTATTGACCCATCTTGTCATATTTTGTAATATGTATCTTTTGTTGGTGCACAAATATAATTTTGTCATATCTTTTGTTGATGTTCCTACAAATATAATTTTGTAATATGTAGGTATCTTTTGTCGATGTACAAATATAATTTTGTTTTATTTTGTACTTTGGTTACTCGAAAGAAATAACCTAATTGCAATAAGCCCGCCAATGTGCATTACACCTTTTTGTTTTTGGTCGGATTCGGATTGAATGATAGGGTCGTTTTGTATCCGATAGGTGGCGCTGTTATCAATATCGGAAAAAAAGTACATAATGTATGAAACGGTGCATTGTTTACAAAAGAAACCATCAGCCAGCCACAACACAATATCTATTACATTCTCAATATTTCATTTTCCTTGCGTTGGCTGCCTGTTGCGGTTTACTGAATTTGTCATCGTTATTTTTCGGTCCTGTAACTCGTAAAATATGTCGACATTAAACGTATCTATTAATAATAACATAGTGTATTTTGTTTTGTATAAACTTCACAAAATATATTATTTAATTGTGTCTGCGAAAAAAGGTAGTCTGATTTTTCTTTTTTGCTCTTGTTAATTGTTTTGCAAAATTCTCCTTGTTTTTTTATATTTTATTTTCAACAACATCGTTACGTTGGTTAGTTGGTTAATCTAATTCAGGTTGTATTACCGGCGTAGAAACATGTTTACTGTAATTTTAATCTTCTCCAAAAGTCTTGAATTAATATTTGACATACCTACTACTTGTCAGATATTGAAATTTTGAGGGATTTTTATGTAAAATTCTCAACATATATTGTTGTACTGAAAGTGTATGTTGGTATACTTACTATGTATTACTATACGTATAGCAATGTTTTTTTTGTTTAATTTATAACAAGAAGTAGATAATTAAAAAAAAATGAAACACTTAAAATAATAAAACCAATGAAATAACACATTTTACACATGTTGCAGATATAGGTACCTAATATAGAATAGACTTTATCGACCGGTTTTGGAGGACCTTCTTCTATGTACATAAAACTAACATAACTTTCAATTTAGTAATATTTTCAGGAGGTTCGGAGAGCAGAATAGGGTGACGCATGCTAGTTAAGAATATAACATACATTAAAAGTATAAATACATTTAATTGATAGTTAGAAATTTTAATCCAAGATGCAACAAAACATAAATATCGTCTTGTAAAACCCTGAAACAAACAACGTAATAAATGGAAAAATATGTTGTAGTGTATGTGTTGTTTTGTCTATATACGAGCTCGTTTTTGTGCCTTATTTCATTGTAGCCAAAACAACACCATCAAAGAAAGTCAACAGACAAAAAAGAAAATATTCCAACTCGTAAAACCCGTCAAGTTTACCTTCTTGAAAACGCTTCACCTCTCATTCAAATCTACCTTCATCTATTCAGTGTTTATTTAAGCCTCTTTTTTTTAACTCTTTTCATTAAAAATAATCAAACAGAGAAATATTTAACAAATTTACAGTGGAATCCCTTACTCCAATAAAAAAAAAGTAAAAACACATTTTTTTTATTTTATTCATTTACGGTTCCAAACAGTCACAATTACTCATTAAATTAAATAAGACAGTTATTTAACCACATAAAGACCATAGCATGTAACTCAAATTTTACAAAACAAATAAACAAACATGGTGTATCAGAATCTAAATGATTTAGAAAAGGCTTAAAATGGTAGATTAACAATATTATTACATGCCACCACGATGAGAACTTCATTACGCTATAATGATTTATCATAATATTTACATACATATTTATATACATACATACATGCAAACATATGTATATACATTAGGATGAAATATGTTTATTCCATTGTAAAATTGTTTTGTGCTTAATTACTCCTGAAGATTAAATAAAATTGTCAATATTTCCATAGTGTATATTAAATTTGGAGAAAGCTCTTATCCAACTGTCGATTTGTTCAAGATAATTTTATTCTCTCAATATATCGACAGAGTATCAAGCCAAGATACGCGAAATTTGTATGCAGTGTCTATATTTTTGACCCTTCGCGTATCTTGGCTTGATACTTTATCGATATAATATTAAGAGAATAAAATTCTCTTGAACAAATCAACAGTTGGATTATTATTTATTCGAAACTTTATGTACACAAATTAATATAATATATAATGGCGGGCTTATTGCCTAATGGTAAATCTTTAAGCTAAACATATTCGCACTTTTAATTTTGTTTACACTGACAGCGTTTACTATGTAGAATTCCATTTTTAAAATAAATAAAATACTTGTTTTTCTTTTTACATTTATTTTTACTCTCCAGAACGACCGTTTCGCCTGGTGAAGGCCTTTTCAACTGGTTGAAAAGGCCTTCACCAGGCGAAACGGTCGTTCTGGAGAGTAAAAATAAATGTAGAAAGAAAAACAAGTGTTTTATTTATTTTAAACATATTCATTTGTTGAAGACATTAGCGTGCATGATTATATAACCAACATAAAATCGTAAAAAAATTTGGATTAAATTAATGGTAAGAGGGGAGGAAAGGAAGGGTCAAGGATTGGCTAAGAAGATAGATTTAAAAATCTAAAACTTATACGTATTTAAATATTTTTTAACAATATTTATGCTTAATCATAGTTTTACATCTAACAAATTAAACGGATAACGAGAGGATCCCGCAAGTCTAATGGGTACTTTCGTATTTTTTTTATCGAGAGAATTTTAGAATTTTATGATTATTAAACTGACAAGCTGTTGACAATAATTTAAATTATCCCTGTTTATAGTTTCAGGCCGATGATTTCAGTATTAGCTGAGTAAATGAGGAAACGCCAATGCAACTAATCTTATATGTAAGGAGATGATGCTTTATATTTCCCTTTAAAGCGGAAAGTTTACACTTTAACTTTATCTGTTACACTTTAACTTTATCGTTATAACAAATATCTAATAATGATAACAAGTGCCGGTTGATTGAGTGGTAACCATATGAGGCAGACACCTTCATGACCTTCATATGAGGCAGACACCTTCATGACCTTCATATGAGGCAGACACCTTCATGACCTTCATTTCTCTCTTTGTCCTTTCTCCTCCTTTAGCTCCAATCAAAATCCTCTACACACTACTATATTGATTTATTTATTATTTTGATAACTTCTACATCTTTACTTGTTTTACTATTTATTCTATTTAATTTAATAATGTTTGTATTTTCTTAGATTTAACTTTTTGATCGTCAGTTCTTGATGGAATTCCATTTAAATTAAGTAATAAATAGTGGAATTGATTCTATACAAGTTTTTTTATTTTTATTTATTAAAAATATCAATTAATTTGTCTTTTCTGCTTAAAGCTTAGTTTGTTGATGATATTGCTTTAATTTGTGGATAGATGTTTTGGCGCGCGTTTTTATTATTGTTTTGTTATGTCGACTTTGTCATCGTTGTTTTCTGTCCCAAATAAATAAATAAATATTATATTTTGATGTTATATTTTTCGTCTTGCAACCGATGGTGTGGCCTATCAGTGGAGACTAATTGGGTGTGATATTATTATATTAGGTAGATGTAACACTGTAATGTACCTATAGCTGTTAGTCTTCCGAAAAATTAAATATAGGTAAATATATAGATAGTGGTAATTGAATGCGAAGTTGCGATGAGGTGTCGTATTATTTAAAATTTTAAACGCTGTCTCAGTTGTTAAAATCATATCAAAATATTGATTTTTACCGTGGTGCTTTAATATTGTGGTACTTTGTATATTCTTTGATTAAAAATATAAGAAAAATCGTTTCAAATTCCTCGTGTATGGCAGACAAAAATAACAAATGACTTCACATTCTTCTTATACGATCCCTTGTACAATCCTTTGCTTGCGTCTATTTTTATCCACTAGAACTTAAGTGATTGGACTTCGTACAAAGTTTAATTTATTTAGTTATTCCAATTATTCCGACTACCGTTCAGTCAAATCATTTATGTCTAAATTCAGTTATTAATTATTTTTGATGATTTTGTACAATCATTTGTATTGTTTTTTTTCAATTGTGCAGTGAGTATTTTATAATCATATATAAGAAAAATACACTGTATTTGTTGTTATGGATTTAAAATGTAAACAAACAATTGAAGAAATAATCAAAAAACTCTCATTTTCAAGAATAAGAATACCTACAGTTTCATATATAAAAAATAGTATTTTTTTGTTTTTTTTTACTGCGTTAAATAATATCGTTAGTATAAATATTCAAATTTTATTATTAATAACTGTTAGGTACATAAAATATATTAGGTACTAAAAATTTTAAGAATCTTTTTAACTTGATCGTTATCTTATCAAAAAAGTGTAATAATTCATCGGTATGATTTGTTTCTTATTTATTTAATAATTAATATAAATTATAACGTATTAATTATGTACTTTTGCAAAAAAAAACAATAATTTGTTTCCAGTTGAAATATATAACTTTCTAAAAATCATATCTGCTTCTACAAATTAGAAGACATTGAAACATCTTTGCAATAAGCTGCGCCCTGTAAAAGGACAAGATGATTATTATTTTATTTCAATAAATAATACCTTTTAGAATGGAATAAGGTTGTCAAAGGAATATTAAGGTTTAATACGGAAGATGAAAACAAAAAGGTTCCGTCTGCGCTTTTCTCTCAGTAAAGATTGTGTTATGTGAACAATACAGATAAATTATATAAGTAGGTAGTAAATGGGAAGTATTGAGATATAATATGGTAAGAAACACCGCGAAGAGACTGAATAATAATGATATTCGTTTATTTTACAAAAAATATATTTGACATAATATGTCTGATTCGTCTGAATTTTAGTAAATGAGAAATTTCAAAAAGTTTACTGCATTTATACGGTACTCATTACGTCACACCGCACGGATAAAATCCTTTTATCCACTGTCGCCCGTTGGTTATAGACGTTTTCGTACTCTGAAACGAATCAGAGTAGGACATGTTGTGGAGAACTTATTAGAACCACAAAACTAATGTAGGTAGGTACTTGATATAACAATGAATACTTACATAAGTTTTATGGTATTATGATGACCAAAATAAGAAGAAAAACATAGAATAGGTAATATCGAGTGTTACAATAGGAACTTAAGTATTTTGTTACTAACTGAATGATATTTCTACCAAAGTAGAAAGAGGTAAACCGATATTTTTCCAGCAATATCGTCAAAGAAAATATTGTATTGTTAAGATGCATTCATGGGTAAAAATATACTAATCCAACTTAGATTCCCTATACAATAAATGATAAAACGTATACATATATACGTATAAAATAAATCAGCAAGGATCAACTACAGGTGTATGTACTAATGCTCTTGAAGAAAAGGAAAAAGTACATAAATGGAAAATCGAGCTTTAAATTTCCATTTCAGATAAAATATATCGCGTTATAATATTCTATATAATATTCCGTTAAATATAGTATTATTAGGATTTACAACGAAGAATAATTTTCACGTCTGTGGA
This sequence comes from Molanna angustata, assembly GCA_963576475.1. NCBI lineage: Eukaryota > Metazoa > Arthropoda > Insecta > Trichoptera > Molannidae > Molanna > Molanna angustata. Next base: position 19,341,676 of record OY754976.1, on the reverse strand, counting down.
TTTAAAAATCGAACCATGAACGTGAAACTTTTTTAATTTCATTTAATATTATACATAAATCAAGACTTGTCAAGATTAGTCCTATTTTTTCTGTAGTCCTCATGTTAAAAAACTATTTTTTTTGTGGTCATAGGAGTAAAGTACTATGTTATCTGTAGTCATAGGAGTCAAGAACTATTTTATCAGTGGTTATAAGAGTTAAGTACTATTTTTACTTTGGTCTTAGTGCATAAACCATACGTAAAATAATTCAAACGCTAAATAGCTCTTGGTGTTTATAAAATCGACTCGATTATATTTACTTATATTTCAAATTTTAATTTAAGGAAATAGTAAGCAAGTTTATATGCAGATGAAAAATCTAGAAGATTAAAAAATCAACAATTATTATTTATTTTATTATTATTTATTTGGCCTTTTTTTAACGAAACGTAATTATTAAAAAAAACGATACGATAATAGGACCTAATAGTAAATAATAGTAAATTTTATTTAGACGCGAAAACATAAAAATTAATACATCTAGTATAAACAAAAAGTAGGTATTTTTAAAATAAATTAAACACTTGTTTTTCTTTCTACATTTATTTTTACTCTCCAGAACGACCGTTTCGCCTGGTGAAGGCCTTTTCAACTGGTGAAGTACATGGTGTGGTTTTTTCTTATATACTATTACATTAGATGGAATTTATACAAAGCAAAAAAGGTGGGTGGTTGTTACAGTTTAAGAATTATATCCATTTCTAATCTCTTATTCTTACCTGAGAATTTGTACCTAATTGCAGCTGTGGGGAATTGTCATCTTTGGGATATACCCACATTTATTGCCTAGGTATCTACTTACTAAATATGAGAAAAAATACACGTTGAAATAATATCTTATATTATGCATTAATTGCTTTGGGGTGGGTGGTTGTTACAGTTAAAATATTATATCTAGTCCTAAACAATTAGGTCGTGTTGCAGCTGTAGGGGATATTCATCTGTGGGATATACCCACTTTTGGCAATCTAGATACCCATTTACTGAACATAATATAAGATTAAACATATAAGATAAAATATACACTGAGATTATATCTAACTATACATTATACATTATTAGGTTTGAAAATATTAAGTAAGGGAGAACTATATGTGTTAATCTGTTCGTTGATGATATTATTATTCAGATTCTTGTTAATTTCTAATTGTTCTAGTATGTTTAATTTTAGTCCTTTGTTGCAAAATTGTAGCGGGGTTGGTTTATTGTCGTCTGTAATATGATGGTTATTGTGGATGAGATGTTTGGCAAATTGTGATGTTTCTTCTTTTTTATACTTGTACGCTCTTTTATGTTCTTCAAAACGTGTGTTGAAGGCTCTCCCTGTTTGGCCTATGTATTGAGCATTACATTCTTCGCAGGTAATTTTATATATTCCGGATCTTTGAAGTTTGTCTATCTTGGTTTTGCAATTTTTAATGCTATTTCCCAGTGCGTTATTAACTTTAAAAGCGATATTTAAATTCTCATTCTTTAATGTTTTTATTATTTTTTCGGATATCTTGCCGAGGTAAGGAATAGAACCGTTTGCAATGTATTTTTTATCATTAATCATTGGGTATATGGAGCCGATTGTATTTTTATAAGACATTTTCTTTATTATTTTTGTAATACATTGCTTATCGAAACCGTTATTCTTAGCAATGTCATATATGGTGTTTATTTCGCTTATGTATGATTCTCTACTCAATGGAATATTAATTGCTCTAAATACCATCGAGTTAAAGGCTGCAAGTTTGTGGTGCCAAGGATGCATGCTCGTAGCATGTATTGTGGTATCCGTATACGTTGCTTTTCTAAAAATCTCAAAATGGTGCTTATTAAGGCCTTCACCAGGCGAAACGGTCGTTCTGGAGAGTAAAAATAAATGTAGAAAGAAAAACAAGTGTTTAATTTATTTTAAAAATGGAATTCTACATAGTAAACGCTGTCAGTGTAAACAAAATTAAAAGTGCAAAAATTAGGTATATATTTTTTATGACAAGTATGACAATCAATTATAAAAACATGTAAAACTAGGGAGAACATTAATATTTGTTAACTATGTATTCAGCACCGAGCCAACGAAAGGTGACAAGGCTTGTGGTTTCTTTTATGTTTGGTGGCAAACAATTATATATTTTGAGACGATAGTCTGATAAAGAAGAATATAACGTTATAAATAATTCACTCCCGCAGTTCATCGTCGAGAGAATGATCGATGGAAGGCATGATGTGGGCAGAAGGAATATGATGTCGTGGCTCCGAAATATTCGAGCCAGGACAGGTATACCTACAGACCACTGCGTTGAATAACTGCTACATATTGCTCGAAAAAGAGAAACATTTCCTAAATGAAAGCCAATGTCGCGTCGTCGGGACGACGACAAGGCGCATCAAAATAATATTCCTGAAATACTTCATCATTTATCATTTTGACTTTCAATCTTTGACTGAAATTACATTTACATTAGTAACGCAAATCAAACAATTGTAATTTAATCCTGTAATGTTTAATGTTTTTGCAATGTAAGATTTGGTAATAAAAATATTAACACTGTTTTGAAAACGCTCAAACAATAATGTGGTGTATTATGTAATGGAATGCAGCGCTAGAGCGTTTCTGTTAATGGTAGAATTATTATTCAACCACAGATCGTTAATTCCTCTATTAAAATGTTGTAAATTGCACACAATGTTTAGAATGGGTAGTTCCGTACCTACCTAGATACAAACAGACAAAATGCTAGTCTCAATTTAACGAATTCTTAAGTCTCAAGCCGTCTTTGTATGAAGTATTGAAAAAAAAATAATTTGCGCTTTACATTATATACCTACATAAATGCACCAACGAAATATATATACTGTCTTATTACTTAATATTTAAATTTAAAAACCAAAGTTGTCAACTTACATATAAAGCGTCGAATTCTGATTAATAAACTAAATTCCCCTTTCTAACGCTAATAATATTAACGCTAATAACTTTTCATTTTTACAGATTTTTTTCAATAATAACATACTTACTTCCGATGGTCATACAACTCCGATAGAGCTTTGGCCTCCTGAACAATAGCTTTCCAAGCCTTCCTGTCAGCTGCAGTAGACTCCCAGTCATCCCAAGCATTCAGCGCGTTCAGATCTCGGGTAACATTGTCCATCAATCTCTGCCTTGGTCTTCCCAGGGGTGTCTTGCCCACAGGGTTGTTTTGCAGAATACGTTTTGTGGCTCTTTCTTCCCCTGATCTGACAACATGTCCAATCCAAGCTAATCTTCTGGACCTGATTTCGCTGGTGATTAAAGGTTGTCCTGTCAATGCACGAATTTCAATAATAAGACTTGTATTAAATGAATGATACGTTCTCAAATCCTTTGTAACATGACGTGTGACAAAAATCATTGCAAGAAAGTGAAAAAAAAACAATAAACATGCAAAAATTTTTAGAAATACTGGGATTGTCGTTATGTAGGTACTTGAGTTCACCATAGAAAGGACTAAAGTCTCTTGATGTTTATTAATATTTCGTAATAAGAAATCACTGTGTTTATGAATTGCTTGAAACAAGGTGGTTTTTCTTAGATATCACGTAGTACGTATGACTAATAGGACCTTAAAGAGGCCCATAGACAATACCGAGTTATTTTCTGCAATCTCACATGATGTGTTCCGAAGTCTGTCTAAGAAAAAATGATTAAAAAAGTGGGCTATATTTTTAATGATATATTCTAAAAAACTAGCACACTTAAGCCTTAAATTTCTGTCTTTAGTTATATACATACATAATAATGTACATCCTCGAGCACATTATCATCTGTAAGTTACGACAATTCTCTTCATTCAGAATGAACTCGCAGAAACTTGCCAAGGGAAAAAAATCACTACATTTACATCAGTTATATTTCGTCACCCTTTCAACGAATTTGATTATTTTTACCATTAGCGAGTGCATTTAACTGGACTAAAATGCGCTCGGTGTTGAAAAACTTTATTATTATTTAAGTATCCATTAAACAAGCTAAGTAAGTAATATGATAATCATGAAATCGACTTCCAGTACCTACCAAGAATTTAAGAATTATATTTATATAATATTAAATGTATTATTTAAAATATATAAAAAAAACAAATTAAATTGTTAATTTGAATATTTTTGTAGTTGCGTTTACACAAGAATTGAATTTTGTTTTCGCTATCGGGGATCAATGATATTTATTGAAATTTTTTACCATATCAAAATAGAAGAACTTATAGTACCTTTGATTATGATAAAAATTTCGCTGTGAAAGTTCGCTGTGCCACTAAATAATTGTAAGTATAAAACTTTTAATACTCTCCTAAAACTGCTCCTAGCCGTCCTTTTTTATTTATATTTTTATCCAAGGTATATAGCACCTTAAATAGGGTGAATCGCCATATTAAGCAAAATAAAATATATATAAAACTAAACTCAAAATAAAATTAGCTGATTAATTAAAATATTCACCAGTATTTATATAATTAATTACCACTGTCTTAAATAGTAATTTTTCTTTTTATGGTTATGACTTCTGAATAAATAAATAATTTATATTTTATTATTATTTTTTAAATAAACTACAAATTCTGAACCATTGTTTCTTGTAGATATTTCTTAAAAACCAATATCTAAAAACTTTACTTTTGATCACATATCTATATTACATACATTTTAATAGCAGTTTACGTGGAAATAATATGAAAACATAAAAAGACATTATGCCCTCATTCAAGTAAAACCTGATAGTCACAAAACTGTGTAAGGTTACAAAAAAGATTAACTAAACTGACTGCACATGCTTATACTTTTCTGATATTAAGTCGGTTTCATAAACGGATTTTTCAAAAGCTGAAAATCTCTCGACAAAAGCGTATCCATGCATACTTTATCTATGGCCTATTGAATTGGAACTAATTGGTGCCAACTTTACCAACGAATTTCCAGACGCATCGGTCAATCGCTAATTCGTCATTATTTATCATCCGAATAAACACCTTGTATGTAATTATAATTAATCAGATTTTTTGTTTTTGAAAAATTAACTCATTGTTCAATTTAGCTACATGGATAAACAAAAGGGATGTCGTTTAATATACTCGTATTGTCAACTAATCGATCGGAAATATATGCATCAGTATTAACTAAAATATGTGTATCTATTTACTTGTGAAATTTTATGATAGATTAGGGCTGGCTAAGTTTTGTTTTTTTTTATTCATTTTCTTTTTTTACCTCTTTCCAGTTCGTCTGAGATTGGCCCTTCTGCTAGGTAAACTCTAAGTTTTTTAAGTATTGAGTGATATCCAAAGTCAGCTTTTCCTTTCATAATTATTTATGTATCTTAATGTATCCACCACGTGAATGTGGACGTGAATGTGGATCAACTTGACTACGAGTCGTATTACAAGAGTTAATTGAGAAGAATGTAAGAAAAAGGTAAGGTCCCGTACTGCGAGAATACTGCCTACAGGTCCTCAACTTTGTCTTACATCATTCTTAAATAACTTTTAAATACTTAAATACGTGACAGTCTCCGCGTCAATTTATATATTATACTCACACATACATATTTAATAGTTAAAAACATAAGATAGTAACAGTAGTATACGGCTTTACCGTATACACATAGATATACACGAATGAATGAATGAATGAATGAATAAACGAATGAATGAACGAACGAACGAATGAACGAATGAACGAATGAACGAATGAACGAACGAACGAATGAACGAATGAACGAACGAACGAACGAACGAACGAACGAACGAACGAACGAACGAACGAACGAATGAATGAATGAATGAATCAATCAATGAATGAATGAATGAATGAATAATATATTTCCAACATTATAAATAAATTATTACAATTACAAAAATAAAAATACATAGGTTTGTATATTGTTTATTCCCGAAGAGATAGTATCTCTTCACGAAACGAACAGTCTGACGTCAGTTCAATATTGGTACCCATACAATAAACACGCTGTCAGTGCTCGCATTACTATATAGATATTTACATGTGCATTATTTGAAATATAATATATTCGAAGTACGGAAATATACTTATTTACACTTGAATTATAATTACATTTACTTGTGTTAAAATAAATTGCAATTCAAGATCATTGTGCCTAATTTGAAAACACCACAGTAACCATAAACTAGCTTAATTATTTTTAGTTTAAGCAACACCACGAATCTTTTCATTTTCAAAAAAGTCTCGTTAGAATCGTCATTTAATGACAAAAGAAAAAGTCACATCTGATATCTAGTAGACAATATTTGAAAATGTTGCTTTGCAAATGTAAAAAGATTACCACCCCTGTGATTGATAATTACATATAATAAACATTATTATACACCCTAAATTAATGTAAAAACGAGTCAGATTTCATATATGGATATCATTTTTTTTCTAATTATTTGGAATGTTATGAGTTCACAATTTTTAAACGTATTTATTACATCAATTAAGCAACGGGCATTATATAGTAGGTACATAATTTAAATTTCTCCGCGAAAGGTAAAACGAATGCCGAAGTATAAAATCTTGTATCCCCTATACAGCCCAAACTGTTTAGTCGAATTCATATTGATATCATACATTTAAAGCGTATTATATTAATTATTTGTTTAAGTGATTATTGAGTTTCAAAATATGACTGTTGATTTCTTTATAATTTTGCCAGTCAAAGCATTTAAAATGCTCTCGCAATAGGTACTGTAGATTGGAAAAGGTAAAATGCAAAAAACCATCATTTGAGAATCTATAAAATGCAATAAGAAATATTGATTCATTTATTTTGTATGGAATTCGATATTTATTATTCAAAACTATTTTGTAGAAGATATTTATTTCTTAATACAATGAACAATTCGGAGGAGAGGCTTAATTCTATCAACATCAAAAAACATTTATTACGATAAACTCTGTATATAGGTACTTTCAGCGTTTTATTTTACAAATTTCATCACAAACTCATTTACTATACATCCTTTAGAATAATCTAAACTATAGAATTAAACAATTAAATTTATTTGTATATGTAGATTATGAATACCGTCTTCGAATGTTAGCTTAGTTTATAAGAATGTGGGTTTTTTTTATAGTTATGACAGAAAGAGGAGTTGGGAAAAAATATTTAATTAAATTAGACGAAATCGGTTGAAAATATCATATACTTGATTTATGTAAATAATAATTAAAGAATTCTCTTTAAAAAAACGGTTTAACTAATCCTTTGTCCTTATCCACTATTTATTTAAAAACATGGTCAAAGAAAAAAAACTAAAAAAGAACTATCGTAGATACGTGGGTTTGAGTAATATATCATAATATTTATACTATAGCATGCAATAATTGTATTAATTATTCGTAGATAATTATAATTGAAATAATATATTTAAATTATAAAAAATCACGCACCATACCATCACGCCACGTCAGTAGTAAAACCAAAGCCACGTATTCCAATCCTAACATGCATCAATCGCATCTTCTATATTCATACATTGTGTTTTCTCCTCTGCCATGCAACATTTTTTTAATGATTCACTAATGTGAGAGTGTCATTTCTTTCTTGGTCCACATCTGTTCTTATTACATATTATATTTATCACTCTGCGATACAAACCATCTAATTGCAATTTGTCATCCCGATAGCACATTCTATTGATACAGTTCTTATATGCAGTGTGGAGTCAAATCTTTCAGAGACTCAAAGACCACGAATAAAATTAAATATTATATTGGATAGAGACACTTCGACCAGTATTACTTCATTTCTAGCTTGATCATAGACCATTTTATTACTAACATGTCTTAATTATCTCATATCTACCGCACAAAGTCACACTATCATTCACAGATACTCATGCTATATTTCTAACAAAAACAAAACTGTTAAAGTAGGTGCTCACTAAGTATATTTTAATATTTCTGAAATATAATAATATTCTGATTAGTACAGGGGCAATAAAACTGAGCTATTTTCGTCTAGATAAATAATATGTATTATAATATGTATATGTATTATCAAACGGTTAAGAAGAATGAATTGAATGAAAAGCTGATTATATGTATTATATTTGCTGAAAAATTACTTCGATTTTGTACTTTGTATGCATCTGGTACTCGGAATATTTTAGTTATTTACAAAAATCACTCAAAATATTGCAAAAGTTCATAACGAAAACTATTTCTACTCTACGCAAGCTATTTTTACGTAATGTATATAACTACAATGTTCAATTATTATATTTGTTATAAATATTAGGTAATTCATAATTTATATAAAATAACATAATTCATATCATATAATCAAATTATTAAAAATATTATATTGTTGAATAAGTTGCAACTTCGAATATGAAGGTATTTTTTTGTAACTTCCGGTGTAAATTTGAATATTTTAAATTTGTTCAATTTTTTTTATAATTTATCATAAAATTTGCATTTTTTAAGTTCTGACATATGTTTTTATAATCTTGGATTGACCAATAATAAAAATATAAATAGTCACAGAAACATACACATATACATTCATACATACACAATACACACATACCTATAAAGTTACATCTATTACACTACTATATTACACTACTAACAGCAGCCCCAGAACAGGTAATACCTAGTGGGGCGTTGTTGATCAATTTTTATATATGCATGTATTGAGAGAAAGAATAAATAAAATTACATACCTATAACAAAAATCGCACAAGGTTAGCCTGTATGTGGGTATACCTGAACAATATTAAAAATTTTAATTTTGGTTGTGTCTTTCATGTAAACAATTTTCTGATAGAATATAAAAAAATGATAAATCATAAATAAATAAAAATGATAAATCATAAATAAATAAAAGTGATAAATCATAATATACATACATAGAAAGTGCAGAATGGAATATATGTAAATACATAATATTTTGTATCAATGATTACAAATTCAGTCTAAAAATAACAAACTATAAAGACAAAAAAGGGGAGTATTATAAAAGGGAATCCTGTATGTTTTATTATTAGTAAGCCATGAATTGAGACGATTGACAAATATTGCAATATTCGTTTGAATAAAACACCCGTTTCTGAAATAATATTAAAGTATGAAGTATTTTTATCGGCCCCACCGTAGATTAGCTACATACATGAATGTCAAAAACTGAATAGAAGTACAACGGATAAGCCATCTTGACTTCGAACTGCCAAAATATCACTGTGATTTGATTACCTTGTATGTTATGTAGGTACCTCGACAGCATAATTTAAATTTTTACGTATATATTATATTATTGTCATATGGCAAAATTTCTCATATCTCAAAATTTCTTATCTTCCACATAACTAAAATATATAGGATTTCGTATTTTTAAGTAGCTATACTTATATTTTGCATTATTCAACGTTTATTTTGTAACGAATTATTATATAAACTTTACTTGAAATACGTAATACAATGCTAAACGAGCAATATCTAATTATTTTATATATTGTCTAACAATGCGCCTATTTCTAAAAACCTACAGCGTTATTTTTTTTATATTTCCACAGCCTTTTTTCTCCTTTAATTTTAAGCAATTCGCTATTTCTTTAGACTATTCAATTAAATAATTAATACAATAGGGCTTGATTAACTTTTTGATTTACATTCTGACATAAGCATATATTTAAATACCTACTAGAAATATTCTCATTATAGCTATTTTTATCATACTATTTTAAAATACTAGTAAAATTTTAATGTAACTACAGCTAATTTTCAATAAACGTGTTTCATGATATCAATAATGAATATGTTTTACATACATATATCTTAAGCAATAGAATATTATTTTATATATGTTAAATATTATATTATTGATTAAACATATTATTTATGAATTAATATTAACAATAGTTTTTAGGATTTTTTTAACTTCTACTTAGTAATTTCTACGCGAAAAGCATGATTTATTATTTTTAAGCACGAAATGATTTATATTTTCCTCGGTGTTTAATAAAAACTACGTATACAAAGTTTTGTACAGATTTTATATCTTATTGTTTATTTTCTACATTTACGTCGAATAAAAAAAACTTTTTTATATACACCAACGAGTTCAATGTATTCGACGGGGACCCTGTTGTATGTAGACCATGATTACAATAATAATGGTGAAAATACTAAGCTACGAACCACTTATTGAGTACCTACTTTACAAGCTTCTTCTACTTTTCCTCTGCAATTGTCCAACATAAAAGTAAGGTATGCTTTCTGGATCTTACGCTTCCACTGTCCTCAGTTCTGCGCATCTTCTGAGTACTTTACAAGCTTATAACTGTCGATGTAAGAGGTATACTTCCGAAACTAGTCGTGTAGGTAACGTTTCAAAAACTCAATAAGTGGTTTATTTATTATTTATTTTTTCAATATTTGAAACTGTCACTTCATGATAGAACTCTATAATCAACTAAAATTATGAAAAATATTATATTTAATTTTACGTTCTATTTAAATTTTTCGCATTCTGACTATTCTGACGATTCTCAACATAGAGCGATACCGGTGAACGGGAGTCGCGTTTGCGGAAAATTTAAGTAGAACGTAAAATTAAATATAAATTTTTTCATAATTTTAGTTAATTATATTTATTTTTTATTTGTTGGGAAACTTAACAGCTATACATTTTTTAATGCTAAATTGTTATAAAGTATACAAAAAAAAAGCCAATTCACATAGTTTCACATAGTTACATTATAATATATTATTGATTTTGAGTAGTTGAGTTATTGTATGATGGTGAGTGTATGCGGGGGAAAGGGAAGGGTAATGGATATAGGAAAGCGTTGAAAAGGAAGGGATGGAGGTTTAAGGAAGATAGGTTTGATTTTGAACCAGTAAAATTACCAATATCTGCGCGTCATTGACGTTTCATCGATGTCTGTGTGGAGTTAAATATATCCGGTTGGGGGTCAAGACTGTTGTAATAGTTTAAACGTCTGTTTACATAATTATTCTGTACGTAATTTGTTCTGCAATATGGTGAATAGAAAAGGAACCATTATTACTTTCACTCATATATATTTATCTTTTATAATACTTATATGTTTTACGTTGCTTTTCGGAGAAAATTTGATACAATATACAATGAACAAACAATTATCTTACAAATTTAAGTCGTATTCTGTCATACACACTACTTTGTTGCCATATAAAGCGCATAATACTTCCTTTTACTCGAATTCTATGTATGTCAATACATACATTAGTAGTGACTTCAGTTTTGATGTAACAGAATAAACTTTGAACAAACTTGAACTTCTAATTATTTTTAGATATCCTATGTAGCTAGTAAATGGTTGATTTAGTTGTATTTGATAATAACATTTAGTTGTATTTGATAATTACATATATTATTCCAATCCCATATAACTTTGATGATTGCAAGAGTTTATTATTCTAATTTATTAATATTTATATTATTTTTAGTCGTTAACAATAAGAGCTAAACAGTTCTTTTACCCATTTTTCTAAGAGTCGGGTGGAAAAAATCCCACAGATCAAAATAAGCAAATTACGCTATAACAAAAAAACAAAATATAACATATTTTACCTATTTTAACATGAGTCTAAATTTAATTATTAGTATAATAATGAATTATTATTATAGTTCGCGATATTTAATTTAAAATATATATAATATTGCACTGCATTTTGATTAATTATGGAGCCTCTATGTTTCGCCAGGATAAGCAATGCGCTGATCCAATGGCCAATGGCAAGTGAGGCTTCTACTGGAGTTCGAGGTACTTCCGTGAGCTCCGCCAAAGTAGAATATATTATACACCGCTGTCGTCAATACTATCGCCGCTTTTTCTACGTTTCATGACTGCCATTGTGACGTCGCCGCTTAGTTAAAAATCGCTATTTCCTACCGCTATTCTTTTTTATTTTTATTTATTTTTTATTTTGGATATCCAAAAGTACAGTAGAATATAATAACACTGTATAAAATTAAGAACAATCGAAATAACAGTAAATGACAGACTACGGTACATAATAACAGGACATCATATCAAGTGACGGTTAAATTTTTACTTACATTTTTTAACAAATCAGATAAACAAAATTAAAGGATCATTCCTGGAACATACAAGGAACAGTACAAAGAAAATTATATTATAGTATCATATTATGTAGCATGGGATTCAAACGTACTTAGAGCTTAAAGAAAAAGGTGTACTTGCGACATTTAGGGTGATACATATAATATGTATATACTAGAGAGTGGAATTTTGAGTTATGTTATCAGTGCAAAGTTGGCGCTTCCTCTTAAATTTTTCGCTACCTCTAAATTCCATAACATTAAGAAACTGTGCATCAAGAAACTACCGCTTTAACCACACGACCAAGCTGTAGGATAAAAAGGTTCTTCAGCCTTGAATCTGTCAGCCTAAAGGTGCATTGTTATATCTATAATAAAAAGTAAAGACTTTTTGATTCTACAATAATTTAATTGAGCGCGATAGGCCTATTTCGCCTTGTTAGGGCACAAACTAGCTTAAGCTAGTTAATGCAAAATAGGCCTATCGCGCTAAATTAAATTAATGTAGAATCAAAAAGTCTTTACTTTTTATTATAGATATAACATATAATGGAATTCTACCAAATAAAAACTTCATCGATAATTATGTGCATTGTGTCTATTGGGCGTATACTAGAGGTGCCTTTATATCAATCTGCAGATCATAAAGTCTCAAATATTTTTGATAGTATATTCTGCTAAATTAATTCATTGAACCAGCCATTATTCCCGCTTACCCAATTATATTTAATTTTATAATTCCTAATTAACTAGAATGATATCGAATTAAATTTAACTTACTGAATTTAATTTGATCTCAAAACCTGCCGTGTCAAAAAGAACGAAATTGAAACGATAACAATTCAATAATACTGTGAAGAATCTCACCAACAAATAAAATGAAACCTACATTTATTTATTGTTTTGGCTCATATCCAATGTGGAGCTACTTTGAAAGCGATGTAAGGGATGTGTATCTCATTCTCTAGACTAATAGATCAAAAGCCAGTGACTGTACGTTCCATAGCACCACCCGTTCTGCTTATGGAGACTAATAACTGCCCCTTTCGAAACTCGGAAAGATCATAAGAAGAGTCTGGAATACTCTAAAACCTTGCAGACACTGCCCTTAAACTGCCAAAGAGAGTTATTTACGAGAAAACAGTTGACTCAACGAACACTGAAGAAAGTGAAGTCAAACTTACGTCCAAGTATAAAGACTGTATTTTTTTCTACGTCAGAATACCACAGCAGGTGAAAATGTTTGGCTATTATGAACCCTGAGTAGTGGTGGCTTTGACAGATCAGGCAACTAACAGGTACTATTTCAAATATTAATTCTACATGCACCCAATAACAATTTTCTACATTCTGGAGACTTGTAATGTTTACCGTCACACAGATCCAGACTGAAAACACAATTAACAACTATTTCTCCACCGGGAATCCAACCAGGGACATTTGGTACGTCAGTCAGATATCTTACCAACTAAGCCACTAAGGCTGACATTTATGCACAGTTACATAGTATTTATAAAGCACGATTTTTTTTCTTTGTTTTTGTACAGAATACTATTAGAAATCACGTCATCCACTGACATTTTGGCAATGACATTTTATATATAGACACGTTATATAAGAACAAGCTATACACAAATGTATTTTCAAATACATGTGTTATTTTAGATTGACGATATTTTTCTGCTTCCCATTTTTAATGTATCAGTGTTTCACAACAGTTTATTTTTAATTTATTTAAAAAATAGTGACAGAACAATATATGCCACAGACCACCTTATATGTTAATCTTTCTATTCACATTCGTCGAATCATAGAATTAAAATATGAATTGTAAAGAAAGCACGTTGTAATAATTTCTTAACAAATCTGAAAGAAAAACAATTCTGTATTCTCAAGAATACGCAACGATAAAAATACTCGAAGAATATTTACATAATGATTATTTTTATCAATTGAATTACATATTTTATTAATAATTATTTAAACATATAAATCTAAGATGATATCACTAATCTATAGGTACCTACAAAATCTCACAAATTATCTATCTACCTATGTATTTAATTGACAGTTCATATTTTAAGGGTTCAGTTTAACTGATTAATATATAGGTACACTTACATATTACTATATTATATAGAATAATATGCTATATTATTTAAAAAAATGTTTTTTTTTTGTTAGGAATTAAATTTGAATATTAACCTTAAAAATTATTAATACTAACTACAATTATATGTATGTTCAATTCCTTAACACGACATGACATTTAGACAAAATAGCATTGCGCGCTCTTATATTTGCTTATCCTATAAAAAAATGACATAGTGTGTTAGCATTTATAAGTACGAAAAGGAAAATTTTATTTTAGCGAGTTTTTCTTTTCCACGCTTAATAATATGATTGAAATAATCATTAAAAAATCAAAATCATTGAAAAAATAAAGTATTAATCGAGTGAAGATTAAAAAAAAAAGAATTCTGAATTTCTCTAGGTTTCTAAGTTTACGTCGATATATTAAAAAAAACGTTTAGATGTCCAGAAATGTAAATTAATTGACATACCATAATATATTGGTCTCATATAAGTGTTCTTAATTACGTTGAAAGTTTCTGTATCACGTGTCCAATATTCAAAAAGGGGAAAAAAAGGACACGAGAATGAAATATAAATTTAGAATGACCAAGAGCGGCCGGTGGTTCTATGAGGAATTCCTAACCAGATAATTTTCCCGGCACTCGGTGGATGAAAAACTTTTCCATCGAAAAAAAGGATAACTTAGAACTTCAGCCAAATGATACAACTAACTTATCCAGTGAAACGTCTGTACGTGTGTATATGCAGACGTTACAATCAAACCAGAAAATAGCATAACAAAATTTTACCATTTTTTTTCCTCTTTATTTCCAAGTACAAAAACAAATCAATGTAATACTTCTTAAAATTATAACAATGAAGTTTATTACCTCACTACCAGAAGCCTGTTCGGAGGCAATACTTAAAACAGTATTAACAGTACAAGCCGTTGTGAGTCGGCAGCTCAAACTATCGGCTTTTCAACTATTATTTCGGGTGTCCCATGAATGTCGGGTAATCGAAAATACAGGAAACAAAATAATATCCCACATGGTTCTTCAAAGAGGTTCACCACTGAATCTGAATGTTTCTTTTTAAAATAATATGGTCTGAAATAAGCATAATACCTATGTTAATAATTGTTACGCAGAAAATACTCTGTAGTACAAGTCAGTCGATGGAAATTAATTAAGGCGCCAAGTACTAAAACTTATGAATCTAATAAAACTTTAAGATGCGAAAAGATGGACAATTGCGGATGACTGGCTCATAGCGTACACACAAGAAGAGTTTAAACCACATAAGATGGAAGGGGCCCTTGGAACGAAAATCAAATCGTTCTTGTTTAATAAGAAGACATAAAAGTTTTTTTGCGAAAAAACATAATTTCCAATATAATTAGGAACAAAAACATTGCAAAGATAAAGGGTTCTGTTAATAAAAGAACAAATTTTCATCCCACACAGGTGAAGTTACAGTGATCCAATGTTGGATGATTTTTGTTTAAATTGGTTAATTTAATTTTGAACATGCGAAAACATTCGAATTTTGTGGAAAATACTTTGGCATATTTGTTAATTAATTTTGAATTCAATTTATATTGAAAGTGACTAAATATTTGTCCAGAGAACGGAGACCAATCAAAATAATCCGCTAACGAATATTCAATTCGCTTCGGAGGGACAGTTTAGTTTTGTGCGACGAAAATTTGTAAAAGAATCAAAAGGGAGTACGGAGAAGAATGGAGAGTTGGAGGAGATGGACAGAAATGCCACAGCAACTTGATCAATCTAGTTATTACAGTGCAATTGAAAAAGCCACATAGTTTGAAACTTGAACCTAGTTGACCGGAATTTCCAAAGCCTGGGGTTACAACTTCTGGATTTAATATTTCCACAGCACGGCCTTTAAGGGAGGTAAAGTTACATGAAGCTAATAGTTCCTTAGTCCATTATAGTAATATGATTAAATGAAATATTAATAATAATATAATTAATTTATTTAGCACCGTATAATGATTCAAGATCATTCCACGGGTGCTTATATTCTGTCTAATGTTGCTCTACGACACAAAGCTGCTAGCTGTCCTATAGAGAAAGTGCTCTTGCTTTGTGCACTGCGGACATCTGGAGGCAATCTATTCCACTTTATAGAATCACTCAAATTAAAGCATCGAACGTAGTAAGCTGCTTTGTTGGCTCTGTCCAACTCCTTTAGGGAGTTGTTACTCTGATCCAGAAGACCTGAGCGTGAGATATCTCCCAGATAGCTATTTTCTCAGACAGCTCATGAATGTATTGTGGTACCAGGTTATTCAAACCATTAAGCACCGTCAAGCAAATTTTGTAGTCAACTCACTCTTACTTATTATTCAAACAATGTTAAATAATTTTGACCGTGTACTTTTTTATCCATTATTTGATAAACAACTGACAACTTGTATTTAAAACTTGACTATACTTTGACAAACTAATATTTACAACTTCAACCAATCGTTGACGTAACCGTAGAGCCAACCTTGACGCATGCAAGGGAAACCTGGACTTAGGAGAAGTCGCACGAAAGCAGAATAAATGCAGTTGAAATAAGATTGCTAAGAAGAATTTGTAATAGAACGATGTAAGACAGGATACGAAAATAACACTGGAAAAAAATGTTAGATGAAGAAATATGTACCAAATAAAATAAAAATTAACACATTGAGAGTGTTTAGCCAAGAATGAATGAAGAATCCTTTACGATGAAAATATACAAAGCCGACAGGAACGAAATGAATAAACTATATGAACTATAGATGTACGTGAAATTATGAAATAACGACAGAGGTAGGTAATTAAATTAAACCGCATAAGTTATTATTGTTGTTTGTTCCACTCTAATGCGGATAAGTTTTATATATCCAGCCGCCAGTCACCACTAACATAATTATTTTATCTTAATTACGATTTAAATACGAAGGTATCAAAACAACAACCCGTAATATTTTAGATATAATTAGATGAGATGATATTTTTTAATTTGCTTCTATGAACACAATATCATAATACTTCGAATTAAGTAAGTTCTCCCTAGTATTAATTATACTTAGTTATATGACGGATTTATAATAAAAACATCAAAAATGGTGTCAAAATCTGCTTTGAATCTTTCAAAAGAGAAATTGACTATCCATGTCTCGAGCCAGCGAAGAATGGAATGGATAGAACGTAGCTATTAAGGGAGTCAGAAAAGCATAATTGTTCAAGAATTTTCTTGAAAATGTGTACCTTCCAATGGATGCAGATGACGTAATATTCTATACAAGGTTATATATTTTATAGCTTTGTCGTTAAGACCATGAATATAAATAACTATTTTATAAACAATTACATTAAAATAAAATCTGGCTTTCTCAATCATTACTAAGAAACGAACGGTATAAAGATCTCGTCATTAGCTAGTAGTATGATAAAACTTCTCTTTTGGGGGGCAAGTCTGGTCCAATCGGCGAAATCAAAACCCTAGTGACTACCCATATCATGGATATAATTAATATATGTAGTTCTATAGTATCTTTAGATGTCATAGAACTCCATATGATAATTATATCCATGATATGGGTAATCACTAGGGTTTTGATTTCGCCGATCGGACCAGACTTGCCCCCCTGGTGATGGTTTAACCATCGATAGCGCTCAGTTTCCATTTATAAACTTATTACTTGGATAATGTTATATTTCTAAGATAGTATTGCATTGTATTATATTTCATCATAATAATAATGTCACAATTCCAAGCAAATGTGATTCTCACAACACCTTATTTTCAGCCATGGTGGAATATTGAACATCTTCAATGTGAAATACGATAAGTTTCTTCGCGAAATACAGAAGGTAATATGCATTTAATCTTCCTCCCTCTTACCCTCCTAATATCCTATCCCTCCGAAACACCCATCTGCGAATGCGGTGCTGCAAGGCAGACTGTGGCACACTTGGTGGGAGAATGCCCTCTTTATTCATTCCCCGGATCACCGGAGGAACTACATGCGGCTGACTCGGAGGTGGTGAACTGGCTTATGTCGGTGAGCTTCCAAATATGACTGACGTGACACCACGACGCAACCCTCGCGGTGATGAAAATGCCGATTGCCATACGCAAAGTAAAGTAAGTATCCTATCCCTACCATACTCAATTGTGTATGTGTGTGTTCGTGCGTGAATTGTAATTGTTATTATTTTATATTGATGGAATACTTTTTTAGCTCTAAATTATATAACTTTTAATTGTAATAAAATTTAGATATTAGATATTTAATGTAAATGAGTTATTGGCATCATTAAATAAGTAAATGAATAAATAAATCATGAAATTCCGTTCTGTGAATGAAGCAACATTAAACAGCCTAATGTTTTGATGTTACATTATTTATAACTAACTGATGCAACTATTAAAACTATTTTTTTTTATGTTCATAAATAAATGAAATTCAGTCAATGAGTTTTATCGACCGATCATTTTTAATTGAACTAAACAATATAACAACATTTAGATTAAATCCCAGCTTCGTTCTATTCATTTCAGAATAAACAGAGTATAACCAAATGCTCTTATATTTTAACTTAATTATAAATCATCCATTTCTTTTTTTATATTGTAAATACTGACACAAGGTGTAGAACTCCATTAATCTTGGTATTTTTATATCACACGAAATTAATTTTGACTCTACATATATAGTTTTTCTTCTTTATATTATTAGTATAGCTGATGCAGTCGAAAAGTTCGTCATGATACAAGGAAAATACAAATGTAGAATCAAAATCAATTATTTGATTTAATAAAACCTAGTGTCTTTGGTCTTATCTATTCATTATTATTTGAATCAAAGATATTTGAAATGAAAAAAAAATTAAATCGGTGTCGAACGTCGAGGATAGTTGACCCCAACAGTCTGCACAGACAGTAAGTTTGGGATATAGCCAGGGAGATGAAGGTGATTTGTATTAAAGATCTCGAAACAATAACGAAATAATTGATAAAAACATATTTTTACAAGTTTTTCGTAAGTATCAAATCATAGTATTCTGCCAGTATCAAATCAAAAATGAATGATGTGCAAAATATTTATGTTTTCAGTAGTAATTTTAAATACCATCAATCTTCTCTGTAACTCTAGTATTAACTTCAAACAGAAAGCAAACTGCAAATTAAAAGATCGTAAAAATCTCTTTTGCTCAACTTTCGTTCCTTCTAAAAATAATACACACCGGTTTGGCAACATTCTGTTAAAATACAAACGAGAACCAATAACAATTATAATAATTTTTGGTCAAAAATATTTTATTTTTTGTGTAAACACCAGACTCAAGTTCATATCAGATGGCGTGAAATTTCATAGATTGGACTCTTTTTGAATTGAAATATTTAACTGCATGATTTTTTTATAATGAGCGAGTACAAGATAAATAATAAAGATAATATTTTTTTACGTAAATAATAATAATAATAATCGGTTATTTAATGTAGAAAGTAATTGGTTAATTCCATTTATTTTTTTTGTTAATATGTGAAATAAAAGAAGAAAGAAATAAAGAAGAAAGACAAACCTTTGATATACCATTATTAAAAACGACTACCAGCAAGCTCCATTATACATACCAAGGTGTTAAATGGTTTAATGAGCTGACCGGTAAATATAAATTAAATACAACTGATTTTGAAAGCTACAAAAATGCTGTTAAGTCTCTTTTTATTTTATAACTTCTTAATGGAATTGTTTAATATTTAATGTATTTTAATTGCATGTTTTTTTTCTGTTCTGTATTTTAATTGCATGTTTTTTTCTGTTCTTTATTTTTCTTTTGATATTGTGTACATAATTAATTTTTGATGAATTATGATAATGAAGATTAATTTTTAGTTTATATAGGAATCCCCCCCAAACCACGAGTATAAGCTCTTTTTGGGGGGTAATATGAATAAAAGATATAATAATAAAAGATATAATAAAAGATATAATAATATGAATTTGGGGAGAATGAACGAAGAACGCCTGACGAAGAAAATATACAAAGCTGACAGGAACGGAATAAGAGGTCGCGGGCGCCCAAGAAAAGGATGGCACGACCATGTAAACGATATTTTGAAAGATGGAAATGTAAGAAGCATGAACAACAGACGAACATGTATAAGACGATGTATGAATGTTGATGAGGCGATGAATGTGTGTCAAGATAGAAAAATGTGGCGTTCGGTTCTCTCTGCCTACCCCGTGAGGGACATGGCGTGATGGTATGTATAATATGAATAAAATATTTTTTGTGTATGCTATTATAAGTATTGTAAATTGTTATATTTTATTTCTATATATATAAATAAATAAATAAAATAAAAAATAAATAAATAAATAAAACAAAAAAATCAATAATTCCACTGTATTAACTAAAACCGGTATTGCTTATGCACATTCTCGAGTAGACGTTTCAAAATGTTTTCATTATTCTACTTAAGCCTAGATTATTTTTTATAAAAATCATTTCAATTTAGCAATACAAATATTATATATACTGGATACAAAAATTAAGGAATTTTCCTATCCAATTACGTATATTTGAAGCTAAGGATGTACGGGTCCGACCTAAGTGAGATGATAATTGGAAAATCGTATGAGAGGTATTACATTATGAGTTTACATATGATAAATACGTACATATAATATAACATTTTATGACAATGACTACAAATATACCATATAGTATTAAAAGACACAAGTATGTACCTACATACATATAATTTCATAAACTTATTACTAAGAACACGCAAAAAAACATACGTCAAAAATAATCATCTAGGCTACCTGCCCTACGAAGAATTATTTATGTCACAAAAGAAAATGAAAAAAAATATGTAGGTACTTTACTTAATATTGTTTTTCTCGTGATGAATATTGAATAGATACAATATTAATTTTACATCATGTTTAGTAAATTATTGTAATTCTACATTTTATGGATGTTTTGTCACATGCTTTTTAACATAATATTCGAACTAGTAAAATACTTAATATTTAAATTTTTGGGGTTTAAAAACATAATATTGTTCATAAATTTGTTCATTTGTGTGGTAAAATTTTGATATGAATTTCATTTTAACTGACGAATTTAAAAGATATTGAAAATTTAGCAATAATAGTTTATAATAAACAAATGGAATAAAAAAAAACATTGAAAATAAATAAGGTTTAAAAAACAAAAATGATCGCTGCAAAAGACAAAATTTGCAAAAAAAAACTTATCGTTTTTGTTGATATCCGTCGCTTGCAATATCAGGAAGGTCGCTCTTGGCAGATGCTATGGCTAGCGGTATTTGAGGACATCTCGCTTTGCTAGGCTCAGGCCATAGTCGCACAGCTAGTTCGCTTGTTCTGCTGGTAGTAGGGTTGGCACCTGTAGGAAAACATATAATAATATAAATATTGTGGTACATTTTTAAACAATTTTATTTAATACAATTCACTTGGATTAAACCACGAAAGTTTTATTTGATACGACCACTGGTCTTCGTCCAGTTGTCATCCACATTAGAAATAAGCAGTCGCTTAGTAACTGATCATATCAAACAACTCATTCGTGATGTGGCAAACAATATTTAAATGTTTATACCCTAATTCTTTATAACTAGGGATCGTACACGCTAATCTTCGAAACCGCCCAACCGAATTCAATGAAATTTTCTAAATTTCTATGGTTCGTTCCGTTTTTATTCATATGATATGTGGGGACCGATATGTGGCGCGGTTATCTTGATAAATTTCTCATCCAAAAATATATGCATATAACAAATTTTGACTTCCCTACACAAAAAATTTTGAGTAGGTACCTATATGAAAAAAAGGATCGTAATTCATTTTTATGTTTTGTAATTTTTCAATACATGGCGGTGTGAACAAATCTGTTTCGTAAATTCCATAAAATAATGAGGTTTTTACAAAATGCGATTTACATAGAACGTGGTCTATGGCAGAACAATACATAAGATGAGATCTATATAAAATGCCATCTGCGGCAGAGCAACGTCTATGTTTACACTGTAACTTGTCTATGGAAAATATTGTGATTGCACATATAAATCAAATTTATTATTTATAAAACAAAAATATGTATGTGATGTGTAATTGTTTTTTCTCTGAATAAATAAATAAATGAATAAATAAATATGTAACAATTCACCTGAAAATAAGACATTATTTCTATTGCCATCTATGAAGTAACGAAGAAACCTTTTTGTAACGCCATCTATTGAGAAGTTGGTTTAAAGTTTGTCAGTAAAAATATCATTTTACTCCCGACAGGGAAAAATCCATTGTGTGCGTATATGCAATTAAAAAATATATTCAAAGAAAAATAAGCTCAACATTATTTCAAAAATTTTATTGAGTTACGCGAAGACTATGGCAATTGATAAATATGTTCCCAAGAAACGTGTTTCAGCTAACAAAAGTTTTCCGATATGGTTTAATAGACCACTTATTAAAATTATAAAAGAAAAAAACAAATTCCATAAAAAATGGAAAAAATTCGCCAACCCTAGAGATTACGATACATTTAAACTACTGCGATCACGCCAAAAAACAATTACACATGCTTGTTACTACTCCTATATTATTACGAATATTGAAAGCTCACTTCAAACTAATCCGAAAAATATATGGTCGTTTGTAAAATCTAAGCATCCATCAAATGTTCTCCCAAAATCCATGCACTATAAACAATCTCCAGCAAATAACGGTCCTACAATATGCAGTATGTTTAATGAATATTTCACCTCTGTATTTGTGAATAGCCCCACCTGCGAAACTGCAAATTATGACTCATCTGCTACAAATAACTCCCATTTGTTATTAACGAATGTTTATATCAGCCCTAGTATAGTATATAATCATCTTATTAAAGTCAATATTAACAAAGGAGCAGGCATAGATAGAATATCTCCCCACATGATCAAACAATGTGCTAATGAATTATGTTTTCCCTTATTCTTACTTTTTCAACGATCACTGAGTGAAGGTATTATGCCAATAATATGGAAAAAAGCTCTTATTACCCCAATTTATAAAAGTGGAGATAACTCTAATATCGAAAATTACAGGCCTATATCGAAACTTTGTATTTTCAGTAAAATACTTGAAAAAATTATTGTTGATGAAATTAGTCCTGTTGTTCGGTCATCCATAACCGTTAAACAACATGGATTTCTCAGCAAAAGATGCGTAGAAACTAATTTGCTTGAATTCTCTAGCAAAACTTACTCCGCATTGTCCGATAATAAACAATTAGATACAATATATATCGATTTTGCCAAAGCGTTTGATAAAATAAACCATGTTATTCTTCTAAATAAACAATGGTCTTTTGGTATTCGTGGCGATTTGTATAGATGGATGAAGTCATATATAACAAACAGATCTCAAGCTGTAGCAGTTAAGGGCTATCAATCGTGCTTCTCGCCTATTCCTTCTGGCGTACCTCAGGGTTCCCACCTAGGTCCATTGCTCTTCCTAATCTATATTAATGACATAACAAACTGTATCTCAGACTCGGAAGTTCTTCTTTTTGCCGATGATAGTAAACTTTTTAAAACAATATCCTCATCTGAAGATTGTCTGCTTCTACAGCATGATCTAAATAATCTCATTAATTATTGTGAACGTAATCAACTATATTTAAATGTCAATAAATGCTTCTCTATATTATCTTTCTGCAGGAAAAAACAACCGATTGTCTACAACTATACTATCAACAATACTTCCTTATCAACAAAACTCCAAGCAAGGGACCTGGGTGTTATCATTGACAGTCAACTCTCATTCATTCCTCACATTGATAGCATTGTGAACAAGAGCTTTAGGAATCTGGGCTTTATACTTAGATGTACGAAATCCTTTAAACGCACTAGTTCCCTTATTCTTCTTTATAATGCTTTTGTTAGAAGCCACCTAGAGTTCGCTTCAACCGTGTGGAGCCCTAACTACAATATACATATAAATCGTATCGAAAAAATCCAAAGAAAGTTTGTCAAATCCCTTAACTTCCGTAAACAAATATACAATTACACATACGATCAATCCTTAAGGGAGCACAAATTACTTTCTTTGGAAAAACGAAGGAAAAATACAGATATCCTTTTTCTTCATAAAACATTAAATAATCTGGTCGATAGTCCTTATCTTGTTGGAAAAATACCTTTTAACTGCCCTTCTAGAACATCGCGTCACCATAATCTATTCTACACACCTTTGTCAAGAACTAATTACGATCAAAACAGTTTTATCAACCGCTGCTGTAATTACTATAATAATCTTAGCCCCCAGCCAGATCTATTTAATCTATCCCTACAAGCATTTAAGCAAATTCTTAATGCGCCTACAAGCATCGGTTAGGGAAACTGTCCTTTCCCTCTCTTCCTTCTCCCATTTCATTCCTCAATTCCCAGTTTCCTAACCGTACCCCATTCCTAAACCCTTCATGATCAATTAGACGTAAATGTATTTGTATACTCTGTGAAACATTATAATAGGCTTCTTATTAATTAATTATTAACTGTATTATATTTTATATACAAAAGCTGTTATGTTTCCAAATAAAATAAAATAAAATAAAATAAATATATTATTGTGAGATATGTGAATGAAAGAGATAGCATGTCTGTGTGTGTATATAGTGTGTGAATGGGCACGCGGCGCGTCATTCATCGTTCCGCCGTTGATAGCTACCTCCGTGAATTGTAATAGTATTTGACCTTGATTTATATATTGTATATATTGTAAAATAAAGTGTAAAAGAACTATACATCTTTTACTAAAAATCTAAGAGTTCCACCCCAACAAATAGTAGTGTATAGGGACACTATACTGGCGCAGTCTGGAGACGAATCTATAAAGAAGATTCTGAATTTTTTCGAGAAGGAAAAAATTCGGCGACACAGACGACAATAATTTTTTTTCACTGTGGAAAAAAAAATTTGGAGGTACGAGTTCGTACAAGTGTACATAGACACTGTAGTGTACAAAAAGAAGATCTTCGAGGAAGCAGTATCGGAGCTGAAGAAGACAGGGATCTTCGAGATACGACTTCGGGAGACTTCGACTGGACTTCAAGGGGACCAGAGGGGACCAAGGAAGACCAGGAAGGACAACGGGAACGAGAATCAGAGAGGACCAGGAGACCACAAGGATTGGACAAGAGGATTGGCTGCTTGCTGTGAACGAGCGTCGAGCAGAGGCAACGGAAGAGGACCAGAGAGCTGGAAGACCAGGATTCGACAGAGACGACTTCTGCAGAGACAGGGTTGGGCCGTAGTGCAGGTTCAAGCGACTGGACAGGATCGAGTTAAGATAAGTGTATTTTTCTTTTCTTGTCTGTAGGTATTCTTTTTTCGGTAATATGGAACAAAGGAATCTACCGCTTTTCAATCACGAGAGTGATTTGTGGAGTGTGTTCAGGGTACGTTTTGAGCAATTCATCATAGCTGATGATGAAAAAATGTCTGAATCAAGGAAGAGAGCAATATTTTTAACCTCTTTGTCTGAAAAAACTTTTGTTTTATTACAAAACTTGTGTGTACCAAGAAAAGTTACTGAAGAAAAATTGTCGAAATTATTTGATCATTTGGATAATTTTTGTAATGAAACTGTTTCTCCGTATATTGAGAGAGAAAAATTTTATTGTATGAAACAGTCTGAACATGAATCAGTAAAAGAGTTTGCTTGTAAATTAAAAGAGCGTAGTATTAAATGTCAATTTAATGATCGTCTGGAAGAATCTTTGAAAGATATTTTTATTATCGGTTTGTGTAATAATCAAATAAAAGAAAAGTTGTATTTGGAGGATGAGAAAAAGGGTTTTTCTCAAATACTCGAATATGCAAATGTATTGGAATCGGTATCAAAAAATAAAAATATGATAAAAAGTTGTAAATCAGAAATTTGTGAAATCGAAAGTAAACAGAATAGTAGGTATAATAAAAATAGTGCACATAGAAGGAATTTCAATGAAGTTGATAAGAAAAGGAATAGATCAGTATCACCGCATGTTAGTAATAGGAATTTAAAATGTTTTGCATGTTTATCTGATAGTCATTTAATTAAAGATTGTAAATTTAAAAATTTTAAGTGTAATAAGTGTAGAAAAATGGGTCATATTGCGAAAGCATGTAAAAACGATCAGTTTGGTAAAAGCAAAAATAGTATTTTTACTATGGAAAATAATACGAACGTAAATGTTGTTTGCAATACAGAAGGTATTAATGAAATTGTAAATCCATTCATGATTAATATATGTATTGGTAGTCAGATTATTCACGCGATGATTGATACAGGTGCTAATGTATGTGTAATTCCGAAAGATATTTATTTTAAGAAGTTTAAAAATTATAAATTGAATAAACCGACAAGTATTTTGAAATCATACGACGGTAGTATTTTAAAATGTATTGGTATGTGTATAATGGAAGTAACATACAACAATATCAAACAGGTGATTGAATTTTTCGTAGTAAACAATGGCAACAGTGTAATAATTGGTAGGAATGGTATTCGGAAATTCACCTTATTGGGTGATAGCCAATCACTGACGAGAATTCTTAGTGAAAAAAAAAATATACCGACGTTAGCAGCAAATAGATTGCAAGTTGAGTCTAAAGATAATTGTTCTGATTATTTATCGAGAGTACCGGTTAGTGAACCAGATAATAGTTGTGATAACTTGACAGATAATTATTTAAATTTAATATGTGACAGTGAGCAAATTTGTATAAACATTGAGCAGATTAGTGAGTCAACTAGTTGTGATGATGTGTTAGTGCGTATTATGTATTGTTTACAATCAAAATGGCCGGATAAAGTTAACAAAGACAGTGATTTGTGGCATTTCTGGTTAAAGAGAAATGAGTTATCGATTATAAAAGGGTGCATTTTGTGGAATCATAGAGTAGTTATTCCGTCAAGCTTGAGAGATAAAATTTTAGGTATGTTACATAGATCTCATCTTGGTATTGTGAAGACAAAAGGTCTTGCAAGAGGTTATGTTTATTGGCCGAAAATTGATAAAGACATTGAAGAATTAGTTAGTGAATGTTTTGAATGCTCAAAAGTTGCCGCATCGGAACCAAAAAATGTATTGACAAGCTGGCCTAAGGAAGAGTCGGTTTGGACGAGAATACATATTGATTTTTTTGGACCAATTGCAGGTAAATCATTTCTTGTAGTATGTGATGCATATTCAAAATGGATTGAATGCTTAGAAATGAAGAATATTAATGCGTTTTGCACCATTAAAGCATTAAAAAAATTATTTTGTCAATTTGGATGTGTCAAAACGATAGTATCGGATAATGGTAGTGCTTTTATGCCAAATCAATTTCAGAGTTTTTGTGTTGAACATGGTATAAAACATGTAACGTCACCAATATTTTCACCTTCTTCCAATGGTCAAGCGGAAAACACGGTGAAAACGTGTAAAATGTTTTTAAAAAAATTATTAATAAATAATATAAAATTTATGAGTGATTATGAAAATAGAATTGATAATTTTTTAGTTGATTATCGGAATTCTCCGCATGTTTCAACAAAGGTTGAACCATCAGTTTTAATGTTAGGTAGAAAACTAAGGACAAATTTTGACATTTTCATTCCTGAATTTAATTGTAATGATAATAATGATCATGAGGATATTATTGGACATAACTTTTTAAAAAGCCAAAAGAGGCAGCATTATTATTATGGAGGGAGAGAGAGGAAGGAATTGAAAACAGGTCAAAAATGTTGGGTAAAAGACTACAGGGTAGTAAACAAACCAACATGGGTTTTGGGACAGATTACTAGGAAAATTGGGAAGGCAATTTACTTGGTAAATGTTCTGGGTACTAGTTACACATGGAAAAGGCATGTTAACCAATTTAGAACCACAAGTGTAAAGTGGTCAGATGGGGGGTAGAAAGTTGTTCTCATAGTTCTTGTGGGTCTCGACTCTGAAGCTTATGGATTGCTTGAGTTTGGACCCGGACACCCCAGTTCACTCCTCGGATGCTAAGTTGTGTTTCCTCTTGTTTCAGGTTATCGGGAGGGTTGCCTGGAGGCAGGATGGAGGAACACTTGGACACTCGATCCTGGACATCGGTTATCCCTGCAGGCCAGTGTAAGGGATGGATGTCAGAGGTTAAGTGTGGAGGAGTGTGAGATATGTGAATGAAAGAGATAGCATGTCTGTGTGTGTATATAGTGTGTGAATGGGCACGCGGCGCGTCATTCATCGTTCCGCCGTTGATAGCTACCTCCGTGAATTGTAATAGTATTTGACCTTGATTTATATATTGTATATATTGTAAAATAAAGTGTAAAAGAACTATATATCTTTTACTAAACATCTAAGAGTTCCACCCCAACAAATAGTAGTGTATAGGGACACTATAATTATTATTACATTTTACAGTGAGGGTCGATTTAAAAGATAATGTAAAATCGTGCTGATTGTGAAGTTTAATGTTGGACTCAACATGGCAATTTGCTTTGTAAAGTTCCATAGATGTAATTCTCTCGTAACATGCAAACTTCACTAAAAGAGGTTTAAAATATATTATAGTATTGCATTGAGCGTGACGATGAAATAAGTATACCATTTAAAATTAGTCACATTAACAATTACAAGGGTTTATTTTCATTTTTTGACTTTTTTACAAGTGACCGATACAAATCAGTATCAATAAAAAATAACACGAAGAAATAATCTTTCATTTTGTCAATACATTTTGGTTAACCAACTGTCGATTCGTTCAATCGAATGAAATTCTATTGAAGGAAGAGGCAGTTTAAATCCAAGATGCGTGTACGAAGGAACATTTTGTATGGCGTAGTGGACTTTTTGCATGCTGAAAATACCAACTTAGAGGCTTCGCAGCATATATGTTCCCGTACATGTATTTACTCAGAATTCGGAGTAGAACATTCTATGTGAGTTTTGTGTGTGTGTCTGTGTGTGTGTGTGTGTGTGTGTGTGTGTGTGTGTGTGTGTGTGTGTGTGTGTGTGTGTGTGTGTGTGTGTGTCTGTGTGTCTGATTGTCCGTCCCCCCTTATAACTTTTGATCCGCTCAATTTACAGAGCCCGAAATTTCAGAATATAGAAACAGTTATAAGTCTACAAAACTTTGTTACTCAGAATTGTGAAATTTTATTTCAGTCAGGGGTTATCAACTTTTGAAATTTTGGTTAATATTTCCATATATCTCAGAAACCATAAAAGCTAGAACGCTGAAAATTGGTATAAACATAGAAAAATACAAAATCTCAAATTAGATTTTTCAAAAAAATTCCAGAGTTTCTCAAACATTTCTTATTGAGAAAAATATTTTTTTATGATAAATTTACGAGTTTAACTGCCTATATTTCCATTTTTTTTTTTAAACATCAAAAAACCGAAACACCCCAACTAGATAAATTAATTTTCTATAAAAGATATTAACATTGTTTTAGCACATCTCAATTTTTTTTTAACAATTTTTATAAAAATTGAATTTAGTGACGACATTGCTTCATACAATTTGTACAATATCTAAGAAGACTTAATTGTTTGAAACTAATCTCCAAACATACATACATACCATCATGCAGTTTTCATATTCTGAGTAGGATCAAAGGACTGACCTCCATACTATCCTATCTTGACATACATACCTTGGTACATGTGCTGTATAGGAAACCTAATATCTTAAAATATTAAATAATTTGTATTTATGGGTTTATAGTTTGGTACATATTCTTCAACTATACATACTATCGCTATCGACAGTTGGATCTCATGTGTAACATGCAACTAGTTAATGTGCTTTTATTTACACTTTACACGAATATTTACAAAAAAACCTAATCTAATTCACAAATGAAATTTTTTTGTAAAATTGCTTCAAAGTAAACGCGTTTGAGAACCTACTTAGTTACATGGCGTCGAAGATATGTCGCTACACAATGCTATTGTTATTCATTTGTTTAAGTAAGTAAAAATGAGACAGGGTAACTTCAGACGCAAGTGAATGTTATGGAAATCACAGGAATTAAAATTCAAGTCGTTTTCTTGTTGTTTATACCAACCTAGTTTTGTTTACTGAAGAAAAAATAATTTATATCAAAACGGTGCGTAAATTTAATTCATTCAAAATACATAACTTCAATACACAATATAGATTTTATTTCATTCAGGGAACAGACATTTATAATATATGTGCTCCTCTCCAACCAACAATTTCATAAATAAGCAAAGATTGAACCATTGAAAACAATATTGTGTTATGAGAACATATAATATACCTATACCTAGGTACATTTATTTATATTGTTTAAATAAATCACTTATATACGCTTTCGATTTGATATTTTGATGGGGATACACGCATGTGTCATGCTTTATTTTATTAGGTTATGCGTATCCGCAAACTTGTCGCTGGTTACCCTACATGGTGGGGTATAACGAGGTTCACTTAATTTATATGCAGATGATTTTAATTTTTTTCCATTAACTTCACCGTTCATTAATGCATAAATAAGTAAATAATTAAACAAACTGGTAAATACATAAATAAATAAATAAACAAGCAATTAAATCTACAAATAAAATATACTTAATAAATAAATAAATATTTTTTTCTTGGGTTATCTCTATTGTATCCTGACCATTGATCCGTTAGTTCATTCCGTTAGAATGTTCGAAACTTCAGGCACATTATTTTGATCTATAATAATACCAAAGTCGGTCTTTGAAGTCGGTCGTAATATATTGAGTATTCAGATTTATTTTCTTTGATTTATCAACACTAGCGTGAATGGGTTCCACATTGTAAGATTTTTTATGTCAATATCGGTGGTTACCTACATCAATAGTGTCCCAGCTCAAGTGTATTGGACATCCTGACGGATTTTTATATATTCGTTCTTTTCTTTTCGTTCATCAGCACTCATTCGTCCAGTAATGGACATAAGTCTCCCCCTAAGAACTCAACAGCTCTTCTGGGCAGACCGCATCCATCCGCCTTCAGCCACTTCATGTCACTCCTTGTTTGGTCACAATTCCAGCACATTCTTGGTACATCTGGAATCTGTGATTCGGGCGATATGCTCTGCCCAGCTCCTCTTCTCGTTGGCAACCTTTTGGATAACATCGGTTATTTTGGTTTTCTCTCTTATCCACAAGATACTTTTTCTACCTCTTAACGTAACCCCAGCATTCTTCTCTGTGTTTAAAGCAAAAATATAGTTAAAATACTTTGATTTCATGAAATTGTTCACGAGTCGTTTGATGGCATTAGATTTCAATTAAACAACCAAAAGTATTGAAAAATTTTATGAAATATAAGTATTTTTTTACTATAGGTACTTTTACTTTGATCTTTGTTCGAGAAACACAGCCTTCGACATAAGACACTCGATATACATATGTATGTGTACACTTCACAGTTTCTTGTGTCGTAGTGTATCCCCACCATGAGATTAGTACCTACCGTGATACCCGATATATTACGAAAGAGATATTGAAGTTGCCGTTTTTAAAAATGATATATTCAAATGTCTCAAAGTTTCAACTGACCAATAAACGTCTGTCTATTAGCCAGCTATGAAATAAAGCCTATTTACGCCACGAGAGGTCGCCACCGCCAGTTTGTTTAACATTTACATCACTGACCCCCTCTAAAATATGGCGACCGCAAACAAATGCATACAGCTTTGGAGTTGACATTTCGACATCCCTCTTTACTTGAAATCCATTCGGTTACGGCTATGTTGATCTATGGATACATAATTCTACACAGTACCGATCCGGTTCCATAGGTTCAAATAATGCAGTAGCGTCGGACGCAAAAATTTGGTGTAACAAACATATGGACAAGGGAAAAGGAAATAAAGAATATAATCGGATTTTTTATTTAATACTAGCTTTTATGTCCCGCCGTTGGCCAAGAATGTAAATTAGTGAAGGAATAAGCAATCGTTTATATACCTACATAATATTGTCACACATATTTTTTTTTAACCGTAGTATGAAAAGTAGTTTGAAATTTAATTGAGTTTAAGCGGTGTAAAATCTTAAAGTGATGGCCACAATCCATTTGCTTTTATATATAAGCACATACAATTTCTGCACGCATGGACTATGGGAAATGATTTTAAATATGACTAATTATAAAAAAACAACGTCGTAAAGAGTTTGGATTTGGCCACAACCCCTATTTTTATATATTGTCATCGAACGCAAATAATGTGTTTTAAATATTTAGTAATTTTGGATGATGGGAAATGGTTTAAAAATTGATTAAACAAAAGTACTGAAAATATTCTAGTGTTGGTCCCATCCCATTCGTTTTTAAATTTTTCGTCAAGTGTGCATATAGTTTTGCACAATAAAACGGATAGACTTAAAACTGACACATAAGTCTACATTACAGAAGAAGAAGACTTAAGCTATGTTAAATAGTTTTTAATATGAATATAAACGTTGTGAAGATCCAGCAATGGCCACAACCCCGATTTTTTATATATTGTCATCAAAATGAAATGTGTAGTTATTGAAAATTAAACAATATATGATGATATAATAAATGGTGTAAATTTGATTGAACAAAAGTAATGAGAAGATTCTAGTGTTGGTCACATCCCATTCGTTTTTATGTATTTTCATCAAGTATGCATGTTGTTTATAATATTTCGTTACAATAGACTATTAGACATAAAACTAATCCAAAAGACTAAATAAAAAAAGAAGTAGAAGTATAAAACTATAACAAATAGTTTGTAATAAAAACTGACCCAATGGTCTACATAGGCCCGAGATATCAGTTGGCCCTTAAATCGTTGGATTTAGTAATCCAAGTTAAAAGTTTAGGGAAGATTAAATTTCGTTCGCGTATTTCAGTGCAAAATGAAATGTCAGTTACGTAATCTTCAACTATAGATATATTTTACGTTTTCTATGGTTCTTGTCTATAACGCATCTGTCAAATTGTAATAACCTTAAATGATACGTGACGCGAAGCTGTGACTAAATATTATTTTATTATTATAACAACACATTATTTTATTTGTTTCATTACACAGCATGTTACTTTTTCAATTTTTTATACCAATCGATGTTTTTTTTAATTAAAATCAAACATTGTAGTGAAAAAATGTCATTGAATATGTACTACGTACGTAGTAGTTCAATGCAAAATGTAAGTACATTTTACAGGTGGATATGGAACTAAGTGATAATGGTAAAATAGTGTCTTATGTAGAAAATTTAAGAATACACATTATATATATAGAAACAGGATGGATCAATTTAAAAAGTGGGATGAAAAAACATCGCAAAAATAAAGTTGCGTGCCTGACGTTTCATTATGGCTGACAGTTTATTTCGTTTGTTGTCAGGCAATACATCGTAATTATGTAAAAAATAAAATAAATATTAAATACATGAACCACTTCTATATCAAGTCTTTTATTTTAACAACAAAAATAAATCATGATTATAATCATTATGCATAATAGTTATTTGTAGTATAAAATGAAATGAAACATTAAAGCGTGCGGCGATTAGTACGCCATCTGGCGAAAAAGACCAGAAACAATACTTAACTCAAGATTAAGACACGCGATCCGCCAGAAACGTTGAGTTAAATATTTGTCGTTTAGTGACGTATTTAAGGAAAGATTAGGTACTGAAATACGCAATATTTTTGTTAAACTTGAGTTAAACTCCTAAGGGCCGACTGAAATACTGGGCCATAGAAGATGAAATAGAAGAATTACACATTAGGAAATGTATTATATAAAAAACTGACCAAAATGTCTTCATAAAAGAAGAAGAAGATGAATTGAACTATAGGAAATATTTTATATAAAATTCACCCAACATCTACATAAAATAAGAAAACGAAGAATTAGACTAAATGATAGTTTGTTTAAAAATAGTTTGTTTAAAAACTAACCAAAAGGTCTACATAAAGGAAGAAGAAGACGAATTAGACTATAGGAAATAGTTTGTATAAAAACTCACCCAAGGTCTACATAAATTAAGAAAAAGAAAAATTAGACTATAGGAAATAGTTTATTTATGAACTGTCCCAAATGACTTCACAAAAGAAGAGGAAGAAGATTTAAACCCCAAGAAATAGTTTGTAGAAAAAATCACCCAAAGGTCTACATAGAAAAAAGAAGAAATAGTTTGTAGGTATATTGAATGTGTATTGTAGTTAACCTAAAATAGTTTAATAATTTTCCTATACAAAATCAGTATATTCTTGGTTTTTAAGTAGTAAGTATTAGGTATGTAGGTACCTACCTACAATGATGTTCTAAATTAATTCGATTTATAACAAATTTTATTTGAATATCAGAATGTGTCCGTTACCATAGTAACCATGTTCCAACATGTGAAAAATATCAAATGTTATGGAGACATTTTTTGAATATGTAGGTACCTACATTGGTTTGTTCGATGCCATAAAAATGAAAATTGTCAGAAAAATCAAATATTTTTTAACAAATTATGCAATTTTATTAAGCCTATATCTTTACTAATAATTAACAGACTTTTACAATATATGTCTTAAAACTTGCTGTAATGTCTTGTGTTTCATTTTATTATTTCATAATCACATTTATTTCAAAGGTATACTATTTTAAAGAACATATTCATTCGGTAGGAAAATTAAATATCGTATGAAAAGATATTAAAATGGCGGGGTTATATGTACATTTGTACAAAACGCTTACTTTAAAAATAAGTTAAACATTATAATTAGACAAAATATTCACCATGTTTTTCACTTAAAAGCTAAGTTATACTTGAAAATATATTTTTTTCGTGTAAATACGTACTTCTAACTTTTAAACTAACAAATATTTGCGTGCAAAATGTACACTTTTTTGACAGATATGACTTGGAAAATTTTGTATGAAAAAAATAATTATTGAAATATCTTTAAAATTCAGCATTTTAATCGCATTATTTTTAGCGTGACACTGCATCAGGTATACTGGTACACGTTCGCACATAAATTAGATTTTTAGATGCTCTTGGTTTTTCAAAAGGCGTGAGACAAACACACACACACACACACACACACACACTAACATATTGATTGCTTTATTACTTTAGATTGCTTCTCGGGCAACTAACAGGTACTAAGTCAAATGTTAGTTGAACACGCACCCAATAACATGTTAACACATTCTGGAGACATACGATTTTAATCGTCTCACAGATCCAGACTGAAGTCACAATTAAAAACTGTGTCACTACTAGGAATTGAACCCAACCACGAAGGCCGACATCTATGAACTATTCACGCTCTGATCTGCTGATTCTTTCAAGGAAGAACATATGTAAGCGCTGCTTAAAAAACATTGAAATTGAAAAATGTACATGCTTATATGTAGATTTAGCAGTAATATATTTAAAAATAAAAATGATTTTAAAACAAGCATCATCTTAAGGAAAATAAGAAAAAAAATATTCTCGTTTTTCAATCGAAAGATTTTTCTCTTTGATCTTTTACTAATATTTCATTTCAATAATCCAAAGATGATTTTTTTCTACGAAGAGAGCGCTTTTGAATTAAGTGCACTAGACGCCGAAATATCTCCTCCACATTCCCTAAACGAATCTCACCTCTCTGTGGCAATTCATCTTCTCCTTGACGACTGCTGAATGATCTCGTACTTGTGTTTTCTTAGAATATAGCCAAACTGTGAATATTTACGAATCTATATATAAAGCAGTGCTCTACATAAAACTTTAGCGTTTGTGATTGTGTCTATCTTTGAACTTTACAGCAATCCAAGGAGTTGTTAAAGAAATGTGAACTGTTTTGCACGACCCTGAACTGAAGAGTTATTTTGTCGAGTGATCGTCAACGTCGGGGAGGACTAGACACAGCAGACGAAGTAGAAGAGAAGGATTCCGAAAACTACAGATCCGGCCCTGATTCTACATACATCCCATCGATAAACCAGCTTAATTCCTATTAATATGCGGCATTAATGTAACTCTAGTACCGGAACCTGTATAAATAAGATTGCCATATTCAATAGATTTCTCGACGGTATTATGACCGTAAAGTGTTTTTAGTTGTATGTCAGATTGGGTTGTCATCACAGTTGTCATCTATAAACAAATCAAAACTTTCATCTTGCTTCCGCTCTGAGCTTCAATCGCTTTTAAATTCAACAGTCTGTAAATATGTAGGTCACGCTGATTTTTAAAGGTATTTGTTTTTGGGTTGAAGAATTGACCTGAATCATCACAACGATTCGGAACCTGTTTATACAAAAATAAGTCGTTAACCTAACTTAGCAAATTTTTGATCAGAAAAATATATTTAAAGATGCGCTAAATAGATTGCATGTTTTTTTGAAAGTACCAAAATATAACGTTACCTAAAACGACGCATAAATTTTACGAAAACTTTCTATATTGCATTCAACTAAAATAAAATGTGTCTCCTTCGGGAATTGAATACGGAACCTTTGACTCAGGAGTCAGATATCTAATTAACTGAGCCACGAATGCCACCTTATTATTATCAAAACTAATCTTTCTCTCTCTGTCTTCATTTTTTTATCCTCAAAATTAAGGTTTTCTTCTAATAAGTTTATAAACCTTTATTGAATTCAAGAAAATGTACTTTAGAGAATAGAAATTGTTTTCACAGGAAGTGAGGCGATGTCACTGGCTTACAAACTTGTTTTTTGCTCTCAGATTTTTCATTCCGCTTCCTATGTTCATTTCAAAATACATAATGTTATATTATATAACTGGTAGTTTCATGTAACGAAAAATGAACCCTATACATTTTTATTAATCAGATTGGTTAAATTATTACGAGAAAATTACAGCTTTAAGCTTTAATATCAATCAAATACAATCTCGCTATTCGTTTGAACTAAATCGATTGTTTACCATTTTTCCAGTATCAAACAAATATAATCTCGCTATTCATTCGAACTCCAGATCCATTATTACTTTTCTGCCCTTATTCTGAAGACTAACTTGATATTTATAAACCAGGTCAGCTTCTATCAATACAGATTATCACAGACTATTGATGAACAGCTTATCAATATTCTTAGGATTTAAATAAATTACGACCTGAATTCTTTCTTAGACACGAACTTTTTTTAAATAACAGGCAAATAAGGAAAAATACGACTTCAATTAATAGACAGATCACAGCAAAAGGGAAAGCAAAGAAAGAATTGTAAGAATTTTTTTCTCTTTGAATTTTCTTCTTTATCAGTCTTTTTCCCTCTGGAGACAGGCCTCATCCGTTTCGTTCCACCTTTGCCTATTTAATGCCATCTGAATCCATTTTCTCCCCGCCGTTCTGATAATATCATCAGTCCATCTTATTTAGGAAATGATGATGCCTCCTCTATTTTCCTGTGGTCTCCATTTAAGGATTTTTGGGGCCCAGCGCTCACCAACTTGTCTTGCGACATGCCCTGCCCACTGCAATTTGAGGACCGGCAGTGCCTTCCATGGGGTTGGCACAGGCGGAGGCGGAGAATTTATTTATCTTAATATACCAACAAAGTTTCATGCCAAGATATGCGAGATTTTTATGCAGGGTCGATATTTTATATAAACGATATTTTTTTTTTATATAAAAAAAATTTAGATGTACTACTACAATGTACATATTTTTTATAGAAAATAACTTTTATTTATTTAAAACAACTGCGTTTTGCATAATGTGTTTGACATTGGCAGTCGCTATAAATGTACTAATTTACGGACTGACGCGATTTTTTTTTATTTTCCTATCATTCATTCATTCATACCCTCACGGCATATCCCACAATGTGGGGTGACCAGCTACAGGTGTGCATAACTTTATAAAAGGGAGCACAACGCATGCGTGTTTACCCATACAACAGTCTCGTCTCACCTTAAAAGTCACTATATTCGGAATGGGTGATGAACCTCAATGCTGATCTCTGTGAGATGTGTTTGTTCCCTTTTGTATTATATTTCGACGTAAAGAAAAATATAAAAAGTGTATCTTCTATTTTTTTTGATTGACTTACTTAAATATCTCAAGTGCGTTTAATAATTTAAATTTACAATTTATTTTACTTAAGTGAATATTAATGGTGATGTAGTAGGTATGTATAAATAATGAAAAGTTCCCTTAAGGTTTTCTCAAACATATCTGCAACATGAAAAATATTTACGAAAAATTGTCTGTATGTGTCCCTACTTAAATCCAAATCTTACATGGAAAAGGAGACACTGAAGAGGCGTTTGGAGTCAAGTCAAACGTAACAGTACTAGTATAGAAGATGTCATTGGGGTAATATAAAGGAAGTATCTAGACTATCTTATGTAACTATGCCCTCCAAGAGAATACTGAGTGCCAATTCCTGACATCGAGAGCTCTAAAGCGTTTTATAAATTTATAGGAAGATAAAGACGTCAAAAATCTGTGATCCGCATCAACAGACAGATTTGTATTTTCATCATTTTCTTTCGTCGATATATTATATGAACTTTTCAAATTTTATTTTTATTTAATATTACTTCTCGGGAAACTAACTTGCGTGTCAAATATTAATTTAACACGCACCCAATAATAAGTTGCCACATTCTGGATACTTACGATATTGAATCGAGCCCGGGACCTTTGGATCAGAAGTCAGATACCCAACCAACTGAGCCACGAACATTTTGTTGATGTTCATTCTTTAAGGATGTTATGTGTCAATAAATAAATTATCTAATACTTAGCCACTTGGGGAGAATGATTTAGGAACGCCTGACAAAGAAAATGTACGACGATGTATGAATATCGATGAGGCGATAGATGCGTGCCAGGATATCAAAATATGGCGTTCGATTCCCTGTCGGGAGTCAAATGATATTTTTATTGACAAACTTTTTAACATCGCAATATGTGTATATCTTTGTTTGTTTTTTGTTCCTAATTTAATATACATACTTCTACACTATTTATAACCTCACGTTGATTTGGTTGGTTGGAAGAAATTGCCGTTTGGCAATAAACCCGATAACATACACAATTATATACATGAAGTAAAGCATAAATAAATAAGTTTCACTAGACATATTAATTCATACAGAAGCAAATGTTTAAATTATACGAACAAATATGTCCAAAAGAAAATGCAATAAAAATACACGATTTTTCCAGCTTGATGTTGTAGTTATACTTAGAGTGAGAAGTCTACATACAAAATTACAACAAATTAATGGGCGATTGTACTTAACTCTACAAAGAAGTTTATCTTCAAAGCACAGCATTTCCTTGCTCGCCTTATATCAAATACCTTTAGAATCTTGTGTACGTAGTTTAAAAGAAAAGGTTTCTATAAATAGAGTGTGGTATAACCATCCAAACATACAATGGTTACATCCAACGCAAAAAGGTTATATTATTTTCAAAAACAAGTTTAAAATAAATGTTTTTTGTAGAATTATTATTGAATTTTCTAATCAATTATATTTTTGACTTTGGCACAAATCATTCTTCTTAGAGTGGGTTTCCTACATGAAAAACGAGTGGGTTTGACCAAAACTAAACTCTTCACACCATAGTAAGTGTTCATTTTTTCTTCTTGAAATATTGACAATCTCTTAATGCATTTATATGAAGTTTCCCTTACAGATTTATTTATGCTATTTTACTTCTGATATATACATTTTTCATACAAATATGAAATTTATTTCACATTGATATGGCAAACCATAAATTTTTTTCTTTAAATTTTGACAATCCTTGAATGCATTTTTGTTGAGTGTATTTTTGTTGTATCGAAATTATAAACATAATATAAAAAACTCGATTTTCCAGACCGTGAGAGCATTTTAAAAATTCGGACAACTTAAATCATAGAGAAGAAATTAACGAATATCTATGAAAAACTAATCAGCTCTAAGTTAATGGACTTTACATTACATGATATCAATATGAAATCAATGGGACTTATAGTTTGGGCTCTAGAGAGGACACAAAAAAAAACAACGTAAATGATGAAATCATAGAGAAGAAATTAAAAAGTTGTCTATGGAAAACTAATCAGCTCTAGATCTATGCACTTTACACATATGCTGTAAATATGAAGTTGATCGGAGTTATATTTTGGGCTGTAGAGAGGACACAAAAAGGATAATTCCCTTACGCCGAACGCCGTACGTCTTACGCCATACGCCATACATACAAACACATCACGACGAAACTCACAGTGTGCACTCTCTACATGATACCCGTTGAGAAATTGATGTAAAAAAATACGCTTACAAATTGTGAAATCATGACTCACCACTATTCCATGGTGTGGAGAGTAAAAATATATATTACTTTTATGTGTTTTATTATAAAATATTTGTAATTTATGGTACCTACCTATATTTGCTGTGAGGTACCGTCGGCGTCGTAGAATAGTGTCAATCTATTGTTTTCGGAAGTCTTGAAAGAGCCGGGTTTTCGGAAGTCTTGCAAGAGACGGGTTTTCGGAAGTATAAGAGGCAAAATAACATTTCACCTAGTTCAGCAATGAGGTTCAACATCTATTTTGAATGTTTATTTGAATGCTTTTTTACGTAGGTATGACAAGGCGTGTGGGGATACAAACACGTGTCGTGCTTCCTTTTAAAAGAATGGTATGGATTTGTACTGTGTACCCTTCCATAGTCTCTGTTGTATATGTTTTATACCTTTATTATTATTGGCAAATCTCGAACAGAAAAAATATGTTTATTTTAAATATTCCTTTATATAAATATAGTAATGCACACCCGCTCATCTATCCCTAGTGACCTTTTCTTTCTTTCTTTCCCCTTAGTGCTTTTGTTCCGTTTCTATCGGGGTACACTTTGACCATGATCCTGGAATTGGCGAGTCTGGTTATTACATTGAAGCGACTGCCATCTGACCTTCGTAGGCCTTAGAAAGGAGAACCTGACAAATTGGATCATGGCTACACATAGCTAGTGATGATCTGTCCCTCGTGACCTCAATTTTTTTAAATGAATATGTCATACATTCACTAAATTAAGCATAAATTCTTATGGTGAACGAAGTCGGTCGAGGCAGGATTCGAACTCGCGATCACTGGATTACTAGCCCAGCGCATGCCATCGACCCATCCAAATATTGTGATACGCTATCAGAGTATGTATGTATGTTTTTCAATATTTATCACGCGTGACATCAATTTATTTCAGAGGTATTCTTAAAATTGATAAGAAATTCAATATCATGTAAGTTTTATAAATTTTTAATAAAACTTCGGTATTTGACTTGTCAGCAAAATTTTCCATTTCTCATTTTTGAAATAAATAATATCAT
Source organism: Molanna angustata (assembly GCA_963576475.1). NCBI lineage: Eukaryota > Metazoa > Arthropoda > Insecta > Trichoptera > Molannidae > Molanna > Molanna angustata. The sequence continues at coordinate 19,300,098 of OY754976.1, read as the reverse complement.
CATACACAGTCGAAAATAATATGATGTGAAAACTATTTATTGACAGAACTTACTTATCTCAAGCGAAAGACATGATTGTAAAACTTAATTTAAGAGGACATATAACGCTAAATCTAGTGACTGAAAACATGATATATCAAAACCTCCTAATTCACTATGAATTTACGTGTAAGTAAGGGTAACAATCGCGTGCATTAAAAAAGGTTTTTATACGTGATTTAAATTATCGGAAACCCAATTTAAAAACAAACCCTACTTGAAATGAAAAAAACTTTATCGGTCATTCATTTTGATTTTATACACTCTTAAACCACATAAAAGATTTATTTCTCTACTTCTCTAGTAATTTTAAAAAAATTGCCGTAATAACGAATATTTTTATTATTATTTTTAAGGGAATTAATTTTGATATCGTGTGACGAAAATTCACTATGAAAATGTTGAAAACACTTATTTATATATTTATTTATGGGTATTTTTTCTAGATACACACTGTTTCACATATTCAAGGAATTCGATTTGAAATTGGGGTGTTTAGGTTTATATAGCCCCTTAATGCGAAATCTTTTAATGATTTTATTCATAGTTTAAATGCTAGACTACCTAATCAGTTGAATTCTTTCAATAGGACGAAGACGCCCATGAGCGAAGGTGTTTAGGTTTATTCCATAATCTTTAAAATATTGTAGCGGAACATCCCTACAATGTCCGCCCATCCTTAACTTCATAGCATGGCTGCCAACGCAAGCGAAACTTATAAACAATGATCCCCTCCCACTCTCTTCATTTGGAATTTCTCCAGCCGCCGTGGCTAGACGGTATCGCGGACTCTCCTCAACATTCTAATTACGTGTTAATTAAATATAATAATTTAAGAAATTAATAAATACTGTGTAAAACATTGTTATAAATAAACATAAATCAGAGTGAGTAAACAATTGCATGAATTATCAGTTGCACCCAATTGTTTGTAGTGTATCAATTATAGAGAGATGAATTTTTATTTTACCTTTTGAACACGCATCCTTCTTTTAAATGTTCTATTAAATTAATTAATCATAATCACAATAATCAAATAACCATCTCCCTATAATATGTACCTACGTCACAAATTACAGTGAGGTCTCTACAAAAGCAATAAAAGATAAGAAAAATTTTTAAATGAGTTAAAACAGTTTACTGAACACAGGTAAGTACCTACATATATACCAACATTCAATAAACAAACATAAAAAATAATGGACGTGTACCACTCGGTAAACAAGTGTATATTGATATTGTATGGTGTTAGTAAATAATAGAAATAACAAGCCATTGAACACTAACGATGTATTTATATACAACAGTTATTGGAAATTGCCAAGTGTTACATAAGCTTGTATATATATTTTTTTTATTTTATTTTATAGAATACAACAGCATTACAATAAAGATTTATACAGATATACAGAGATAATTTTTATGTTGCCAATTATAGTATTCTAAATATATTAAGTACATACACATTTATTAACAATTATGAAGACAGGATGGGAAAGGAGAGAGGTAGGAAGGGGAGTGGGGGGAAGCATTGACCACTAGAAACTCATATTATGATTTGCCTCACGTGTCTCAATGTATGAAGAATAGTAAATTAAAATTAAGTTAAAGTTAATGTTAAAGGGGCACAATTAAAAAGTTAAAGATGTGCACAATAAAACAGAGCACAGATTAAACATCCGACAAATTCACAATTTTTTTTTTTGAATATATAAAAACTTGAAGCAAACATATCCAACTCCGGAACGCTCAAACAATTTCTATTGTACCCAGTACTATTAATATAAGAATTTAGCATATAGTTAGTTTTAGAAGGTTCTATATAAAAGAGAGACTGGTTTCTATTTCTCCTAAGTGGACAGTGAAAACGGAGTGTGCTTAGAAGGGGTGCGCTGTCGATCAGACCGTTAATAATTTTATATAGAAAACAAATATCATGGATTGATCTGCGTGTCTCCAGTAGTTTTGTGTTGTGGTGTTTAAGAGCTTGAGGATAGTTAGAGAAATGTAGTCTATTACGAAAATTTAATTGCTTTATATATTTTTTTTGAATATTTTCTATTGCGTTAATATGTGTTTCATAGTTTGGATTCCATACAACCGTTCCATATTTGTATAGTAAATTTAATATCTATAGGAATCATTTTTCTTTTAAAGAATGAATATGTCCTTGAAACAAGCACATATACATCCTCATATATTCCCTAAATTAAGCATAAGTGAACGAAATCGGTCGTGGCAGGATTCGAACTTGCGACCACTGGATTACTAATCCAGCGCGCTAATCGCTCTGCCACCACCCATATAAATTAAAAGTAATGGATGAAAAATAACACTATTTTACTTGATAATTGCTATTTTGCGAAGACGACGTAATAAGGGATGCGGCACAGTTCCTGCAAGTTGCCAACTGGAGAACAACGGCACAGGAACAGCAGTTGAAGGAGGCCAAGGCTCAACCAAATCGAGTTAATTTAAATATGTAAGTGTATTACTTACTCACTCAGCCTCTTCTTGAGTCCAGTATTGGACAAAGGCCTCCCGCTTGGACTCCCACTGGTCTTTATCCTGTGCCATTCTTCGCCATTCTGGACCTGCCACTTTTTGGATGTCATCGGACCATTTGGTCAATCCTTCCCACGCTTCTGCTTCTTGTTCTTGGCCTCCAGTCCATCACAACTTTTGTCCATTGGTCGCCCGACATCCGAGATATATGACCCGCCCAACTCCACTTTAACTCCGCTATTCTTTTATTAGGTATTTAATATATCCATACAATATAAATTTTAAAGTGAAATATACTGTTTGTTATTTTTCATGACATCTAGTTGAATTCTTATCTAACTGCGTATTCTCCAACAGCACCAGAAATAGACAACAGATAAGACCTCCACTATTAAGGACGACTTTTGCCCAGCGACATTACCGCTTCCTTGCACCTAGACTTTAGAATAGAATATTTCCTGACACAATATCTCACGCGACGGATCAAACTTCAAAAAACTGGTAACAGACTGGCTGAATAGTAAAGGCACAATACAATCTGCTCACATACTGCTAAATATACTAACATTATTCACTACTTTCTGCCTTCATAACCTGAAAACCTGTACATATACATATATGTAGCTTAGTGCCATTCATCATTTCCACTACAATTTTATGGGATCAAATAACTGAGAGGTCACTGTATATTTTTCTGATTTATTTTTAATGTATTTTAAATTATTTCTGATAATTCTGTTGCTATCAATAACGTGAAACCTTCGACCAAATTGTCTCAGAACAGAATCGTCTAGTGAGACAGTAAATATCCAAAAGTGAACAGTTTATTGTACAAAGTATGTTTTTTATAAATCTTTTTTTTAATATGGTTACTTATTTGTATCTGTAATTTGTAAATTATGGATATAAATACATAAATCATTTAATTTAATTTAATTTTATTATTTACTACGTATTTTTACATTCACTTGAAGCAAGAGATGGATGTTTCTGGATCATGTTTTGTAGTAAAATAATGTATGTGAAAAAATAAAATGCCATACTAAATAAATGAAAAATAATTTTAAAAAATCGCCATTATTAAATATTTGCTCAGTTTCAATTTTTTTTTTAATAAAATGTCATGTGATCCTTTTATATTTTTAGTGCAAAGCCAAAACATGAAACGTGCTCGTGAAAGCATGCAGATTTTAAAACAAGAAATAGTATGTATAAAAAGTTACACTAGACTATTATGCAGAGTATTTCCTGGTACCAAACAAATAATCTATGTTTATTATACGATGCGCTTCTAAGTCCTATTAGCTCACGCAATGACGAACATACATTAACCTTAATGGACGTTCTTACAGAAGGCAGTAACAAATGTTAACCATAACATCGTGTAGGCACCCATTCCATTCCACCATGTACGTGATGTTTTGTAAACGGAAATTTTAGCGAATATCTGTCTGTTTTAAACTTTCCTATCCAAATGATGGATGGAGTCTGGAAAGTTGAAAGTACAGGTGCATTAGGTAAACCAAATTAATAAAATATTTTGGCGCAAATGTTTGTCAATGCATTGGATAGACAAAAAAAACATTTCTGCAGTCGTATTGCGTCATGACATATGCGGTGGAGACAAGAGCCGACACGACCAGAACCGAAAACCTCCGACGAATATCGGAAATGAAGATTTTAGGGCTATCACAGGGAAGACACTTAGGGACAGAATTCGCAATGACGACATTAGGCAGACCTGTGAGACCGAGGACATCATACGATGGAGTAGAGATAGGAGAAGATTCTGTAGTGACCATGTCAACAGGATGGACGCATCTCGAATCCCATCCATAGCGGCAAACGAAATCCCACTAGGGCATCGCCTCCCCGGAAGACCACCGAAGAGGTGGAGGTATAGCTGGACCTCAGCTTCACAGGAATAGCTTCTCGAAAAAACAGATCTACGATCTAAAAAAAGAAGAAGAATAAGTATTGCGTATTGTAAGACAGAGAGGAAGCAAATAGAAGGGACCTGTATCTGCAGAGGAAAAAGAAGATGATATATTGTGAGAAATCATTTCAAAAGAAGATGATATATTGTGAGAAATCATTTAAAAAGGAGATGATATATTGTGAGAACTTATTTAAAAAGAATATGATATATTGTGAAAAATCATTTAAAAGAAGATGATATATGAAGATGATGATATAAAAACACTTAAATGGGGCAAATTGAACAATATGCAGAGTACGAATTAGGTAGGTAGAATATAAAAACAATTAGACTGCGTGTATTAAAACAGTGTGTTCCAGTGTATTGGAAGTTAAAATTTTTTTTTTATCTTATTGATATTTAAATGAATATTTTTTAACATCTCAATATAAACGAAGTTGGAATATTAACGGAGAACCGGGAAATCAAGGCATCTACGGGGCTTACGACCTGCCATCGGCTGTTTTACGTTATTATTTTATGAGCTTTCGCAACGTTCACCAATCATGCCTTTTTATTGAGTTTTATATATGTTACTTATCGAAATCTTTTCACTTAAAAATAAGCTGAAAATTGTTTAAATTTTTCATCAAAAGAGGTTTGAGATATTGTATTTGTCTATACATATTTATACAAATTTTCAGCGTTCTAGCTTTCGCGGTTTTTGAGATATGTGGAACCCCTGGCTGGAACAATAATTCAAAACAAAGGAAAAAAGTTTTGTAGGCCTAAAATTTATATATTTTATGACATTTTGGGCTATGTGCATCAAGCACCTCAAAAATTATAAGGACACACTCACACATGTTTTATATATTTTATTTTGTAAATATAGTCTTAATTTTAAATAATACAACTATATAAATTTCAACGTTTGAAGACCAATAAGTAATAATCAAAATTATGCAAATTCTAATAGCAGATTTATTAGGAAAGGAATGGGAAGGATATAAGGAATTGGATGAAAGAGAAACAGGAGAGCTACGAAAACTCTAATCACCAGAAGTAGTGAATATGATGCGAAGCGAATGTTGGAAAAACCATGTAAAAAGTTTACTACTCGACTGTCGATTTATTTAAAGACATAAATTCTCTTGAACAAATTGACAGTTGGAAAGGAAAAATATTCGTGTACCTGCTCTTAAGTGATTCCTTCGTTTTTTTTTAATCTATTACAATAAATTTATATTATTATTTAATTAAATATTAACAAAACTCGTATGAAAACAAAAAAAAATCTCGAGAAATTAGCAATAAGAGAATATATTCTGCAACTTAAAAGAAGTATGTGAGGTAACACGTTTGTTATATTACATATATGTGTTAACTTACACAACGTTTTGTAAACTTCCGAGTTATTTCATTGGACGTTTACGACTTGGCAAAACTTGACTTTGGTTTGAAACTTAGTAATATAAAGAATTCAGGCAATCGTACGAGCAAAGTATTCTATCAGTAAATATAAGCAAAGAAAATGATAGAAACCTAAGTGAACATTCCAAGGACGGAAACAAATTGTTATGATGTTGAGTTGTTTGATTAAATATTAGTATTTCTTTAGGCTCTATAACAATTTAAGACGCACGCACTCTGTTTCAGTATTGTAAAAATATCGAACGGTGAGAATTCAAATTGATTTAAATACAATAAATTTAAAGTAATGTTTAACGGATAGGTGACTCTTTTTTAAATTGTAGATGGTATTATGATTTTATTATTGGGGACTCTTTTTTAAATTGTATGATTTACGTATGTGACACGATTTGCTTATGCATCGCGTCATATATGCTCTTCTATTATTCTGACTTCTTATATTACCATCATTCAAAATCTCATTTATATGATCGTGCCAATTCTTTCTCAGCCAGTCTCTTCTTCTCATTCCACTCTTTTCAGCCTTGTATACTTATTTTGTCAGACGTTCATCTCACACTTTGTTTCATCAATACTAAAGAATTGCCGAACATAACAAATCACATTTTGTGACGTAATAATCTCAGACTCTTTTGATAATACATATGTATGTGCGTTGATACAATATGGAGATAACAAATACTTTAATGAGAGACTTTTCAAACTCCAAGTCAAAACAAAATATAATTTATTTGGTTTGTGACAGTTAAAGTAAAAAAAATCCATTCAGGTTCCAAAAACAGTTCAATCAATCAATCAGTTCCAACAGTTCAACTGGTTTAAAAAAAACCTTAACTGAAAGATTGTTGTGGTGAAATAAATGTTCCGAAAACTGTCTTAAAAATGTTGCCACTTGAATGAAAAAAAAAACATAAATTCATTTTTTGATTTCAATTTTAGTCGAAATGCATCCAATGTGAAATAAATTCAATCCTGTGTATCGCAACTTTATTTTTATAATGTTAGTAGGTACACCAATATTTTGCTGAATACTCAAACGTAACACAGAAAATTGCCCGCAAAGTTGTAACGACGCAAATTGGCAAATAAACTCTATTTTGGCCACTTTTTGGATGAAGTTATGACAAAGCCATAACAGTTATACATTATGCAGAATAATAATAGGTCTTTTATAGCGCCGTTCAATGGTTCAAGATTATTCAAGGATATTAAACTAAAACAAACGCAATAATTTCTTTCGACTTCATTGTGAAATAATCCATTGCTGGATTATCGAAATGCGCATTAGTGGCAAAAAAGCTCATCTTCATTTAAAAACATAACAAAGGACGATATTTTCTTCCTAGTTCATCTGTGTACTTACAAAATACATACTTCAGTTATCAAAAATGTTTCTATACTCTGAACGACCTACTTGTAGCATTTAGGTAACTTCTAACTTTTGCAATCAGCATCACATAATAACTCTAGTCGGTATTCACTTGACTTAAATATTTCATGTTCAGTTAATGTCTCGTTAAACCAGATCCATTAATTAAACGTGTGGGTTGTGGCCAACGCTAAATTCCTCACTAACAAGTCACTCTATAAAGTATTCAATTTTTGTATGGAAAATATTCATCATTATTATAAAGTGAGTTTGTTAATATATTTTTGTTTAATATTTTATTATGAAAACTAGGAAATTATTCAACGCCATTTAATGAAAATGATGTGACATGTTACCAATTCGAAAATGAAAATAACAAACTTCGAAGTTCCAGAGCTTGGGGTCACTTTGAAATATTTGACAGTTAACTTTGAATTGGGTTCAATTGAGCGTTGAATTGTGAAGAAGCAAGTAGTTGTGATAAATGAGCGTTCTTGAATAACAAAATGAGTGAATGATGCAGTGACATTATAAAAACTGCGAACGAAAATTGAAATGGGACTGCTTGCAAAAAAATACACGAATTTCACCTTAATGTTACGGAACAAACAAATTTGTTAGTGGCTTTGAAACTTTGTGTGACATTTACAGAGATTCAATTGGAAACTGAAAGCCATTTGTTTGCTAACAATAAATGTATCATTTGTCTTCTTATAATTTACAGGCAACCTAGAGATTTTCCATTATTCTCAAGTAACGTTTTGTAAGATTCTAATTTTTTGTACATGCTTTTCATACTATGAATGAGTTCACAAACTAAATAGATATTTTTAATTAATTGTTAACAGTGATATAAAATTGTCTTATTAAAATGTAACGTCAATATTTGATACTACTATGGCGCGCGCTAGTGTCTGAATCCGGACGATTCAGCCCTATATAAAGACGCCTCAGACCGGGAGCGTTCATTCGATCTATCCTGTTCCAGTTATCGCGGTCGCGCTGTCCTTGCGACCCCATAGTTTTCAATCCGCGTAATCATCGTATATTATTCTAATTTAAAATATAATTATTTATTAAGTCAACTATTTTCAATGTATTAGAGTCACTTATCCAAATAAATTCATGTAAGTAATTGCACCAATTATCTTTTGATTTCTGCCATCTAATTACCTGTGTTTTACTGTAATATTAAATATCTATATCTACGTAGTGCTGTGTTAGGTAAGTACCTACACAGTCATTACAATACCTTCGCTTGGGGATAGGCCAACAGGTTGAAATACCTAAAGCCTATATAGACCGGCATAGCCTATCCTGGGTGACCACCGACAGGTTATCTAACTTGATCGGCAGCACAACCCAGTCCTCGGTAACCAAGATCAGGTAACTTGGTAACCCGAGGGCCCAAAGCCAAACAGGTGACGAGAGTACACCTAAAAGGGTAAACTGGTGACCCAAAATACGTGAATTGATCACAATTGGTTACCAATAAGTAAGCTGGTAAACCAAAAACGTGAAGTAAAACACAATGGTTACCAATCAGTAAACTGGTAACCACCGAAATTGTATTTGAGCATATAATCTAACATAAAAAAATAAAGGTTTAAAACTGGTAAGCCCCGTGTATTATTTTAAAAATTGCATTATTTCTTGTACTATTTTTGTATTAAATTGGATTATTTTATAAATATTTTTGTTGCCAAGTAAACGTGCTCAATTTGTGATAATTATTGTTACCGGTAAATTGTTAAAAGGAACAAAATAATTTTGTGCATTAATAATCTACCCATATAATTTCACAAATAATATATATTTTTTTTAAAGAATTAATCATAACAGGTAGCCAGAAATTAAAAAATAATTGAATTTGTCGTTAAAAAGGACTGGCTAGATCGAATCCCACGGGTAACTCTATACGCATTCAGAAGTAATCGTATTTTTTTGTATTTAATTTAATGTAATATAATACGCAAACCCCGTGTGAAGCGTATTAGAAATAGTTATATATATATATATATATAAATACATGTAAATTTAATTATAAAAAGCGACATATATAAATATGTAATATAACCATATTATTGTTGAATACTTTTGTATCATAACTGATATTTCTTTTAGATATAAATGTATATGTTTATTAATAATATATGTTATTTTTTTTCATGAAACGAGACAAACCAAACAAAACAAGTAAACTAGACGAAAAAAAATAATACCCAAAAAAAACCAAGGAAGTTGGAAACCAAGTAAAAATAAAAAATTACATGCCAGAGAAGCAAGAATTCTACAAAAAGTTAAGTAAAATAATAATTTTTATAATAATATTCAGTAGTGCAGTAAAAAATATAGTAATTTCATTGAATAATATATATATGTAAAATCATTGCTAAAAAAAAATAGTTAAAAATATGTAAAATTATTGCCAAAATTAGTAAAAAATATATAAAATCAGTGCACAATCTAAAGTAAAATCATTGATGATTTTTTAAAAAAATTAATAATAGACGCATTTTTTATTGGCAAATTGTAGAGGCATTTTAATAAAAATACCTACAAAAAAGGAATATAATACTATTTTTTAAATATATGTTGTTTGTCTAAAATTATAACCGAATAGAAGGTAACGAGAAATCTAGCACATTTAACAATCATATCAAAATCGTGTAACAAAAATACCTATTATCAAGGTGATATTATTTTTGCGTTCGCATAAATTATTATCATGATATTTTGATATCTACCAATAATTCGGGTAGAATTAAATTTTGGAATATTTATCAAATCATAATTTATTATTGTGTGTAGTAAAAATACTGCCGAAAATCGTCACCAAGCGTAATATTATTCCGCGTGATAAAAAAAAAATACCCATCGAAAAAAACCGAACAACAATTTTGCCAGTGACGCGCATAATATACAAGAATAAAACCAAACAAAAAAATATTATTTTGCATTTAAAAAAAAAACACAATAACATTTTTAGCAACAAAGTGAGAATATCAAATTATATATTGTAAAAAAAAACTATTTGAAAAATAATATTTTATCTAAGCCAATTTTGTTAAAACCAAGGGTATAATTTAATAAATAATATTAAATACCTAACTAACTTTGAAAAATTACAACATAATCATCTTATCAAACATCAGAATATTTATAAAAACTTAAAATCATATTCATTAATTCGTGTCCAAACAAATTTATTTTAAATTAATCGTAAAATAAATAACATCGCAACAATATTTCGGACGCCACTGCATTCCCGAAATAACTAATCCCGCAAAGCGAGAAACCGTATCCCGAACGTCAGTTAACTCGCCGCGAATCTCGTAACGGAAATAATATTGTCGTCTAGCATTAATACCCGGAGTTTCACAAACAACATTATATTATTTAATATTATTTATTTTCTGTAATAACTTGTAACTTTATTTCAGATTTTAAACTTATAATATTTTAAATAGATATAATATTTAACCAATATCAACTTAATCAACGGCAACAAGAAACAAAACATCGCACTTCAAGCAAATACAAATAGAACTTCAAAAAAAATATTTTTTCTAAACGCGGATAAATAATTATGAAACAAATTTTATTCTTCTTAAATTAAAAGAAAAGAAACTTGAACATTTATAAACTTAATTAAAACATTTTTAAGATTCAAAACTTCTTTAATATTGAATTTTTTTTTAAGATTCAAATTTTTTTTAAGATTCAAATTTTTTTTTAAGATCCAAATTTTTTTTAAGATTCAAATTTTTTTTTATTTACAAATTCATTTCTAAATTGATCAAACATTATTTCATCAAGCAATTTCAAACATTAATTGAAAGCAACTTAGTTAATTAACAAATACAATCGTCTACAAATAATAAAAATTTAAATTTAAATAAAATTGTATACAATGTCCTACGATAAATTAAGCATTATGGATCAAGATAATCTACATCAGACATCACAAGAAACAGGAAACGAAATATCTTCAGCGAACCTCAAACTACCATACGTATGGAGAGAGAAAATCCACTTATGGTTCTTTACGATAGAAGCGCAATTCGCGAACGCGAGAATCACAAAAGACGAATCGAAGTATAATCATGTTTTAGCAGCATTGGATCCTGAAACCATGTCTTGCGTCGCAGATATTATTCAATTTCCACCAAGTACAGAGCGCTACAAAAATCTAAAATTAACATTATTGAACCGTCTACAAGAATCGGAAGAAAAAAGACTCACACATCTACTACACGGGATGCAATTGGGAGATAACACACCATCGGAACTATTAAGAAAAATGAAAAATCTCGCAGGACCAACATTAAACAACGACGCACTCATCAAAAGACTTTGGATAGAGAGACTTCCGCATAGAATTCAAGAAATCATCACAGCAATTAATACTGACGACATTATGATAATCGCAACTACAGCAGACAGAATTATGGAGGTGAACAATAGAGCTGAAATACAATCGATAAATTTACCATCTACATCTACAGTGAATAACCATGCACATAACGATCCAAACACAGTTCAACTTCTTATTGGAATGCAGCAGCAAATTAAAATTTTGACTGACAAAATATTAGGACTAGAACTTCAGCAAAGGCAATCAAGACCATTTTATAATAATCAAGAAAGAGAACGTTCCAGATCAAGATCGTCTAGTAGAAACCGTCATAATAATTATAATAATAATTCTTATCACAGCCGACAAAATAATAATCGAAATTATAAAAATAAAAATAATAATAATAAAAATTATATGCCTAATAATAATAATCACAACAAGAAGGAAGATATATGCATACCACATCAAAGATTTGGAATTAACGCAAGATATTGTCAACTACCCTGCACTTTCAATCTTCCGGAAAACTAAAACTGCGACAGGTGTGCGAGACAACACTGTCGCAAATGAAACATCGTCTCTTCATGCCAGATATAGTCACCGGCGTCAAATATTTAATCGATACTGGTGCTGAGATCAGTATAATACCGAGATATCACAAAAGTGACAAAGCAACGATCTCTACAGACAGCATCAGCACTCCAATATACGCCGCAAACGGAACAATGATACCAACATACGGTCATAAAGTTATAAATCTAAATCTCGGGCTTCGCAGAAATCATAAATGGAAGTTTGTAATAGCCGATGTAACAAAGCCAATTATCGGAGCGGACTTCCTTACAAATTATGATATTTTAGTTGATTTAAAAAGAAAACTGTTAATAGATAAAACAACAGGTATAACAACCAGAGGATTCATGTACAAGACATCAGTCATAGACATAGCAACGGTGCAAGCAACATTAAAATTTAAAACAATTTTACAAAAATATCCGAATCTGACAAGAGCAAACATGACACCAAATGAATCGAAACACAACGTAACACACCACATTCAAACAAGAGGACCGCCTGTCACATCAAAAGTGAGAAGATTAAACCCGATGCAACTAGAGATAGCAAAAAAAGAGTTTGCATACATGGTCGAGCAAGGCATATGCAGACCCTCAAAGAGCAATTGGTCAAGCCCACTTCACATGGTTAAGAAACCAGATGGAAACTACAGAATGTGTGGAGACTACAGACGACTGAATTCAATTACCAAGCCGGACAAGTATCCGATACCACAACTCCAGGACTTTTCACATAAGCTCCACGGATCAACGATATTCAGCAAAATTGATTTGGCTAGAGCTTATAATCAAGTTAAGATGGAGGAAGAAGACATTCCGAAAACAGCTTTAATAACTCCATTTGGATTATTTGAGTTCACAAAAATGCAACCTGGACTATCAAATGCAGCACAAAGCTTCCAGAGGTATCTTCATAACATCACAAGGGACCTAGAATTTGTCTTCTCGTATATAGATGACATTCTGGTCGCCTCAAAAAATTTAGAAGAGCATGAAAAGCATATAGACATATTGTTCAAAAGACTATCTGAGAATGGTCTCATCATTAACCAAAACAAATGCCAGTTAGGCGTGGAAGAAGTTAACTTTCTCGGTTATAAAATAAACAAATACGGAAGCACCCCAATCCCAGAAAAAATCGAGGCAATAACAAAAATTGACCCACCTAAGGATGCCAAAGGACTCAGAAGATTTATGGGTATGTTAAATTTCTACCGAAAATTTTTACCCAACGCAGCAGAAACGCAGCAAATATTATTCAATCAGCTCAAAGGATATAGCAAAAACGACAAAAGAAAACTAGCATGGACAGAAGAGTTACGCAACGCATTCGAAAAATGCAAACAAGACTTAGTACAAGCAGCACTCCTCACGCATATAAACCCTTCAGCAGAAATGTCAATAATGGTCGACGCATCCGACAACGCCATGGGCGCGGCCCTGCAACAAAAGAAAAATAATGATTGGCAGCCGATAGCTTTTTTTTCAAAAAAGTTTAACAATGCGCAAGTCAAGTACAGCACTTACGACAGAGAACTAACTGCCATATATGAAGCAATAAAATATTTCAGATCACAGATTGAAGGAAGAAATTTTTGTATAATAACGGACCATAAACCATTAATTTTCGCCTTCACAAAAGTCAAACTCAACTCTCCAAGACAAGAGAGGCAGCTTGACTACATTAGCCAATTTACCACGAATATCCTACACGTATCAGGCGAAGATAACGTAGTCGCCGACACATTGTCAAGAGTCGAAGAAATAGAGATTCCATCAAATATAGATTACCGAAAAATGGCGACAGAACAAATCAGTGATAAAGAATTTAGGAAAATTCAAGAAAAATCATCGTTAACGCTGAAGAAAATTGTAATACCGGGAACTACTAAAATGTTATGGTGTGACATATCTAATAATACAGAACGTCCGTACGTACCGGCCAGCATGAGAGAAGAAGTCATTTTGGCGACACATAAAATAAGTCACCCCGGAGCAAAAGCAACTTCAAAAATGATAAAGCAGAGATACGTTTGGCCCAATATTGATAAAACTGTCAAAAACATCATAAATAATTGCATAGAATGTCAAACGTCGAAAATCCACAGACACACCGTCACACCTTTAAAAGAATTTCAACAAACAGATGGAAGATTTAAAAACATTCATTTAGATCTCTTAGGACCGTTACCACCGTCCGGAGATTATACATATATGCTAACAATAATCGACCGATACACCAGATGGCCAGAAGCAGTGCCACTAAAAGATATGACTGCAGAAACAGTAGCAGACGCCCTCATGTATTCATGGATTTCTCGTTTTGGCGTTCCCACCTCGATAACAACAGATCAAGGCCGCCAGTTCGAAAGCTCCCTATTCAAAAAGCTTACAAGTAAATTGGGCATAATACATAATAGAACTACCGCATACCATCCACAGTGCAATGGAATGATTGAACGATGGCACCGCACGTTAAAAAGTTCAATAATGGCAGTAGGTAATACGTCATGGTCGACGTCACTACCAATGATACTCCTAGGTCTCCGCGCAGTAATCAAGGAAGGATCAAGTTACACGCCCGCAGAGATGACCTACGGTACAACACTCAGATTACCTGGCGATTTTTTCGAAGACAGACCACCAGAGGAACCAGACACCTATGGACAGAGACTACAAACAATGATGTCAAAAATTCGCCCCATTCCAATCTCAAATCATAGCAGATTAAAAACATTCGTGCATAAGCAGATGAATCAGACAAAATACGTCTTCCTAAGGAACGACGCAGTGAGACGCCCTCTTCAGAAACCTTACGACGGACCTTACTTAGTGCAAGAGAGGGATGATAAAACAGCCACTATAAATATCAAGGGAAAAAGCAGAAAAATTTCATTAGATCGTCTAAAGCCAGCCTTCTTCCTAAATGAGAGTATGGACCCCTGCGATGAGATGAACAACAGACAAGCCACTTCCCCAGAGCAGAGAAGGATGTCTATTCCGCAGACTAACAACGCCACTACGTCAGAAGCCACTTCATCACAGCAATCACACACAACCACCAGAGCTGGAAGAAGAGTGTACTTCCCTGAAAGATTCACAAGCTACAGATTTTTTTAAGTTAAGTAACATATATTTTCTTTTCTTTTCATATATCTATGAAAATATGTATAATTTATGTAAAATATGTAACACAAAGTGCATTCGTTATAATATAATATAACTGTTTTATTCAATTTGTAGCACCTCACAGTAAAGTGCATTGAATAAAATAATATAATTAATTAAAATATTGTGTATTATTTAATATGTAAAAATAAGCACTTACAAGCTCATAAGCAATGAGTAGTTATTTAAGTCTCGTGTACCTATAATTTAATATGTAAAAAAAAGCACTTACAAGCTCATAAGTAATGAGTAATTATTTAAAATATTGTGTATAATTTAATATGTAAAAAAAAAAGCACTTACAAGCTCATAAGTAATGAGTAATTATGTAAAATTTTGTGTATAATGTAATATGTAAAACTAAGTACCTACTTATAAACTCAGAAGTAAAGAGTTATTAATTGAAATTTTATGTACCTATATGAAAACCAACTCAGAAGTAATAACTAGTTAATTTATTTATTTTTTGATACCAAGGAATGTAATTATAAAGAATTAAAATTGTATTGGAAAACTCATACAGCATGAAAGTATGCTATATTTTTTCCATTATTATGTCAACATAACAAAGAAACATTTGTATTTAAACCAAACCAAAGAAATATTTTTTATCTCATGCCAAAATAAAAAAAAAACTTAATTTTTCCTCATGTCGAATCAACAAATGTTTTAAAATTTTTTTCCATTGTTACAGAATGCTGTAAGGACTATAGGGGAAGCAAGGATATCGTCGAATCGACTGGAAAGGGGGTGATATGGCGCGCGCTAGTGTCTGAATCCGGACGATTCAGCCCTATATAAAGACGCCTCAGACCGGGAGCGTTCATTCGATCTATCCTGTTCCAGTTATCGCGGTCGCGCTGTCCTTGCGACCCCATAGTTTTCAATCCGCGTAATCATCGTATATTATTCTAATTTAAAATATAATTATTTATTAAGTCAACTATTTTCAATGTATTAGAGTCACTTATCCAAATAAATTCATGTAAGTAATTGCACCAATTATCTTTTGATTTCTGCCATCTAATTACCTGTGTTTTACTGTAATATTAAATATCTATATCTACGTAGTGCTGTGTTAGGTAAGTACCTACACAGTCATTACAATACCTTCGCTTGGGGATAGGCCAACAGGTTGAAATACCTAAAGCCTATATAGACCGGCATAGCCTATCCTGGGTGACCACCGACAGGTTATCTAACTTGATCGGCAGCACAACCCAGTCCTCGGTAACCAAGATCAGGTAACTTGGTAACCCGAGGGCCCAAAGCCAAACAGGTGACGAGAGTACACCTAAAAGGGTAAACTACTTATTTGCTTATTATAATCTAGTTTCCATCAGGAAATGCAAATTGTTCAGAAATTTGACAAAATCTACAAGATCAAATCATCATCATCAGATCCATGTTCTAAGTTGGGACCTGGCCTCCAAAAGAAGTCTTCCTCAATTCGATCTACAGATTAAATACATAAATAAAAATAAAATGAATATATTTTTTCATAAGTGCTTTGATACTTTTTTTTTTAAATCCATATATTTCTTACTATGATTACCAATGTAAACATAAGCAAGCAGAAAGAAAATAAAAGTTTTACAGGATTTAAAGTTGAATTCGTTCCAAAATCGATTTACTTTTGTGTAACGTATGTAAAAATCATACATCTTTGGTTCCTTCAGACTACATCTTCTGTAATGCAAAAAAATATATCAACGGGAGCAAAACTGCACCAGTTCGGACTGCAAGGAAATAAGAAATTGCCAAGTTGTCTACGATGGAAAAAGTTGGAAATTTAACGATGGAACAAATTGAAAGATTGGACATTGAACGACCGATTGAAATTATATGCACTGGTGAACGAGTGAGTAAAATAAAGTGATTGGCCTATAAAAAGACGCTGGAAATTTCTGGACAATTACTGGTAATTTGAATATCATCTTAGAAAGAGAAATGTGAACACCGTGGATAACAAACATGAATTATACGATGTATAAATATAGAATTTAAATAAGTCTTACATATGTATATAGTACTTTGATTCAACTCATTAGTATTACCATAGACAAGGAAATTTTAAAATTCCTTTAAAAAAACATGTTAGTAGGCGTTGCGTTGTTTGTCTTTTCTTAAACTGTTTTTTGTTTGTATTTAAATAAAATTCTCAAGTCGTCAAATGACACAAATCGTCCTTAGATGATCGTATTGCCTATATTGAAATAATAATAATAATAATACTTATAACCTAAAATTTTCATGGAAACTTAGATTAGTGAATAGGCACATGCTGACCTCAGACTATTCGCACAGTTATTTTTTGGCTTATACCTGTTTGAAGTGAATATCAAAACATTTTAAATTTAAAGAATTTTTTTAAAGTTGCTTAATATCATGGATTCAAACATATTTTATGACAAGTTTTTAACATCTACAAACAGATCAATTTCTCAATAGGTGGGGTTACAAAAAAAGGTTTCACCATCACTTCATAGATGGTGATGACGTTTCAGTTTGTTTTTAAGCGAAAAAAATTATGATTAACATAGCATAAAGAACTTTCAAAATTTAATGATAGGTAACTCAATAAAAAGACATAATTGGTGAACGTTGCGCAATCGCATAAAGTGATCATGTGAGCCAGTCGATGACAAGTCAAAAGCTCTGAAGGTGCATTGATTTCGCGGTTTTCCAATACTATTCCAACTTTGTTAACAAAATTTATTTATATTTACAATAAATAGTATCAAAGTATATAATTATCTTTTTACTCTCTAAACTATGAAATAGTGGATAGTCATGATTTCACAATTTTTAAGCATATTGTTTTTACATCAATTTCTCAACGGGTATCATGTAGAGAGTGCACACTATGGGTCGTATTACGCATGTTATATGAGAAAACGGTGAGATAATCTTTCCCTCTCCAAATTCTCAAGTCGTATTACAGATGTTATTTGGTATTACACAAGTTATCTTACCCTATCTGCATCTCACGCGACTGTCATTATCTGTCAAATTACGATATTTGTGAGATTTCGGTGAGGTAATGGTGAGGTACCAATTTAGCTACCTTATCCATACAAATGTGGAAAAAATAGTCAACAACATATTTTTTGGAGACTTCTGTAATTTAAATAATTATATTTAAATACTAACTTACACGAATACGCGAACCTCAAGGCCATATTCGATAAAAAAGCAGTTATATATATACAGACGCACTGTTGAATTTGTTAAAAAAAATCTCATTGATTTGAATTTTATGACCTAAACAAGACCTAAACCACCTAAACAATGTCAGGTATCATAAAATTAACTCGATGCTTATGTGAAGAAAGTATTTAAAATCCATAACTACAAAGTTTTACATGTATGCTAATGAAAAAAAAACATAATAATTGTAATACAAGAGGAAGTAAAATGAACAATTTTAGGAGTGTGCCATTACTAGAAATATGTGTATGCTTAGGTTAGGTTTGGATATGGGTACTTTCATTGTACATATTTAACTTAATGAACTCTTATTTTGACTACACTGGTTGAAGCGTCCAGCGCGAGTTGACTACATCATTTGTTTGACAGTGTTTAATGCTTTGAATAACCTGGCACCACAATACATTCAAGAGTTATGTCAGAGAAAAGAGCTAACTGGGAGGTATCTCACACTCAGGTCTTCTGGATCACAGAGTAACAACTCCCTAAAGAAGTTAGACAGAGACAACTAAGCGGCTTACAATGATCGATACTTAAGCGTGAGTGGTCCTATAAAGTGGAATAGATTGCCTCCAGATATCCGTAGTGCACAAAGCAAGAGCACATTCTCTAAAAGACTGAAAACAGCTTTGTTTCATAGAGCAACATTAGACAGAATATAAGTGCCCTTGGAATGATCCTGAATCATTAAACGGCGTTATATAAATTATTTATTATTATTTGATTCTAATAAAAATAAAATTTGGCATTTTCTTAGCAAATCCAAATTTTAATTTGATTATACCAATGAAATAAGTTTTGCATCAAAATTTCCTGACTACATACAATGAAATACTACAAGACGCTACATAATATTATATGAATTAAATTCTTTTCCTGATTTTAAAGTGTGCACTTTATATATTATAATCTAATATAGTGGACCAAGGTGTTAATTTTATCAGTTACCAATTTCATTCTTCTATAACACAAAAATTTACTCAAAGAATAATAAATCCATTTTTTACCCTTAAAACCTGATGCCATACGCCTCTAATCTTGTAAACATTCATGCATCGTGTCATACATGCTCGTCAATTGTTAAAGTTTCTTATGTTTCACATGGTCATACTACACTTTTCTAAAATGACCCATACTATTCACTCCCGTCTCGTACACCCTTGTATATTCTTTTAATATGGCCAAACTACCTCAGGGCATTCACTCTCATTTTGCTAATACTTACTTACTTAACGAGTCCGGAATTCAGATTTTGCCACTCCAATGTGTGGCGGCGGCAATCGCCCTGTCGGTTAATCTTATCAGGTTGTTCATGTGACAGCCTTCGTCCAGTTTTGCTATAATATTCTTCTTTATGTATCACAGATTATACTTTTAGTTTTTTCGAATACCAGTATCTTAGATTTACTAACATTTAAGTAATACTCAATTCGTTCTGCAGGCATCCTTCATACACTTTATTCACTAAATATTGCAATCACACGTTCTGCAATCAAAACTGTTTCATCTGCATAATAAATAATAAAACTGTTTAATACAAATAAATATATAAGGTACATATTTATTACAAAACACATGAAATGTGGACTTATACTATATACTTACATGCCATCACGCCATGTTCCTCACAGGGTAGGCAGAGAGAATGGAACGCCACATTTTTTCATCTTGACACACATTCATCACCTTGTCAACATTCATGCATCGTCTGTTGTTTATGCTTATTACATTTCTGTTTATCAAAATATCGTTCACACGGTCATGTCATCTTTTTCTTGCAGGCATCCTTCATACACTTTATTTACTAAATACTGCAATCACACGTAATGCAATCAAAACTGTTTCATCTGCATACATCAAATCATGTACGATTGATTTGTATCAAAACAACATTTACATACTTTAATGTTAAAGCAGTGCAACATTAACAGCGTGCAATTAAAAGACATTGTATTAAAGTATATTTGTTTATTTAACATCAATAAAAAACGAGTGGGTTGTGGCCAACACTAAACTCTCCACACCATGATAAGCGTTAATTTTTTCTTCTTGAAATGTTGACAATTTCAATATGGTAAAGAATGCTTATATTGTATGAAATATTTTAATAAAAACAGATAAATTTTGTTTTAAAGAGCGATAGAGCATTTTCAAAATTATAACACGTGATATCATATGAAGAATTTTTTTGTTATTTATGGAAAGCTAATCAGTTCTATGTTCAAGCTCTTTACCTTATAACATGAAATCAAATTACTGAACTTTTCCATACATAAGAAATTTATATATTTCTATACATTTTTTCATACTAAATTTTACTACCAGGAATATATTATATTTTCTAACGATAGTATATTTTTATGTTAAGATAGCCAAACTATAAATGCAGTATGGTGTAGAATGATTATGTTGTATGAAATATTTTAATAAAAGCAGATAAATTTTGTTTTAAAGGACGTTAGAGCATTTTGACAATTTTGACATGTGATATCATATGAAGAAATTTTTTGTTATTTATGGAAAGCTTATCAGTTCTATGTTCAAGCTCTTTACATTATAACATGAAATCAAATTACTGAACTTTTCCATACATAAGAAATTTATCTAATTACATTTTTATTCATACTAAATTTTACTACCAGGAATATAAATTTTCTTCCGATAGTATATTTTTATGTTAAGATAGACAAACTATTAATGCAGTATTGTGAAGAATGCTTATGTTGTATGAAATATTTTAATAAAAGCAGACAAATTTTGTTTTAAAGAATGCGAGAGCATTTTCAAAATTTTGACACGTAATATCATATGAAGAAATTTTTTGTTATTTATGGAAAGCTAATCAGTTCTATGTTCAAGCTCTTTACCTTATAACATGAAATCAAATTACTGAACTTTTCCATACATAAGAAATTTATATATTTATATACATTTTTTATTCTAAATTTTACTACCAGGATTTCTTTCTAATGATTTATTCTCTAACGATAGTATATTTTTATATTAAGATAAACAAATTTTTATATTAAGATAGCCCCATAAGCAGAATCGGTGGTGTTGTTTACAATATCAGATGTTGTCTTCTAAGAGGTTTTTCTTTGTGGTCATGGTAACATTTCATAACTGAAAAAAAAGGAAAAATAATAGTAACATAAAAATAATAATAGGCTAATTTGATAGGATTTTTCATAACAGTCATTGTATTAAATAATAGTAGAAAACCAAAACATATTTCATATTAGTATGAATGATGATACTAGCACAGCATGAATTATACCAAAGAAGTTAATTATAATGACATCTATGGATTTAAATTGTACCGACATATTCTATCTACAGTTTTGGCTTTACTGATGTATGATAATATAAAAAAGTATTTTAACCAATCTTGTCAAAATCAATTTAAAGTATATATAGGACTCGCCAAGCGAATGTATATGGGTGATATCACCTGTGTATAAACCAATTTTAACAATTTAAATTGTATCAACCAATAAAATCAGTTGGTGTTCGACGTTATTCAGCGTATTGAGGCACATTTCCCCTGACCTTTGCAAAAATGATTTATAAAACTGTCACCTACATCCTCTTATATGGCGAGCACTAATAACATTGTAATTGTTTCTATAGACACTCAAAAGATTATTTTTAAGTAAACATGTACGCTCAAAATTTTCTTATACTAGTCGTTAACGCCTTTATAAAGCATACTTTATGTACTCAAGATTTTTATGAATAATTTTAAAATCCAATACCTACCGTCGACTGTCGCCATAAGTCTTCTTCTTCTTTTTGGATCTGTTAGCCTGTTAAAGTCCTGTGTCAGTTTCCTTCCTGTGACGTAGAATGCCAGCTATCCTTCTATCTTTTGGGAGGACGTCCTGAAGGTCTGCTTTCTTGGCGAACATTATCCCTGGCTACTTTTGTTTGTTCGTGTTCATTCCATAACCTATGTTTCATTGTTCCAAGTTTTCTAGAGCAGAATGACAGTTCTCTGAAAATATCATTTTTGTTGGTTAAAATGTACTAATTTGCGTACAGTAAAATATAAATTGTGAAAAGTGCAAAGATATTATAGTAAAAGGCTTTATATTATGTATGGGAGTTATCTAGTTTACGGTTATGATAAGTAATTTTTTATAACTCTTGTTCATTGTTGTTATTTTTCAGAATTGTCAAATTCAACATCTTATAAAAGCAATAATGAACAAAATTAATAATCTTTTTTAGTAGATATAGCAAGAATACAGATTCCCACTATAATATAAATGCTTTCATAAGGTACGTTGTACATTATAAATCAATGTTTATAACTCATATGAAAATACTGTAAATACGTAATAAAATAACAAAAGTATTTAATTAACTTACCAGATTCCAAATAATTGTGCCCAGCCGGCAACGTTTATTTTGTTTTATGTGTTTATTTATCTAAATACCTACGAAAATAAACGAAGAAATTGCAATATAACCTCGCGAACTTTTATGACCAAACAACGAAACAACAAAATGTCAAAATCGTACGGCATGGATTCACACGAACCATAGAAAATAGAGTTGCCATTAATTAAAAGTAGTGGCGCTCGCAGACGATGGCCAAAAAGATACACTCAAAGTAAGGTAAGATTAATCTTAACTTACTGTACATTATAGGTTATCCAAAATACCGTTGCCAAGGAAAGATAGATCTTTCCTTAAAACAATCTTACAGTGAGGTACCTCAACTTTTTCTTATTTTTTTCTCAAGATAACTAACGAAATACCAGCCTATGAGTATCGTCGTGATGTGTTTGTATGTACGGCGAACGCCGTACATACAAACACATCACGTCGTAGGCAGTGAAAATCGAACACTGCATTCTTCTATCTTGACACATATACATCGCCTCATCAACATTGATACACTGTCTCATACATGCTCATCTTGCTAGTAATGCAATTTTACTTAAAATTTATAAACAGATATCATGTAGAAAATACATACTGTGTGTTTCGTGACAATGTTTTTGTGTGTATGGTGTATTGTGAAAACTTTTGTCCTCTGGGAATCTTATATTTGTTTAAGAATCTAATAGAAATGTACTTCATGGACACTGACTATGGTGTGGAGAGTTTAGTATTGGCCACAACCCACTCGTTTTATTCAATGTTTAAAACTGTCACTTCATGATATAACTTAATAATCACATAAAATTTTGATCGTAAACAAAACGAAAAATTATACCTACATATCTCAAAATCTGAAAAATCATCATAATTCTATGTAGGTGGTACATAATTTCCAATATAATTAAAAGTTTTAGAATTTTCAAATTTATTTCACTGCAGCCTAGATGAATACAGAAAGTTTTACATTGCCAGAGAACCCCAAACAAACAATGTAACTTTATTGAATAAACAAGTATTATGATACAATAAATTATTTATAAAAATAAATAAAAACACCAACTAGTTATCCACAATAATTAATAATTATAATCAATTACTGTAATGAGCATTTATGAGTAAAAGTTATTATTAGCCAAGTATAGCCAAGTATGAGTAAAAATTCTTGTAAGTTCTAATTTTAATGCAAATGATGGTATTTATAGAATACCTATCAATTGTTATATAAAAGAAAATTATACAAAGATCCCATTGAGGATAAGTAATATTGGTTATTTGATATTAAAATAACTGTCTTTGTAAATGATAAGGTATAATCGTTTACAAACAGCAGCTTGGTATTGATTTTGATGACATCAAAAATTCAAATGTCTTGGCCGCAATGAAACGTAAAACAGACACATTGATCGAGGATTCTATTATGTATATAAATGAATTAGATTACCTCCGCCATCCAATGATAGATATCTAATCTCAGAATATATTCATTGAATTTATAAACTTCATTTTGGTATGAAACAACAATTTATATTATCTCGAATTTTTAACGATATATATACAGGTGTGCGAAATTGTCTGGTTATAAATATACATACATACTGTCACGCCATCCCTTAAGGGGTAATCAGAGAGTACCGAGCGCCATACTTCTCTACTTTTGCACACATTTCTGGCTTCCTTTACATCCAAGCATCGTCTCATGCATGCTCATCGATTGTTCAAACTTTTTATGTTTCCTTCTTTCAAAACATCATTCACATGGTCATGCCATCCCTTTCTGGGGCGACCTCTGCTATTCACTCCATCTCTTGCACCCATGTATATTTTTTGGTCAGTCGCAGTTTATTATTCTATCATATCTCGTTCTATTACATACTCTTCTTAGTGATCTCGTTTCTACAGAATTTATCCTACTTTCATGTGTCTTTTGCCAGGTCTATAATTATAGTACTTAAATGCTCCAACAAGACTGCGCAACACTGTGATATATTGTAATCAATATTTCAAGAAACACTTAGGCTAGATTATTAAATATCAACTACCTACTTAAATAAAATAAGCATAATAAAAAAATCGACTTATTTTAACGAGGGTTTGGTGTAAGTGATTCTCAAATAAGATCAAATTACTCCGAATGTGTAAGTTTTCATGTCACAAATTCTTAATTGCTCACTTATAGAGGGAGGGTACTCTGTATAGAATCTATGGCGAGCAAATGAAGATGCAATTATGGCTACAAAATATTGGAGGGACACAATATTGGTAGATGATCTTGGATACGGAAAGTAAGTATTACAACATACTAAATTAATCAAATTAGAGAGACCTTTGAATATGCATGAAAAACAGACATGTAGAGACCTAGACTTGTCCAACTATCGATTTGTTGAAGAGACTATATTTATCTTAACATATAGACAGTTTAAAACAAAGACGCGGGTACTAGGAAGGAACATTTTGAAGAGTTTAGGCTTGCAAAACTTTAATAGGTACTTAAAATATAGATTTTTTGATCCAGTCAGGCGTTATCAACATTTGAATTATTATATTTTTCCATATATCTCAAAAACCATAACAGATAGAGTGCTCAAAATGAATGTAGACAAACGAAATATCTCAAACTTGTTTTTAAAAAAGGTAAATATTTCTCTTTTGACAAATTTATGTGTTTAAATTCCTACATTTCCATTTTTTTTCAATATCGAAAATAAAAATCTGGTTCACCATAAAAAATGTTAAGGTGGTAATCATTGCCATGTTTCATTTAATCAGAAGTACCACATGCCATATCTGATCAATACGAGGCACCGTGGAAGAATGCCAAGATGAATACATATTATCTTCGTTAAAGAACCTTTTAGTTTGCTAATGGTACCTACAACAGAAGAAAAAACCCTCCTTTTGAGGCTGTGAAATCCTAACTCTCCACTTTTCCATAATAAAGAAGAATAAAAAAATGTATAAATTACAATTTCTTAATTATTGTAATTAATTATCTTATTCAATGTTTTGCCACACTGCCTGAAAAAGCTCGATAAAATTGGAAACAAGCATATAAGAGGAAGCTTTGTTGTAGCCGACTCAGATGGTTTGGACATGTAATGGGAAGGCAAACTGATTATGTGGTGCAAACTGCTCTAGCACTCCCAGAAAATAGGAAATAAAGTAGGTCCACTATCAACGTGGTGGGAGAGTATGAGTAAGCTTATGTATAAAGTCCAAATACCTGCCCTGACAATACAAGACAAATCATCCTGGCGCCGAAGGATTAGGCTAGCCGACCGTACCTAAAGTAGGACAAGGCTAAGAATAAGAAGAAGGTTTTTTGTAATTGTGACTGTCTGTAACCATTAAAAAAAAACAAATAAAACTAATGCGATCATGCAATGTCCATTACATTGTTGAATTATTGAAAAACATTTCGAAACTATAGGACTTTAATTTCATAGTTGTTGACATTGTTGGGAAATGTATGTATCGATCGAAACCTGTAAACCGTAAAATTTCACCAAAGAAATTCTTTGTTTGAACACAATATTTCAGAAGCCTTAGGGCTTTTAACAATGTGCAACCAAAGGTAAGTTTGTTCTACTCTTTCCTTTTTCTGACTTTATAACGCTTCATCGACTTACAATAATGGTCAGTTTTTCAATGTATTTTCCACAACTCTGCATTTAGAGAATATGTGATTTTATAAGAACTCAGATCAAAATTAATGTGTGACTTATTAATTATTCTGGAATTAAAAAAAAATAATGAACAACCTTAAACAACTGTCAATAACTTAAAATATACGGGAAAAAATACGGAAGAACAGTGAAGCAACTCAGATCTCAGTAGTTGATTAATTCGTTAGAATTCTTTAAGTGTCAACATCAAAGCTACCGAACGAAATACTCTATTTATTCCAATCCACAACACAGATTTTCTCAGGTCTTCGTTTCGAATATTATTTATTAAAATATAACTACATCATGCATTTTATAATAGACTGAAGCAAATATATTTTATTATATACCATACGATACCATCACGCCATTTCCCTATTTGGGGTAGGCAGAGAGAACCGAACGCCAGACTCCTTTCTCTTGACACACATTCCTCGCTTCATTCACGTCCATACATCGTCTCGTACACGCTCTTCTATTATTCTTACTTCTAACATCACCATCTTTCAAAATCCCATTTATGTGATCGTGCCAAGTTTTTGATCGACGAAGTTTTTATTTGGTAGAATTCCATTATAAGTTTGGTAGAATTCCATTATATCTATAATTAAAAGTAGACTTTTTGATTCTACATTAATTTTATTCTGCGCGATAGGCCTATTTCGCCTTGTTAGGGCATTAACTAGCTTAAGCTAGTAGCTAGTTAATGCTAGTTAATGCCCTAACAAGGCGAAATAGGCCTATCGCGCAGAATAAAAATAATGTAGAATCAAAAAATCTTTACTTTTAATTATAGATATAACAAATATATTTATCTATTACCACCTGACTCCACATATGAAAAGGGTCTTAAAAATTGCTTATTTGGATAATTTCAATCTAAAAAATAATAAAAAAATATTCAATACTACCACTACTTTTGTCCCTCTACCAGAAGTCAAAGTTTTCAAAATAGTCATTTTTTTTATTTTTCTGCCTCAATTTAAATCATATAAAAATAATTATTTATGTCCGTTGTGCAATATGTAGAATGCAGATGTTATAGTTAATATGTATGTAATTTTAAGTGCATTAGAGTTGTTCTAATGTGTCGCGCCCCAACCGTTGATTTGAAAGGAAGTAAATGTTGGTTAATTTCGGAAGAGCTGTCAGCCGCGCTGTAATAGTTAATTTGATCGGATGTATGTTGTTAGTAATAAAATTCTCTTCCCACAATAAAACGAATATTATTTTGTTTGGAAAAATTAATATTTTCTAAAAACATCGTACAAGTCCCAGTTTCAAGTATCATTAAAGGGCCAAAAGTACTATCTGAAAATTAAAAATGCAGTTATAAACTAAATATATATGCGCAAATTTTGAGACCCCTTTTTTATTTATTTACTTGCAAGAAACAAAGTTTCGCTGAGAATATTTGTACTATATAGGTGAACAAAATTAGTTGAGGCAAGATGTAAACCTGTTTAAACTGGATCACTTACCAAACGCGCTGGCCTCTCTGTCACAACCTATATATGAGTATAAAACCTTCTTTTTCTTCTTCATTCAGCCATCTTTCAACTGCTGGATGTAGGCCTCATCTAAATTTTTCCACTCGTATCTTTTTTGGGATCTTCACGCCCAACCACTTCTAGCAACGGAGACAATATCATCGGCCCACCTTTTTGAGGTTAGTCCATTCCGCTTTTCATAACCCATGATCCCATTTGAGAACTGAGTGCCCATCTGTCTATTTTATGTCTTGCAACATGACCTGCCCATTGCCATTTAAGTTTAGAAACCGATCTATATCATCGACAACTTTTGTCTGATTTCTAATTCTGTCTCTTAGACTTACGCCTAGCATTTGCATTTATTTAAATCTCTGAGAGCATTTTGCTTATGTATTATGATAACAAAGTTAGTGTGATAGATTTGTGACCGTACGTTAACGCAGGCAAATAATATAACATAATTACTCTCCACACTATCGAATAGTGGAGAGTCATGATTTCACAATTATTAAGTGTTTGTATGTATGGCGTACGGCGTACGAACACATCACAACGAAACTCATAGTGTGCACTCTCTCTAGATGATACCCGTTGACAAATAGATGTAAAAAAATACGCTTAAAAATTGTGAAATCATGACTCTCCACTATTCCATAGTGTGGAGAGTACAAAAGTGATTGATTGTTTCATCCTCCTCACCACACTGGCAAAAGGAACTACTTAAGACCCTAGTTTTATGCATATGGGAGGAAATTTAACAATTTTACAAATATTTCTTAAACATGACCTATATATTTTTCTATTGTATGTTTTCTTAAGTTTACGTTCATAAGCCAAACAATACGACTGTCGATATAATGGGCATGTGCAATGTCATTATTATATTGGTTTAAAAATTCCTTTCATATTCTGCCTGTCAACATTGCGATGATACTAAACACAAAAGAATCCATAGCGCGGTTCTATCTGTCAATTTCTGAATTATATACCATCGTTCGTATCCATTTTCATGTGTATTTATCGTGTTTTCTAAAAATCCTACTGCAAATTTCCTACCAATCGAATGAATGAAATTATCTCAGTTATAATTTTGGTATTTTTACTTTAATAACCTAAATAATTACCACCATCAACTTAGATTTACGAATCTAAATGAGATTTAAAATTTTTAAACATCTAAAAATAAAATAAAAAAAAAAACTAAATAGTTTTATTTATGACTAGTTGAAAATTTTGTTATTTACTGGATAAATATTGAATTTGATGAAATAAAAGAGCTTTGATAAAATCGGTATAGGGTATACTTAGTAGGGTTTAGGGTTTCTGAGAATCACATTTTAAAGTTTCACCTATATCCTGTCATGTCCAACAGATAAAGCTGACCCAAGAACATTCTAAAAGTGAATTTTATTTCATGCGATCGTAGAATAAATTCGCTGCTCGTGGCGTCTGACGTATCTCGTAGTGAAGTTCCTTAAATTCGACTAGTAATGGATTTAGGAGGCGATTTTTAAGATAGTATATTAAAAACACCATAAATGCTGAAGCTGTTGTGCGGAGGAGCTGGTCCTGTTATCTCAGGACAGATATGCCTACACAAAAGTAATAAGGGAAAGTCAGCCGAAATAGTAATGCAGGTAAAGTTGACGCCAAATTTATAAACTTTTAGACGAGAAGGGGGGCGATTTGCCCGTAAACCAACGAAGCAAAAAGACACAAATTTACGCTTTGCGCAACCGGAAGGTCGTTGAAGATGTTTGGCGAAAATTTTACAATTTTTTTTTTATTTATTTAGATTTTTTTATGTATGTAGAAACATAATAGTTTTTTATTGTTTAAAAATACGTAGTAGGTGGACTTTACAGGGAACAGGCAGAAGTTATGTAAATATTTAGATGAGTCGATGGCAGAGCGGTCGCGAGTTCGAATCCTGTGTCTCGATCGATTACGTTCACCTATATCACAAAAAAAAAAACCATTGATATTATTGGTATGAAAATGCCACATTGAGACTGGAAGCTTTTGAGAAATGTTCCTATAGAATACTATTAAGAATTTCCTCACAATAAATGAGGAGGTTCTCCAAAGAATCGAAGGAGGAAGGCACCTGCTCAGGACATTGTCCGAAAAGCGTGAAAGATGGATCGGCCATATAGTACGACAAGAACGCCTCTTGCATGCCATAATGGAAGGAATGACCGAGGGTACAAGCTCTAGGGGACACCCACGCCGAGAGTATCTGGAGGACCTGCTGGTAGATGTGCGCTGCTCATCATATGTTGATTTCAAAAGAGCCGCACAAGACAGGGAAGAATGGAAGATTAGAATTGAAGAAATTGCTACAAACCAATCAACTTACAATACACGTATTTTTATATCTGTCAAAATATCACAACTATTTGTCGAGTCTGATCGACACATTTTTTTTAATAATTGTTATATTAGGTAACCGAGCCTTAGAAGAGTGATTTGTGCCAAATGGAAGAAAAAGGCATGCTCTTTAAAAAAGCGAAAAGTCATAGAAAACGTTTATATTTGGTATACATTTGACGAGTTGTCGCGACAATCGTGCAAATGAAAATGTACCTTTACTCTAAGCGAACACCGTTCCTTTTTGTACACTTCCTTTTACAAAATCCACTTTATTTTCACAATTCAATTGCAACTATGTACTAGATACTTGTTTCGAAGTGAAGATATAATGAAAGGGCTGGTGGATTAAAGTTTAAAGTAGGTAGGTACAACTTCACGTAACAAATCACGAGCCATTTGTACTCGCTCAATGAGATTTCTTAAATCTATCGATGCAATAAAACTGGCACTACGAGTAAAAAATGCGATTATATTACGAATTCGAAAAAATCTTCTAAATTAACACGTAAACAATGATGTGAAATCAAGTAAATAAAAAAATGAGGACACTTTTACCAATGTAATCTCACCTTAATAATATGTAAATATTCCTAACTTATTTTAATATACTACAGGGACTTCAATGACAACCTCTAATATGGCTTTAATATTTACCTAAATCATCGTTATGTTGTATAATTTATTATACGCTGTTTGTTGTCCTCTTCGAAAATAAAGAAATAAATAAAAAAATAAAAGTAAATAAATAAATAAATAAAAATATAAAATAAATAAAACAAAAAATAAATAAATTAATTATTAGAAAATAAAAATAAATATATCAATAAATAAGTAAATAAATAAATAAATAAATAAATAAATAATAAATAAATAAATGAATTAATTAAAAATTTAATTAATTAATTAATTAATTAATTAATTAATAAATAAATTATTAAATAAATAAATAAATAAATAAATAAATAAATAAATAAATAAATAAGTAAATAAATAAACTAATTAATAAATAAATAAATAGTGACCTTATTTTTTATATAGGTACCTACTTCCTAATTTTTTCTTTAGAGTGAATATCAACTATGTATCTAAAAATATTTAGGAAAAGCATATTATCTATGTGACAATATGCTTTTTCTTGAAACCAAATGTAAAGGGATCTTACTTAGCTTTTGCATGAGGTCCCAAAATGTCTACCTACGCTACTGATGCATGTGACTCTTGCGTATGTCAAATATAGATGACATATTTTTTGCATGAGGTCCCGTAATGTCTACATATGTATACTACTGATGCATGTGCCTCTTGTGTACGTCAAATATAGGTGACATAATTTTTGCATGAGGTCCCAAAATGTCTACTTACACTACTGATGCATGTGCCTCTTGTGTACGTCAAATAAAGATGACATAATTTTTGCATGAGGTCCCAAAATGTCTACTTACACTACTGATGCATGTGCCTCTTGTGTATGTCAAAAATAGATGACATAACTTTTGCATGAGGTCCCGTAATGTCTACATATGTACGCTACTGATGCATGTGCCTCTTGTGTACGTCAAATATAGATGACATAATTTTTGCATGAGGTCCCAAAATGTCTACTTACACTACTGATGCATGTGCCTCTTGTGTACGTCAAATATAGATGACATAATTTTTGCATGAGGTCCCAAAATGTCTACTTACACTACTTATGCATGTGCCTCTTGTGTATGTCAAATATAGATGACATAACTTTTGCATGAGGTCCCGTAATGTCTACATATGTACGCTACTGATGCATGTGCCTCTTGTGTACGTCAAATATAGATGACATAATTTTTGCATGAGGTCCCAAAATGTCTACTTACACTACTGATGCATGTGCCTCTTGTGTACGTCAAATATAGATGACATAATTTTAGCATGAGGTCCCAAAATGTCTACTTACACTACTGATGCATGTGCCTCTTGTGTATGTCAAATATAGATGACATAACTTTTGCATGAGGTCCCGTAATGTCTACATATGTACGCTACTGATGCATGTGCCTCTTGTGTACGTCAAATATAGATGACATAATTTTTGCATGAGGTCCCAAAATGTCTACTTACACTACTGATGCATGTGCCTCTTGTGTATGTCAAATAAAGATGACATAACTTTTCGGCATAACCCATTAGTTTATCAACACATTAATTGCTATAAAGTATTTGATAGTTGTCACCTACTGGCAAGTAGGTACTTGCAGGCTCAGCTGTATGTACATGTACATACAAACAGATTCATGTTTCCATATTTAGTTTCCTGCAAGAGAAACTAGGTCAACCCTTTATTACTACACAAGGCTGGCATGTAATAGGTTTTTAAACTCAGACCACGTCATAGCCAGATAGTGTTAAGGAAATACACGACAAATAACTGGAGAAAAATTGCGTAGGTAATTATTTTTTAATAATGTGATACATGCACTTCCATCCAAAACACACCATAAGTATAACATAATTTTTGAAAGTTATATGAAACATTTTGCTAAACTCGTTATATATAATTTACTAGCGGACCCGACAGACGTTGTCTTGCTCGAACTATTTGTAAAACAAAAAATATATGAACATATATTTGAATCATGACGCTGTTATTATTCGTTGAGCAAACTTACATTTTCTTGTTCGATGAGCTGCTAAACACTTTGAGGTTAGATTTATTTATTTATTTATTATATCACAATACAGCATATTCATGTTAGGTGATCAACAACGCCCCACTAGGCATTACCTATTCTGGGGCTGTTGTTAGAGATATAATTTAATGGCTATTTATAAAATTTATATGATACATAATTACATTAAAGCACATAAATAAACACAAATTGAAATAATAATAAAAAAAAACATACATATAGGGACATACGTGGAACAGTCATTAATAAGATATAAAATTAAAATGTCGTCGAAAGCTATAGGTGAACACTCTCCTCTGTATAGTGTCTGCCCGATACCAATAGCCATTCCTTTATTTAACATTTAAAAGAATGACTATTTTTGGTCTCTATAATGCTCTTAGCAAGTTTGTTGAATATTAGATTGAGTGTCATTTCGTATATAATTGCAATACAGCATATATGTATGGACACGGAAACGAATGAATTGAAAAATAAATAATAACGAAACAGTGAACAGAAATTAATATTCCATGCACATGTATATAAATGAAATATGAATAATACCGAAACAGAGCGAAAAGATATTTAAATGTTAAAAAAATCCAAACTACAACGAAAATGACAGATTTCTCAGAAAACTAAACATTTCCAATTCGACATTACCGCCACCTATTGTAATTTATAGTCCAACTGTCGATTTGTTCAGGAGAACTTTGTTCTCTTAACATATCCACAATGTATCAAGCCAGAATACGCGAGAATTGTATGGAGAGGTCTACTTTTTTCACGGCTTTTCCAACTTTGAAGTCAAAAAACACCAACTTAGAGGCTTCGCAGCATATATGTTATTTCATAAAAAAAATACTTCGCAGCATAAAGTATTTTTTTTATGATAAATTTATGAGTTTAACTGCCTATATTTCCATTTTTTTTTAAATATCGAAAAAAGCCGAAACACCCCAACTAGATAATTTAATTTTATATAAAAAATATTAACATTGTAGCAGTACATCTCAAATTTTTTTTAACAATTTTTATAAAAATTGAATTTAGTGACGACATCGCTTCATACAATTTGTATGGTAGTCACCTATACACAATATCAAAGAAGACTTAATAGTTTGATACTTCATCTCTAAATATACAATATACATATACCATCATGCTGTTTTCATATTCCGGGTAGGAAAAAAAGACTGACCTCCATACTATCCTATCTTGACTTCCTAGGTACATGTGTTGTATAGAAAACTAAATATCATAAAATAATAAATAATTTGTATTTATGGGTTTGGTACTTATTCTTCAACTATACATACTATCGCTGTCGACAGTTGGATCTCATGTGTTACATGCAACTAGTTATAAAAATTGAATTTAGTGACGACATTGTTTCATACAATTTGTATGGAAGTAGCCTACTCACAATATCTAAGAAGACTTAATAATTTGATACTAATCTCCAAACATACATACATACCATCATGCTGTTTTCACATTCTGGGTAGGATCAAAGGACTGACCTCCATACTATCCTATCTTGACATACATACCTAGGTACATGTGTTGTATAGAAAACCAAATATCTTAAAATATTAAATAATTTGTATTTATGGGTTTATAGTTTGGTACATATTCTTCAACTATACATACTATCGCTATCGACAGTTGGATCCCATGTGTTACATGCAAATAGTATATATAACGATGAGATCTAACTGGCGATGACGATAGTATGTGTAGTCAGAGAATACGCACCAAACTATAAAACCAAAAATCCAAATAATTTAATATTTTTTGTCATTTTGTTTGTAAAGAAAACTTGTATGGAAGGATAGGATTGTTTGAAATCAATCCTTTTTTCATAATATTCAGCGTTTTAACTTAATATTTTATGTTTCTTGGAAATATAAAAAAAAATACAAATATAAATAACCCCTGACTTGCACGGAAATTCGCTATTCATAAAGAATAAAAGTTTTGCAGGCCTAAAATTTCCCATAACATCTGAATTCTGTGCATCAAGAGGATCAAAACTTATAAGGAACACACACAAAAAAAAACACAAAATGTTCTACTCCGAATTCTGAGTTTATCAATACATGGTACATATGTGCTGCTAAGCCTCTAAATTTGTGTTTTTTGCATGCAAATATGCAAATTCTCCACTGTCCTATACAAAAGTTTCCTAATACGCGCATCTTGGATTCTACATCCTCATACGTTCCCTAAATTAAGCATATAATTCTTGTGCTATGGGTAAACAAAACAGTCGTGGCAGGATTTGAACTCATCTATCGATGACTACTTCACATAGTGGGATATTTAAATATTTATTTATTCAATATTAAGAGACACCAACAGAACACTGAACAACACAAACAAAGAAATCATGAAAAAAAACATAGAATCTCCAGTGCTCCAATAACAGGTATATCCCGCATGGCTGTTGTGCATAGTTAGGTAAGTACAATCAACGTCTCCTGATCATTCAAATTATAACAAAAAAAGAATAGAAAAAAAGGGATATACCGTGATGGTATGAATGAATAAAGTAATAATATGAAAATTGATTGAAAAGCTTTTTTAAAACAAATTCTTTCCTTCCTCTACTGGACGAAGCTCTCTTCCATGTCCTGTGCTATCTAAGCTAAAAACCTGACAGCATTACTAATTTAACTAATTATGTGGTTTGTATTATTTGTGAGCATTCGATTGTGAATATTAAATAACATAATTAATCATTACAAACAAATTTAATCCGTTTGTAATGATTACATTACTGACGTCATGAAATTGTAAAACATTTGAAGGTAAACAGTTGAGCATGTAAATATTCCCAACATTCATGATTTAATTAAACTGCAGCTGTGAACATATTGATTAATGTCCATTCGTAATGACTATTGGACTGTATTGAGTCGACAATTCCATTTTCTGGACAATTCAATGGACAAACGATTCATGGTGAGAATTTTAGATCGATAATCCACAGTGGGAAATACAGATAGTTTATAGTTGGAATTAAATATAATCATACCGCGTTGTTAGCATTCAAAATAATGTGTAACGAAAATAAAACAAGTAGGTTGTGCCCAACACTAAGCTTTTCACTTAATAATAAGCGTACATTTTTTCTTCTTGAAAAAATGACAATCCCTATATAAATGCATTTTTTATGAAGTACATTGGATTCCCAGAGGACAATAGTTTTCACAATACACCACACACACAAAAAACATTATCACGAAACTCATAGTATGATGTTAAAAAATTGCATTACTAGCAAGATGAGAATGTATGAGACTATATCAATGTTGGTAAGGCGATGGACAATGGACATGTGTCAAGATAGAAGAATGTGGTGTTCGGTCCTCACTGCCTACCCCTTGAGAAAGATAGCAGTGTAGAGTAAAAAAATATACTTGTCTATACAAAAATGAAGTTGATCACTCAGTTATTCCATACACAAGCTATTTTACATACATACATACCATCACATCATGTCCCTTACGGGGAAGGCAGGGAGAACCGAATGCCACTTACTTCTATCTTGACATACATTCATCGTCTCGACAACATTCATACATCGTCTTATACATGTTTGTCTGTTGTTCACGCTTCTAACATTTCCGTCTTTCAAATACCTATTAAGCTATTTTACTTTTGTTATATACATTTTTCATACAAATATGTAACATATTTCACATTGATATAACAGACCGTAGATTTTTTCTTTGAAGGTTGACAATCCCTGAATGCATTTTTGATAAGTGTGTTTTATTGAATCAAAAGTTTAAATTGACAAATGTCGGCCTTCGTGACTCAGTTGTTTGGGTATCTGACTGATGATCCAAAGGTCCCGGGTTCGATTCCCGGTATTTTCAGTCTGGATCTGTGAGGCGATAAATATCGTAAGTCTCCATAATGTGGCAACATGTTATTGGGTGCGTGTTAAATTAATATTAGATGTTAGTACCTGTTAGTTCCCCTAGAAGCAATATTAAATAAAAAAATGTGGTCTTGGGTGGCACTAAAACAATAAATAACCAAACAATACAAGAGATAAACGAATATAATTATCTCGGCCTAAATATAACCAGACCTCGGAGTCCTCTCCCGAGATGACCAGACGACGGAGCTTCAACGTAGAATCTGTCGTGGATGGGCTGCCTATGGTAACTTTAAGGAATTCTTCACCGGCAACATCCTGCAAAATGTATGACCAGTGTGTGCTCCCAGTCATGATATATGGATCAGAAGCACTTACACTGGACAGAGCCAACAAAGCGGCATACTATGATCGATGCTTTAGTGTGAGTGGTCCATTAAAGTTGAATAAACTACCTCCTGTTGTCCGCGGTGCTCAAAGCAAAGACACCTTCTCTAAAAAACTAAAAACAACTTTGTTTCGCAGAGCATTACAGAATTGAGCTACCAGCGCCCATGGAATGATTTTAAATCATTAAACGGCGCTATATAAGTTACTTATTATTAATATTATTATCATTACACTAACGAAAGGGATCGTCAGAAAACTAAGAGTACAACAGCAGAAACATGAAGGGGCCATGCTGAATCTCAGATTCAGAAGTATGAAGAAGATCAGGGGTTACTGACGTCGTTAAAAGATAGCAAAGCAAAAGTGGCCATGGACGGGATATATCGCTATAGTAAAGGACCAAAGATGAGCCAAGATCATTTTGAAATGGAGGCCACGTAAGGACAAGAGATGTAGAAGAACACTACCTACGCGATGGTTCGATGTATAAAGAGGGTTGCTGGTGACTGGATGCAGAAGGCCCAGGATAGAAAAACTTGGAAGGATATGTGGGAGATCGAAATTCAGCAGAAGACAGAGACGCTGCAAAGTAAATGAATGTAAAATGTGTAAAAAAAATAACATTCTTGTATTTATTATATTAGGTATATTATATTCGCATGATGAGTCAGGCGCTCACAAGATTACAAGGAGGTTCCTAAGCCATATTCTGGCTTCGGTGGTCAGGAAATTTATATGCTCCAACACCATCGAATCTGTGGGATGGACACATAGTTACAATGTGATCTTTGGTTTGGACCAGATCGCCACACTCGCAACAAGGGTCACATATGTAGCCCCATTTGTGGTGCTCAGCTCCCCTTTTCTGCAACCTGTCCTAATCCGGTTCAATGTTGACCACTCTTTGCGCTCTTAGTCAAAACCGAGAACTCTTTTAGAACATTCTTGTGGCTTGTGATGTATACAATTTATTTATCTTTGAATAAGAAATATTAGTAGTTTTGCTTCATATTATGTGAAGAAAAGTATTTAAAAAATTACACAATCAAATACTTTAATAATTTATTGATATTAAAAAAGTGTTTTTCTTACCTTTGTTTGTAATGAGATTCATCCGTCCTCCTCCTTGCGCCGGTGCGTCCGACTCTGCAGATCAGGGCGGCAGAAATGCAGAGTGGTTGATATTTTACTTGTCTAACAGCCGGATACTTTCAGTAGGTACGTCTAACAGCACTACTTCTTGTTCATACCTCAATATAAAGTTTCATAGAACATTACAGTGTGTTGGCTGTTTAAGTCCTACACACACGAACAAACTTAAAAAACACGCATACACTGATTCTAAAGTCTATGTGTGAGATGTCAATTTCAAAGACGCGAAACTGGTGTTAGTATTTATTGTGTTCAAAGTACACACACACGTCACATTTGAGTATGGATAGCGAATGCCTACAAAGCAAGTAACAGGTTTTGCGAATAAGCGTGGAGGATGTAAAAGTCTATCAGGATGGTATGACGATTCGAGAGGTTTGTCAGTTCAACAGACACGGAAAGTTTGCGAATACATTTTCTGTAAGTTTTCCCCGTATGCTTTATTCATGGCTTTTATTCACTAGGTACATATATCATTATGTAACTTATCACTATTTACACAAAAAGAACATTCATCTAAATTACGTCTTACAATTGCTCCTATAACTATGTTTTATACTATAATTTGTATCAGATGCTCTGGTTTGAGAATTAAATTAAATTTTAATTTCAGATTAAAATCAGTTCATAGTTTATATACATTTTATACAGTTACGTTCGAGACCGATACACCGACGGAGTTTCGTCCTACTTGAGTAGATTTCCGACCTGAAAAAATAAAACATTATTGCATGTAAATCACAAAAAAATAAAGTATTATACGTGAGATTTTCTAAAAAATTAAATATTATTCATGAGAATCACAAAATATAAAGTATCACATATGAGAATTACAAAAAATAAAATTATAGAGAATCACAAAAAATAAAGTAGGTATTATTTATTTATTTTAAAACTTTCTGAGCACAAGTGCACAATGGCGGGCTTATTGCCAAATGGCAATATCTTCCAACCAACCATATACATTTAGTGAAAAACTATTACAATTATGGTATGTAGCAAAATTTTTATACAATACAAGCAAGAGCTATAAAGAAAATAAAACAAACAAAATGAAAAAAAAACATATAAGCAAAAACAATAAAGAAACGGAGGTGACTGGAGAGGGGGGGGGGGGGACAAGGATAGGATAAGGAGACAAATTTAGGTGTTATGTGAAAGGAAATGATTTCTCAGATTTCTTTTGAAAGTGGGAAGTGTTAATGAAACTCGAAGTTGCGATGGTATGTGATTCCAAAGACGAGCTGCCTGTACGGAGAAAGAGGTGGTGAAAAAAGAAGTATTGTGTACTGGGATACTGAGCGTTCTTTCAGTATTTGATCGAAGAAAATAAAATGAAAGTCACAAAAAATAAAATAACATACCTACATGATAATTACCAAAAATAAAGTAGGTATTATATATGAGAATCACAATAAATAAAGACGTATTATACACGAGATTCACAAAAAATAAAGTAGGTAGGTACTTTATAATACATGAGAATCACAAAAAATAAAGTATATTATAAATGAGATTTTCTTTGCTCTCTTATGTTCTTATTCTTTTGTTGGAGGGAATTGCCTAATGGTAATAAGCCCGCCAGTATATAATATATTTGTTTATATTATATACAGAAAGATGAATAAATAAATAAGAATCACAAAAAGTAGAATCATACCATGAGAATTACAAAAAATAACATAATATACATGAGAATCACAAAATATAAGGCATTATGCATGGGGATAATAAAAAATAAAGCGGCAAATATAAATAACTGATTGAAAATAACGAACATTAAAAAAATGCGTTTTTCGTATAAAACGAAAAAAACGGATAGCAGTTATGATGAAAAGATCGCTTCGAAACCGTGCGTATCAAATAACTCATTCGTGTTTTAAACAAAAGTTTATGGTAGGTTAAAATAAAAAAAAAATGTGTGCCAGAGAGACAACCCAGCAAATATTTATATGAAATATTTTGGGTTGGTTACAAGAGATTGCAACCAACCTAGCATATTATAATGTGATATAAAATATCTATAGTACCTGATAATAGAGCGTAATTAACGAAAAAGTTTAGTTACATAATATATTTACCGTGACTATCTTAATTTCGTAGACGTCAAGTCAAGGACAGATCGAGAGATCGTTTTACGCTTGACTAACGCGTCATACCAAATATTTGAAAATGACGGATCTTTCACATAATATGATCTGACGCATATTAGAGATTGACAGAAAAATTTAATCCTTATAATGTTTTTCTTTGTTATTCTTCATCGCAATCGTGTTTAAATTGACTCAAAACGGCACAACGCGGTGTTTGTTTTCATTTTTCGATGTCAATTATCCTAAAATTACACGCATTTATCTATTTTTTGACATCTGTGAAGCCAATGCGGCCATATGAAAAAAATAAATGAGAGTGTTCGTAAACAATTCGGTGAACTTGTAAGTCACATCTTAGTATACGTTTATAAGTAAGATTTATTTATACCGATCTTAACTATTAGGTCCGGTATTACAATCGGCCCTCAACTCATTGAGTTTGTTAAACTCAAGATTAATGTTAAGGGGAGATTGAATCCATTTCCGTATTACAGTGCAATGTCACACATTTCAGTCACTAAATCTTCAATTATAGACATATTTTACTTTTTCTGTGGTTATTATCTGTCAAATTTTAAATAACCTCAAATAATACGAACTACAAAACGGGACGCTACGACTTGAAATACTATTGTTTTATTATCCAACATGCTAAGTTTAATTTTTTTCACCAAAGTAATACTTTTAAATGCCCATGTTCGTTTCAATATGGCTGTCAGTTTGTTTTGTTGTGTGGCGCCACCGTCGATACAACTAACGCCTCTAGTGATAGAACACTGAAACAACTACTAACTTGCTTAGCAACGAGTCGAGAAATGAAAGTTGAAAAAAAAACGTTGAGTTAAATATTTGTCGTTTTCGTGACGTATTTGAGGGAAGATAAGGCCTAAACGGACACTGTAATACGCTATATTTTTGAAAAACTTGAGTTTAGGTCTTAAACCGAGACTCGAGCAATATCTCGTCATCATTGATATATAGATATTAATGTAATGATAAAGCTAATCTGCATATAAATAAAGTAGACCTGGTAAGATTGTCGTTCTGGATTTGCGAATGTTTGTGCACGACTATATTCATGTCAGTCTGCCCAAGGCTGCCTGTTCTTACATTCGTTTGAAATCTTTCTATGTGGAAATCGGCAATTTTACAGTAGAGTAAAAAACTTACAATATTACATTTTTATAATATTACATTTGAAACAGTATAAAAACACAAAGCCTCACAAGCTGATATGTTTTTTTTATTATTTTCAAAAGAAAGTTAGTTTAAATGTTATATAATAAGAATTAAAGAATGCTTTTATGCTTTACTCGCCGAGTCGCCAAAATTGATATATGTGAATTTACCCTGAAGATGACAAAAATACCAACATTCTGATATATGCGTCCCTATCGTAATTAGACCTCAAATGGCACGAAGTAATAAAATCCGACACAGGGAGAGTGAGCAATTCACGTTGAACAAATGGTCCCTTTCGCATTGTGGGTCAGATTTGCTTTCCTCGCGTTGTTCCACCATTCTTTCAGCTGTCAAATATTCGAAAGTTACCTACTTTATATTTTTATCGTAATTAATATATATTGATTTAGTTTATTTTCCAATATTTAATAACTTTATATTTTATTTTCTTTCAGAATCAAATTTTAGCCTATATAGTTACAAAAAAATGTAAGTTGAAATTTCAATTCTCGATGAATTTAGGTAAATTTTAAATCAACATTCACATATGGAAAGAACGTAGGTATTTGTTTAAAGATATTTTCATAAATGAGTTGGTGATTATTGTATTTCGGTGTACAGGTTATGTCATTCTTCTAGGAGTAGGTTAATAAGTGCAGAAGGAATGGCACATGAAAATAACATGTTGCGAATGGTTGCACTTAGGGCAAACGAATCTAAAGAACAGCAAGAAAGGAGATGTGAAGCCAGTAGATTACGAATGACGGCGTATAGGGTATTACAATTTCTGCTGCAAGAAAGAAGAAATACAGATTTTCAGTCTTCAAGTAATTGGATAGAGGTAGGGAGTCGTGATAATTTAATGATAATAGATCAGATGAATATGCAAGACGTTGAAGTAATAGAAATTACTGCACTTGAATGCGTCATCTTAGCAGCATTAAAAGTATAAAACAGCCTCTAAGTCTTCAAGTCATAAGGCCCCTGAGGATTCAAATTGAAAACGCTTAACAATATCGCCAAACACTATTTTTTTTGTATGTAAAATAACAGATGTGGCATTGAAACATGAATCATGGAGACAAAAGGAAAATTCTGCTTTTTCCTATAGTTGCAATATAGATATTAACCTATAGTTGCAATTTATTTCTGAGCCAGTATCAACTTTTGGTAGAATGTCTATAATTTGTACATATTGTGGTGATTCGAAATGGAAGGGAGAAAACCCAGGAATGTGTTGTAACAATGGAATAGTACACATACCTGCAATAGATATCCTCCAGAGCCTCTTTATACATTATTAACAGGTAATTCTATAAATGCATGCCATTATAGAATTAAGTATTTTAAAAGTCATGTTAGAAGATATAATAGGACGATGTATGAGAGGGTCAGAAATGAGGACATAAGGAAAGAATGTAAGATAAAGAAAGATGTCATTAATAGAATTTAAGTGAACACATTGAGATGGTTTAGACACATGGGCAGAATGAATTAGGAACGCCTGACGAAGAAAATATAAATTGCGGACAGGAATTGAATGAGAGGTCGGGGCCGCCCAAGTAAGGGATGGCATATCCATGGGAACGCTATTTTGAAAGGCGGAGATGTCAGAAGCATGAACAACAAATGAATATGGATAGGACAATGTATGAATGTCGATGAATGTGTGTCAAGATAGAAATAAGTAGCGTTTGGTTCTCTCTGCCTACCCCGCGAGG
Source organism: Molanna angustata (assembly GCA_963576475.1). Lineage (NCBI taxonomy): Eukaryota > Metazoa > Arthropoda > Insecta > Trichoptera > Molannidae > Molanna > Molanna angustata. Next base: position 19,256,525 of record OY754976.1, on the reverse strand, counting down.
GACATGGCGTGATGGTATGTATGTAATGCTTGCTTTCAAATGAAATTTTTAGGAATAAACTAATGAATTATGAGTTATTATTATGAGTGATAGAGTTAGATGTGTTACAAAGAAGGATCAAATTAGAAATGAATACGTCCGAGGTAGTTTTGGAGTCGCCTCTATTCCGGAGAAACTAAAGGCCAGACACCGATGGTACGGACACATTACCAGACGAAATGAGGTTCATATAGTTAAACTCACACAGGATATACGCACTCAGTCCAGAAATAGAGGCCGTACATAGGCAACCTGGTGGACAAATATTAAGGAGTTGAGGGAGGAGCAACTAACCAGAGAAATGACGCAAGATGGAAAGATCTCCGAAGGGCAAGAAAGGAAAGGTCGTACCAGAAGGGCCGCTCCAGATGAACTGGGAAGAGGCAAGGAAGAAGAAATCTATATTTTCAAAACATTTCTGTATGTTTCATTTAATTAACAAATTATTTTACTTTCAAATTTAGAAGATAAATTTAAGAAAATAAAATTAAATAATTGCCAACAATCAATTAATTTATTCACATAAAAATATCATCATCATTATTCTTAGCGTCACAACTCTTGATGGGTCCTATCTGTGTCCAAGAATCTTCTCCATACTGTTCTATCGTTGGCTGCCACCTTCCAGTTCTGCTGCCCCATGGCTCATGACTATGCTGAGGTCCTGGTAAAGATCATAAAGCTCGGTGATATATATCTTTTACGCCATGTTTGACAGTCGTTAATAGGTACATAGGTATATTCTGCATAAGATTTTTCTTTCAAAGGCATCCACTCTGTTTTCATCGTGTTTTGTTAATATCCAGGTAGGTATCCGATAAAAATATATTACTATCAAATTCAACAAAACTTATTAACGTGGTAAGTTTTCTCAATATCTTTAACAATGTATATCTTTGTCAAAAACTTAATTGAAAAAACTTGAATCGAACTATAAAAACTATATAACCATATTGAATCGAACACATTTTCCTATTCTGACATATACGCATTGTCGTCTCGATACTCGACATACATACATCACCTAATAATAATAATAATTAAAGACTTTTATAGTATTAAAAATACAAAATATATAAAGGGAAAGAACACGGGAATCTCTTCGGTGACGGATCTTTAACCAGTTCAGTCGTTGCCTGCTCTCGGATACGTGGTCGAACTTCCTGGGTCCAAACACGTATAGAATGCAGACATTTTGTAACCGTTCGAGTTTGTTAAGTTGATCTTCAGTTGAATCTCAGCGTAGGCAACGTCAGCGTAGTCAAGTAATGGTAGCATGTGTTGTTGAGTTATGCGACATCCTACGTAGGCGATTCAAAGCGAACGCGAATGCGAAGCGATCCGAACGGATACATGCGAATTCAAAGTGATGCGGTGCGACGCTGCGGCTCTGTCCTACGGGCACGCGAATCGTGCTTCTGACATTATACTTTACCAAAAAAAACTATGGCACCGCTTCCAATTCGCGCGAAAATATCAAACAAATTGATCGCGTTCGCTTCGCATCGTACCATGTCACACCGTACCCTACTCGCGGTCGGTAACGCAGGACACTTCAATAGTTACCGACTGATTGTTATTTTCGCGCCGCTTCGCGTTCGCCTTGAATCGCCTACGTAAGACGTCGCGTTAGAGTGATTTTAGTCTTAACTGGTAAATAATTTTTAAGTCGGCCTCATACGTTCTCATTTGTTATTCAACAGACATACGACAAAGTTTAAGTATTAAATTTAGACTAAAATTATTATATTTATTTGTTTGTAAATTTTTGGAAGATTAAAAGCATATAATATATTACATCTAATATAATAATTTAACAGCCAATTAGAAGTCTCCGCTGATTGGCTATACTGTCAGTTGCAAGTTGAAAAATATAACATAATAATATAATATGTTTCTGTAACAGATAAAGTTTCATCGTGAAACGGAGGTAAACATAAACAAGAAAAAAAAAATTATCACCGAAGAGAACATACATGATTTTATATTTTAGTGGTTACAGTTGGCAAAATAAATTATAGTATTAAAAAAATTGCACTTAGAATACATCTCGCTACTGTAATGCTAATCTGAAATACATCAAATTCTGGTGAATTAAATATAAAATGTCCATAACCAAACTATAGTACCGCTTTAATGTCTGCAGTTAAAATAAGAGTCTGCGAATGCTTGCTAAATTAACTGAAAAGGCGAATATCCTTATTTAAGCATAAAAAATTATACAATCTAAATACACATAACACACAATAGGTGATCATTTAAGTAATATCATTTAGTTAAGATTTAGACTACATGTTGAGTTTGCAAACATAATTTATCGGTCATTTGTCAAACGTCAAGTCAAATGTCAACCACGGTGTTGCCAGGATTTAAAGTACTAATTATTATTGGAGAGTTGCATGAAAAAATATTAATATTTATTACATGTTTATTTACAAGGAGTTTAAAATATCAATCTTTCTAAAATTAAACAATTTATTATTTTGTAAATTAATATTTTATAAGAATAACGTCTTTGTGCGGAGGCGACAAACACAGCAGCGAAAAATAAAGCTTGCTCCGTGTCATGGTTTGTGAAACGCAAATTAAGAAACTAAAAGAGAAGTTTCGTTTGACTTCTACAATAGGGTTTGCAACCTTTTTAACCACTTTGCGGATTATATGCGTTTGATTTAGTTGAAACTCAGCAATCTTCGTATTGTCTGTATAATTAAAAATGGTCCCTCAGTGTCTCCCGTCCCTTCGGTGCCTCCTGTCCTTTTAATGTCTCCTGTCCCTCAGTGCCACCCGTCTCTTCAGTGTCTCCCGTCCCTTCAGGTCCTTCTGTACCTCCCGTTCCGTCAATGCCTCATACCCCTCTTCATTTCCTCCCGAATCTTTCATCCCTTCAGACAGTAACTTCAGACCCCTCAGTACCTTCAGATCGTTCAGTACCTTCAGACCGTTCAGTACCTTCAGACCCCTCAGTGCCATGGACCGCCGGAGGCGGTCATTTACCGCGCAGCGGTAAAAGCCGGCTGCAAGCCCTAGCTTAGAAGCTGAGCGAAGCGAAGCTTCTCAGCTAGTTATAAATATTTGGGAGGAATTAAGACCGTAATATTATAAATAAATGAGTACCTACATATATTTGAACAATTTTCTCGATCTTTGACCTACTTCGTCAAAATACAATAATCTTACATCTTTTTAACCTTTTCGGTGCTTCCAATTCTTCAAGTTGAGCGTCTAAGTAAAGTTGAAAGTACCTACAAAAATGGAATTAAAGGTGGATCTGCCGACAAAATTATTTGAAGATAAATTACTTTAAATTGACTTTTCACACATTATAACTGTATATGTTGAATGTTGATATCGGAGTATTATATCAGGTTCCAATTAAAGTTCTAGTAAGAATTGGTCTTGCAGAAAATTATCTTCGTAAAGTTATGAAGTGTTGGGTATACGTATGTTAGAGGTAGTATTGAGCACAGGTTAACGGATTTTTATACTTGCCACCAACATAACATAATGCAATAACATTGCAAAATGACTTTAACGTTATTTTCAACTCGTGTAGTGCTTAGAAAATGACGGATATATATTTTATTATTTTTGCAATGATTTATTTAAACTATACGACCAGTTTCGGAACTAACCGTTCCCCTATCGGGCTAATTTTCAACTAACGCAAAGTGTAACGGTGTGCTTAAAAGAAGAGTTTGAAGTTTTAGGTTAAGGTTGGGTAATTAGGGGCGGGCCTTTGTTAAATGATTATTGATTACATTTCTGTATGAATTAATTGATCCACAAGACACTAAATAAGACATAGCCTCTTTTTCTTCTAAGTAAATTTTTTAATTCATTTTTTTTTACTTTTTGGGTACATGTGCACAGTGGCAGGCTTATTGCCAAATGGCAATATCTTCCAACCAAACAAATTCATTTGTTGAATCTTAATGTTTTGATAATACGTACCAACTCTCTTCTTTCTCAGTGGGAAGAATTACCTACTTATTTTTTCCCGACGTGAGGTATCGTCTTAAATCTCCCTGGGTTGTTCCAGACTTTTGGACTTCCCAATTTTTCACAGGACACGGAAACTTTAAAAGTTATCTTCACCGATTTAACATTGCCTCCTCTGCTTCATGTCATTTCTGTCAATACCCGGACCAAACTTCGGAACATATCCTTTGGGAATGTTGCCACCCAATGGTGTCCTCATATAGATCGGAGCTCCTCGTTGCTGTCCGTGGGCCTCTTCAAGGTCCCATTGGTCATGCGGATTTTGTGATCTCGAAGAAAAATTATAAAGCTTTTAAGGTTTTCTGTCACAGATATGGTGCCTAACTTTTAGAAGATTCCCGTTAAATTAATTATTTCCAGAGATCTTGGTCACTTCTCTGATGGTCTGCATGTAGGAGGATCTGAGGTCATAGACAGTCCACGGGTGTGAATTTTCTGTTCGCACTCGTTGATTGTTTCTTTTTGCACTATGGTGCCGAGATTGCTAATCTAGAGGGCTCCATGAGCTACTTTTCGTGCTATGCATTTTTTTTTTGTCGTTCACTTAGCGTTCTGTGAAGGGGCCGATTACAGTCCCCATAGGCAGAGCGGGTGGTGGTGGAAGTAGCGAATACGTACCAACAATTTACATGAATAAAACATATAATGAAAATATAAATACATATAAACGAAAACAATAAAGAAACGGAGGGGACAGGACAAAACCTTTTTCTGTAATAACATTTTAAGTATTTGTGTTATGCAGAAACCAGTCAGTCCATCAAATTACTATAGCATTATACATTTTATTTTTTTTTTTTTTTTAATTTTATTTTCATAAAAGTTTAACATCGTAATAATTGGGATCTCACTAGCCTACAGGCTATCAGTGAGTTTCCCATACAAAAAGGTCAAGTACATATTGCATTCCTTAAGTTACAGTATAACAATTTATAAATAGAGATACATGGTTTTTATTGCTTCTTAAAAATGAGTCAAATGTTGTTAATTAATTTCTACAATATTTTTTTTAAATACAGTTTTAACTGAGGATATTTTATCAAGTTTATCCATACCACTTGGAAGGGTGTTAAATATTTTCGTTATGATTACTTTCAGTGTCATTTCACCGTAATAGTTTGTCCATATGGGAATTATCAATTTATTTTGCACAACCTGAAATTATATATTTCTTACAGGTAATTTATATTCATTAGAGAAGTAATGATTTAATATGACTCGATAAGTGTATAATTTGTTAACTGGGAGTATTCCTGTTATACTGAATATCATTTCATCATTGTCATTTCATTTAGATAAATCTGATTTGGGTATTATTAGTTTTAACAATCTCGGTTGCAATGATTAAACTTTGTCTACATACGGTTTGAATGATTTACCCCATATGTGCTCCTTCCGAATATGATCATAATGATTCATATGAACATGCCTTCTAAGTCGACAACATGTTCTCACTCTGTTTCTTTCAGATTTGTATTTTTTCTTCTCATGGGAACGTGAATAGCCCGAATAACAGACGAATGTGTATAAGGCGATGCATGAGTGTAAATTAAGCTGAGTATTTTTTTTGTCAATAGAAGATTATGGCGGAATGTTCATTCTGCTTACCGTAAGGGACATGGCGTAATGGTTTATGTGGTATAAATGTGTTATAGACCAAAAACCAGCGACTACTAAAATGACGCCATAGTCTAAAGGCTGATTTTTTTCTGTTAAAGGATTCCACAACAGGTAACAAAGATTGGATAGTATGAATCCTGAGTAGTGGTGGCTCTCGGAGATAACAGCATTCAATGTGTTGAAAATTGCTATTTTAAGGAGAACCGACCCAATTTATTAAACTTAATAAAATTTAAACTATAGGTAGACATACTTTATTAAAATGCGAAAATTTTGTACTAGTTTGAATTTCAAAATAACAGAGAAGAATACAATCTTGATTTTAAGTTTTTTTAAATAATTAAGAAGTCTTATGTAAACGTATTTCAATATATAATAAATGAATAAATGTTAGTTAAGAAAGTTCTCTACCAACTTAAAGAGAATAAAGTGGATACAAGAAAGAAATTTGCATACGTTTGCAAGATAGGTAACAGGGTGAAATTTCCAAGTCGGTTTTTCTTGCGCAAAATCATCGTAAAATACTGAGCCAAAACGAAGTGTAAAGAAATTTTCGCGCAAGTTCTATTCAACTGCAGCGAAGAGGAAATGCTCATACTAGTAAACATTTTGTACAGTAAGTATGTGCATATTAATATATGAGAAATAACAGGAAATGCTTTAGTTAAGCGGTATTTTGTATAACTATAGCTTTTTAAACAGGATCGATAAAGAAACTCAAATAATGGCATTATTGACGAACGCTGAGCAAGCACGTAAAGTGATTAGTTTAAAGCATCTGATCCAAGGTCGGAAATCATGTAGATCCCCGATTTTCTAGTATAAAAAATACCTGCTTCAGACATTGAAAATCATATATGTAGTATGATTTGCCTTTTTACAGAATTAAATCTAATATCAAATTGAATGGAAAAAAATGAATCGATAAAAAGTATTTTCAATTTAAAAAATATATTCTAGGTATAAAATATATTTTATATTTTATAGATTTGATAACAAACATTTTTTTGGCACTGTCTCGAAGTGACATAAAATATACTTTCAGTAAGTATAGAAAAGCTTTAGTAAATCGAACAAAGCAATGAAGGACAGAAAAAAGGTACTCAGTTCTCTCTAGAAATAAAAATATTTCAAATACTTATACCAAAATTACATGCAATTGAACCGTTTCATAAATCTGTGGATTAATTTTTACGAATGTAAGGCATTCTCATTGCGTAAATTTTTGGAACAAAAATGCAATAAATCTATTCTTCCAGGGTGAGCAATTCAAAATTTCTGACAAGAAAAATTTTTGGAACAAAAACTTGATATAATAATTCTTCTGTATGCACATGTATTTTGATTTTAATTAGAGTATACAAACAATGACTGGACAAATAAACTGATGTATGTCACAGTAGTCCTCCTAAACAACTGCAATGAACCGAGTTTAATGATTTTTTTGTGTGGTTGAGTAGGTCCCTGGATGCTAAAGATCCACAATTCGAATCAAAAATGGCTGCAGTAGAAATAATTAAAAAAAAAATGTAAAAATGAATGAGTCGTGGCTAACGTCACAACCAAAAGTCAATGCACAAAGTATTTAAATTTCATACGAAAAATTTTCAGCATTTACATGAAATGAGTTTGTTATCTTATTTTTTATTAAACTTTGATTTGTCTTTTTAGCCATTATTAATTAAAAATATCAAATTTTAAGTTTCCAGAGCTTGGGGTCTTGAGCTAGGTGAACATGTTAAAATATTTGATTTATAAAATTATTAAGCATTGATCAGACATACTTCAAAATCTAATGGGGTCTAAGCGAGTATTAGATATTCAAATATGCAAAATTTAAAAAGAATATAATTTTGTCTACAATCGATAAAGTAGAATAAACACACCGTACATAGCACATAGTTCAAAGGACATAGTACACAGCACACACACAGATACATTGTAATACAACTTTCAGAATACAATCTCAGCCTCATACTAGTTGATAATCTGCAATAAAAAAAATAACCTTAAAAATTGCGAATTCACAACTCCCAACTTGGGGTAGTGAGGATTTAAAATGTAAGCCTGGTATTATGCAAACAGTAAAACTTTTAAGATGAGTTTCTTTTATATCTTTATAATATAATATTCTTCTGTGGTGTTTCTATGTTACCGAAATCCTAAACGACTGGACCGGTTTTGAATTGAACTTTTTTTAGATTATCATTTTTTGGTGTCTCGTTAGAGCTGGTTATTCGAAAATACACCACGAAACATAAATCTCGCATAGTTCACGACCCATTCTGAATGTTACCTTTTTAGGGGGAGGCGGAACTATTTTTATCTCTTTCTAACATTTACATTGTTTCAAACATCACTTCATTTCTAATCACAATAAATTACATAGAAGACCTACAAATATCGATGCATCATCAGGCCTTTTCTCACGCTAATATTGCTTCTCGAGGCTGGAGACACTGGTTAGTTGGAAGAAATTACCATATGGCAATGAATTCGCCGCTAACGCAGGGTACAAAGAAGAGTTTGTTATTATTATTATGATTAATACTCTATGTTTTGAGGCAGATGTAAGCAAAACTAATTTCACTTGACGGCCAGAGTCATATTTACTTTCTGAATTTTGATTGAATTTTTTCCGGTCAATAATGTCACCTAAAACAAAGTTTTTAAAGTCATCTAAATTTGTTTTATAAACATTCTGACAGATGTTTACGGAACATCAAAATTTTCCCTTCACAATAACGTACCTACCCTTACCATGTACATATATAATATACACACATACCACAGTAGGAACAGTTACCGTGGAATTGGATTGAATTCACCTCCTATCGTTGTATTTGCTCCTGGTATTCTGGCCTCCCGAGCGTTGGGATAACTTGCACGATAAGTAGGCTCGGGCCGAGTCTACTAAAGCCCCATTGCGTTCTTTGAAGGACACTCGACTCCCAGAGGCGTTTTCAATTATTATAGAATGCCCACAATGTTTGATGTTGGGGTAGGACCGATGATGCCTCAGCGTGTATTGATCCGTAAATTACTACCATCTATACATTATGCATTCCTGGTACAAGTGTACCACAATGGAATCAACAAAAAAAGAATGAAAATTTATTTAGGTTTACTTTTATAAAATTATATTTTAGCAGTTTAAAAGCGTTTAATAAAATTTATTACAATACATATGAATTCAATTAATTGACTAAATAATAATTCTAACACTCTTTTCATTCTTTTACAACGAATGTTGAATTTAATATTAATTGCACGATAAAAAATATCTTTTAATTATTATTTTGAGGGTTTAGTATATTCCTTTAAAAAAATCATCCTCGAATAATTCAATTTATTATATTCATCCCAATATCAACTTACGATTTATGTAAAATTAAAATTATATTCAATAATGATCAACACCAGTTCCAAATATAGAAACTGTGTTCATTCATTCCAGAAATAAATATGATTAAATTAATATACTGAAAGTAGGTATAACAAAAGCATGATAATATAACTAGTTGCATGTAACACATGAGATCCAACTGTCGATAGCGATAGTATGTATAGTTGAAGAATAAGTACCAAACTCTCTCTCTCTCTTCCTTAGCTTGTATCCCACATGGTGGTGGGGTCAGCTCTCCTCACTGCGCTCCTCCACTTCGCCCTATCCTGAGCATCGTCCTCAGAGACATCACATTCCTGCATGTTCTCAGCTACCAGGTCTTTCCATCGTTTTTTGGGACGCCCTCTGGATCTTTTGCCAGACACTCGATGGTCCAGTGCAGTGTTTCCTATTTATTCTGGCGGTTTTCTAAGGATATGCCCGAACCACCTCAGCCTATTCTCCATCAGCTTATCGGATACATCGCGTACACCCAGGCTACCTCTTATATATTCATTACGTATTTTATCTCTTCTCGTGACGCCGCACATCCACCTAAGCATCTTCATCTCGGCTGTTTGCACTGACTGAACTTGTCTTCGAGTGACGGTCCAGGTCTCACTACCATATGTCAACACTGGTCTGATCATTGTCTTGTATACATGACCTTTCATCTTCACTGGCATTCGCTTGTCACAGATTACTCCAGTCACTTCTCTCCATTTAAGCCAGGCTGCGGCAATACGGTGCTGAATGTTAGTTTCCAGGCTTCCTGACTCATGTATCATGTTCCCAAGATACTTGTATTTATCACATTTTGTGACTTGCTGTCCATCAATTGTAATCGGGTCAGTGTCTGTTTGGGGAACATTGCAAGCCATAAACTGTGTTTTGCTCACAATCAGCACCAGGCCTCCTTTCTGTAACTGGTGTTTCCACGCCAGAAGGGCTCGCTGTAGAGAGTCCTTGTCTTCGGTGTAGATTGCTATGTCGTCAGCGTATATGACTGTCCATAGTGACTGCATTTGCGCATCCTCCGTTAGCGCGTCCAGCACCAGACAGAATAGGAATGGGCTAAGTACGGATCCCTGGTGTACCCCCTCTGTAACTGCGATTGGTCTAGTGGTTCCTACTGGGGTTCTTATTTCAGCCTTCACTTGTGCGTACATATCAATGATCACAGTGATATACTTCTCAGGTATATTTATTTTCCGGAGACTCCACCATATCACCTCTCTTGGCACTTTATCGAATGCCTTTTCCATGTCCAAGAAAGCAATGTATAATGGGCTTTTCTTTTCCCGATATTCTTCGGCTATCGTATTTAGGGCAAACATTGGGTCAGTTGTGGAAATGCCAGGTCTGAATCCATAGTGATTTTTTGATAGAGAACATTCCAACCTAAGTCGACTATCGATCACTCTTTCATATAACTTCATAGTATGGCACATTAATTTTATTCCACGGTAGTTATTACATTCATACTTACTACCTTTTCCCTTATAGAGCGGCACTATTGTACTCAGTCTCCAGGCATCCGGTATTTTAGAGGTCTCCAGCATCCTGTTGAAAAATTTTGTGAGCAGCTCAACAGCTCTGTCTCCCAGGCTCTTCCACGCCTCGATGGGAATACCATCGGGTCCAATAGCTTTCTTGTTTGCCATCTTTTGGATTGCTTTTTTCACTTCCTGTTGGTCTATCTGTGAAACAAGTCCGAGATTCATGGGCATATTTGAAAGTTGCAAGTGTGAATTATTGGTGTTAAGAAGAGTGTTATTGGGAGATAATGCTTTCGCTGCTATATAACAGTTCTCCGTTTTCCCCTTTTACGACTCTACATATTGCCGGATCACTGTTGTCACGGTTTCGTAATTTAGCGATCTTGTAGATTTCTTTTTGTCCCTCTCTAGTATCAAGCTTCTCATAGAGTACCCGAGTGGCATTGGCTTTCTCTTTGGCCACTGTATGTTTAGCGTTTTTCTTTTCTGTTTTCTTTTGCGTTTTTCTTTTCTGTTTTATAAGTACCAAACTATAATCCCATAAACACAAATTATTTAATATTTTAAGATATTTGATTTTCTATACAACACTTGTACCTATGTATGTATGTCAAGATAGGATAGTATGGAGGTCAGTCCTTTGATCCTACGCAGAATATGAAAACAGCATGATGGTATGTATGTATGTTTGGAGATTAGTATCAAATAATTAAGTTTTCTTAGATTTTGTGTGTAGGCGATTGCCATACAAATTGTATGAAGAAATGTCGTCACTAAATTCAATTTTTATAAAAATTGTTAAAAAAAGTTTGAGATGTGCTAATACATCTTTTATATTTTTTATAGAAAATTAAATTATCTAGTTGGGGTGTTTCGGCTTTTTTTCTATATTTTTAAAATATTTGGAAATATAGGCAGTTAAACTCATAAATTTATCATAAAAAAAATATTTTTCTTAATAAAAAACGTTTGAGAAACCCTGGAATTTTTTTGAAAAAATCTGTTTGAGATTTTGTATTTTTTTGTGTTTATACCAATTTTCAGCGTTCTAGCTTTTATGGTTTCTGAGATATATTGAAAAATAAATTAAAAATTCAAAAGTTGATAACCCCTGACTGAAACAAAAATTCAAAATTCTGAGTATAAAAGTTTTGTAGGCCTATAACTGTTTATATATTCTGAAATTTTGGGCTCTGTAAATTGAGCGGATCAAAAGTTATAAGGGGACACACACACACACACACAGACACACACACACACACACACACACACACACACACACACACACACACACACACACACACACACAGAGACACACGAAATGTTCTACTCCGAATTCTGAGTAAATCCGTGTATGGAACATATATGCTGCGAAGCCTCTAAGTTGGTGTTTTTTGACTTCAAAGTTGGAAAAGCCGTGAAAAAAGTAGACCTCTCCATACAATTCTCGCGTATTCTGGCTTGATACATTGTCGATTTGTTAAGAGAACAAAGTTCTCCTGAACAAATCGACAGTTGGAATAAAAAAACATCAAAAAAAAAATATATAACAAACGGAAATTATAAGACAGAAAATAGGTATTTTCAAATCAGACATAAAATGGGAAATAAAACGTTTTTTTAATTATTATTATAATTATTGTTTACCTTTCAATAAACTTCCATGTCTGTCTGTACTGGAATTTTCCAATATATTTTTGACAAACTCCCGACCAGTTCGAGTTTGAAAAATTCATTGCTTGTGTATTCCCGGTGTCAATACGTGTTGAATTGTTTTCAGATTAATTTATTTTATATTTTAATAAAAATTTAACAATTTTGTATTTCACACAAAATCTATAATAATGCTATACTTATTGCATACAACAGGAGTATTTTTATGCATTTCATCGTGAAGGAAACTTGAAAAGAGTGACCATATTTTTTTTTAATTACTTGTTTACAACAACATGTTTCTCGATCAATGAACAAACAAAAAATACTTCGTTTGTCATTTCCATCTAAATTGTGGACTTAATATTTATTATTTTTGCACAGTACTACTAGACGTACATTCATTAGGTGTGGTTCAATCAACTTGAAGCAGATTTGAGACTGGAAAATGAATATAATGAATTCAAAAAAAAAATAAAAAAAAAATAAACTTATTAAATTTGACTGATTTTTAAATTATGTTCACTTCTTTTTGTATAGATAATAATTATATATTATAATATTTTGTGTCTTTTGTTTTTAAGTGTCTCCTTTACATACTAGTGCTTGCACTCTGGTAATATGTTTTTACTTACTGTGTATCTTTTTCTATATTTTTGACTGTTTTTTTATGATATATGAACTTTGAATTAGATTTAAACGAGTGGGTTGTGGCCAACACTAAACTCTCCACTACACAATGAAGCTTCCCTGCTAATATTACACTCTAATATCAATATGAAATCAAATATGTAACTAAACATTGCTAAACATAAAAATTCTCCTATATATTTTTCATACAAAATATCGATTAATAGAAACATAATTATTGAAAGGATATATATTTTTCTTTTAAGGTTGGCAAACTCTGAATGCAGTTTTGTGAAAATTCTTTTTTTTTTGTATAAATAATTCAAATAAAATGAAAATATCTCAAATTTCCAGGTCGTGAGAGCATTTTTAAAGTTTTAACAGATGAAATCATAGAGAAATAATTAACTGTTGTCTATGGAAAACTAATCAGCTCTAAGTTTATGTACTTCACACATATGGTATCAATATGAAGTTCATCAGTCATTTGGTTTGGGCTGTACAGAGGACACAAATTTTCAAATTTGTGTACGGCATACGGCATACACACAAAAACATCACGATGAAACTCAAAGTATACACTCTCTACATGATACCCATTGAGAAATTGATGTAAAAAAAATACGCTTAAAAATTGTGAAATCATGACTCTCCACTATTCCATAGTTGGTAGTGGAGAGTAAAAATGTATTTTATACGGCTTTATTATCATCGTTACAAAACATTTAAATGCTATAAACTGTTAAAAGATTATGATAACAAACTACGTCAAGAGATACGATGAGTAACAATTTAATTAAATAATACATGTTCGTGTAAAAATTGTCATATGTGAATTTTATTTACTTTACAACTTTATTCAAAGTAATTGTATCATATGCGAATCAAATATTCAAAGAAAACAATTACCAGCCGTTCTTCGAACAGAAAACTTTCCATGTTTTAAAAAACTAAATATATTTTTTGCAAAGAACGAAATAACTTTTACCCTTTCCATAGGCATTACAAAAAGAATTAATCGTTTTATTTAAATAACTTTTCCGTTTCAAATATGAAAAAAATAAGGAGTGAAAATGGATTTTTACTCACTGCAAAAAAAAATTCATGTAACAGGAATACTTAAACCTATGAGCAGTTAGCACAGAAGAAATATATAGGAAAATATTATTTTTCAATGACCTGTACACATATATTAGAGAATTGAAATATCAAAATTAATTTTAAATAGCTTTAAAAAGGTCTTATTTTTGTGATACATGATCCTAAAAGTTGATTTTTTGTTGCGTGTAAATATGTCTTGATTATAATATTATAGTAATCAATTTTTGATTAAAGTAAGATGCTCTCTCTCGAACGCGGTTATTGAGAGAGTATCGACGTAATTTTTTTGTTTAAAAAAAATGTTTGTGTTATTCTTAAAAATTAATTGATACTAATAAATAAAAAATATTGTGGTCACACTTTTCAAAATTTTCTTCAAGTTGAAATAAGGAATAAAAAAAATCACGTTCGTCCATAGATTGTTTACATTCACTCTGACAATGTCAAATACATAATTTCAAACGCTATATATGGTACTTCAACCAATTAACTAAGTAATTATGAAATACTAAATTGTTCAATATTTCATAGAGCTATCAAACGAAACTAGCTTAACATATGATAATGAAATAACGCTTGTATGAAATTCAAAAAATATCAAATGATAAAGCAAATTTCTCTTCATCTTGAAATGAGGAACAAGTGAAGACAAAGCAAAATTAATTCGATCTTATAACGATATGTATAAATCACGCCTGATATTATGCAACATGTATAGCTTTCACAATTTAAATTAAAAAAATACAAAATAGTTCAGTTTGATATTAAAATATCAAAGGAATCTGGAAACAAATTAAACGTGCACTGTCATCGGTACTGCACAAATACTGAAAGTATCAGAACTGAAAAAAAGTAATATAGCAACACAACTTAGTATTATTTTCAACATTCAAAACGTTATGTTGTTTTGAGGTATAATAATGAGATATATAAAACTGAACGAAATTCTTTCCACGTCATTCAATTTTATTTTTTCTTTCCTCGGTATGTAATATTTTCCTACTCTCACGGTTGTTTTGTTTGAAACATATTTTAATGTACAGAATTAACTCGAGGCTTCACGTTGCTAGGGTTGGTTGAAAAAGATTGCCTCCTGGCAACGAACTCACCTTTGAATACTTGAATTAACATAAACTAATAAAAATCTTAATCTTTTTGATGAGGTAATGCTAAAAAGGCTAAAGAAAAAATATTTATCTGATAATACTTGATTTCTTCTTCCTCTCCATATCCTTTTGTTTTCTTATTATTGCTATGAACTATTTTTGCTCTGTTATCATTATTATCCTTTTTTTTTATTTTTCTCATGTCTTAACTTTTTGTATGTCATAACATTGTTTTATATAATAACATTAAATCTGATTGGTTGGAAGAAATTGCCTTTTGGCATTTAAACCGCAAGTGTACAATTAATTTATACAAGAAGGTACAGTTAAATGATTAAAATACTACAATTAAAATATATCTTTTGAAATAATGTTATGTTGCTTTATTGTTAAACAGAATATTACATAATGAATGACGATTTTTTTTTATTTACTTTTTTTATAAAAACGAAATATATTAGCATTAAAACAATAGACATCTTAAATTAAATTACAATTCAAGATTTATCTATCCAAGTTTTCTAATGTTGGCATGATGCAAAGAATGTTTTGTCGATAATATTTTTACTCCTCACTAACCCAAGGGGATATAGTGGGGAGTTATGATTTCGCAATTTTGAAGGCTATTTTTTTATTGCAGATTATCAATAAGTATCATGCTGAGATTGTATTCTGAAAGTTTCATCACAATGTACCTGTGTGTGCAATGTGCTGCGTGCTGTGTGCTGTGTACGGCGTATTTATTTAACTTTAACGATTATAGACTAAGTACTCATGCGATTCTATTCAAATTTTGCAAATTTGTATATCTAATACTCAGACCCCATAAGATTTTGAAGGATATCTGAATAGTGCTTTTATTTTTTTTTACAATTAAATATTTCAAAGTGACCCCAAGCTCAGGAAACTTAAAATTTGAAATTTTTATTTTCAAATTGGTAAAAAGGCATATTACTTTCATAAAATGGCATTGAAGAACTATCAAGTTTTCATAATAAAATATTTAAATAAAAAAATTATTTAACAAACTCATTTCTTGAAAATGCTGAATATTATCCATACAAAATTTGAATACTTTATAGAATGACTTGTTAGTGAGCAGTTTAGCGTTGGCCACAACCCACTCGTTATTTTTAGTAATGAAAAAGTTGAAATAACGTACAATAAGTGTCTAATTTGACTTTCTCGTTCAAATTACAGTCCAGTCATATCAATAATGTGCATAGAGACGGACGAATATGAAATAACTTTTGTTAATATTGAATCGACGGTAAGTTATATAAATATTTAATGTAGGTATATCATATAGATAGATAGATAGGTAAATCCATTGCAACCCTTGTCATTTTGACCAACATATTGCAATTCATGATTATTCAATGAGGTGTTAACAAGCGGTGAAACGTAAAATTATTCATAAACTGAGCAAAGAAATAAATTACATGCAATTAAGTACATGGATGTTTCATTTATAAATATTATAGTCATATTTTTGGTGTTACTGAGGATAGACTAATACAGTCCGAAAACGCTCTAACCGTTATAAATGTGAATTGGAAAAACATAAAGTTATTTCTACCAGAATTCTAGAATCTATTAATTTGGGGGATGTACGTGTTGTGGTATAGCTCTTGTGTGGGATGAATTATTGAGGGTTTGATACCCTGTTCCACGTACTCGTTTGGATCGGAATCGAACCAAACGGACGAGGAGCCTTATCTCATTTGGATCGGGATCGAACCGATCGAATGAGTACCTTTTTCACGATTTGTCCACACGTGTCTTATGGACAAACCGTTCCCCAATTATACTGCGCAATACCTGAGATATCCACGCAGCATACTCGTATATATATAGAGATACAATGTTATACACAAGAAATTAGACACTGTGGGTATATCAACATAACGAAAGAGATTAGAGGACTTACGTGCGTTTATTAGCCAAAATAATTACACAAATAACAAGTTAATTGAATTACGGAAGCGGAAAAAAAGAAATTTTTTGTACCAGGATTTTAATACAGTCCGTAAACGTTCTAATTTTTATAATTTTTAAATGTAAAAAACAAAAATAACACAGTCCGAAAACGTTCTGGCGTTCAGAAGGAAATTGTGTATTAATAAGATGGGTCGATGGCAGAGTGGTTAGCAGGCTGGGCTAGTAATCCAGTGGTCGCGAGTTCGAATCCTGCCTCGACCGATTTCGTTCACCTATAGCACAAGCATTTATGCCTAATTTGGGGAATGTTGGAAAATGTATATGTACTTTTTTTAACAAGGACATATTCATTTAAAAAAAAATAACTCATCAAGAAAATCGTTTATGTAATTTTTTAACTTTCATTACTTCTTGAACGAGTCAAAAATATCCAACACAATAAATAAATAAAAAAACATAATGTGATATATGGTAGTTCAACCATATAGTAAATATAACACATCTTCAAATGCTATACACGATTTTTTAATATAATACAGTAAATTATATTAAAAAACCGACCGCCATGGCACAGTTGGTAAGCCGTTCGGTTTCTGTGCGAGCGTCCTGGGTTCGATTCCCAGCAGAGGAGAAATTTATTTAAATTTATTTCTCACGCAAATATTACTAGGTATGTCACCAAACATTGTACATTCACAAATGTAAATAGAAGAAAGCATTTTTGGCTATGTTACAATTTAAAAACTGAATTGTAAATGATATAATTAATAGCTGTAGCTTTCTGAGAGTAAATAAATAAATAAATAAATATTGCTTCTCTGGGCAGGAAACAATGGTTAGTTAGAAGAAATTGCCATACGGCAATAAATTCGTCACTTGCGCAGGGTGCAAGGAAGTGTTCAGTGTTGGAGCAAATGGACTGTATGAAGGGTAAAAATCGGGATTTGAAGATAAACAATATTTCGAAGGGAGCATAGAACAATGTAGGTAAATTTGTACTTACCGCCAGCCACGACGAACCAATATGAAGATGAATTAAATGTTAGAATGTTTTTTGCAGCACAGGAACACAATCACGAAAACTATACGAAGAAAACTTTAACTTTACGAAGAACACTAGGTATATAGAAAAATACTTGAAACGCAGGTAAACTAATGAAAAATACGTATATGAAGGGCACTGTGTCGTCGCTTGAAGTAAACTCGCTATACTGTAGATCTATACTGAAGTTGTAGATAGTCTTTTCTTGTAACATTTCTTCTCGCGGCTAGGCGGGTTGGCAAACATTGTCTATGATAGGGATACGGATAAGGAGAGGATTCAAAAGGATATCCCTAACATAACCGCCCACCAATTTTGCGAAGAAAAATTAAAACATTATTACGAAAGATAGAAATACTTCAAGAGATGGCAACTTTGACAAAGAAGTCACCAGCGCTCTACTGAACGCTGAGTGAGCACTGTGAGAACTGTGGAACGTAAAACGAAAGATAACTTACAGTAGTTTTTTACTATTGTAACCTAATAATAGGGTAGCCTATGAAACCTATGTACAAAACCAAATATATACAGGAATACAAAATAACATCTATCTCTAAGATGTAAATTAAAACTTAGAAATGAAACAAATATTAATAAAAAGAAGCACCGCAATAGGTGTATACTAACTATAACGTAAATTAAGTTTAAATACTAAGTGTTTGGAAGTGGACATACTTTTGTAACAGGCCTTAAATAAGTTCCAGCCTTCGTCTTTACTGATACCACCCTAACCACCCCATCCGTTCCAGGATTTACAGTGGTTATGCGGCCTAGTGACCACTTGGAAGGTGGAAGTCGAGGATCCTTGAGGATCACAAGATCACCAATCTTAATGTTTGTATGGGAGGTAAACCACTTTTCTCGTTGTTGCAATGTTTGTAAATACTCTAGGCTCCAACGTTGCCAAAAGTGTTGAGACATTTGTTGTAGATGTTGCCATCTATTCAACCTGTTTACTTTTGCGTCTGATGCATCCCATTCAGGTAATGAAAGGAGTGCATCGCCGATCAAGAAATGGCCTGGTGTAAGAGCATCTATATCATTTGTATCGTTGGATATTCTACATAAAGGGCGTGAATTTAACATTGCTTCAATTTTAGAAAGTAGAGTAGCGAATTCTTCGAAGGTTAGAGCAGTATCTCCCATAACTCTCTTTGTATGATACTTTACTGAACGGATTCCCGCTTCCCACAGCCCGCCAAAGTGGGGCGCAGAGGGAGGGTTGAAATGCCATGATATACCTCTGTCATTTAAATTATGGATAAAATCGTCATCACGTGAGCAAGTTTCCATAAATTTAAATAATCCAGCAAAGTACCGCTTGGCTCCTAGAAAGTTTGAGCCACAATCTGTATAGATATGAGCACACAGCCCACGTCGAGACACGAAACGATCTAATGAGGCTACGAATGCTTCTGTGGAGAGGTCTGACACGACCTCTAGATGAACCGCTTTTGTAGACATACACACGAAAAGACAAATGTATGCTTTGGTAAATTTGGCACCTCGACGCTTATGCTCTTTGAGAAGAAATGGTCCTCCAAAATCTATACCGACACACGAAAATGGACGACTCGGAGTAATTCTAGCAGTAGGAAGATTTCCCATTAGAGGGTTGACCGAAGATGCTTTCAACTTGGCGCACACTAAGCATTTCGCCAGACGTGATTTGATTCTGCAACGAACAGAAAAAATCCAATATTGTTTCTGAATGAGAAACTGAAGAAGCCTTGGTCCGGCATGAAGATAACTCTTGTGATAGTAGTCTATAAGAAGGTTTGTCAACTGGCTGTTTTTCGACAGAACAACAGGATGTTTACGATCATCTCGAAGATTGGATTTCTCCAACCGCCCACCAACGCGCAATATACCTAAGTTGTCAATGAATGGACATAACTTCTGAAGCTGGCGAGAGCAGTTAGAACCTCTGCTTATGGAACTTATTTCTTGGTTGAAGTGTTCTTCTTGGTCAATCTTAATTATTATGTTGGTTGCTGTTCCTACTTCCCTAAGTTGGAGACAGCCTCGCCTACGTAAGGCCTTTTCGCATCTGCAATTATGTATGAATCTTAACATCCAAGCTACAACTCTTCTAAGTTGTGTCCAACTTGAATATTTGGCAATATTAATCGAACTCTTGAGGCACAATCAGCGAGGTTATCACGAGACCCCACATAACGCCAAGATGAAGTTTTATCATTTTCCTGTATTTGAATAATACGATTTGCTACAAATATTTTGAGTAAGTATGGTGGCGTTCTTAACCAAGACAAAACAATAGTTGAGTCTGTGAATAGAAAAACATTGTGAATATTTACAGAACTTTTGAAAGAAGACCGAATGTAATGCATAATTTTTGACAATAGAAGTGCGCCCAGTAATTCTAAACGTGGAATGGTTAAAGTTTTTAAGGGTGCGACCTTGGACTTTGCAATTAGAAGATGAACTTTAGGAATGATACTGTGAACCACAATATACACAACGGCAGCGTAGCCGTGCTCTGACGCATCCGAACATCCTACTAATGTACACGGAGTATTCTCAGTGGTGCCCAAATATCGCGGTATGTGAACACCTGATAGAAGGCTCAGATTCTCTGCAATAGCATGCCATTCTGCTGCAACTGTTGCAGGGACTGGGCTATCCCAGTCGACTTTTTGGCGCCATAATGTCTGAATTAGACATTTTGCTTAAAAACAACCGGCGCTATCCAGCCAAGTGGGTCGAAAATTTGAGCGATTCTGGACAGTATTTCCCTTTTTGTGCACTTGTTAGACACAATCCCAATTTCATAGAAAAAGGTATCCGAATTTGGGTTCCATTTCAGACCCAAAACATTAATCGCTTCCTTTTCAAAAAGAAATGCTTCATTGGAGTAATTATTGGGAATATCTGGAAGAATATCAAGATGATTACTTGCCCATTTACTAAGACTAAATTTTCCAGCATTTAACAAATCGACGAGTTCGATTCTCAAAGTCATTGCATCTTCTTTGGAATATGCACCTGTCAACACATCATCAACGTATATGTCATTCATCAAAACCTATGTCGCACGTGGAAATAGTGAACCTTCGTCCTTGGCTAATTGATGCAAAGTTCTAATAGCCTGAAAAGGAGCACAAGAAAGTCCATAAGTAACCGTCTTAAGCTCGTAGTTGCAAACTGGTTGCTCATTCTGTACTTAGAGAAGAGCAGGACGAACGCCTTTAGTCTCGCTCGGCAGTGACTCGTCAACTGTGGCGAATGTTGTTGTGTGGTTCGGGCACACCGCCGGCGCAGACGTCGGGTCAGACATCCTGTGTTGACAACTAGACGTCATATCTGACAGGTGATGATTGCGTCGGATGCCCCCGGTGTTAGCCCGCGGAACCTTCGGACGCCAACACGAGGACCGATGCGTCGGGATATAAGCCTAGGTTGCGGCTCTAAGGGCCCAGGCAGTAAAGGCGGGGGTGGGCGGCCGACGCTGTTGTGCCCTCGTCATTCTATACTTAGAGAAGAGCAGGACGGACGCCTCTAGTCTCGCTCGGCAGTTACTCGTCAACTGTGGCGAATGTTGTTGTGTGGTTCGGGCACACCGCCGGCGCAGACGTCGGGTCAGACATCCTGTGTTGACAACGAGACGTCAAATCTGACAGGTGATGATTGCGTCGGATGCCCCCGGTGTTAGCCCGCGGAACCTTCGGACGCCAACACGAGGACCGAGGGGTCGGGGTACAAGCCCCTCCGACTTGAAACGGAGTGTACTTAGCGGCCGATTTCGAGACCAATCGGAGGCCCTGACGTGTGTGGTTGGATTCTCGGGGGCAGTGGTTGAACCCGATGGATGGTGGATATTTTGTGTTTGTCCGATGTTGCGGCTGCGTCCGGTGGTGAACAGGGCCAATGAGCTCTATAGCGTCGCCGGCGTGGAAGTGGATCGCGATCCCCCTCGATGCTCAGAGGAAGATCTCCATAAAATGTGCTGATACTTTCGATGTTCAGGTAACACCAAAATCTGTCTGTACATTTTGCATATATCAGCCGTAAACACAAATGGAAATATTCTAAAATTAAGAATAAGCGCAGCTATATCATTTTGTAATTTGGTACCAGGCAACAAGTATTGATTCAATGACTTTCCTTGAATATTCTTTGCACTTGCATCGAATACGACTCTCAGCTTTGTAGAAACAGTATCTGGTTTCAAAACACAATGGTGTGGAATGAAACAGAAGGAAGATAAATCATTTTCTGAATTTATTTTCTCCATATGTCCCAGGCTTTCATATTCGTTCATGAAGAATTTGTAATCATCATAAATCGCAGGAGTTTGTGATAGCTTACGTTCTATATTTTGTAATCGATTAAATGCCATATTATAGAAGCTATTAAGATCTAAGTTCTCAGTAATTAATGTAAGGGGTACCACATACCGACCATCACTTTGCCGGTAGTGTTTACTTACGAAGATCTCCTCACATTTATCATCATCTGGATTTGATATATGTTTGCATGGAGGTTCTTCGATTGTCCAAAATCTTTTAATAGACTCGTCGAGAGAAATATGAAGTGAACTATAAGTAGTTTGTGTATTTGGAATATCGCCTATCAACACCAAACCGAAAATTGTAGATAATACTGATATGTTGCTATTGCCACTTGTTGTCCGCCCACCGTCAAGTATCGAAGGAAATAGAGTGGCTCCGAGCAGAAAATCTATTTCACCAGGAGTATCGAAGTTGTCGTCAGCCAACTCTTCTCTTGAAATATTCATTGAAGACAAATCTAAACATAATTTTGACGAAGGCATCTCACTAGAAATATTCGAAATAACAATAGCCTTTGACTTTATCAGGGGACCGCTCTTTGTTTTTGGTTTGAAACAACAACGTACTTCGCCTTTTATAGTTACTGGATATTGTCCAATCCCCTTTATTCCACCACTGTAAGCTTTGATTTGTAATCCTAAGCGATTTGCGCAGCGTTCACTCATAATAGATACTTGCGAACCGGTATCTATTAATAAACGTATGGGTTTATACACACCGCTGCTGTCCTTGCATGCAGCAGAAGCGGTACCTAGAAGGGCTACATGAGAAGAAGGGGTAGTCATCAACACCTCATTCGATGTTGAGGGAGTAGAACAAGATTGTCGTTCATTCTTATGAAGTAATGTGTTATGACGTTTACCGCACTTTAAACATGAGAATTTTGATGTACAATTCTTTATCTGGTGTGATTTATCAGGCAATTAAAACATAGTTTCAATTGCTTAATGACTTCCATCCTTTTGACATCTGCGTAGTTTAAAAATTCAGAACATTTCATAATATGATGTTGATCACTGTTGCATAATTTGCAAGTCTTCGTAGTAGTATTATTCGTTGCAACGAAGGCACGTTTATATTGTGCATTTGTAGAAGAAGAAGAAGAAATCTTATTTAATGTAGGACGAGGTAGAGGATTCGACATTTGTAGTACGCGCAAGTGATTATGTAAGAAATCCAATACCTCCGAAGCTGTAGGTATTTCCTCACCTTTTAACTGTGCTTCGAATTGCCGTTTCGTAGTGTGATCCAAATTTCTAATAATGATATGAGCAACAAATAACTCGAAGATTTCCTGCTTCTGAAAGGCTTGAAGCGCTGAAAGATTGTCTTGAAAGTTTGCAATGAATTTTGACACTGCTTGAACTGACTCAAAAGAAATAGGCTTAATACCAAGAAGTTGATCTGAATAGTGACAAAATAGAACACGCGAATTTTGATAATGTTGTGTTAAGGTATTCCACACAATTTCGTAATTTTCATCTATGATCGGAAAAGACTTTATTAAACTAAGTGCTGAACCGTTCAAACATGACAGCAAATAGTGGTATTTTTCTATGGATGTAAATGTATCATTATTATGGATCATGCTTTTGAACATAGAATAGAATTGAGACCAATCTTCTATTTTGCCATCGAATTTCGGAAGTGTTATTGGAGGTGGTCTTATAGCAGATACTTGACTACGCAAGACTGGGGAGTCAATTCTCTTTGCCTCATGTACATCTAAAACTTTTGAAGCTGCCTTAATATTATAATACAGCTCGTCAAAACACGATTCTGCATTATTTAAGTCATCGATGTTTTCGTCGCTTTGAAATTCACTCAATAAATCTTGTAAATCTTCCTGTATTGTCTTGAAGTCGTTATAAAATTCCTCTAATTTTTCCAGCCTCGCAGTAAAAATTTGACGTTTTGCTTGAATGTTCAAAAACGGAATTAATTCTGACGTAACCGATAATTTTGCTTGTATTCGAGAACGTTTTCCTTTTAAAATGTTGATTTTACGAATAACGGGATCCATTTTATTTTATTTACGAAAACTAATGATAACATAAAAAAGATGAAGTTTCTAAAATGAATTATACGTAGTTTTACAACACCTATATACGTAGTTGTGTTGTTTACTGTCGAATAACAAAACAAAACAATATTTACGAAATGTATCTAGTGCTTAAATAACACGGAAATAAAAATGTTCTGTCTTATTTTGAAGAATAAGCGTATGCGAAATTCAACCGAGTTTGTATGCACTGGCGTGTTCGTTTGATGATATTGCTACAGCAAAAAACCACTGATAAGTAAGTGTAAGCAATAATTTTACCAAATTGTATGGAACGTCGCGACCGTTTAGTCGAAGTTCCTTTGAAGTTAATTTGTATGAACTATATAACATAATAAATACGTAGATTTTCGAAGTTATCCATCTTATGAAATATTGAAATATTGTCTCTATGAAATTAAAACTCGGTTTTAAACCCCAAAAGAAGTATAATCAGGCTCGGAGTGACCAAAAAAGGTCGGATGTTGGAGCAAATGGACTGTATGAAGGGTAAAAATCGGGATTTGAAGATAAACAATATTTCGAAGGGAGCATAGAACAATGTAGGTAAATTTGTACTTACCGCCAGCCACGACGAACCAATATGAAGATGAATTAAATGTTAGAATGTTTTTTGCAGCACAGGAACACAATCACGAAAACTATACGAAGAAAACTTTAACTTTACGAAGAACACTAGGTATATAGAAAAATACTTGAAACGCAGGTAAACTAATGAAAAATACGTATATGAAGGGCACTGTGTCGTCGCTTGAAGTAAACTCGCTATACTGTAGATCTATACTGAAGTTGTAGGTAGTCTTTTCTTGTAACATTTCTTCTCGCGGCTAGGCGGGTTGGCAAACATTGTCTATGATAGGGATACGGATAAGGAGAGGATTCAAAAGGATATCCCTAACATTCAGTATGATTATTATTATTATTAAATTATATACAAAAGTAGAAGTACAATTTCTATTTATAAAACCACAACGTGAGAGCAATTTATTGACAATAATATCGTAGAGCGGTCTCTTTCTGATATAATGATATAATATCCTATCTAATTCCGGAGAATACCGAATAACTCCTCATTTATAACTTTCCGTATACACCTTATCCTAGAAGCTTTACTGATTTCTGCAAAGCAATCGTAACATCAATATATTACATAGGTATACATCAGTAAGTTTTTAATTAAATCAGTGCCCTCCATCCCTTCAGTCTCAAATAATGAACTTAGGGAAGTGGTGTGACATTAAATGTAATATAAGCATAGTTCAAAGTTGGCCACAACACATTTGTTTTTTATATACTTTCATCGGAAGCAAGTGTGTATAAAAAATAGAAAACATGGACTGCACTTCCCCACCAACACCCTTTCTGCTTATGGGGACTACTAACGGCCCTTTGCAAACCTGAAAGAAATAAATAAGCTCATAAGAAGATTTCGGAGAACCCTAAAACCTTGCAGACACTGCACTTAAAGTGCCAAAGAGAGCTAATTATGAGGAAACAGCTGGCTTACCGTTCACTGAAAGCGAAGATACGAGGGAACTGTATTTTTGACAAAAAGTTTCCCTGAAGTTGCCCTTCGTCTACAATGGTTTAAAATGTAATTTAATATATGTGTTGGAAAAAGTTTGGCTACAACCCACTCGTTTTCATAAATCGTCATCGGAAGCAAGTGTGCATACAAAATTTATTTATTTGTTTATTTTATTTTATTAAAAAGGGTACATTGACAGACATCCAGCTTACAATTTTCATAAAAAGAAAATAATATTGGTTATTATTATGATTGCTGGACGTCAAATTATGCTCACAAAATTATATGAGCTCATATACAAACACACACGTAAGTTACACAAGTAAGAGGTACATAAACAACAGAAAATTCGGTTACAAAAGTTATGTAAAAAAAAAACAAGTTATAGAAGTTACACAAGTTACATAAGTCGAAGTTAAAAAATAGGTACATAAGAAGTTAAAAAAAGTTATATAAGTTAGAGAAAAGACAATTTCAAACAGATTACAATCCAATAGCGTGTATAAATAGCAATGAGACCTTCTTAAAACAACACACGCGAGGTAACTTTTTTCTTCAAAACAGAGAGCGAATCCGCAAACACGTCAAGATCAGGACACTCCCTTGTCATATCGTTAACGTTATCGTTAAAAATTTAAGTAAGTTTAGTCGTTGGGTCCTTCCGGTCCTCCTTGAATGAATGCTAAGTAAGTACATCGTTTTAAAAAATATCCTTATCGATAAATTAATAAATGGAAATCTAGATAATTCAAAAATAGAGTATTAATAATAAAAAACTTGAAACCTTCCTTGGTTCTTGCCTGCGCTAAGAGAACGAACAGAGAAAAAATACATATCCGTAATATATGTACAAGCTTACATAGCTACATAGGTATGTATTAATTACCCTTACACACTCAAATATTATTATGAGAAATTGTTACCAAGGCGACGAAAATCTATAATATAGTGATATTTTCACAGAAAATTATTAAGTTCTTGTACCTTAAGGAGATTATGAAGTGTTATTATAAAAAATAAGTATCTATATAACCCACATGAAGTCATTTAGATATTTTATCTGTTAACACGTAGGTATTTCAATACATACTTTTAAGAAACTTAATATTTTCTTTAATGATATTTCGCTTTTGCTTAATAACGAGCTAGGCTTACATAGTTCGGATAATACAAATGCATTATGACTGGGCTTTAATGTTATCGGATAAAATCAAACTCTATCAAATAAAAAGACTCATTGAAAGAGATGATATTTACAAAACAGCAAAATGTTTATTGGTGAACTAAATCTGATAATTAATTTTATTGCAAAGTTGAGGACTTCCATTTCGATTGAAGCTTTCAAAAAACTTTTTCTTGTTACATCGAATTTGTTTCTCGTTCTATCTTAATTAGTAATGTTGCTTTTTTGCATCCAGCACTCAGCTTCTAGGTGGAAATCAGGAATGATTTTATTAAAGCCTTTTTTAATGGAGAAGTAGTGAAAGATGAAAAAGAATCAAATTGAAGAAGCGGGAATGCTTTGTGAATAATGTAATTTAAAGATGTGATGAAATATAAAGCTTTTTTCTCAAAGATCTTAGAGTTTGCAGTAAGTGGGTATTATAGCAGTTTTTTATTTTATTTTTGCATATAATGACAATTTGAGCGGTAAAATTTTATGTCTATAATATGTGATATACAATAAAAAATATTTTGTAATTAATAAAAAATATAAAATTATTATAGGCTAAAATTAAGGTTAAATTAATGCCTCTACGGCTTTCGCTACTCTCACATTCACCCGCTCTGTATATAGGGACTGTAAACGGCCCCTTCACAGAACGCTAAGTGAACGACAAGAAAAAAAATGCATAGCAAAAAAAGTAGCTCATGGAGCCCTCTAGATTAGCAATATCGGCCCCATAGTGCAAAAAGAACAATCGACGAATGTGAATGGAAAATTCACACTAGTGGACTGTCATTGACTTAAGATATTTTTAAATAGAAAACATCAGGAGTATGACCAAGATCTCTGTAAAAAATCAACCTACGGGGAATCTAATAATAGCAAAGTATAATAGCAAGTCACCATAAAAAAATAAAGTTAAAATATTGTGTTTATGTAAGTATTTCATACATTATTTAAGCTCATATTTCACACTGATATAACTAGGCTTAGCATATTCATTTTGAAATACGAGTTTGCGTAACAAAATATTATATCTTAAATTTTAAGCTACTGCCCTTTTCTATTTTCATCGATGTAGGGTGTCCCGTAAGAGCCGGGTAATCTAAAATACAATAGGTAACAATAAAATCTACAATGGTTCATCAACGAAGTTCGTCACTCATTCTGAACGTTGCCTTTTAAGGTGATACGTTATGTAGGGATACACGCCTCTGTCGTGTTCCTCTTTGTAAGGTAATGTACACCCGCACACCTATCGCTGGTTACCCCACATTGTGGGATATGCCATGGTGGTACGAATGAATAAAAAAGAAATTTAAAAAATGCAAAGCCATTGTAAAAAACGAGTGGGTTGTGGCCAACACTAAACTCTCCACACCACAAATATTGACAATCTCAATATGGTAAAATATGCTTATGTTATATGAAATATTTTATTCATTCTAAATTTTACTACCAGGAATATAAATTTTCTTACGATAGTATATTTTTATGTTAAGATAGACAAACTATTAATGCAGTATGGTGTATAATTCTAATGTTGTATGAAATATTTAAATAAAAGCAGATAAATTTTGTTTTAAAGAACGCGAGAGCATTTTCAAAATTTTGACACGTGATATTATATGAAGAATTTTTTTGTTATTTATGGAAAGCTAATCAGTTCTATGTTCAAGCTCTTTACATTATAACATGAAATCAAATTACTGAACGTTTCCATACATAGAAATTTATCTAATTACATTTTTATTCATACTAAATGTTACTATCAGGAATATAAATTTTCTTCCGATAGTATATTTTTATGTTAAGATAGACAAACTATTAATGCAGTATAGTGAAGACTGCTTATGTTGTATGAAATATTTTAAAAAAAGCAGATAAATTTTGTTTCAAAGAGCGTTAGAGCATTTTGACAATGTTGACAAGTGATATCATATGAAGAAATTTTATGATATCTATGAAAAGCTAATCAGTTCTAAGTTCAAGCTATTAATATCCTTATATCAATATGAAATCAATGAACTGAACATTGCCAAATATAAAAAAATTCTCTTGTTACATATAAGTTTCATACAAATATCCATTAAATAAAATATAATTTTTGAAACCGTTGAATATTTTTCTTTTAACATTGACCAACTTTGAATACAATTTTATGAAGATTCTTGGTGTTGTATAAATAGTTGAAACCAAATTAAAATATCTCTAATTTCCAGGTCGTGAGAGCATTTTTTCAGTTTTAATAGATGAAATCATAAAGAAACATTGGGAAAAAATGAACCGTTGTCTATGGAAAACTAATCAGCTCTAAGTTTATGGACTTAACACATGTGATATCAATATGAAGTCAATCGGACTTATAGTTTGAACTGCAGAGAGGACACAAAAAAAAAACAACGTAAATGATGAATTCATAGAGAAGAAATCAAAAGTTGTCTATGGAAAACTAATCAGCTCTAGGTCTTTGCACTTTACACATATGATGTTAATATGAAGTCGATCAGACTTATAGTTTGGGCTGTAGAGAGGACACAAAAAAGATAAATGCTACGGCGTACGGCGTACAGCGTATACGCCATACACACAAACACATCACGACGAAACTCATAGTGTGCATTCTCTACATGATACCCATTGAGAAATTGATGTAAAGAAAATACGCTTAAATTTTGCGAAATCATGACTCTCCCCTATTCCATAGTGTGGAGAGTAATAATAATAAACTGTTTTTTCTAGTATATAATTTTTCTTCCGATAGTATATTTTTATGATAAGATAGACAAACTTTTAATGTAGTATGGTGTAGAATGCTTATGATGTATGAAATATTTTAAAAAAAGCAGATAAATTTTGTTCTAAAGAACGCGAGAGCATTTTCCAAATTTTGACAGGTGATATCATATGAAGAATTTTTTTGTTATTTATGGAAAGCTAATCAGTTCTATTTTCAAGCTCTTTACATTATAACATGAAATCAAATTACTGAACGTTTCCATACATAGAAATTTATCTAATTACATTTTTATTCATACTAAATGTTACTATCAGGAATATAAATTTTCTTCCGATAGTATATTTTTATGTTAAGATAGACATGTATAGACATGTATTTTTATGTTAAGATAGACATGTATTAATGCAGTATAGGGAAGAATGCTTATGTTGTCTGAAATATTTTAAAAAAAGCAGATAAATTTTGTTCTAAAGAACGCGAGAGCATTTTCCAAATTTTGACAGGTGATATCATATGAAGATTTTTTTTGTTATTTATGGAAAGCTAATCAGTTCTATGTTCAAGCTCTTTACATTATAACATGAAATCAAATTACTGAACTTTTCCATACATAGAAATTTATCTAATTACATTTTTATTCATACTAAATGTTACTATCAGGAATATAAATTTTCTTCCGATAGTATATTTTTATGTTAAAATAAACAAACTATTAATGCAGTATAGTGAAGAATGCTTATGTTGTATGAAATATTTTAAAAAAAGCAGATAAATTTTGTTCTAAAGAACGCGAGAGCATTTTCCAAATTTTGACAGGTGATATCATATGAAGATTTTTTTGTTATTTATGGAAAGCTAATCATTTCTATGTTCAAGCTCTTTACATTATAACATGAAATCAAATTACTGAACGTTTCCATACATAGAAATTTATCTAATTACATTTTTATTCATACTAAATGTTACTATCAGGAATATAAATTTTCTTCCGATAGTATATTTTTATGTTAAGATAAACAAACTATTAATGCAGTATAGTGAAGAATGCTTATGTTGTATGAAATATTTTAAAAAAAGCAGATTAATTTTGTTTTAAAGAACGCGAGAGCATTTTCAAAATTTTGACACGTGATATTATATGAAGAATTTTTAGTTATTTATGGAAAGCTAATCAGTTCTATGTTCAAGCTCTTTACATTATAACATGAAATCAAATTACTGAACGTTTCCATACATAGAAATTTATCTAATTAAATTTTTATTCATACTAAATGTTACTATCAGGAATATAAATTTTCTTCCGATAGTATATTTTTATGTTAAGATAGACAAACTATTAATGCAGTATAGGGAAGAATGCTTATATTGTATGAAATATTTAAAAAAAAGCAGATAAATTTTGTTCTAAAGAACGCGAGAGCATTTTCCAAATTTTGACAGGTGATATCATATGAAGATTTTTTTTGTTATTTATGGAAAGCTAATCAGTTCTATGTTCAAGCTCTTTACATTATAACATGAAATCAAATTACTGAACGTTTCCATACATAGAAATTTATCTAATTACATTTTTATTCATACTAAATGTTACTATCAGGAATATAAATTTTCTTCCGATAGTATATTTTTATGTTAAGATAGACAAACTATTAATGCAGTATAGTGAAGACTGCTTATGTTGTATGAAATATTTTAAAAAAAGCAGATAAATTTTGTTTCAAAGAGCGTTAGAGCATTTTGACAATGTTGACACGTGATATCATATGAAGAAATTTTATGATATCTATGAAAAGCTAATCAGTTCTAAGTTCAAGCTATTAATATTCTTATATCAATATGAAATCAATGAACTGAACATTGCCAAATATAAAAAAATTCTCTTGTTACATATAAGTTTCATACAAATATCCATTAAATAAAATATAATTTTTGAAACCGTTGAATATTTTTCTTTTAACATTGACCAACTTTGAATACAATTTAATGAAGATTCTTGGTGTTGTATAAATAGTTGAAACCAAATTAAAATATCTCTAATTTCCAGGTCGTGAGAGCATTTTTTCAGTTTTAATAGATGAAATCATAAAGAAACATTGGGAAAAAATGAACCGTTGTCTATGGAAAACTAATCAGCTCTAAGTTTATGGACTTAACACATGTGATATCAATATGAAGTCAATCGGACTTATAGTTTGGGCTGCAGAGAGGACACAAAAAAAAAACAACGTAAATGATGAATTCATAGAGAAGAAATCAAAAGTTGTCTATGGAAAACTAATCAGCTCTAGGTCTTTGCACTTTACACATATGATGTTAATATGAAGTCGATCAGACTTATAGTTTGGGCAGTAGAGAGGATACAAAAAAGATAAATGCTACGGCGTACGGCGTACGGCGTACAGCGTATACGCCATACACACAAACACATCACAACGAAACTCATAGTGTGCATTCTCTACATGATACCCATTGAGAAATTGATGTAAAAAAAATACGCTTAAATTTTGCGAAATCATGACTCTCCCCTATTCCATAGTGTGGAGAGTAAAAATGAGAAATCATAACTCCCCACTTGAGTAAGTGAGGAGTAAAAATTTGAAAATCTGAAGCAACATTGGAAATATAACAATGTCGTATATTTTAATTATTTTTGAAAATGTGTTGGTCGGAACGAACATCAAAATAATTGTTGCGTTTGCATTCTTTCTTGTGTAAAAATTGTTCATACGCTAGCGTTTTGTGGTAACGTGTTTTAATTGGTTCATAGTTTTTTGAACATCGTGTAAAAAATGGAAATTGTAAATTTGATTTCGTAACGAACAGTCTACTCCTTTGAAAATTTGAATTCGTTCATTTATGTTTATTTTTTTTTTTGTTTTAAAATACGACTCAAATTTATTTGTGATATTAGTATTTTTACTCACGAAAACATCTTTGTATATACCTACTGGGAAAAATATTTCGATTTGAGAACCAAAATTTCTTTTGAAACATCGTTATTCTTGATTTTTCAAACGTATTTCTGGTTTTAGAATCAATAATTATTCACTTACTTCTCAGTGTAGGAAAACCAAAAAACTGTGGTAACAGAACCTAAAGAAACAATTGAAATTCCAATAACAAGAATTCAGGATCTTTCCAAAGGCGCTTGTTTTTAGGTCTAATGTTAAGTCCTTTGGAAAAAATACTCTTACTTTGAGCACTGCAGACATCTGGAGACAACCTATTCCACATTACTAAAACAACGAACCAAAACAACGATTACAGTAAGCCGCCTGGAAGTTGTTACTTCGTGATCCAGATGACCTAAGCGTGAAATGTCTTACAGAGAGCTTTTTTCTCTGACGACTCCTGAATGTACTATGGTGCTAGATTGTTAAAAAAAAGAGTTTAGGTATTTACTTTATTTATAAATAAACGACAATACGTAGATTATATAACTTGTCATTTGTTTTTCTATGATTATGTATAAAAGCTATCACCGCTTATGCCATAACTACCTGACTGTTCTTTTCTCTAAAGTTAAATGGATATAAAGGAATTGCGTTATGTGAGTATCTGCACTCATTTTATTCCCTTTTTGAACTCGACAGGCAAGAACTATCAAAGGATTTTCTTTTTATACCAACTATAAATTTGTCGCTACTCCACACTTGAATAAAAAAAAAGTTGAATGCAGTTTCTGTATAATATGTGTACCTAAGAATGAATTTTACTTTAAGGGTGATAACAAATATTTTAATTATCGATGAAGTTTTTATTTGGTAGAATTCCATTATATGTTATATCTATAATAAAAAGTAAAGACTTTTTGATTCTACATTAATTTAATTGAGCGCGATAGGCCTATTTCGCCTTGTTAGGGCATTAACTAGCTTATGACTCATAAGCTAGTTAATGCCCTAACAAGGCGAAATAGGCCTATCGCGCTCAATTAAATTAATGTAGAATCAAAAAGTCTTTACTTTTTATTATAGATATAACAAATATTTTTGTTTAAAAATAAAACGTTTGGCCCGAGTTCAAAACACTTACTTTAACCGTTTTTATTCCAAAAACCGCATTTTTTGGTAAGTTAAAAAAAACACTCTTGCGTAGGTATAACATTTGATTGTTAATTGTAATATCTGAGACGTAATGATTATTAAATTAAATCTAAATATAAACAATTTATAGCAATTTTTATGGTGACAAATGAGGAGGTCTGAACAAAGAAATATTTTTTTTTATTTAAACCCTTGAGACCAAAATACGGATGCATTTACAATTAAACAGAACTTGTCATTGTCAAATAAGTATACGCAAGTGATCATTTTGTACGCATGCATAATTTATTAAAATGGTTATATGCCTCATTATCTGTCTTTTCAAATTGTATTATTGTAAAAATTCATTCATACCATCACGGCATATCTCACAATGTGGGGTGACCAGCGACAGGTGTGCGGGTGTGTATTACCTTATAAAAGGGAGCACAACACATGCGTGTATACCCACACACACCAGTCTCATCTCACCTAAAAGGCACTACATTCAGAATGGGTGGTGAACCTCATTGCTGAACTAATTGTAATATATTATTTTTTAATAATTGTAATATATGTGAATGAATGAATGAATAGTATAACATTATAAATAAATTATTACAAAGGAACAAAAATACAATTTTATTTTTTAGTTTCTACCTAATTACAATTTTACAATTATTATTATGTATTTTTTTTCACACATTGGAAATTTTACTGCCTCGCTAGAAATACATAGTCTGTTCTAAGGCAGTACGAGTTTTGAATTGCTATGGCTACTCTGCGATCATATGATTTGTTTTCTTTTCTTTTTTTACATTCTCCATTCACTTACATCGTACATCGACAACCAGGATAAAAAAAATGTAGGCTAAGCTGTTGTATTCAATAAATTTAATAAATAAAAATTAAAAAGATATTTATTAAAGGCATATTTTTTTTACAATATTTACATATCTGGGGTCTAAATATTGGTTTGTCCGAGGAACTACCATTCGGCTCTATGACAGGGTATTGCACTCATTTAGTATTTTTTTTCCTTAGGAAATATATTTTAGGTTTAAATCTAAAATTAAATTTTAAAAATTATCCTTTGTCAAAACCTTTTCCACTTTTGTTATGTAATCAGAATGATCATAAGCATATTCTTTTATTTATCTGCGTTTTAGAGCACGAGATTTTTACTGTGTATTTTACTTTTTTCGTGTTTAATTATATTTACATAACGAGATTTATGTGATTTTAAATCTAAATATTTCCGGATTAATTTTGAACAAACACATTTAGATGAATCATCTTATTCTAACGCTATTTCAGAATCTATTTTTAATTATCTTATTCTGCTTTTGTGATTTAATATTAAGGCTATGTTGTAACCTTTGTTTTGTAAATCAATTTCACCTATATCAAATGTGTCAGTAGTATTATAATTCTGTTAAAAATAGTATTTCACTGTCTTCGTAAATGTTTTTTAATTTACATATTTTTAAAGGTTTTAATAATTTTAAGATATTTTTAAATACAATCAATCGGTAGGTACTATATTTTTTCAAATATGTATTTTCTTTTCTTTAAGAAAGGTATACATAAATACGTAACATCAACATTATAAAGGCTTACCAAAAAATGTTGTTATTGTGAAAAAAGTTAATTTAAGTGTAATAAGCTTAACAAAAAAATGTAAATAAGGTGTAAAAAACTGTTTTTTTTATAAAACAGTAAAAGAAAAATACGTGTTAAATAAATTGACTGATTAAAGATATGAGAAAGAGAAGTATAGAAATTGGCGAACAAAAGAATAATTGTTCAAGAATATTTTAACTTTTATCATTTCTAAAGGTTTTTTTTCGTAAATCTAAAGTAATAAAGCAATCAATATGTTAGTGTATGTGTGTGTGTATGTGTGTGTTTGTCTCACGCCTTTTGAAAAACCAAGAGCATCTAAAAATCTAATTTATGTGCGAACATGTACCAGTATACCTGATGCAGTGTCACGCTAAAAATAATGCGATTAAAATGCTGAATTTTAAAGATATTTCAATAATTATTTTTTTCATACAAAATTTTCCAAGTCATATCTGTCAAAAAAGTGTACATTTTGCACGCAAATATCTGTTTGTTTAAAAGTTAGAAGTACGTATTTACACGAAAAAAATATATTTTCAAGTATAACTTAGCTTTTAAGTGAAAAACATGGTGAATATTTTGTCTAATTATAATGTTTAACTTATTTTTAAAGTAAGCGTTTTGTACAAATGTACATATAACCCCGCCATTTTAATATCTTTTCATACGATATTTAATTTTCCCACCGAATGAATATGTTCTTTAAAATAATATACCTTTGAAATAAATGTGATTATGAAATAATAAAATGAAACACAAGACTTTATAGCAAGTTTTAAGACATATATTGTTAAAGTCTGTTAATTATTAGTAAAGATATAGGCATAATAAAATTGCATAATTTGTATATAATATTTGATATTTCGGACAATTTTCGTTTTTGTGGCTTCGAACAAACCAATGTAGGTACCTACCTACATATCCAAAAAATGTATCGAGCCCATTTGATATTAATATTGGAATGGTTACTATGGTAACGGAAAGATTCTGATATTCAAATAAAATTTGTTATGAATTGAATTTATTTAGAACATTGTTGTAGGTAGGTACCTACCTATTACTATTTACTTACAAATCACACAACAATATACTGATTTCCTATCAGAAAATTGTATGCGATGTGCTCCTAAACCGTTTGTCCGATTATTATGAAACTTTGGTGAATTGTCGAGCGTTTGCCCGGAATGGTTTCTGGATTTAAACTTTTTTCTTATTCTTCTTCTTCTTCGTGTATTTGGTCATTTCACCTATGAAGGGGCAGTATTCTGGGAAAAGAAGGTCCGACTGTCCCTCCATCTCTTCGCAGGTCTTCCAGGACGGTTTGTGGATTTAAACTTTTTTCTTCTTCTTCTTGATCGTGTATTTGGTCATTTTACCTTAGAAGGGGGACTAACCTGGGAGAAGAAGCTACAATTGTCTTTCCATCTCTTCGCAGGTTTCTGGATTTGAACTTTTTTCTTCTTCTTCTTCTTCTTCGTGTATTTTTGGTCATTTTACCTATGAAGTTGGAGAATCCTGGGAGAAGAAGGTCCAACTGTCCTTCCAACTCTTCACAAGTCTTCCAAGATGGTTTTTGGATATAGACTTTTTTCTTCTTCTTCTTTTTCTTCTTCATCCAATTTTCCTTCCATATCTTCGCAGGTATCTGGATTTAAACTTTTTTCTTCTTCTTCTTCGTATATTTAGTCATTTTACCTTTGAAGGTGGAGTATCCTGGGAAAAGAAGGTCCTTTCATCTCTTCGCGGTTCTTCCATGATGGTTTTTAGATTTAACTTTTCTTAACCGACTGAAGGGACGGGATGTAATGAAGGGAAGGGATGCACTAAAGGGCCTGAAGGGACGGGAGGTATAAAAGGTCCTGAAGGGACGGGAGGTACTGAAGGGCCTGATTGGTAGGGACGTAATGATGGATTGAAGGGACGGGAGGTACTGAAGGGCCTGAAGGGACGGGAGGTTCTGAAGGGT
Source organism: Molanna angustata (assembly GCA_963576475.1). Classification (NCBI taxonomy): domain Eukaryota; kingdom Metazoa; phylum Arthropoda; class Insecta; order Trichoptera; family Molannidae; genus Molanna; species Molanna angustata. The sequence goes on along the minus strand of OY754976.1, from coordinate 19,219,079 downwards.
CTGAAGCGACGGTTCATGGAGTCTAATTCTTTTTCTTCTTAATTTTATGTAGACCTTACAGTTTTTACACAAACTATTTCCTTTGGTCTTTTGCTTCGTTTTCTTATTTTATGTAGAACTTTGGTGAATTTTATACAAACTATTTCCTATAGATTAATCTTCTTCTTCTTTTGTGAAGACCTTTTAGTCTGTTTTTATACAATCTATTTCAAATAATTCTTCTATTTTATGTATTTTTTCTTATTTTATGTAGACCATTGGGATAGTTTTTTATACAAACTATTTCTTATAGTCTTATACTTATTCTTCTCTTTTTTATTTAGACTTTTGGGTTAGTTTTAAGTCTACTGGTCTTTTGTGCAGAAATATTATTAACAATATGCACACTTGATGAAAATACATATGTAAAAACGAATGGGATGTGACGGTGTAATCTGCACTAGAATCTTTTCAATACTTTTGTTTAATCAAATTTTAACCATTTATATCATCCTATTTTGAATAATTTTCAACGCTTTCATATTTTATTTCGTTGACGATATTTAAAGAATGGGGGTTTTGGCCATTACTGAACTCTTCACAACGTTTATATTTAAATTATAAACTAATTACTATTTATTTATTTATTTATTTCTTTTATTTATTTATTTATTTATTATAAACAATACAATACAATACAATGTTGATTACATACTAGAGTTAGAAGTTACATATGTTTGTGTGTGTGTGTGTGTGTGAGGGTGTGTGTGTGTGTGTGTGTGTGTGTGGGTGAGGGTGTGTTTGTATGTGTGTTTGTGTGTGTGAGGGTGTGTGTGTGTGTGTATGTGTGTGTGTGAGGGTGTGTGCGTGCGTGTGTTTGAGTGTGTGTGTGTGTGTGTGTGTGTGTGTGTGTGTGTGTGTGTGTGTGTGTGTACTATAGTTTAAGTCTTCTTCTTCGTTAATGTAGACTTTTGTGTCAATTTTAAGTCTATCAGTCTAATTGTGCAAAAATATAATGCACACTTGATGAAAAAATATAAAAACGAATGGGATGTGACCAACACTAGATCTTTTCAGTACGCATTATTTAATCAAATTTTAACCACATTCCAACATCCAAAATTACTAATTTTTTTTTATATGTACATATTACAATTTGTTTTCGATGATAATATATAAAAATGGGGGTTGTGGCCAAACCAATCTCTTTACAACGTTGATAAACAGTCATATTTAAAACCATTACGCATAGTCCATGCCAGCAGAAATTATATATTATACTTCATTCACACTTTATAGCAATATATAAAAAAGCATGGGTTGTGGCCATCACGAACATTTTACAATGCTTAAACTCAATCAAATTTCAAACCACTTTTCATGGTCCGATTTTGCAAAATAATTGGGTGACAATATTATAAAAACGATTGCTTATTCCTTCACAATTTTACATTCTTGGCCAACGGCGGGACATAAAAGCTAGTAGGTACATATGGAGATGAAGATGATGTTATACAGTAACATAGATCATAATATTCATTGATCAAAAAAAAATATAGATTTTAAAATCTCATTATTTAGTCCTTATTGCCATTTTAATCGTATAATGTTTAAATTTTCCTCTAATGTGAATGCCTAGTACAGAAGTCAATAATTCTAAAGATTTTGTGTTAGTAGAATGGGAAATCCATTTTAGCTGTTAGCAAATGAAATAAAACATTTCCGAGGTGCCTCGGCGTTATCAAGGTCTGATAAAAGTTAACTTAGCAGAGATTTTGAATAAGAGACTATTTGGCTAAGACATGAAGTTAGAAAGGTGCCAAGAAAGGGCAGACACATTAATGTTATTTATTTTTAAACGATACTTATGGGATTTCTAGTGGAGGTGAAATTTGCAGAGAAATTTAGCCAGAGAAAAACAATGGCGCTAAATTATTCTAGTAAACCTCTATACAAACGGAAATATTCATATTAGTTAATGTACAAATAACTTTTAATATTGTATCTTCAAAAAATGACAGCATATTATCCAAATCGAAAAATATTTATCGAAAATCCTTTAATTAAAAGAAAAACAAAAATTGATTAAAAAAATATTATTCGTTATATAAAAACAAAATCGGCAAATTGAGACTTTTTAAACCACGAATAAGCTATATGATACGACCGGTGTCGAATCGATCGCTCTCTCCGTAGGACTCATTATATAAAAGACTAATTCTTAGTTGTACAGAACAGGCAGTGAACAAAAATTAATAATATTATTTAACTGATTATTTAAAATAAGTTAACAAAATTCTAGGTTAAGATCCAGCCCCATCCCGAAATTTTACTATAGCGCAAGCATTACTATTTCAAAAATAATGTTATACATATTTAATAAATTATTATTTCATATATTTAATACTTTAAAGTGCAAAAAAATATGAAATAAAAATAAAAAAAAATAATTTTAAATATGTATACCATTATTTTTTTTTAAATAATATGTAATGCTTGCGCTATATTGAAATGTCAGGATCTTAATTGGCAAATTTCATATGGTATGAAAGTAGTTAATATAATTCTAGGTTAAAATCTAGCCCCATCCGGACATTTTACTATAGCGCAAGCATTATTATTTCAAAAATAATGGTATACATATTTAATAAATGTTTATGTAATATTTTTAAGTGCAAAAAAATATGAAATAATAATATATTAAATATGTATACCATTATTTTTTTGAAATAATAATGGTTGCGCTATAGTGAAATGTCCGGATGGGGCTGGATCTTAAACTAGAATTTTATAAACTACTTTCATGTGATATGAAAGTAGTTAGTAAAATTCTAGGTTAAGATTAAATTATTATTAGCAAGCATTATTATTCCAGAAATAATGGTAGACATATTTATTAAATTATTATTTCATATTTATTTAATATTTTAAGTGCAAAAACATAACTTTATTTTTCTTAATATTCCATTTCATAAAAAAATAAATTATAAATATTCCATTATACAGAAGAATTTTTGTAATTTCAAAATTATTCAGTGACTTAAAATTGATAATTAAAGCTCACTGTTCACTGATCTTTGAATTCCAGGGAAGGCAAAAAATACCCTTCAAAATATGGGTCCAAATATTGATTATCTGTTTATTCTAACATTAATGTAAATAATTATTGTCAAAGATGAAATACTGAAAAAGATCAATTCAATTTTTTTTTGGTTGAAATAACTGTGAGAAAAAAGAAATTAAATTATTTTATTTATGGTATAAACAGAAGTATTTTTTTTAAATAAAAAGTACATATAAATCCTCATACATTCCCTAAAGTAAACTTAAATGGTGAATAAAATCGGCTGTAGCAGAATATGAACTCGCAACCACTGGATTACTAACCCAGTGACCAAATCGCTCTTCCGCCTATTTAAACTGTTGGTTATTTTTGTGTTTAATTACTATTTTTTGAACTCCTCCCTGAAGCATAAGGCTTACTAATTTTTGAGGAAAATTGTATTTTTTTCCTGATTCTCTAATTTCATAATTTTAGGTACTTGTTATGTTACTTACATATGTGGGTATTTATGGTTTTATTTTGCACTTAAATTTTTATTATATACATTATCATATATTCGATATACTAATCAAATGCTGAAAAAAATCGACGCAGGCAGGATTAGAACTGGTGTTCATTAGATTAGTAATTAAATGCAATAGTCATTCTGCCATCGACATATTAATTACAAAGTTATTTAAAATAAATGAATTTTCATATTAGACTAATAAGTTTATAATGATAATTGAATAATCAACGAATAGTGTACATATTTTACTAAATAATTAAATTGAATCCGTTATTTATTATTTTTATTGATTTCCTATTATAATTTACAGTTTTGTTATAATAGATTAATACAATCATTAACATTTTTACAAAGGTAATTTAATCTGTATCTGCTTATCTTATCTTAGTCTTAAAAATATATAAATCAGTACTTGATCAAAATCTAATCTTTATTTTAATCTATATTCAATCTTAAAAATCAGGTAAATTAAAGTTTAGTATGAAATTGTCATTTACTGTGATAATTTAACTTTTAAGATACCTTAAGAACCTTGTCTTAATCGACGTCATGCTGTTAATAATAAAAATAATGAAAAACACTTCCTTGCACCCTGCGCAAGTGGCGAGTTTATTGCCGTATGGCAATTTTTTCCAACTAGCCAGTGTTTCCAACCCAGAGAAGCAATATTTGCGTGAGAAATAAATTTAGATAAATTTCTCCTGTGTTGGGAATCGAACCCAGGACGCCCGCACAGAAACCGAACGGCTTACCAACTATGCCAACGGAGGTCGGCACAAATTTAATCTATAATAATTATAAATATTTCAGTTAATAAATATGTTATAAATATTTCTGTCAATTTCATAAAATAAAACACCATTATCATGAAACTATAATACACAACTAAATAAGTTTATCAAAAAGAACGAAAAATATAAAATATGCATTCGAAATGTTTGAATTTCATAACATTATGTGAAATCGTAAAAGCGTGCGCGACCCAAATCCGAAGGCATGATTCCCGGCGGCTGGCGGGAAAAAGCTTTTCAATTGAAATTTCACAGTAACCCAAATAATCCTTACCTACTCTGCCGTTCTGCGCCCCTGGTATCTCGTTACACGTCGTCCTTCTGGTTACAGGGACCGCGCGGCGAGTCCGAACCGAACCGAACCGGGTGAAGTTGCGAAATGTCGACTCGATTGAACTTGGTTGGGTGAAGAAATATTCTCCTCTCTCCAGCCCTAAATTTCACGCGGGAAACCTTCGCCAGTTCCGAGTTGGTTGTCCAGACTAGGAGAGTGCAACCGACGGCGACGGACTGAAGCGATAATCTGGCAGGCGAATATTATAAACGGAATGATTGCCGATGTGGGCGGGCTGAGAGACCAAACACACTCAGCGTAGGGGCTGATGCACAACAGGGATGAAATGCATCAGACTCGTTGCAAAAGAACGGGACGAATGCAATTTTCCATACGTGCGCAAAATCCAAACTTCAGTGGTGGAGTCAAGTCAATTTGAAATACTTCCAGTAAAACAAAGTTTGTATTTATATATTCACAAACAATTATTATCAAATATTAGCAAGTTCATTTATAACCAATTAAACGATTTTCTTGTAAAATTTCCTTCAAATTGTACAATTGCAAAAAAGACTTATGTCAAAAAAGGTGATTAAGCAAACATTGTAAAAACCTACCAAAAAACGCGGTCCATCAGTTTTGAATGAATAACCAAGAAAATTATTTATCTCAAAGTTCTATAAAACCCCAACAGTTTGAACGATATTTCATCACAAGAGAAAAAAATCGAGTGATGAATACAAGTACGTTGTTTCCGAGCGAAAATTTAACAAGAATAGAATAATTTTCGAGACAAATTTAATTTTAGAATATATTTTCAATTGAATCTGCGCAGGATCTGAATATTTTTTTTTTGATATTTTTTTTGCTAATAAATATTCTTCACGAGTTTACTCATCATTGCATGTGCATACAGGAACGCCCTCTGTCTGCCGATCCCCTCCCTCCGTCCCTCCCCCTCCTCACCGCTTTCCCTAAACATTCAGGTTGCCCGCCTACTGTCACATGGCAACAAGCCTACCCCACATAGACTTACTTCCCTCGTTACAGAGCGCTGCTAAATATCACCTGCTTCGACCGAAGTATCAGGCGTTCATAAAATATTAGGAGGTATCGTTCAAACTGAATTCGAGGCCAATATGTATACATATATGTATAATGTATATAGCACAAACGCTACACGCTGCCTAAATTTTGTCGTACTCATTTAAAACACTATGCTGCGACCTTATGTTGCAGATTTTAACGATTCGTTCATAATGAACGATTTAAACTGTCAACAAACATTCGTTCAACAGTTGTTTTCTTTTTTTCGTGTTGCGGTTATTGTCAGTAGGTACTTACTTATTTTATAACATAAATTATATGAACTGCAACGAAACATATCTTTAAATATAATGTACACACTAATCTTCGAAACCGCTTAACCTACTCGTATTTCAATGAAATTTTCTAAATATGTATGGATTGTTCCAGATTGAAATATAGGATATGACCCGATAGGTGACGCTATTATCGATATAAAGAAAAATAAACAACATTTTTTTAGATTTCTCATCCATTAAAATATATATATATAACCATAAATTTTGATTTCCTTACACCCCCCAAGATTTTTTTATATAAAAAGCAAAAAGAAAAAAGGTCGTGATTCATTTTCAAGTTTTGTAAGCTTTCAATAGATGGCGGTGTGAAAATATCTATTGAAATAAAATAAAATAAAAAAATAAAAATTATACCGAACGATTCGCAACTTTGAATGAAATTCACCGTTACTACTATGATCATGGCAACAACCCATCTAGAAATGAACGCTTTATCGAAAATTCGCGATTTTAAATAACGACGCAAAATAACGCGAATCCTATAAAAATAGCCCTTTTTATTTAAGACAGCTCACAATCGTTTTTTTAGACGATTTAAGGGCGTATTGAAAGCTTTTCAAGTTCGATTACAGCTGATCTGTAAAAATTACACAAGCGAATGATAATGCGTAATAACATAATTATTTCGTCGAATATTCTTCTAACAGTAAAAGTCCACCGACACTATTTTTTTTTTCTTCATAAAAATGTCCCTCACAAAAACGTTTCGTATAATTTTAGTTGCTTAGGAAAAACAAATAAACCTAGTCCTTGAGATACTTTAAAGTACCCCGTGTAGCTTGTTTGAAATAAATATAGTTTCGAGTCTGTTGCCAACCTTTTATAAAAGCCTTTTAATTTTAAGGTTTATTTCTTCCTATATAAATAGAATGACCCTTAATTGTTTTCAACGTAATGAAGCAAAAAACAAATTAAATAAAGTGAAAATCGTCTCATATTATAATGATAAATATATATTCTGACGATTTTTGTCGAAGACCTATACCAGAGTATAGTATATTTATTAACAATAATTTTATTATGGCAGATCAATCTCTTCTGTATAAGATCAATCTCTTCAGTATAAGATCAATCTCTTCTGTATAAGATCAATCTCTTCTGTATAAGATCAATCTCTTCAGTATAAGATCAATCTCTTCTGTATAAGATCAATCTCTTCTGTATAAGATCAATCTCTTCAGTATAAGATCAATCTCTTCTGTATAAGATCAATCTCTTCTGTATAAGATCAATCTCTTCTGTATAAGATCAATCTCTTCAGTATAAGATCAATCTCTTCTGTATAAGATCAATCTCTTCAGTATAAGATCAATCTCTTCTGTATAAGATCAATCTCTTCTGTATAAGGTACCTAGTAAACATTTTTTTTTACTCTTCTGAACTAATAAGCTTTATACCATTCAGTGTTTCTGGAAGAACTACCAGACGGCCCGAATTGTTTCACGTTCTATTTTGTAGAACGAAGTATCGGAAGTTTTCAACTATCCCACGAATTTGTCGACAGTATATAATGAAAGTTTTAGTGATATAGACATATTTTTCCTTTCTTATAATAAATTCCGAGGGGTTAGGTGCGAGTGCGGACGGATATCTTAATGACGAAAGGTGCTGTGACATACCATCAGTTGCTCTACCTCTCACATTCATCCCCTATTCTATTCCTATTCCTACAGTTCCTCCCCCATCTCTGCCATTATCCTTGTTACTGCTGTCATATTTTATTTTTACTCATATAGTTTTTCTAGTTTTTAATATATATATTTTTTTCAGAATCAACTGTAAATGCGTACTTGTGGACAGTTTTTTGGCCTTCATTAATAACTTATTGTTTTATATTCAAATTAGATTAGAATGCTGTTATTGTCCCAAAAAATAAAATTCTAAAATTATTTATATCATAATCAACAAATGATTATTGAGATCGATAAATAAGTGACATTGAAAATATATTACAAATAAAATTCCGTAGGTATGCTGGGAAAGGAAAAATATTTAATTTCTTCTCGATTAAACATAGTTTTTTTTCATATAATAATATGTTGATTTGATTTTCCGTTATTTATGGTGTTACACAAATTCAAAACAGATTTTCACATAATCAGATGCTAAGGAAAAGAATAATACAGAGAATCAAATGTACTTTTTAGTCAGCCTTCGTGGCTCAGTTGGTTGGGTATGTGACTGCTGACCTAAAGGTCCCGGGTTCGATTCCCGGTGGAGACATTTTAAATTGTATTTTCAGTCTGGATCTGTGGAACGATTGATATCGTAAGTCTCCAGAATGCGGGAACTTGTTATTGGGTGCGTGTTATATTAATATTTGATAAAGTACCTGTAAGTTGCCCGAGAAGCATTATAAAATAAAATAAAAAGTAAATATTTCAGACCAGTGAACTTGTATGATCAAATAAATCTCGGTCTTTCCGTATAAAACTGAGATCATTTTACAGAAACATCGAAGCCAATATTAATAATTATGGCATCAACATCAATAATGGCCACAAATCATTGAATTAGATTTTCCATGATTACTAACTTATACGTAGCTATATGATATTTGTATATTAATAATCAGAATATTGCCGTGTCATAAATCAAATCAAAATTCAAATTATGGAAACACATTTGAATAGTGCGAGAGTATTATAATACCATAAATAAATACATTTTCATGATAGGTTTTGACCATATTTTTGTGTGTGTATCTACAGACTGTTCAAGACTCGAACACAATCCATTTAATTTGCGGCCGTGATGTTGTTATTAATGAAATTATAAATTTGATATTTTATAGTAAAACAACTCTAATTTACCACAATTGTGGGCCCATTGGAAATTGGTGGATATATGGTAACTCGGCAAGTATACTTTAAATGGAAACTCAACAAATATATTTTAAACAATTATGACGAATTAAAAACGATTGTTTATTAGGGGAGAAGGAGGCACTTTTGGACAGAGGCAGATTTTGACAGCTTGAATTTAACCGCCGAAATATTAAATTAGTTGATTCTCTGAATTATTCATATATTGCGCTAGGAGTCCTTCGTTATTATTTGACGTTTGGTCACGAGTTTGACGTGTGTATTTTTAAGGTAATTAAAAAAAACGCATTTTTGCTAATTGTTTTTCGGATATTTCTAAGCCTCTAATTATTTTATTATACTGGTAAGTAAACATGTGTATTTTTTTTCAAATACTATGTAATACAACAGTTTTTTGATAATATAAAAGTAACTCATACATAACCTCATTCCATGTGATATTTTTTTCTATTAAAAAATATGTGAGGCGGTATTGGACAAAGGACGATGAGGCACATTAGGACAGTGTCCAGTAATTTTAATGTTCGTTACAAAAAAATATTTAAACCTATGCCTAATATTAATTTTTTTTTTTGTGTAAGTAATATTCTATTTTTGCCAATTTGAACCGATACTGACTATTATTTCTTTTATTTGTAGTTTTAAACCTATGTGCAATATTGCCCTAATAATATTTTAAAGTTTGTGTAATATTTGATATCTACCAATTTTAACTGATACTTTTTTTTTAATAAGGCACAGCCACCACTAGAGGCGGATTTGTGAATTAACTGATACTATTATTTCTTTAATTTGTTATTGTTGAAATAAACATTAAAATTCATTTCATCTGTAAATATGTTTTATTGTCCAAATGTGCCCCTTAGTCTATCCAATTGTGCCCCTTAGTCTGTCCAAATCTGCCTCTTAGGCGTCCAAATGTACCCCCCTGTGGGGCACATTTGGACGAAATGAATGGTTCATCTAAAATGCTTACCATGCTCCTTTAACAAATAATTGACACATTCGGTTAGTAAATTATGTTAAAGTAATAATGAGGCCTTCAATGTCAATTAAAAAGGTTTTGAAAATCAAATGGGAAAATTTTATAAAAATCAAAATGTATTTTTTGTCCAAATCTGCCTCCCCCTCCCCTAAGTTTTAAAAGTGCAATGTCTTCAAAATTAATAGATGTGCAATTTTTCTAAATAAAAATCTTCCTTAAAACCATTTTTTAGAGTTCTTGTTTTAAATCAATATTTACCTGCCTCATAGTGCGAATATATTACCTAATATAAATTATTTTACCTAATACGTGTTATAACTATTATTTGTGGTGTACGAGAGGACCTTGCACTGACAAACTGTTAATAAAGTTTAGTGTAAAAAATTACAATCAATCAATCAGTGGCGCTACAACCCATCGTGGGTCATGGTCTCCTCCAGAAGCTCCCTCCACCCCCCGCCCCCTGACCAACGATTCCTGCCACCAATTTACAACGCCCATCGTCCGCAAGTCCCTCTTTTCTTATCTTTTCTTCTTTCTTTTCTTGAGCTAAATGACACGTTGTCTAGCGGGGGGGGGGGCAAGGTTGCAAGGATTGTGTAAGGAATATTTTCCTTTTTTATGACAAATTTCTTACTAAATGTAGTATCAATTGATGAAGTGCATACGTACTTATGTTTGTCAATCTCAAAGTTCATAAACATTATATTCATTAAGATGAGCCTTTTCCATTATAAAACTTTAATTTAAAACAGTTTATCACAATGGCTGAATCAGCAGGCATGAAATTCAATATTCTGATTCACGGATATAATTTATAAATCAAATTTTGTTGGAATATGATGTTGGTTTAAGATGTATCAAATAATACTGTTTATTTTAGATATCTCAGTATATTTTAGACGTTTCCATACAAATTATGGATGGTAATATTATCTAGGTAATCAATATTCCCATCTAAAGAAACAGTGATTATTGGATAATAAATGATTTGGAAAAAATCTCACTTCTGCTGGGAATTGGACATATGAATTTGGAAATATTGAATCCAGACTGTGTGAGTTACATTCAAAAACATCAAGTATGATTCTTGCCTTCCGTTTTGAAATCCATGTTTAATTTTTTTACAAATCTCAATAGATTTAAAATCGCAATTTATCATAAAAATATCATCGACTCCCGACAGGGAATGTTTACATATATGCAAGTATAAAAAATATACAGACGCTTGTCTTACCACTAATACATAGAGGTTCATATTGACGAACAGTAGAGAAAGTCTTTGATTATATTGAGTGTAGACATAGGTAAGAAATGAGATTTTATACAATTTTATTCTATACTAGTTGCATGTAACACATGAGATCCAACTGTCGATGGCGATAGTATGCATAATCAAAGAATACGTACCAAACTATGTATAAACAACACAAATTAATAAATATTTGAAGATATTTTATTTTCTATATAAAACACGTAGGTATGTTTGTCAGGATAGGATAGTATGGAGGTCAGTCTGTTTTTCATACACAGAATATGGAAACAGTATGATGGTATGTATGTATGTTTGGAGATTTAAGTATCAAACTATTAAATCTTCTTACATATTGTGTATAGGCGACTACCATACAAATTGAATGAAGTGATGTCGTCACTAAATTTAATTTTTATAAAAATTGTTAAAAAAAATTTGAGATGTGCTAATACAATGTTTATATTTTTTTATATAAAATTAAATTATCTAGTTAGGGTGTTTCGGCTTTTTTCGATATTAAAAAAAAAATGGAAATATAGGCAGTTAAACTCATAAATTTATCATAAAAAAAAATATTTTTCTTAATAAAAAATGTCTGAGAAACCCTGGAATTTAAAAAAAAAGTAATTTGAGATTTTTTATTTGTCTATCTTTATACCAATTTTCAGCGTTCTAGCTTTTATGGTTTCTGAGATATATGGAAAAATAAAGTAAAAATTCAAAAGTTGATAACCCCTGAGTGAAACAAAAATTCACAATTCTGAGTATAAAAGTTTTGTAGGCTTATAACTGTTTATATATTCTGAAAATTTGGGCTCTTTAAATTGAGCGGATCAAAAGTTATAGGGGGGGGGGACACACCCACACACAAAACTCACATAAAATGTTCTACTCCGAATTCTGAGTAAATCCATGTATGGGAACATATATGCTGCGAGGCCTCTAGTTGGTGTTATTAGTATGCAAAAAGTCCACTACACCATACAAAATTTTCCTTCGTACACGCATCTTGGCTTAATAATGTCGATTCATTAAGAGCACTGGAGGTTTCTAATTTGATGGTGTTCCGGACACGGAAAGTATTAAGAGAATTGAATTCTCATGAACGAATCGACAGTTGGATTACTTTGATAAGGACAGCAAACAGATCATGCATACAATTATTATAAGAAGACAAACAGTAACTAATTAGGTATGTATTTCTAAATTTATTGCGTATTGTTGTAAATATTTAGTATAAATTCTTTCTTTTCTTTGTAATTGAATTATTCCATAAAGTTTACACTGGTCTTCTAAAAAAGCAATGTAACATTGTTAATAAATAAATTGTGTATAACTTTAGGTATAATTTATACAATTAACTAATAATTTAGAATGTAGGTACCTCTTGAGTACTTTACCGAATTTGAATGAAAAGAATAAAAAAGTGAGATTATTAAGGTAAGAAAAATTATTGAAACATACATTAAATTGAATTCTTGTTAAGGGATATGAAATATTTTATAGTCAGTAACAATAAAACTGAAGTATACTCCGTGGTTCCGTTCTTTTGGTGACGAAATTGAGGACTCAGAAAATGGTCCAATATACAAAATGCCAGACTTCATGGAAGTCATGTCGCATTCTGCAAAATGAAGGCGATTGAATCACTTTTATGGAGGAAATAGCACTCACATAGTACTTTTGATGGAACATTTTTTTAAATGTAACTGGTTTCGAAGCGGCTGATTTGAAGTGTTTGATACAATTTAACAATGCGAAAAATATTGACGAGTGGTCTTCTTATTTAAACTGAATTATTTTAAAATTAATTAGTTTACTTATTAATATGTTTCCGAAAACTATTTTTAGTCCGCCCCTGTTTCAAATCCCTACTCTGCTTTCCTCTTGTAAATAGTTCTGCAAGTCGCCACTATAGTTATGCAAGTCGCCACTATAGTTCTGCAAGTCACTACTAGAGGGTCAATTATTGTCATCTTACTTGAAAAAAAACGATCGTTTTACGTTCTTTATCATAACCTCGTACAAAAAAAGTTATTTGTAATAGAAAACATTGCTTAAAATCTTTGAAACGACGTACTCTTAAAAGTTAAGTCTTCAATAAAAATATATATTATTCTCTCATTATTCGTCTATACATTGGCCTGATACGTTTTTTTTATTATTTCATGTACTATTTCGTAATATTTTTTTAATAATACCTGTTTTTTCCTGATTTTTATCCATAACTCAAACTTACATTAATGTTTTCTTTAAATGATAGGTATTTTATAAATCTAAACATTGGCTCGATATGTTTTCACACAATGTTCTCACTTTTTTTGTAAAATCAAATAAACCATAGTATTTCATGTAACGCTCGATTCACATTCACTAACTTGGGCGCACACGATTGTAATCTTTAAGGACGTTCATGCTCATGCAATAGTTAACAAAGTTTACATTTGACCTGCCTGCATTGCCTTACCCTGCCCCTTAAAGTATCAATTATTTCGTAGGGACATTCGAGTACACTTATCTCTTTTCTATGAATGTTTTACTAACATTAAATCATATAATACGAAAATTAACATAGTTTTATTTTCTTCGATAAGCTTATTTGATTCTACATAATTATTCATCGATTATTATTGTTGTTTGTATTGAATATGTGTAGCAATATTAGGCAGGTGAATTTATGTTAAATTTATATCCCAACATTTCATAGCTTAGACAACTCTTAGGGAAACGGATATGAAATTACAATAAGTTTTTTATATGAACTATAATTTACAAATAACTCTATATTCTGATAATCATATATTATGTAATAATCATCATCGTAAACTTTCAGTCGTTCAATGTTGGAAAAAAGCTTTTCTATTTGACTTATATGCCTTTAACTACTGTTTGTAATGTAAACTAATTATTAACCTCATAAACGGTGTTTTTTATGTTTTTTAATTTAACAAAATTCATATTTTCAAATACTGTATTAATATTTATTCGTGGTACATCATTATACATAAAATATAACTTATTTTCTCATAACCTTTTATAAACCTCGTTTTAAGTACATCTTCTTAAGGGTTTCGGAACTGTCTTATCCCTCTAAATTGAAACAAGAGGCAATATTATACAATACATATCATCACGCCATGCCCCAAACGAGATAGACAGAGAGAGTTTTATACAAAGGTAAAAGAAAAGATTTTAAATTTTACAAAAATATCATTTTATGGGGTCATTTTCCGGTTTTCTATTATGATTCGGAATGGTCCGCAAAGTTTAATAAGTGATTTTTTGAAATATTGAGCTATGAATCGATTTGCGATGAATTATAAACGGTGACAAGTCTTAGATCAATCATGAGTGTTTCACACGTTGCTGTAGCGTTTTCCATAACAAGAGTGTCGGACGCAGTGTCCAGAGCAATTACTATCCAGATCCCTTGTCATGATTGCATAATGCGATGAAAACTAGATTGGAAATGGAAAATCCTAATTTCAATACATGCCGCACTAAGTAGTTGCAAATTGGTTATTGGTTGAACCAGAGGATTCATTATTTTATATATCTATATAAACCTACTTACCTACCATAGTATTGACACAATACAACGAACGACCTGGCGCACAAAATATATCTACTATAACTAGAGTACAAGTCCTTTGCAAATGCTACCTGCGTTCTGTGTTCATATTGTCTATTGCCAAATTTATAAAACTTACTAATGCTGGGTTGTATCTGCGTGTGTGTGCTGTGGCCTATGTGCAATATATGGCGTGTCCATTCTACTTTTTCGATTAACGACAAAAAGTACTCATTCGATTCTATTAAAATTTTGCAAATTTGTATATCTAATACTCGCTTAGACCCGATTAGATTTTGAAGGATATCTGATCAGTGCTTCTCATTTTCAAAAATTTAAAATATTTAAAAGTCACCCCTACCTCAATGGCTTAAAATTTGATATTTTTATTATCAAATTGCTAAAATGGAACATCACTCTCATACAATGGTATTGATGAATCATCAAGTTTTCAAAATAAAATATTTAAATCATTTCGTGAAAATGTTAAAAAATTTCTATACAAAATTTGGATAGTTTGTTGAGTTACTTGGTAATTCACAACCAACTCGTTTCACTTTACTATATAATATTATTCAGTACTATTTAATATGTGAACATTGTTTATTAGATGTGAATCAAAGGTTTTTACTCTATTCGCACCAACAACGTAGGTATATCATATTCGCCCAATAATATTAACCCACTTTTATCTTTGACGCCATTAATAGACAATAAATTAATATCTCTCACCCATTACATAATGCATTTATACCAATTTCGTTTAATATATTGTAAACAAATATATTGTACACTGGCGGGCTTATTGCCATTAGGCAATTTCTTCCAGCCAACATGATTACAAATTATGACAAAATTGTGTGTGCACAACAACAAAAGAATAAGAGTAAAATAAAGTAAAGAAAATATATATAACACTATGATACTATTAAAACATGAAAAAAAATATTCATATCAAAAAAAAGGATAGGGTAAGGACAAGGAGAGGAAATCGGGACAGGTGTTCAAGGATAAATATTCCTTCTTAATTTGTTTCTTGAAAATACTAAGTGAGTTAGACGACGCAATACCCGGACTAAGGCTATTCCATAATCTTGCTGATTGTACTTCGAACGAAGAGCTGAGAAATTCTATATTATGGATAGGGATGGATAGTATAGTACGTTCAGCAGATCTGAGTGGAAGAATTTGCTTTAGAGGTACTGTAGCTGGTTTGGATTCGAAAATTAAAATTAGGAATTGTTCGCACAAAGAAGAATTAAAAAACATGTAAAAATTAAATACATGTTTTTTTTATGTTTTTTTTTTGTTTAAAAAACATGTATTTATTTTTTTTTTTTATTTTTATTTATTTCTATCCAAAAACATAGAGTAGATATAAGATACAAAATAATTAAAGGTAATATAAGCTTATTCATACATAGTAGACATACAAAGTAAATATAAGTTATTTCATTGCAATAAATATAATTTCATTATTTCACCATTGCTTACATAGTTAAAGCTATCCTTTTTGTTTATATCTTTGTTACTAGCCCCCTCACTAGGCATAGCCTGTGCTAAGGTGAGCTAGTTTTATATTGTTGTCTATTTCGTTGTTTATTTATAGATACGTTTACAAATAATATTATTAAATGTACATACATACGCTACGCATTCAAGCGTATGCATCCTTCTTTCTCTCTTTCCAAACACAATATTTCATTATGAGTCATTAACACACAACAAAAATTGTAAAAATAAATTATTTGTTGAAAAAATTGATTGATTTAGAGATAAAAAAAAACAACAAAAGTACTTATTTTTCACTTTTTTCGATTGTCTATTCTGTTGTTTGTAATAGTGCATTTTACATTTTATTTGGTAGAATTATTTCCTTCAGGATTTTTTCATATATTTCATAAACCCATCTTAGTGATAGTTTTTTAAATTCTTTTGCATTTTTAATGTTTTTAATATTTGTTGTTAAACTATTGAAGAGTTTTGTTGAAAATTATCATCGTAAAAGTATATATGCTTATGTATATGTACTATTTATCGTTTTGTTATTCAATACTAAAATCCCAAGCCAATTGGTTGCATCGAAAGTCTAAGAATGTTGAGAAACTCTCTATAAGTTGTTTCATTGTTAATAAGTTACAGATACGTGACAAAAAATGTTACCATTAGTTGTGTAGGTACCAATTCTGGGTAACTACGTACAAGTAATAATATTCTCTACACATTTCATATTTTCTTCGTACGAGTTAACAAACATCCGATTTGGTGTAATCACCCAACCGGAAAATACAAGTGCAACGAGAAAAGTTATATTTTTATGAAAATTTACACTCATACTTATTGGAGATATAGGCCCGATATTACAGTTGGCACTCAACTCATTGAGTTTGTTAACTTCAAGATTAATGTTAAGGGGAGATTGAATCCATTTCCGTATTACAGTGCAATAACACACATTTCAGTTACTTAATCTTCAATTATAGACATATTTTACTTTTTCTGTGGTTATTATCTGTCAAATTTTAAATAACCTCAAATAATACGAACTACAAAACGGGACGCTACGACTTGAAATACTATTGTTTTACTATCCAACAGGGTAAATTATTTTTTTTTCACCAAAATAATGCTTTTAAATGCCCATGTTCGTTTCAATATGGCTGTCAGTTTGTTTTGTTGTGTGGCGCCACCGTCGATACAACTAACGCCTCTAGTGATAGAATACTAAAACGACACGCGTTGCCTAGCAACGAGTCGAGAAATGACAGTTGACTTCATATTAAGTAGGTACTTAATCCGCCAGAAACGTTGAGTTAAATATTTGTTGTTTAAATGACGTATTTGAGGGAGATTAGGCCTAAACGGACACTGTAATACGCTATATTTTTGTAAAACTCTTAAGCTGAGACTGTAATACCGGCCCATAGAGTATCTAAATCCCTTTTACTAAGTTGATTAAAAATTAATTGATATTATTTATTAAATTTAATATCTCAATAGAGACGAAGCGGGAATATATATTTATAGGAGAACAACATAATACCAGGCCCCAAGTATGTATCTCAACGCACAAGAAATTGCTTAGGCTGAGATGGGCTAGACATGTACAACGAATGCCAACCTCACGGGTGCCGAAACCAATCATGACTGGACACCCAGGTGGGAGAAGAAGGGTAGGAAGACCAAGGCTGCGGTGGAAAGATGAGGCCAGAAATGATGCGGCTCAGCATCTCCAGGAGAGGAGCTGAGACAGAATGGGATGGAGGCGAAAGTCAACGGAGGCCAAGGCTCGATTTGGGCTCTAGCGCTAACCAAGAAGAAAGAGGACCGGAGAATCAGGCATGGACACAGTTTACGAACTGTTATCGCTATAAAAAATTAACATAAAAATAATTTTGTTGATACGTGTTTTATTTTTCATTGACGCTCATGATTGTGAATGAAAAAAAAACTGTTGACTATATTTTTATGACAAATTATGACAAACATTATGATAAATACGTAGACCAGCCGAAGACAGGTCGTAAGCGCTGTAGGTATCTTGATTTCCCGGTTCTCAAATAATATTCCAACTTCGTCTCTATTGAGATGCTAAAAATTTATCACAAAAACATACATGAATTGTTTTTTATGTTAAGACAAGTGGAAACACGAGACCAAGTCTATGGTGGTCGCGGTCTTGCATATTATGAAGTCTTGTTTTTAGACTCACAGTCTTGCTGCAAAAGTATTGCAAGCCTTGAAACTTTTACAATTAACAAAACCAGGACATGTTAAGATTCGAAGAGATTTAGTCATTCGACAGACGAAAACTTAAGGTTTAGAGAACGGGTTAAGCTAAGTTATATTTTTTATTTCGAAATTATTCCTTTGTTAACACATCATATTTTTATTACAATAAGAATGATAGCTTCACTTTTTATAAATTCCTTAAAGATAATTAAATTTAATGTTGCTGCAGATGACAGATACTTCCCATTTGTACCATTCCTCATCTTCCTGACACACCAAAACCTCTTCATAACTACATCCATACCTGAATGTGTCAACAATAATCTCGCCTCTGTCCGCGCGCGAGTATACTACATTCGTCAGTCTCGTAAATACGCGTCTCCATACACCACTTGTGCTGTGCAAGCGCCGTGCGCACTTTAATATAAAACATTCAAATACGTTCGCGGCATTCGCACGTATATTTCTTAACACTACATACAATTGGTGAATCATGTTAAACCAGTGACGAATAGAGGGAAGAACAACGCAACAAAGTAAAGTAAGAAGACAGCTGGCACAATAAGTCCACTCCTTTCAAACTTTCCATCTTGTCCATTCTGTTTCTTTTCACGATATCGCACATTTAATAAGAATAATAATTAGCACCCGTGTCTAGAAAAGAACGAGTGTTATACAAATAATAATAGTAAAGATTCTAAAGTTTTTGTGTTAACAGAGGGGAAATCCGTTTGAAAATTAATGAACAAATATACAAAAGTATTATTCCACAATATTTGATAATATTGACCGAACATTTTCGCCGAGATCACTCGGCATTATCAAGGTCTAAAATGAAACTAACGAATTAAAACAAAACCATCCTACACTACAATTACAGTGTTGTAGTGTATTTATTTATTTAAATTAGTTCATTTCATTTTAGATCTTGATAGTCACCTCGGCGAAAACATTCGGTCATTGTAATCGAATTTTGTGGAAAAATACATTGGTATATTTGTTCATTCATTTTTAATAACAACAAAGTATTTTTCATTATCACAGTGAAAGTTCATAATTATAATTTATATTTACGTTTAATAGCCTTACATTTTCGCAGGTCTCAGAGACACAATTTATTACCAACTACAAAACTCAAACAAAAAATAATATATTCATAACGGTGGGAAGTCCCGTCAAACGGTGGAATCAAAACCCTTAAGAAAACCCATAGGTATCATGGATATAACTATCTTATTAAGTTCTATAATATTATAAGATATTAAACAAACTCCATGAGACAATTATATCCATGATGTGGGTAAACATGAGGGTTTTGATTTCACCATTTGACCGGATACAGATGTTTAGTAAGAGTAATGGAAAATAAGATAAATACATTATTCAAGTTGTTTGTCCAAAGCAAATGTATAAATAAATATTTTATCAAACTAATAATACTGAAAGAACAATGATATAATATTATGGATTACTCTAAATTATTACAAGTACATCATATTATTCCATATATGTTGGTGCCCTTACAAATGAACTCAAAGCGACAAGTACATAATTTTAACAACACAGAGATATTTTCCCATACGAGGGTGAATTCGTGTTTGTTTTATGAATTCGTGTTTGGGGTAGGATGAAATGGTAGGTAATTATAACCCCCTCGGACTTCATCAATGCAACGTGAGTGTGTCGGTATTTTGATAATATATGTAGGTACATTGAGTTTATTAGAAAACATATATCGGTAAAGTACGAAATTATCGGATTATATCTCTAGGTACGCGTAAGGTGTATTGAGTGTCGCGACACCCAATACACTCAATAAGGTGTATTGAGTGTATTGGGTGTCGCGAGTGTGCAGTTTATTTATTACTTTTTATCACACCATTAAATAACTGCTGATTAGATAACGAAAAAAGTTCAGTATGTGTTTTTTTATTCAAATCTATCAAATATACAGTTATACAAACAAATATGACAACAAATTCAATGTTAACAATAATATATCATAGACCAATGCAGTTTGCGGGTATAACATTAGTTTTTAAGCTGCACTCTATTAAAAATAAGAAGATACCTACTCAAAACCCAGATAAATAAAAATGACGAAAAGAAGGAACGGAAGGTTGTGGCATTCCTAGTCTGAACAAAGCAGGAATCAGCTTTTAACGTAATCTTCCAAGGGTCTCTGAAATGGCATTTTAGTATATCAAAAAATGTTAACATTCCCAAAATTATATATAAATGAACATAAGATATGTATATTGATTGACCATTCTTATTAGATATGTATATTGATTGTTTCTGGCTTGTGTAGGTACAGCGAAAGAAGCATCTGTGAGATCATCTCTATATCGTCCATATATTATCCAATAACATAAATACCCATCCTTAGATTATATATTAATTCTGTGTACCCATCACCTGGTGTTTTCTTTATTTAATTTAGGGGGAAACATACAGCAATTTATAATCCATAAATAAAAACAATAACAAATATCAGTAATTTGCCAAAATAGTTCCCACAACATGCGTAATATAAAAAAACTAGTTAGCTTAAAAACATATACAGTGGAGTGAGTTAAAAACTAAATTAAAATTAAAGTATACAGCTTCAAAAATATAACAAAGAATATAAACAAAATAAGTAATTCAAAATTAGGGACATAGATAATGGGGTATGATGGAATTGCGGGGAGTGGGGAGGGAATATAAGGGATTGGTATATCATGCCTCGTATCACTGCGTTATTGCTGATATATTCCTGCGATCAAGGCCGTTGCCAGGGGGGGATCAAGGGGGATTGATCCCCCCCCCCCCCCCCCCCGAAATGAAAAAAGAAGATATTTCTTTACTGAGTAACAATGAGACTGCAGTTACATACGGTGCACCCATTTCACTTTGTTGATATACAAAACATAATAGTTAAAATCACTACAAACAGATTTCCCTACCACCTTTTATTTTTATTACGTACTAGTTTTTATGTCCCGCCGTTGGCCAAGAATGTAAATTAACGAAGAAATAAGCAATCGTTTATATAATATTGTTACACAAAATTTTTGCTACTTCGTAGTATGAAATGTAGTTTGAAATTTAATTGAGTTTAAGCGGTGTAAAATGTTCAAGTGATGGCCACAACCCATTTGTTTTTATATATAAGTACATACAATTTCTGCACGCATGGAGTGTGGGAAATGGTTTTAAATATGACCGATTATAAAGAGACAACGTCGTAAAGAGTTTGGTTTTGACCACAACCCCTATTTTTATATATTGTCATCGAACGCAAATAATGTGTTTTAAATATTTAGTAATTTTGGATGATGGGAAATGGTTTAAAAATTGATTAAACGAAAGTACTGAAAAGATGTTGGTCACATCCCATTCGTTTTTATATTTTTTGTCAAGTGTGCATATAGTTTATTATATTTTTGCATAATAAAACTGATAGACTTAAACTGACACATAAGTCTACATTACAGAAGAAGAAGACTTAAACTATGTTAAATAGTTTTTAATTTGAATATAAATGTTGTGAAGAGTCCAGTAATGGCCACAATCCCGATATTTTTATATATTGTCATCAAAATCAAATATGTAGTTATTGAAAATTAAGCAACATATTATGATGATATAATAAATGGTTTAAATTTGATTGAACAAAAGTATTGAGAAGATTCTAGTGTTGGTCACATCCCATTCGTTTTTATGTATTTTCATCAAGTATGCATGTTGTTTATAATATTTCTGTACAATAGACTATTAGACTTAAAACTAACCCACAAGACTAAACAAAAAAATAAGAAGATTTATAAAACTATAACAAATAGTTTGTTATAAAAACTCACCCAAGGTCTACATA
This sequence comes from Molanna angustata, assembly GCA_963576475.1. Classification (NCBI taxonomy): domain Eukaryota; kingdom Metazoa; phylum Arthropoda; class Insecta; order Trichoptera; family Molannidae; genus Molanna; species Molanna angustata. Next base: position 19,196,851 of record OY754976.1, on the reverse strand, counting down.
AAATAAGAAAAAGAAGAATTAGACTAAAGGAAATAGTTTGCATAAAAACTAACCAAAAGGTCTACATAAAGGAAGAAGACGAATTAGACTATTATTATTACTATAGGACATAGTTTGTATAAAAACTCACCCAAGGTCTACATAAAATAAGAAAAAGGAGAATTAGACTATAGGAAATAGTTAATATAAAAACTGACCCAAAGGTCTACATATTAGAAGAATAATTAAACCTCAGGAAATAGATTGTATAAAAACTGACGCAAACGTCAACATAAAAGAAGAAGAAGAAGAATTGGACTAAAGTTTGTATGAAAACTCTCCCTTGGTCTACATAAAAGAGGAAAAATTAGACATTAGGAAATTAGTTTATATGAAATTCAACAAAGGTCTACGTAAAATTAGAAAAAGAAGAATTACGTTAAAAGAAATAGTTAAGTTAAGTTAATAGTTAGTTAGTTAAGGTCTACATAAAATAAGAACAAGAAGAATTAGATAATAGGAATAATTTTGTATAAAAACTCACCCAAAGGGCTACATAAAATAAGAGGAAGAAGATGAATTAGACTATAGGAAATAGTTTGTATAAAAACTCACCCAAGTCAACATAAATTAAGAAAAAGAAAAATTGGGCTATAGAAAATACTTTATTTATGAACTGTCCCAAATGACTTCACAAAAGAAGAGGAAAAAAAATCAAACTCCAGGAAATAGTTGTATAAAAACTCATCCAAAGGTCTACATAAAAGAAGAAAAAGAATAATTAGACTATAGGAAATAGTTTGTAATTAAACTGAACCAAATGTATACGTCAAAGAAGAAGAAGATGAATTAGACTATAGGAAATAGTTTGTATAAAAATTGACCCAAAGGTCTATATAAAATAAGTAGAAAAAGAATTAGACTCCAGTGCCCCGTTCCACCATTGAACTTTTCAACTTTTCACTTTTCGCTTCACGATTTGAGAATTTCGCAAAGTGCAAAGCGTTCGCGTTCCACGAAAAAAAAATGGTCACTTTGCGGCGTCGCCAAACATTTGCAAACTCTTTTCAATTGACGCTAGCGACACCTAGTGACACTTAGTAGTACCGAGTGTTTCGCGCGTAGCGTAAACGATCATTTGACACCGTTCGTTCTTGTCTGTTCTGTGATTTCGTTGTCCAACTGTCGATTTGTTCAGGAGAACTTTGTTCTCTTAACATATCGACAATGTATCAAGCCAGGATACGCGAGAATTGTATGCAGAGGTCTACTTTTTTCACGGCTTTTCCAACTTTGAAGTCAAAAAATACCAACTTAGGGGCTTCGCAGCATATATGTTCCATACACGGATTTACTCAGAATTCGAAGTAGAACATTTCGTGTGTCTGTGTGTCTGTGTGTGTGTGTGTCCCCCCCCCCCCCTTATAACTTTTGATCCGCTCAATTTACAGAGCCCAAATTTTCAAAATATACAAACAGTTATAGGCCTACAAAACTTTTATACTCAGAAATGTGAATTTTTGTATCAGTCAGGGGTTATCAACTTTTGAAATTTTGGTTTATTTTTCCATATATCTCAGAAACCATAAAAGCTAGATCGCTGAAATTTGGTAAATACATAGACAAATACAAAATCTCAAATTAGTTTTTTTAAAAAAAATCCAGAGTTTCTCGAACATTTTTTATTAAGAAAAATATTTCTTTATGATAAATTTATGAGTTTAACTGCCTAAATTTCCAATTTTTTTAAAAATATCAAGAAAAGCCGAAACACCCCAACTAGATAATTTAATTTTCTATAAAAAATATTGACATTGTTTAAGCACATCTCAATTTTTTTTTAATAATTTTTATAAAAATTGAATTTAGTGACGACATTGCTTCATACAATTTTTATGGCAATCGCCTACACACAATATCTAAGAAGACTCAATTGTTTGATACTAATCTCCAAACATACATACATACCATCATTCTGTTTTCATATTCTGGGTAGGATCAAAGGACTGACCTCCATTCTATCCTATCTTGACATACATACATATTATGTAGGTACATGTGTTGTATAGAAAATCAAATATCTTAAAATATTAAATAATTTGTATTTATGGGATTATAGTTTGGTACCTACTTCAACTATACATTCTATCGCTATCGACAGTTGGATCTCATGTGTTACATGCAACAAGTTGTTAGAAAATGAGCCGGAAAGACAATATTTAGATAAACTAGTTGCATGTAACACATGAGATCCAACTGTCGACAGCGATAGTATGTATAGTTGAAGAATAAGTACCAAACCCATAAATACAATTATTTATTATTTTATGATATTTAGTTTTCTATACAACACATGTACCTAGGTAGTCAAGATAGGATAGTATGGAGGTCAGTCTTTTTTTCCTACCCGGAATATGAAAACAGCATGATGGTATATGTATATTGTATGTTTAGAGATGAAGTATCAAACTATTAAGTCTTCTTACATATTGTGTATAGGCGACTGCCATACAAAATGTATGAAGCGATGTCGTCACTAAATTCAATTTTTAAAAAAATTGTTAAAAAAAATTGAGATCTTCTACTACAATGTTAATATTTTTTATAGAAAATTAAATTATCTAGTTGGGGTGTTTCAGCTTTTTTCGATAATTGTAAAAGTTTTGGAAAAATAGGCAGTTAAACTCATAAATTTATGATAAAAAAAATATTTTTCTTAATAAAAAATGTTTGAGAAACTCTGGAATTTTTTCGAAAAACTCAATTTGAGATTTTTTATTTTTCTATGTTTGTACCAATTTTAAGCGTTCTAGCGTTTATGGTTTCTGAGATATATGGAAAAATAAAATAAAAATTCAAAAGTTGATAACCCCTGACTGAAACAAAAAAACAAAATTCTGAGTATAAAAGTTTTGTAGGCCTATAACTGTTTATATATTCTGAAATTTTGGGCTCTGTAAATTGAGCGGATCAAAAGTTATAAGGGGGGGACGGACACACACACAGACACACAGACACACACACAGACACACAGACACACGAAATGATCTACTCTGAATTCTGAGTAAATCCATGTATAGAACATATATGCTGCGAAGCCTCTAAGTTGGTGTTTTTTGACTTCAAAGTTGGAAAAGCCATGAAAAAAGTAGACCTCTCCATACAATTCTCGCGTATTCTGTCTTGATACATTGTCGATATGTTAAGAGAACAAAGTTCTCCTGAACAAATCGACAGTTGGATTAAAGACTAGTTGCATGTAACACATGAGATCCAACTGTCGACAGCGATAGTATGTATAGTTGAAGAATAAGTACCAAACCCATAAATACAAATTATTTATTATTTTATGATATTTAGTTTTCTATACAACACATGTACCTAGGTAGTCAAGATAGGATAGTATGGAGGTCAGTCTTTTTTTCCTACCCGGAATATGAAAACAGCATGATGGTATATGTATATTGTATGTTTAGAGATGAAGTATCAAACTATTAAGTCTTCTTTGATATTGTGTATAGGAAGTGACTACCATACAAATTGTATGAAGCGATGTCGTCACTAAATTCAATTTTTATAAAAATTGTTAAAAAAAATTTGAGATGTACTGCTACAATGTTAATATTTTTTATATAAAATTAAATTATCTAGTTGGGGTGTTTCGGCTTTTTTCGATATTTTAAAAAAAAATGGAAATGTAGGCAGTTAAACTCATAAATTTATCATAAAAAAAATACTTTTCTTAATAAAAATGTTTGAGAAACCCTGGAATTTTTTTGAAAAAACTAATTTGAGATTTTGTATTTGTCTATGTTTATACCAATTTTCAGCGTTCTAGCTTTTATAGTTTCTGAGATATAGGGAAAAATAAAATAAAAATTCAAAAGTTGATAACCCCTGACTGTAACAAAAATTCAAAATTCCGAGTATAAAAGTTTTGTAGGCCTGTAACTGTTTATATATTCTGAAATTTTAGGCTCTGTAAATTGAGCGGATCAAAAGTTATAAGGGGGGGACGGACACACACACAGACACACAGACACACAGACACACACACACACACACACACACACAGACACACGAAATGTTCTACTCCGAATTCTGAGTAAATCCGTGTATGGAACATATATGCTGCGAAGCCTCTAAGTTGGTGTTTTTTGACTTCAAAGTTGGAAAAGCCGTGAAAAAAGTAGACCTCTCCATACAATTCTCGCGTATTCTGGCTTGATACATTGTCGATATGTTAAGAGAACAAAGTTCTCCTGAACAAATCGACAGTTGGATTAAAGAAAAGATAGTTCTTTTTGGAGCATTTAGTGACACTATCACTAATACAGTGAGACAACAGGTGCTTCATTGAATTATTTGAAGAGACAATCCTTTGCTTCTCTTTGTGCTGTTCTGTACCTTAAAATATAGATGAGTTGTAAAATAATCATATAAACTTAAAAACGGACAAAATAATCACATAAACGCAGTTTAAATTACCTAAAAAATAAGAATATATCGTGTACTTATATATTCACACTGAGTGCTATTTATTCGAAAATTTTTGAGGAACTGCGTGGGTTTCGAAATTCATCCTTTCTCTATAATTTCTTACAACCCCGTCTTCCTAATCCCTTTCTAACAATAATATCTGCAACATTTTATAGTAAATTTACTTTAAAAATTCTAAACAAACAACTTCAACTTTCACAACTCGACGAATGGCAAATTTGAAATGTCAAAATATTCTTTTCAATTCATTCGCAAAGTTTGCAAAGTTTTTTTATGAAAAGTAGCGATGGTGGAACAGAACGGCTTATTTCCTTTGCAATAGGCGTCTCCTTTTCGCTCTGCACATTGCAACTTTTACTTTGCGAAAAAATGTAATGGTGGAACGAAAACAAGCCGACGAATAGCAAAGTGCAAAGCGCAAAGTTGAAAAGTACGATGGTGGAACGGGGCACAGGATATAGTTTGTATAAAAAATCACCCAAAGGTCTACATAAAAAAAGAAGTTTGTATCAGTATATTGTTGGTTTTTAAGTAGTATTAGGTGTGTAGGTACTTACCTACAACGATGTTCTAAATAAATTCGAATTCGATTCATAACAAATTTTATTTGAATCTGTCCGTAACCATAGTAACCATTCGAACATGTAAAAAATTTCAAATGGTTTGGATACATTTTTTGAATATGTAGGTACCTATATTGGTTTGTTCGATGCCATAAAAATGAAAATTGTCAGAAAAATCCATTGAATTATTATGTACTGTACATATAAATCAATGGACAAAACAAATATTATTTACAAATTATGCAATTTTATTATGCCTATATCTTTACTAATAATTAACACATTTTTACAATATATGTCTTAAAACTTGCTATAATGTCTTGTCTTTTATTTCATTATTTCATAATCACATTTATTTCAAAGGTTTATTATATTCAAGAAGATTTTCATTCGTAAGAAATAACAAATATTGTATGGAAAGAGATAAACATGGCGACGCTGCATATACAAAACGCTTACTTTAAAAATAAGTTAAACATTATAATTACATAGACAAAATATTCACCATGTTTTTCACTTAAACGCTAAGTTATACTTGAAAATATATTTCTTTTATGTAAATACGTACTTCTAACTTTTGAATTAACAGATATTTGCGTGCAAAAAGTACACTTTTTGACAGATTTGACTTAGAAAATTTTGTATGAAAAAAATAATAATTCAGCATTTTTATCGCATTTTTTTAGCGTGACACTGAGTCAGGTATACTGGTACATGTTCGCACATTTGTAGATTTTTAGATGCTCTTGGTTTTTCATAAGGCGTGAGACAAACACACACACACACATACACCCACACTAACAAGATCATTGTTTTATTACTTTGGATGACTGTATGACTGTGTTTTATGCTCGTTTGGTACTCGTACGAGGATACGCTCGCGGGGCGACTTGTTTCTAATGTTCCACTAAGCTAAACCCCCCCCCCCCCCCCCCCCGAAATTATTTTCTGGCTACGGCCTTGCCTGCGATATTGCGGATATGTGCTGTTGATTATATCAATGTCGTTAAACCGTGCGTTTTACTGCTTACAAATGCATGGGAAGCATGAATTCATTATGTGATTAGTGCTTTAACAGTATTTGAAGCAAAACTAAATCAAAATATTGCTAATCTAAGACGCTTATCATTTGAATTGATCATTGAAAAGTACGTCCGTTTTCTTATTCAAAATGATAAAAATCTCATTACCAAGAGTGATTTCTAAAGAACAAAAGTAGAGGGGTAAAGTTTATCAGTGAATCCAATGATGTTATTAGTCGTATGCAGTTACTTGACAATGAGTGAATTTACACAAAGTTTTCCTCATCTAATAGGCATGTGAACACGAATTATTTCGTTCGTTTCCATCAAAACTTAGTTTCAAATCAAATTACACGTTTAATGACTAAATGCATTTGAATTCGTTGCACTTGTGATAATATGCATCCAAACAAATGTATGGAATATTCTGAATATTTGACTCCATACGTCTAGTGATGGGCAAACGTAAGACCAAGCTGAACATGGTCTAGAATAACTAACGAATTTGTTAATTTTAAGAAATGTTTGTACTCTCTGTACATAAATTATATAAATAACACAAATCTACTAGTTCCCACCACCTGTTATCAGCTGGTTCACATGATCACTTAATGCGCTTGCGCAACGTTCACCAATTATGCCTTCTTATTGAGTTCCCTTTTCAATGCAATTTTGAAAGTTATATATATTTTAATAATGAGAAAATAATCAATACAGGACAGATCATCGTGGCGCCAAAGGTTTAGGAGAGCCGACCCTACCTAAAGTGGGATAAGGCAAAGAAAAAGAAGAGGAAGAAGAATGAGAAACTAATCGTTTTGAAAATAAGCTGTTTTAATTATCGACATCTATGAAGGAATGAAGAAACATTTTATAACGCCATCTATTGAGAAATTGTTTTTTTTTGTAAACAATGAAAGCAGCAGTCCTTATTCATGAGGTGACAGTGTTCTCGCGCTTATGTCAGAAATATAATTTCATATTTGCAACTTAATATTCGTTTCATTATTTTATTTAAAAATACAAAGACTATCTCATATAGTCAATACTCATCAATGACAGAGTTCGATTATTAGAGAATTGTTACTAATTTACCCAGTAAATTGATATATTAATAAGATTTGTATGACTGGGAGGCCGGTTTTCAATCTCCAACTTACGCTTCGCAGATGACACAGCTCTAATAGCCAGGAATGAGATCGGTATGAAGCAACTCTTGGATCGTGTTGAAAGGCAAAGTCAATCACCCAGATAGATAGGGCATGTAAATTACCCCCTATAAACTTTCTAAACCAAGGGTCTACAAACTTTACAACCTTGGAACAATAATGATTACTCCAGTGAGTTCCAACGAGCCAAAATTGTATTATTTTTCTGTATTATCTATAATTTCTAGACTAGTCGCCGAGCACACGCTCTGAGCGAGCATACGCTTGCTAAGACTAGTAAATAGTAAAAAATGTTCCTTTTCAAAAAAGAATGACATGTAGTTAACAGTAATCAAGTGAAATATGAGTGGTGGCAGAGCGGTTAGCACGCTGGGTTAGTAATCCACACTGAATTTTTTTTTGTTGATAGTTTCACAAAAAAAACAAAATTTCATGTTAAAATTAACCGAACTATATAGTGACTATAAAACATTTGGCTTTGTGCAACCAAATATTTGTACACACAGCCAAACAGTACAGTGATAAATAGATAAACCTTTATTACTGAAAATAAAGATTTGGCTAAAACGCAGGTAGCCAGTTCGGTTGTCATTATACTTTTTTCTCTTCTGCTCTCCACAGTCACATGTCGTTGGTATTCCCTGTTGCAGGAAGCCCGATGTTAACAGGTTATCCAGCGTTCTCCCAACGCCCGTCCTCAGTCTGTTTAGTGACTTCCACGTACGCCACTCTACGTTGTGGTCCATAATCAAATAACAACCATGTGAACAATGTTTTTTTAAAAAGTTTGTAAATAATCTATCGTCGAGCATGTATTTGACTATTCCATTAGACATTGTGCATGTTTCCTTTTTTTTTGGACTTGCAATCATGCTAGTCTGGTTTGGTCCACCAAAGACTGATCATGCGCATCACTATATGTATATGCATAGCATTAAGTGAAGTCCCTGGACCAGGGTTTGTGACCGGAGTGGGAATAGCTAATCAATTTTCACTTTAACTAATCAGCGGGATTACAATGGGGCTAACATATGTGTGTTTCTATGTATGCATGTTGGTACGGGTAGGTACAAAATTGATATTAACTTGTACAAATATTGAAATTTATGCAGAAATATTATGACCCGAGGTTACCAATAACAATGCAAACTTTTAATATACTGTTAACATACATCAATAATCAGTAAATACTTGATCGCATTATTAAGTGATTTGCATTGGTTTAAAACGCCATACGATTTGCTATAATTTGCGATAAATGTTCGGATTTTGTACATAACTTTGTATTTACTTACAAGCTATGTTTTCACTGAAACCCACTATCAATGACTACTGTCATTAATCTTTCACAAATAAACACAATAAAAAACATGTTTTTTAGCATAAATTTGTGAAGTTGAGGCGTTACATCCTGACTTAAATAACTGCCAACATTACGTGTTTTAAAAAAAATCTGCAAGTTCTTTGTGTTGCAGAACTTTTTCGAAGCATTATTCACTTATTTATTAAGCCATTCATTTTCAAAAGGGAATGAGTTAATATAAATAACATTACTTTTGACTCCCTTTTTTTAAATTTACAATATAAAAATAAATGGAGTTATCTAAAAGCTTTAGTAATTAGAAGAAAAAAGTATTTGAAAATTCTCTTCACACTCGAAATATCTTGAAATTCGATTTTTATTTTTTCTTTATTGCATATTTGTTATATTTTATTCATTTATTTATTTATGTGAATCTTCCTGTACATATAATTTGTACACTGACAGGCTTATTGCCTAATGGCAATTTCTTCCAACCAACCAGAGTAAATGTTAAATATACAAAACAGTGTGTATTATGGCAATAAGTTAATCACATTACAAAATAAATAAAGATAGCAGAAAAAAAGTAAAAAAAAAAACTAAAGGAGATAGCATATATGAACTATTCATAGCAATGATAGGAAAACTAAAGGATAAGGAAAGGAAGAGGAGAGGAAGATGTAATCAGGTGTTGTCAGATAAATATTTAGTCTTTTCTTGAAGATGTTTAGTGAGATATACGACGTAATATCAGGACTTAAACTATTCCATAGTCTAGCTGAATGTACTTCAAATGTTATACTTATTTTTATGTTATACTTGCCCCTTACACAAGTGTCTACACAATAGGGCAATAACTTCTAATTGTGTATATTTTTATATGTACTTTTTTATTTTACCTGTAAAAAAAATAAATAAAAATTGCCTCCATGGAACAGGCTCACTCTAGTGAGGTGAGGTGATAAAAAAATCATAATATTGTTTTTTTTTTCTTACATTCATTGTCTGTTTATTGTGATAATGTATTTTGGTTTCAACGATAAAAAATAAAAAAATGAATTTAAACAATTAACGCACCATATAATATGAATTTTTCTTCCTTTAGACACAATCCTTGGAAAGTCTTATCAATTTTTTTCACTCTACCACATTTTCACAGTTATTATTTATTTTTTTATATTTTGAATCAATTTAACAGCTTTTTTATTTCGATCATCATTTGAATTTTTTATAGCTGCTGCAAAATATTATTAGGATAGTAGAAATATTTATCAAATAAACTTTACTCACCTTATCTTAGAACTTACACTACTATGTCTAGTAAAATACACTACTATGCGATATAGGTTTAATCAAACACCTCTTTAAAATCCTGCTATTCTGGTACATTCGGTACTTTCATGTACCTCGAAGTACCTAATATTATTATTTACGCACATACGTCACTCTGGCAAAATCATAATAAAATACAGGTATAAGAAAAGATTTTAACACACACAAACTGCGTGTAAGCATTTATTTTTCAGTAAAACATATTGTTCGTCGAAAGATTGAAGCTTTTATATGCCTGCGAACAAGATCAATTCTTCGAGGCTATAGTTTTTTGATAAACAATTTGACAATAAGTGTTCATCCGTAGCGTTTTATTATTCGTAAAGACGATATTTTTCCTTTGAATCTTATACTATCTACCTACTTAAATAAATGAAAGTATTGTATATCGAAATACATAAAGTACAAGAAAATATTTACGTCTAAGAAAAATATAGGTATATTATTTCAAAAAAGTGCTTATTTATGATTTTATTTATTTAATTCATACCAATCATTCTATAATTAAAAATCAAATAAAAATAAAATATATTATTCCACAAAATATTTATTTTGTCTACCGTTGACCGTTTCAGCTTATCAGGCCATAATCAACTGGTTAGTTATGGCGTATATTATAATTATATGGTTATGGCCTAATACCAGTTGATTAGGCATGGCCTGATAAACCGAAATGGTCTTTGACAGAAAAAATAAATATTTTGTTTATTATTTATTTTATAAAATGAATAAATATGTGTACTACAAATCAGAAGCCGCCTCAAGCGATAGATTGAAAACTGCTATAAAATCTTATATTTTGAAGAAATATGTAATATGAAAATGTAATATTTATAACACAAAGTTATAAAGATTTTCGTTGTACCGTCTCGAACAAACGCGATGCATTAAACATTATTATTTTAACCATTTGTAAAATGAATCAATTTTAAGAGTATCCTTACAATTTATCCAACTGTCGATATATTCAAGAGAACTTTGTTCTCTTAACATATCGACAAAGTTTCAAGCCAAGATACGCGTGATTTCTATGCACGGTCTACATTTTTCACGGCTTTTCCAACTTTGAAGTCAAAAAACTTCAACTTAGAGGCTTCGCAGCATATATGTTCTATATACGGATTTACTCAGAATTTGGAGTGGAACATTTAGTGTGTCTGTGTGTCTGTCGAAGCTTTTAAAAATATTTTAAAAAAGCCAAAACACCCCAACTAGATCATTTAATTTTCTATATTTTCTATAAAAAATATTAGCATTGTAGTAGTACATCTAATTTTTTTTTTAACAATTTTTATAAAAATTGAATTTAGTGAAGATATCGCTTCATACAATTTGTATGGCAGTCGCCTATACACAATATCTAAGAAGACCTAATAGTATGATACTTCATCTCCAAACATACATACATTATCATCATGCTGTTTTCATATTCTGGGTAGGAAAAAAGGACTGTCCTCCATACTATCATATCTTGACATACATACCAACATGTGTTGTATAGAAAACAAAATATCTTAAAATATTCAATAATTTGGATTTATGGGTATTTGGATTATTTGAGTTTGGTACTTATTCTTCAACTATACATACTATCGCTATCGACAGTTGGATCTCACTACGTTGGATCTACTTGCAACTAGTGATGAAAAATTATTGAGTTTTCTTGAAGGTACTATAAGTATACTAAAAAAAACTTTTGGTAGTGTTTATGTCCCAATTGCTCAGTAGACTTATTTTTTGGTTTTTAAAATACAAAACAAGCATTAATTAAATTAAATAATAAATAACTGAATGATAATAACAATACAATATGATGAGCACAAAGAAAGATTTTTAATGAAAAAGTCGTACTAGAAAAAACAGCACTTTTAAGATGAAATCAACTTATGTCAACAGCAATAACTCGATTGGAAATAAATTGAACGTAGATAGCTTTTATTAAACTTTATATCTAAAAGAGAGTAAATTGATGCATAAAAATATGTTGAAGATAAATAAAATATTGCTTCGATTGTTAAATTAAAACGGTTGCGTCATACAAAATTATACAATACATATATTAGCAATTCAATTTTACATTTTTTAAAAATAATGATTTGTACTTTTTTCTTTTAAACGAAACTATTTTAAAATTCCCAATTATGGTACAAGACAAATACAAAACAGTTAAATTTTTTTGGGTATAAGCAGAAAAACACTTTAAAAAGTTCAAAGAAAAACTGAAAACGCAATTTACAATCTTAATTTGGTGTTAGCACTTGTCTATGGTTTATTGTTTATATAAGACCAAAATTGTTTCAATTGCTCGTTTTTTTTTGTTGTTTTATGTATGACTAGTTTTTCTTGCCCTCAAACGCAAAATTTTAATCTTTTTGATGAGGTACTGCAATAATATTATTATAGTTAATATCGTGTTTCCTGTAAATTTGTGTTATAATATTGTAAAATAGAAAAAAATATTTAATATTCCAACTGTCGGTTTGTTCAAGAGAACTTTGTTCTCTTAATATATCGACAATGTTTCAAGACAGGATACGCGAGATTTGTATGTAGGGTCTATATTTTTCACGGTTTTTCTAACTTTGAAGTTGTAGCGGGTGCAACCAGCCGAGTTGACCACCCACTTCAAGGAGTAGGGGGACGTCAGCCGGCTATTTAAGATCCTGCACATCGCGTTCCCGTCGTTCAGTTTAACCAAGGCCAGCGGTAGATCGTCACTCTGCTCGACTCACATTTCGATTCCGCGCATTCATCGATCTATTTTATTTAAATTATTTAATAGTCAATTATTGAAGTATATACCAATCTTGAATTATAATTAGAGTCAAACTATCAAATAAACACGTAAGTCAAATTCAAACTATTTTAATACCTGTCTGTAATATCAATTAATTTATATTTCATATGATAAATTTATAAATGTTTTATGGTGTGGCGTGGGTACCTCATTCTGCTGTGTAACGTTCTTTAATTGGCTTGCAACTAATTACCGAGTTACGCACGGCAGGATCGAGTACACACGCGACATCATTTCGCGTTGGATTTGGGGAACAGGCGACAGGTTATCACCTAGTGCCTTTCTAGACCGGAGCACCCTTCTGTAAATAAATAAATTAACATTAAAATCCAATTCCCAACCTAGCGCGAAAACTGGTGACCACCGAGCGTGCAGAACAGGTATATTTGTTGTGTAAAGATAATATTTGTAAAATAGTGTGTAAAACTGGTAAAGCCCCAGCTCTGTTGCAATTTTGTCGATTTTTAATTTATATTGAGCACATGACATCAAATTTGTGATAATAATTCTTTTTGTGTAACAAACGATAATCTGTTATCAGGAACAAATTATAATATTCGTTCAATAACAATTATCTAGTCACTTTGCACATTCTAAACTCATACGACAGAGATTAAAATTTTATTGAATAATAATTATTTCGGTTATTGGACCTGGTTAGACTGAACCCTACGCATTAAACATACGCAGTAATAGTATGTTATCCCTAATTGTTATAAACCATTAAAAAAAACACATTTATAACGTAATTATAAGTATTATAATTAGTTATATTGTTGTATTCAAAACTAAAATATCGAAACTGGTATTGAATAAATATATGCTAAATAAATACCTACCAAAAATTGAAAAATATTTCCCTATGTTAATTGTAAAAATATATAATAATGTGTATTTATTTTTTTTTTCATGAGCTAATACTACGCTAAAACGGACCAAAAAAACTACCAAACGGAGGTAAAATAACGGAAGGAATACCAAAAAAAACTAAAGGAGATTTAAAAAAGATAAAAATATAAAAATAAAGAACCTAAAGAAGCATGTATTATGCGCAAAAACAGCACGCATAAAAAGATAAGTAAAAACCACATTTTATTATTTAAAAAAGCCAAAGTAAATTCATTTGCAGTAACATAAAATCATTGCAGAAATAAAAATAAAATATCTATCTAAAAATTCACGTCAAATCCTTATTTTTAAATACCTACAAGACAAATTATTAACCTGTAAAGTAAATACGTAGGTAAATAAATTTTAGTATTATTGCTTAAAAATAACGCATAAATGTTACACGGAATGTAAAATAAAATTATTGTCTAAAAAATGTCACAAAAAAAACTTGTTTACCATGACGCGCACATTTTTATCGCGATAATAAAAACATGTAACAAAATTAACCAAAAATATTATTTTTAATATTATTTTGCGGTAGTAAAAATATATCAAAAAAATATCCTGTAAAAAATTACAATAATAATATCTTCCCGAACATCAATCGGAATACATTATCTGATACCTACTTATGAAATAGGTAGAATCCTATAGTGTAAATTTAAAATATGTAACCGAGGTAATAATAATAAAAATATTCTCCACGAAAAAAATCACGAAATCGAAGCTCGAAACGAAACATTAAATATATTCGAAGTACATACAATAATCATATTCCATTGAGCGTACAGTGCCGTGCACATTTGAAACAAAAAATAAGAAAGATAATAAATGTAAATGTAACAAAAATATTTATTTTAAAATAAAATAGAAATATTATATCGAATAATAATAAAGTACGAACGCAGTCATATTAACAAAAGTATAAAAAAACGAATATTAAATACGAAATCATAACATAATTTAATAATCTATAGAAATATCAAGTAAACATCATCGAAAAATATATTCCACTCCGCGACATTGTACACCGAGACAATACCGGGTACGTAGGCGTAAAAACGAAATACCAAAATCTAACACCGCGACGAATCACGCATGAATCTAGGACTATTCGCCACCAACATTTGTTAGCCAGCGAAACGTAATATAATATATCTCATTGATAATATATACATAACTTGTACTTTTATTTCAGATTAAAAACGTTTAAACATTTATTCATTTTAAATTATTAAATCAAATATACATTTAAATTTAATGAAAAATTATATCCTATTTAAAAACAAAGCATTTAAATACTTTACGCTGAATATATTAAATAAAAAATAAATTATTTTTTTAAATTTTTTTTAAATATAGTTACCTAATCACAATAACAACAAACATATATACGTATAGGAACGTCCACAAACAAGAGACCTTATAAGCATCGAACAAAAATAAACTCTAAAAATATTTACAATTTACAATTCATACAATTAAAACAAAGCAACTTCAATTATAATATACTGATAATATCATAATAAATAAAACACAAAAAATTATATTTTAGTTTAAAACAACTATAAAAATATTTTTATTTTTTATTTTCTTAAAAAAAATAGTTATAATATTTTTTTTTATTTTTATTTATATTTATAAACTGTAATACAACTTGAAGAATATAACTCACATCAAATGTTATACGATAAAATGAACATCATGGACAAAGAAAATACAGAACAATCGGCACAAGACCAAGCAACCGAAATTTATTCAACAAACATCAAATTGCCAAGCGTATGGAGACATCAGATACAATTATGGTTTTTCACCATAGAAGCCCAATTTTCAAACGCAAGAATAACTAAGGATGAATCCAAATATAATCATGTATTAGCCGCATTAGATCCAGAAACCATGTCATGCGTCGCTGACGTCATACAATTTCCGCCAAGTATGGATAAATACAAAAACCTCAAACTCACACTTCTGAACCGTCTACAAGAGTCTGAAGAGAGAAGACTCACGCAATTACTCCATGGAATACAATTAGGAGACAAGACACCATCAGAACTATTGCGAAGGATGAAAAGCCTAGCTGGACCAACATTAAATAACAACACGTTAATTACAAGATTATGGATAGAACGACTACCTCATCGTATACAAGAAATAATTTCAGCCATTAATACAGATGACGTCACAGTACTAGCCACAACAGCAGACAGAATAATGGAAGTCAACAGTAGAACTGACGTTCAAGCAGTAAACCTACCATCAACTTCTTCATTGAGCAACTCAGCAACAAGCAACCAAAGCACAGTAAACCTACTTTGTACAATGCAGCAACAAATACAAATGCTAACCGACAAAATAATGGGACTTGAAATTCAACAGAGGCAATCAAGACCATTCTACAGAAATAATCAACGCGACCATTCAAGATCAAGATCCACAAGCCCAAATAGATATCAAAAATATAATAATAATAATAATAATTATAATCGGCAAAACAAACGCAATTTTAAATACAATTATAATAACAATAACTTCCAACAAATGTCAAATAATAATAATAATAATAACTATCAGCAAATGTGTAATAATAATAACGATAACGTCAAGCCGCTGGATATATGTATACCACATCAAAAATATGGAAGTCAAGCAAAATACTGTCGACAGCCTTGCACCTATAACCATCCGGAAAACTAAAAATGCGACAGGTGTGTGAGACAACACCGTCGCAAATGAAGCATCGTCTCTTTCTACCAGATATAATCACGGGCGTGCAATACCTTATCGACACAGGAGCCGAAATAAGCATCATACCAAGATACCTAAAAAACGACAAGGCAACCATCGCTACAGACAGTATCATCACTCCTATTTACGCAGCAAATGGAACAATAATACCTTCATATGGACACCGAATTATCAACTTAAATCTCGGATTACGCCGGAATCACAAATGGAAATTTATAGTCGCCGACGTAACCAAGCCGATCATAGGGGCAGATTTCTTAACCAATTATGATATATTGGTGGACTTAAAAAGAAAATTACTCATTGATAAAAAAACAGGGTTGACAAGCAAAGGAACCGTCTATAGAACAAGTGTTATAGACATAGCAACAGTACAGTCAACATCAAAATTCCAAAAAATTATACGAAAATACCCAAGTTTAACAAGAGCAGATATGGCACAAAAAGGATCAAAAACAAATATTACTCATCACATTCAAACCAGAGGACCACCCGTCACAACCAAAATGAGAAGGCTCAACCCATTACAATTAGAAATAGCAAAAAAGGAATTCGCATATATGATCGAACAGGGAATATGTCGCCCTTCGAAAAGCAATTGGTCAAGCCCTTTGCATATGGTAAAAAAACCAGATGGAAATTATAGAATGTGTGGAGATTACCGACGCCTAAATTCAATAACAAAACCGGACAAGTACCCGATTCCACAACTTCAAGACTTCTCACATAAACTACACGATGCAAAAATATTCACTAAAATAGACCTCTCAAGAGCATATAACCAAATAAACATGGAAGAAGAAGACATCCAAAAAACCGCCCTACTAACACCATTTGGACTGTATGAATTCACGAAAATGCCACCAGGACTGTCCAACGCCGCACAAACATTTCAACGACATCTACATAACATAACAAGGGACCTAGAATACGTCTTCACGTACATTGATGACATTCTGGTCGCCTCCAGAAACATAAACGAGCATGAGAAGCATCTCGACAAACTTTTCGAAAGATTATCCGAAAACGGATTAATTATCAACCAGGATAAATGCAAATTCGGCGTAGAAGAAGTACACTTTTTGGGTTACCGAATCAACAAAAACGGAAGTACACCAATACCAGAAAAAGTGGAAGCAATAATAAAAATTGAACCCCCAAAGGACGCAAAAGGACTCCGACGTTTCATGGGCATGCTAAATTTTTATAGAAAATTTTTGCCAAACGCAGCCGAAACGCAAAAAATATTATTCGACCAATTAAAAGGGTACACCAAAAATGATAAAAGAAAACTACAATGGACAACTGAATTAAAAAAAGCGTTCGACAAATGTAAGCAAGATTTGACACAAGCCGCACTACTCGTACACATAAACTCCTCGGCAGAGATAGCAATAATGGTCGACGCATCAGATCACGCCATGGGCGCAGCACTTCAACAAAAAACGGATAACAGCTGGCAACCTATATCATTTTTCTCCAGAAAATTTAATAGCGCACAAGAAAAGTACAGTACGTATGACCGAGAACTCACCGCCATCTACGAGGCGATTAAATATTTCAGACCACAAATAGAAGGAAGAAACTTTGTAATAATCACCGACCACAAACCGTTAATTTTCGCCTTTAATAAAATCAAGCTCAACTCTCCTAGACAAGAAAGACAGCTGGATTATATAAGTCAATTCACCACGCGCATCAAACACATATCAGGCGAAGAAAACATAGTCGCAGATACTCTATCAAGAATCGAAGAGATAGAAATAACATCAAACATCGACTATATTAAAATGGCAAGAGAACAACTCACAGACAAAGAGCTCAAGAAAATGCAGGAAAATTCATCTCTATCACTAAAGAAAATCTCAATACCTAACACTAACAAAATGTTATGGTGTGACATCTCAACCAACACGTTACGACCATATGTACCAATCACAATGCGAGAAGAAGTAATACTATCAGTACATAAATTAAGTCACCCCGGAGTAAAAACAACATCAAAGTTATTAAAACATAAATATATTTGGCCCAACATTGACAAAACAGTAAAAAATGTTGTGAACAACTGCATCGAATGCCAAACTTCGAAAATTCATCGCCACACTGTAACACCTTTGAAACAATACAAACCAGCAGATGGAAGGTTCAAGAATATACACATAGACCTGGTGGGGCCGCTAACTCCATCCAGAGACTACATATACCTGCTGACGATAATTGATCGCTACACAAGATGGCCCGAAGCGATCCCATTAAAAGACATGTCTGCAGAAACCGTTGCAGACGCTCTCATGTATAATTGGATAGCAAGATTTGGCGTCCCGAATTCAATCACGACCGATCAAGGCCGCCAATTCGAAAGCTCACTATTCAATAAACTGATGAATAAGCTCGGAATAATACATAACAGAACGACTGCATACCACCCACAATCGAATGGGATGATCGAACGTTGGCACCGCTCATTAAAAACATCACTAATGGCCGCAGGAAACATATCATGGTCGACGACATTACCACTGACACTCCTAGGACTACGAACCGTAATCAAGGAGGGGTCAGACTATACACCAGCAGAGATGACATACGGAACAACCCTCAGACTCCCCGGAGACTTCTTCGAAGATGGACCACCTGAGGAGCAAAACACCTATGGACATAAACTACAGCAAACAATGTCAGAAATCCGACCTATCCCAATAGCAAATCACGGGAGAAAAAAAACATTTGTGCACAAACAAATGGCAAACACCAAATATGTCTTCTTAAGACATGATGCTGTGAGACGACCTCTACAAAAACCATATGACGGACCATACTTGTTAATAAAGAAGGATGACAAAACGGCTACCATCACAATTAATGGTAAAAACAAACAAGTATCATTGGACAGACTCAAACCGGCATTCTTCCTGAACGAGAACACAGACTACGGCGTAGAACCAAGCAGTAGACACACCACCTCTACAGAACAGAGATGGACGTCCACGCCACAGACGCACCAAGCCACTACGCCAGATGACACTTCAGATGACACTTCAGATGACACTCCAGATGCCACCCCAGAACGGCAACCACATACAACCACTAGAGCCGGAAGACGAGTATATTTCCCGGAGCGATTCACCAGCTACAAATATTTCTAAGCTGAGTAATTTTTAATCATTTTTATAACCTGAATAATTTCTATTTTTAATTTTTGTGTAATTGTAATATGTATTCAATATAGATAAAAAATTTGGTGAATATGCAACTAATATTTGAATATAAAATCTTATAAAATTCCAACTTGACCAAATCAAAATAAGAAAATGCTGTATAATAAGAAAATGCTGTATACTAAGAAAATGCTGTATAATAAGAAAATGCTGTATACTAAGAAAATGCTGTATAGAAATGTAAATTTAATTGTAATTTTATCTTCTTGTTCAAATTACAGTACATATAAAAAAGTACATTGAACAAGTTAATATAAACAATATTTTTTTTTAGAAATGTATAAGTATAGAAATAAGAACATGATAAATATATGACCTCTAAATTTTTATTAGTAAAATAAACTGCTATATATATATATATGTAATGCCATTTCAGGTAACCAATATAAAATTTTTTTGTATTTAAAAAAAAACACATGTCATTGTTACAGACAATCAGAGGAAATGCTGAGGAACGGACCAGGGTGGCGCTATCCAGCTGGCAGGGGGGTGATGTAGCGGGTGCAACCAGCCGAGTTGACCACCCACTTCAAGGAGTAGGGGGACGTCAGCCGGCTATTTAAGATCCTGCACATCGCGTTCCCGTCGTTCAGTTTAACCAAGGCCAGCGGTAGATCGTCACTCTGCTCGACTCACATTTCGATTCCGCGCATTCATCGATCTATTTTATTTAAATTATTTAATAGTCAATTATTGAAGTATATACCAATCTTGAATTATAATTAGAGTCAAACTATCAAATAAACACGTAAGTCAAATTCAAACTATTTTAATACCTGTCTGTAATATCAATTAATTTATATTTCATATGATAAATTTATAAATGTTTTATGGTGTGGCGTGGGTACCTCATTCTGCTGTGTAACGTTCTTTAATTGGCTTGCAACTAATTACCGAGTTACGCACGGCAGGATCGAGTACACACGCGACATCATTTCGCGTTGGATTTGGGGAACAGGCGACAGGTTATCACCTAGTGCCTTTCTAGACCGGAGCACCCTTCTGTAAATAAATAAATTAACATTAAAATCCAATTCCCAACCTAGCGCGAAAAAGTCAAAAAACACCAACTTAGAGGCTTCGCAGCGTATATGTTCAATATACGGATTTACTCGGAATTCAGAGTAGGACATTTATTGTGTCAGTGTGTCTGTCGAAGTTTTTAAAAATATCTAAAAAAGCCGAAACACCCCAACTAGATAATTTAATTTTCTATAAATATTAACATAATAGTAGTATGTACATATCAATTTTTTTTAACAATTTTTATAAAAATTGTATTCAGTGACATCGCTTCATACAATTTGTATGGCAGTCGCCTGTACACAATATCTAAGAAGACTTAATAGGTATTTTGATACTTCATCTCCAAATATACATACATACCATCATGCTGTTTTCATATTCTGGGTAGGAAAAAAGGACTGTCCTCCATACTATCCTATCTTAACATACATACCAACATGTGTTAAAATTTTCAATAAATTGAAATAATGGCTTTATAGTTTGATTAGTATTCTTCAACTATACATACAATCGCTATCAGCAGTTGGATCTCAAAAATAAAATTTAGAAATTTTAAATGTTGAAATATTTGGACCTTCTAAATATTTTAATGACTCGTCAACATAAGAGAGGTTACTCAATTTATAAATTTTGTTGGGATATATATACCTGCATATGAAATTAGCGATGGAATTCACCAAATATATTACAGGTGCATTATATATGATTCACCTGTATGTATGTATATGTGGTGCAGCCTAATACTGTAGTTAATAATCTTCCGGCAATAATATTATTTGAAACATGAATTGACGATTCTATAATCTGATTTTAGATTAACACGCGCGTAATTATTGATCGTCAGGTAATTATGTCCGTTCTGTGTTCGTCATGTTAATTACTTTCTCGTATTTCTTCAATACAAACTAATTAAACACTCGTGTTTATTAGATTATTTAATATATTTTCATAACATATCATTACATTCCTTTCATTTCGATTTATTTTATTCATTACCATGCATTCTCTTCTTTTTTACTAAATATAGGTAACAAACAGTGTTATATACAATTTGATAAGCAAACATACATAAAACATAATCTTTGAAGGAATATTACTGTAATATGTAACAAGTTAATTAATACTAAAAATAAATAAAATCTTTCAGCACAAGCATTTTCTGTTTTTTTAGGAAGGGAAAAAAACAGTTTACTGATATTCAAAGTAGGTATTGTTATATGGTTGAAAAATAAAAAAAGAAATGTAATATTGTAGTTACACTTTGTGTGCCATACACGTTGCGTTCACGGGGATGGACAGGCGCAGTGAAGATTATTGTCATTTTTACTCGGTCAGTTAAACTTCAAAGGTGTATGTCGGGGGGAGTTTCCACCAATCATAGTGTCTGTAAATAGAAGACAACTAACTGTATGAAAGATGATCAGGAGAGTGAATTACAAATTTTATAAAAAAAATCGTTTATTTTGAAATCAACTTTATTTACAATGTAATCAACATTTACGTGTGAATCAAGGTATGAAGTTCTTTTTTGCCAACATTTACGTATGAAGACCCTTTCTGCTACCTACTTTAAATCGATCTCTAGATTTTTATTTAATTTACCGGATCCGACGATCGGATCCGTCCAATTGGTGCCGGATCCGGTAGACCTCTAACGTTGCCGGATCCGTCGAATTATCAGATTCGGAATTTCGGATTGCAATCTCAAGCTTTGGTGCATTTACGTAGAAATTTTTTTTTACTATAATGTAAGGTTTGGGCCTGACACAGCAAACGCTGATTCGCTGATTTTATTGGTTTGCTCATGATTAATTTATCTTCTTATCTCCTTCTTCTTCTTCTGACCAGGCGTGTTCGATCCACTTCTGGATAAAGGCCTCTTTTCAACTTTTCCACTTATTTCTATCTTGAGTTGTTTGCTGCCATCCACGACCCGCATACTGGACAATCTCATCTTTCCACCTTTTTAGTGGTCTTCCTACGCCTCTTAAGTTGGTACAGGTCCCCCAATTCAGGATTCTATGTGACCATCTGACACTGTCCTGCCCCCGTCACTGCCATTTCAACTGACTAGATAAGTCAAACTGATTTGTGTATTATACATACATACCATCACACAATGTATCTCACGGGATTGGCGGACAAATTCAAAAACAAAACGTATCCCTCACTTCGTGAACATTCGTGCATCGTCTTATACATGTTCACATATGTTTTGGTTCTTTCTTCTTTAATCTCATTCTTTCAGAATGTCGTTCAGAGGTTTGTACCATCCTTTTCTTGGGCGATCCCAATCTCTTGTAGCGTTCATGTAGTTTTGTATATTTTTTTCAATAATTTGACAATTTGACCACGGAGTCACACAATAACAGGTATATGGATGTAATATGTAAGTGACAATCACCGACCATGCATATTTTATCAACCCCTCGTTTGTATAAAGTATCGTCGTGTTGGTACAATCACAGATAATTGAATGAACCTTTGGGCTCGTTATGTTTACCACCTTTCTCATATCTCTACACCAACGTTTCCCAAAACGTGTTCCATGGAGCTCTGGGGTTCTGTGGAAGGGCTACAAAGATTCCGAAGGCCAGGGCATATTCTTATAGAAAACACACTATTATTTATAAAACTGAAGTAATTTTATTCGTATCGCGGCATTGTGGGTTGACCAATGACCGGTGTGCAGTTGCAAGTGCCGGGCAGTTGGAGATTGCTGCAGACGATAGAAATTGGAACCGAAGACTAATGCAGGACAAGGTTCAATGTGAGCTGTAATGCCATTGAAGAAGAAGAATTCTATAGACAAAAAAATGGGGACCGTTTCCCTATGCAATGGGAGTGCATTACAATGCAGCACACATTTGACTGTCCATTACAGCACAGTACCTACAAATCTGACTGTCCAGTATAGTGCATTCCAGTGCGCTGTAAAAAGGTAGATCAATAATGGTTCCTTTACTAAAATATTTCGGAACCACTGCCATATACCATGGGAGTGCAGTACAGTACAATACACATTTGACTATCCAGTGCAGTGCAGAACAGTGCAGTACAATACACGTGCACGGTTCAGCCATACACTGACGGTACGTGCTGTCCGGTACGTGTGAAATAGAAAATAATATTTTACTCCACGGTATGTCATAAAATATACCAATGTTGATATAATTTTACTATGAGGCAATCCGATTCTGTTTTCGGCTGTACGCTGTAATTAATTAATAACATAGTTAAAAGCGCAATCGTCAAAACTTTATATATAGCATAACCATTTGCACAACCTAACTAACGTAAATTTAAATATACTTCTCTTGGCTAAAATGTATTTGTCCAACTGTCGATTTGTTCAGGAGAACTTTGTTCTCTTAACATATCGACAATGTATCAAGCCAGAATACGCGAGAATTGTATGGAGAGGTCTACTTTTTTCACGGCTTTTCCATCTTTGAAGTCAAAAAACACCAACTTAGAGGCTTCGCAGCATATATGTTCCATACACGGATTTACTCAGAATTCGGAGTAGAACATTTCGTGTGTCTGTGTGTGTGTGTCTGTGTGTCCCCCCCCCCTTATAACTTTTGATCCGCTCAATTTACAGAGCCTAAAATTTCAGAATATATAAACAGTTACAGGCCTACAAAACTTTTATACTCGGAATTTTGAATTTTTGTTTCAGTCAGGGGTTATCAACTTTTGAATTTTCATTTTATTTTTCCATATATCTCAGAAACCATAAACGCTAAAACGCTGAAAATTGGTACAAACATAGACAAATACAAAATCTCAAATCAGTTTTTTCAAAAAAATTCCAGGGTTTCTCAAACATTTTTTATTAAGGAAAATATTTTTTTTATGATAAATTTATGAGTTTAACTGCCTATATTTCCAAAACTTTTACAATTATCGAAAAAAGCCGAAACACCCCAACTAGATAATTTAATTTTATATAAAAAATATTAACATTGTAGTAGAAGATCTCAATTTTTTTTTAACAATTTTTTTAAAAATTGAATTTAGTGACGACATCGCTTCATACATTTTGTATGGCAGTCGCCTATACACAATATGTAAGAAGAATTAATAGTTTGATACTTCATCTCCAAACATACATACATACATACCATCATGCTATTTGCATATTCTGGGTAGGAAAAAGGATCTTCCTCCATACTATCCTATCTTGACATACATACCTACATATGTTGTATAGAAAACAAAATATCTGAAAATATTCAATAATTTGTATCTATGGGTTTATAGTTTGGTACATATTCTTCAACTATACATACTATCGCTATCGACAGTTGGATCTCATGTGTTACATGCAACTAGTTATATGAAGATGTCATGAATTATTATTAATCAAATTCATTAACTTTTATTGATTTATTCTCATATTCCTTTTATTTATTTGATTTATTACCACTGAAATACGTAAATATGCATTTAGATTCTAATCATAAACTATAATCTTCAGTCTCTATTCACAAATCAATTCAATATATAGGTATAGTATTGGTTCTTATTACTATGATTCAAATCGATCCTAGTAATATTTTGGACAATTGTTTATAAACCAATTATCATCAATTAAAATAAAGAAAGATTAGATCATTTCAGAAAGAGTTTATTTTTAGATAGTAAATCTAACATAATGTGGCAGCGCCTTGGGGCTGCAACATGTATGGCCCGGGATTCTCGAATACTTCCGAAGATTTACGAAGATCGATGAATCACAGCGCACCGCTGTTGATTCGAGCCAATGTACCTACATATTATTCATGTGTTGATCGTTCAATAGATTAAAGTCACGTTGAATCTCTATCCATTAGTTCCGACCCACGACATCAAAAATTAATTAATAATTGGAGGTATATGTTTTAAATAAAAATAGAATCCTTTTGAACACGCACATTTACAATATAATACCTTTTGATAATAAATAAATAATTAAATATATACCCCCAAAATAATATTCTACTAGCCTGTCGTTCAAATGATAAAATTACTATTGTTCGTTTGTCTCTCAATTCTCCTAAAAACTTTTTTTGTTTTTAATAATTACAATGCTTTTTTGTTAACACAGTGGAAGTTTATAATTATTAAATAAATATTAAATATAGGTAGGTACTTATAAAAATAAAAATTATGATTTAATTGTGCCTCTGAAGATGCTAGCTATACCTAGCAAAAGCGCTTAGGCTCATTAAATTGTTCTCATTGTGGATTAAATCCTTTTTTTATTAATAAATTAAATATATACTTTTTTTTGTTTTAATAGAAAATCTTTTCTTGCTTGAATGAGAGATTTCTATCACATCATATGAAGGTTATTTTTTCCGAATACATTTTTGCTTCTTTTTCGTGGAGATGGGGGCCAGATAGACCATTAGCCACTTATAAGTCCACTGTCCACAATAACCAGAGATCTCAGGGAGGCAAGGCTTCCTTGGAGGATTAGAACTAGGAAATTTGACCCCATGTAAATGAGGCAAAAGCTAGGGGTAAGAAAAATAAGAACCTTTTACTTCATACTATTAATCTATCTAAAAATATAGATTCGCTTTTGCTTAATCAGTTTATATTATACAGATGTAAAAAAGTCCCCTTAGATTAAAAGGGTTAACGAGACACGTAATCGAATTACAAGCGAGCGACTTCCTCTTTCCTTACTGCCGTGCCGTTACCTTCTGCTCAATCCTGGATCTGACTTTCCCACTGTACAGATACACATCATAAAACAAGGCTGATGCTCAGTGAACCACTAGACCTGACCTAGTTAACCTCAAGGGTTATCCCATTGAAGTTTTCTTAAGGTTTGAAATCTAAATAATTCAAATCAATTCAAAACGAGTGGGTTGGGGCAAACGCCATACTCCTCGCTACCAAGTCACTCCACAACGTATTCAATTTTTTATGGATAATTTTCAGTATTTTACAGAAATGAGTTTGCTAAATTATTTTTGATATTAATATTTTATACCTAATGAAAACGAAATAAAATCAAATTTTTAGTTTCCTGAGCATAGGGTTACTTTGAAATATTTGACATTTAAACAAATTGAGAAGCTCTGATCAGATATCTTTCAAAATTTAATGGGGTCTAAACGAATATTAGATATACAAATTTGACTAAACAAATATTAGATATACAAATATACAAATGTGAAAAGAATCGAATGAGTACTCTTGCTTGTAATCGATAAAAAAAAAAAAAAAAAACACGCCGTACAAAGCACACACAAACAGACACATTTTGATGAACCTTCAGAATAAAATCTCAGCATGATACTAGTTGGTAATCTGCAATAAAAAATAACATTAAAAATTTGGAATTTATCCTATAATTAATTTATTATTATTAATTTATTTTATTTAGTGAGGAGTAAAAAAACTTATTTTTTGTTGGGTTGTTTAAATCTTTAACTGATGCAAATGTAATTCTATTTTTTTAAAAAAGTAGGAATTATCAAAATATTTGACAGATGATGTGTTTAAAAAATAAAACTGACTTTCTGTATTTTTTTCGCAAAGCTAAAATTCAGGTTTGTAATTTAATAACTTGATGAAGTGATTTTTTGTATTTGCAACAAGCACAATTATTATACTACTTATCATCATTAAGGAAATTCACACAAATGAATCTATGAAGCTTCATAGGTACCATTATATTGAAATCTCAATAAAATT
The DNA here is from genome assembly GCA_963576475.1 of Molanna angustata. Taxonomy (NCBI): domain Eukaryota; kingdom Metazoa; phylum Arthropoda; class Insecta; order Trichoptera; family Molannidae; genus Molanna; species Molanna angustata. Next base: position 19,169,601 of record OY754976.1, on the reverse strand, counting down.
TTGATCATTAAATCCTTGAAAATTCTTTATTTTAAATAAAAGTGTTTATCGAACATTACATTATAACTTGATGACCATCCAATATATAGTTTTAACCTATTCGTTATCTGATTTAAAATGGGAAACATAGATATTTAATATTCAAAAACATAAGAGCAAATCAGTGAAAGCTTGGATAAAAGATAGTTACAGGAAGATCAGTAATAATTGAAGTATCTGGAGATCTTGCATAACGGACTAGCTCACGTAATAAATTATTTCATGTAGGTACCTATTTCTACGCATATTGAAACTTTAGGTAAGTTTTTTTCTTCCAGTAAGATATATAGGTTCTACGATCAAATCTTGGCAAGGGTAAAGGAAGGATATGTTGCATGAAGAACAATCAAGGGAAACTCGTATACGAAAAAGGAGAAATCTTATGTTTCATACAAGAATTCTACAAAAACCTGTACGAAGAACATATCCCAAAACCCTGGAAACTAAGAACGCGGAGCAGAAGTAAAATACAAAACGTAGGATCAGAAGAAATTCCAGAGGTGACACGCACAGAGGTTCGAGCAGCACTTAACGACCTAAAAAACAAGAAAAGCCCCGGGGAAGACCAAATCACTGCAGAGATGTTAAAAAGTGGTGATACCATTTTGATAGACGCCTTGTGTATATTTTTTAATAAATGCTTGGAAGAGGAAAAAATTCCTGAAAAGTGGCAAAATGCGGAGGTCATCATTTTTTTTTAAAAAGGGAGACCCGCATTGTATTGAAAACTATAGACCAATAAGCCTACTCAGTGTGTTATACAAATTACTGACGAAAATCGTAACAAAGCGACTAACAAACAAATTTGACTTCTTTAAACCGGTGGAACAAGCTGGGTTTAGAAAGGGATACAGCACTATTGATCATATTTATTTATTTAGACGAATACATTTTTTTTTCTTTCTCCCATAGCGCTTTTGTCCCGTTTCTATCAGGGTACGCTTTGACCATGATCCTGGAATTGGCGAGTCTGGTTATTATATTGAAGCGACTGCTATCTGACCTTCGTAACCCTTAGAAAGGGGAACCAGACAAATCGGATCATGACTACACATAGCTAGTGATACAAATCCGCACATAGATTTTTTGAAAATCCAGAGGTGCGTGCCCCGCCCGGATTCGAACCGTCTACCTCACGCGTGTGAGGCGACGCCTTACCGCTGGGCTATCACCGTATTAGTATTGTAACTGCAATGCCCCACTAGGTGGATACCAAACATCAAAACTAAAGTGAGAAAAATAATATAAAAAGATGAACTTAGAATAAAAACATGTACAAATGAATTTCAAAATAATATAAAAAGATGAACTTGAGAAAAATAATATAAAAAGATGAACTTAGAATAAAAACACGTACAAATGAATTTCAAAATAATATAAAAAGATGAACTTGAGAAAAATAATATAAAAAGATGAACTTAGAATAAAAACATGTACAAATTAATTTCAAAATAATATTAAAAGATGAACTTGAAAAAAATAATATAAAAAGATGAACTTAGAATAAAAACATGTACAAATGAATTTCAAAATAATATATAAAGATGAACTTGAGAAAAATGATATAAAAAGATGAACTTAGAATAAAAACATGTACAAATGAATTTCAAAATAATATAAAAAGATGAACTCGAGAAAAATAATATATACATATATACACAACCAGTGAATATATACAACCAGTGAATATACATTCTGTACGTTCACTGGTTGAAAAAAGCGCCGAGTACAACATTCCACTATGCATGGGATTCGTCGACTACCAAAAAGCATTTGACTCCATTGAAACATGGGCCATAATAGCAGCGATGGATCAAGCACGCATAGATTCTAGATATACCACCCGAATTGAAACTCTCTACAAGAATGCTACTATCCAAGTGAAATTAAATGAAGATTGGACAACAGATAGAATACAGATCAAAAGAGGAATCCGACAGGGAGATACAATATCACCAAAACTCTTTACACTGGCATTGGAATACGCTTTTAAAAATCTAAATTGGGAGTCGAAGGGCATATGTATAGATGGCAGATATCTAAGCCACTTGCGGTTCGCTGATGACATAGTCATTATAAGTAATGACCCTAAAGAACTAACTGAAATGCTTAATGAAATAAATGAGGCATCCAAAACTGTTGGACTGAACATGAACCTGGCAAAAACAGAGGTGATGGGCACAGCAGGATCTCAGATCACGGTGGATGGGATCTTGATTGAAAATGTCCAAGAGTATGCGTATTTGGTACACACTATGAAAATTGGTCGAGAAAACCAATCGGCCGAAATAAAGAGACGAATTGGACTAAGTTGGGCAGCTTTTAGGAAATTAGCCCACATCTTCAAAAATCCCCAAATTCCCATCAACCTGAAACGGAAGGTATATGAGACATGTGTTCTGCCAGAAGCTACTTATGGCATGGAGACTATGACAATGACTCAGAAAAGTGCTGAAAAACTAAGAGTCACCCAAAGAGCCATGTTAGGATTAAGTCTGAAAGACAGGGTGCGAAACGACACCATCAGGAAGAAAGAACAAAATTGGTTGATGTCGTCCACCGCATTCTTACCCTGAATTGGAGATGGGCGGGCCACGTGGCTAGATACCCCGAAGACCGATGGCCAAGGATAGTGTTGGCTTGAAGACCGAGATCGACAGTCAGAGGTGTTGGAAGACCGCCAATGAGATGGAGAGCTGACATCAGCCGTCATGCTGGTGCCAATGGGTTGCTTAGAGCATAGGATAGAGTGGCGTGGAAGGAGATGGAGGAAGCCTTCGTCCAGGACTGGACGGGATTGGGCTGAGAAGAAGAGAAGATTTATCATTTATATACCAAAATTAACAATCTAGTGACTCTGAGTAAAGTTTTGAGTAATTCGACAGAAAAATAGTAATAATCACCTAAACACTTTTATATGAAGTAGAGAACTGACGTCATATGACTCTCCAAAACATTAATCGTATGAGTTGCATCGCATACGATAACGGTATGACGTAAATAGAAAAATAAACCAATAAATAATTTCATTCACAAAGGCGATGTAAATTTTTCTCGCATAATGGCGAATCCATCCGAGGAATATCCTTAGATCTTCAATTTTAATTAAATCGGATGAAACGTTGCGGCCGATGGCGGATAAATGCAAAAATTATGGCTGCTGAGTCATTTTACAGGGAGCATTAAAATCTTTTACTACTTTCCGTGTGTTTAGTTGTCGTAAAACTGCAGTTTTCTCGTGAAATTCTCAGAGATCTTTTTCGGATATTTGTGCCGTACGCCATTCACCGCCTTTTGATCGCTTTCTTAACAACGCTTAACAAATTGTCGTGTCATATATTTTGCTCTCTCCTTGGGATAGGTAAGAATTTACTAAATAACTAGAGTTATGACAAAGGCTTTCTAATGTAATATATGTAACATGTTTCAATTAACATCACAATTGTTATATTCTTAGAATTTCATTCAATCAAATAAATATTTGATTTGTTCCACAGTCATTTATTTAATAACACGCGTTTATTTCAGCCAATGAGGCCATTATCAACATTTAAAATATAAAAAATATTAGTTAATACGGATGTTTTCACCCAAAACGATCACTCTATCAAATTAAATAAGTCTTTGTGAAACAAATTAAAAATTTTGTATAATATCCCTTAAACGGAGTTCTACTTCTACAAAATCAACATTGACAAAATATAAACCATTATATTCTTATTTGCAAGTTTTTTCAAAATGATCTTTGTGTATTTGTTAACTTCAAAATACACGTAGTGCATGAAATAATGGATGATCGACTTATTTTCAAATTTCAATCAAATAGGAAGAGGACTCTTTGGACCTCGTTTCACTCTCGATATGCAATATTATCAAGAGAACATAAACGTAACAAGATCATTCCATATATATATATATATATATATATATATATATAATACACGAACTCACTGTATAATATTACTGTTACCCTGATAAGTACGTAGTTTCGCGACGAACGGAACTCGTAGTTTTCACAAATAATGAACGTGAAAAGTACGACACGTGATGTGCTCCTGTTAGATATACGGATGGCAGTAAGCAAGTTACACCGCACAACCAATGTTACACTGTATTACTCGATGTATAAATCCGTTTCACAAACTGGGCTCCTGGTATATATGTTAGACAAAGCTGACGTTTGCCACGTATCTGTTGTGAGGGATGAAGCAGGACAAAAGTATTTCCACAGGCTACCAGAAAACTCTAACGAATATACCTATATCATTTTTACATGGCAGTAGAAAAGTACATGGGGTTTTTCAATTGATGAAAAAATGTATACAAAAAATGAATCTATTATTTATGAAAATCAATTAAATTTTTAAAAACTCCAAGACCTTCGAAAGGAATTCTAGATTTAAAGTAATTTTTATTCATTGTTGTAATAAAGTTTAACATGAGTAAGGATTTTTCCAAAAAGTGCTATGTGATTTCTAAAACCTCATTACAATATTGATTTTTGCTATCAACATTATTGAATTCATGTATTTTCTATCTATATTATTGTTTACGAGTAAACTACAGGACACCGTTTTCAAAGTTTTTTCCACGTTGAAATGTCATTGTCAAAAGAATTTCACAAAAGTACCTACTCCTTGTTTATGCAATTAATTAATTATATACAATTTTGTTTAATTTGTATGAAATACAAAATTGATCAATTTTATTATAATATCAAATTAATTAAGCTAAAAACATCATTGAGAATACACAAATTCTGAAATTTTCAGAGCTCTAACTGGTCGGGGAGTCAATTAAAAACCGATCGCAAAATTACAGTATGGACAGATATGAAGTTAATTAAAATGGTGTAAAAATTAAGTTTTATACAACTGTAGAATTTAGTTCTCTTAACATATTGACAAAGTATCAAGTCAAGATACGTGAGATTTGTATTCAGGGTCTATATTTTTCACGGTTTTTCCAACTTTGAAGTCAAAAAATACCAACTTAGAGGCTTCTCAGCATATATGTTCTATATATATACATATGGATTTACTTAGAATTCAGAATAGAACATTTAGTGTGTCTGTGTGTGTGTGTTCGTCCCCCCCTTATAACTTCTAATCGGCTGAATGCACAGAGCCTAAAATTTCAGAAAATATAGAAAGTTCCCGAGTGATCGTCAACGTCGGGGGAACTCGACAGGACACATAGAGAAGAAGGAGAATATAGGAAGTTTTAGGCCTATAAAACTTTTATTCTCAGAATTTCGAATTTTGGTTTCATTCTGGGGTTATCAATTTTAGAATTTTTACTTTATTTTTCCATATATCTCAAAAACCATAAAAACTAGAACGCTGAAAATTGAACGCCGAATTTTTTTTTTATGATAAATTCATTCACTGCCTATACATCCAAAGTTTTATAGATAATTTATTTTTTTTAAAATATGAACACTGTAGTAGTACATCTCAAACTTTTTGTAACAATTTACATAAAAATTGAATTTATAGACGACATCGTTTTATACAATTTGTAAGGCAGTATCTACACAATATATACGGGGACTCAATAGTTTGATACTAAATTCCCAATCATACTTACATACCATCATGCAGTAGAAAAAAAATACTGACCTCCATACTATCCTATGCTGACACTCATACCTACATGTTTTGCATAGAAAACAATATATCTTACAATATTCCAACTGTCGATTTGTTCAGGAGAACTTTGTTCTCTTAACATATCGACAATGTATCAAGCCAGAATACGCGAGAATTGTATGGAGAGGTCTACTTTTTTCACGGCTTTTCCAACTTTGAAGTCAAAAAACACCAACTTAGAGGCTTCGCAGCATATATGTTCCATACACGGATTTACTCAGAATTCGGAGTAGAACATTTCGTGTGTCTGTGTGTGTGTGTGTGTGTCTGTGTGTCTGTGTGTCTGTGTGTCTGTGCGTCTGTGTGTCCGTCCCCCCCTTATAACTTTTGATCCGCTCAATTAACAGAGCCTAAAATTTCAGAATATATAAACAGTTACAGACCTACAAAACTTTTATACTCAGAATTTTGAATTTTTGTTTCAGTCAGGGGTTATCAACTTTTGAATTTTTATTTTATTTTTCCATATATCTCAGAAACCATAAACGCTAGAACGCTGAAAATTGGTAAAAACATAGACAAATACAAAATCTCAAATTAGTTTTTTCAAAAAAATTCCAGGGTTTCTCAAACATTTTTTATTAAGAAAAATATTTTTTTTATGATAAATTTATGAGTTTAACTGCCTATATTTCCAAAACTTTTACAATTATCGAAAAAAGCCGAAACACCCCAACTAGATAATTTAATTTTCTATAAAAAATATTACCATTGTAGTAGAAGATCTCAATTTTTTTTTAACAATTTTTTTAAATATTGAATTTAGTGACGACATCGCTTCATACATTTTGTATGGCAGTCGCCTATACACAATATGTAAGAAGACTTAATAGTTTGGTACTTCATCTCCAAACATACATACATACCATCATGCTATTTGCATATTCTGGGTAGGAAAAAGGATCTTCCTCCATACTATCCTATCTTGACATACATACCTACATATGTTGTATAGAAAACAAAATATCTGAAAATATTCAATAATTTGTATCTATGGGTTTATAGTTTGGTACATATTCTTCAACTATACATACTATCGCTATCGACAGTTGGATCTCATGTGTTACATGCAACTAGTTTGTATTTAAGTGTTTATAGTTTTGGTACGTATTATCCAACTGTCGATTTGTTCAGGAGAACTTTGTTCTCTTAACATATCGACAATGTATCAAGCCAGAATACGCGAGAATTGTATGGAGAGGTCTACTTTTTTCACGGCTTTTCCAACTTTGAAGTCAAAAAACACCAACTTAGAGGCTTCGCAGCATATATGTTCCATACACGGATTTACTCAGAATTCGGAGTAGAACATTTCAAGTGTCTGTGTGTGTGTGTGTGTGTGTCTGTGTTTCTGTGTGTCTGTGTGTCCGTCCCCCCCTTATAACTTTTGATCCGCTCAATTTACAGAGCCTAAAATTTCAGAATATATAAACAGTTACAGGCCTACAAAACTTTTATACTCGGAATTTTGAATTTTTGTTTCAGTCAGGGGTTATCAACTTTTGAATTTTTATTTTATTTTTCCATATATCTCAGAAACCATAAACGGTAGAACGCTGAAAATTGGTACAAACATAGACAAATATAAAATCTCAATTAGTTTTTTCAAAAAAATTCCAGGGTTTCTCAAACATTTTTTATTAAGAAAAATATTTTTTTTATGATAAATTTATGAGTTTAACTGCCTATATTTCCAAAACTTTTACAATTATCGAAAAAAGCCGAAACACCCCAACTAGATAATTTAATTTTCTATAAAAAATATTAACATTGTAGTAGAAGATCTCAATTTTTTTTTAACAATTTTTTTTAAAAATTGAATTTAGTGACGACATCGCTTCATACATTTTGTATGGCAGTCGCCTATACACAATATGTAAGAAGACTTAATAGTTTGATACTTCATCTCCAAACATACATACATACCATCATGCTATTTGCATATTCTGGGTAGGAAAAAGGATCTTCCTCCATACTATCCTATCTTGACATACATACCTACATATGTTGTATAGAAAACAAAATATCTGAAAATATTCAATAATTTGTATCTATGGGTTTATAGTTTGGTACATATTCTTCAACTATACATACTATCGCTATCGACAGTTGGATCTCATGTGTTACATGCAACTAGTTCAATTATCCAACTGTCGATTTGTTCAGAAGAACTTTGTTCTCTTAACATATCGACAATGTATCAAGCCAGAATACGCGAGAATTGTATGGAGAGGTCTACTTTTTTCACGGCTTTACCAACTTTGAAGTCAAAAAACACCAACTTAGAGGCTACGCAGCATACATGTTCCATACACGGATTTACTCAGAATTCGGAGTAGAACATTTCGTGTGTCTGTGTGTGTGTGTGTGTGTGTATGTCTGTGTGTGTGTGTGTGTGTGTCCGTCCCCCCCTTATAACTTTTGATCCGCTCAATTTACAGAGCCTAAAATTTCAGAATATATAAACAGTTACAGGCCTACAAAACTTTTATACTCGGAATTTTGAATTTTTGTTTCAGTCAGGGGTTATCAACTTTTGAATTTTTATTTTATTTTTCCCTATATCTCAGAAACCATAAAAGCTAGAACGCTGAAAATTGGTATAAACATAGACAAATACAAAATCTCAAATTGCTTTTTTCAAAAAAATTCCAGGGTTTCTCAAACATTTTTTATTAAGAAAAGTATTTTTTTTATGATAAATTTATGAGTTTAACTGCCTATATTTCCATTTTTTTTTAAATATCGAAAAAAGCCGAAACACCCCAACTAGATAATTTAATTTTCTATAAAAAATATTAACATTGTAGTAGAAGATCTCAATTTTTTTTAACAATTTTTTTAAAAATTGAATTTAGTGACGACATCGCTTCATACATTTTGTATGGCAGTCGCCTATACACAATATGTAAGAAGACTTAATAGTTTGATACTTCATCTCCAAACATACATACATACCATCATGCTATTTGCATATTCTGGGTAGGAAAAAGGATCTTCCTCCATACTATCCTATCTTGACATACATACCTACATATGTTGTATAGAAAACAAAATATCTGAAAATATTCAATAATTTGTATCTATGGGTTTATAGTTTGGTACATATTCTTCAACTATACATACTATCGCTATCGACAGTTGGATCTCATGTGTTACATGCAACTAGTATATCGAAATTTGTAAGACAGAATACACTACACAATATCTCACTCAATAGTTTGATACATTATACTTAATCTCCAATCTTACATACATGTCATATGCTGGGTAGAAAAAATAGACTAACCTCCATGCTATTGTATCCTGACATACATACCTACATGTTTTATATAGAAAACAAAATATCTTAAAATATTTATTAATTTGTGTTTAAATTTAGTACGTATTCTTCAATTATATATACTATCGCCATCGACAGTTGAATGTGTTACATGCATATTGTTTATATTTTGGTATGTGTGTCACAAAGCTGACTCCTAAAATTAAAGTTATATTAGGTTTAACTTTCTGAAACCGCAGGTAGATTCATAGTAAATGCGCAATAATTCAAAAAATCTTGTAATTTATTACAAGGAAGAAAATTCTTCAGCGTTTACCTTTCGAGAAAGGTGATTTATATTGAAACTTTTTACTTGGTGCACTAAACGTTTAAACGTACATGGGTAGGTTCAAATTCTAATATGACGATGATGAACAGGATTATAACATTGTGCATATTTCTCTAAAGCTCTATTAGAAAGCTAATTAGAATATGACTAACAAACTTCTCCCTTCAAAACAATATGACTATAAGTTAACTAATCACAGTGTTCACCAGCGGTGAAATATGTTATCCTAATACTAGCGTAACCCTTTAACACGATCGTATAACCTCCTCAAATTTGGACTAAATCGTTATTTGTAAATTATTTATAAATTAAATATGCGAATAAAAATACCGAGAAAGACAAAAAAAAATTAAAAATTAATTTATTCGCTTGGCCGCATATTTTACAATAAGAAAAATGAGTCAAGTTATAACATTTGCTCTTCGTAATAACATAAAAAAATACTTTATGCACTTTACACATACGATGTAAATATGAAGTCGATCGGACTTATAGTTTGGGCTGTAGAGAAGACATTAAAAGAATACGGCGTACGCCATACATACAAACACATCACGACGAAACGCATAGTGTGTACTCTCTACATGATACCCGTTGAGAAATTGATTTAAAAAAATATGCTTAAAAATTATGAATTCATGACTCTCTAATATTCCATAGTGTGGAGAGTAAAAAAGTCAGTTTGGCCACCATTGCACAGGCTGTTTACGCACTCTGCAACTCTTAAGGCACTCTCGCCATCCACATTTGAAGACAAAATCAGCGCACCTGCCATGGCCAGTTCGGATTCTGTTTAGCGCCGACCGGATCCTTCTCGATTGATCGAAGCCAGGCGGCACGTCCATGATGCAGGACAGGGATTCAAAGATCCACGCCTCCATAATGTTGTATACATTGTTATGCATGGATAAGTTGGATAACTGGAGGGTGAGAATCCATTGCAAATGTGGGTTGTCGCTAACAGTTCACCACATTTTAAGATACTACATTAATTACTTAAAGTGCGAGTATAGAGGGTGACTGCTGCCAACGTGCCTCTTTTTTCAATTTGATATACCATTATTATTACTAAACGAATCATTTTGAAAAAAATAACCTAGTTAGTTTGGATATTAATAAAGAGAAATATACCTTAACTTTTTGATTATGTTCTGTATATATTCTTGTAGGAAAATAATAAGCATACCCCGATTTTAGACATTTATCTTAAATTTCTAAAAAAATATAAGGTATAGAGCAATATTTTTTTTTTATAAATTAAAGAAGAACAAAATACCTGGAAAAATATGATATGACGTTACATTAACGCATCAGGTTAAGTAAATAAACCAAAAAAACTTTTATTACGCAATGGCGCTGAATGGAAAATAAATGTTTTTTAGGTTTATTTACTAAACCTGAAGCATTAATGCTACGTCACATCATATTTTTCTAGATATTTTTGTCTTCTTTAATTTAAAAAAAATATATTGCTCTACGCCTTATAGTTTATTAAAAACTAGCTTTTATGTCCCGCCGTTGGCCAAGAATGTAAAATTGTGAAAGAAAAAGCAATCGTTTTTATAATATTGTCACCCAATTATTTTGCAATATCAGACTATGAAAAGTGGTTTGAAATTTGATTGAGTTTAAGTATTGTAAAATGTTCAAGTGATGGCCACAACCCATTCTTTTTTATATATTGCTATAAAGTGTGAATGAAGTATAATATTTATACAATTTCTGCTCGCATGGACTATGCGTAATGGTTTTAAATATGACTGTTTATCAACGTTGTAAAGAGATTGGTTTGGCCACAACCCCCATTTTTAAATATTATCATCGAAAACAAATTGTAATGTGTACCTATTGAAAATTTAGTAATTTTGGATGTTGGGATGTGGTTAAAATTTGATTAAACAAACGTAGGTACTGAAAAGATCTAGTATTGGTCACATCCCATTCGTTTTTATATTTTTTCATCAAGTGTGCATTATATTTTTGCTCAATTTGACTGAAAGTCTTCATTAACGAAGAAGAAGAAGACTTGAACTATAGTAAATAGTTTTTAATTTGAATATAAATGTTGTGAAGAGTTCAGTAATGGCCACAACCCCCATTCTTTAAATATTAGGTGTTGAAAATTATTCAAAATAGGATGATATAAATGGTTTAAATTTAATTAAACAAAAGTATTGAAAAGATTCTAGTGCAGGTTATATCGTCACATCCCATATCCCATTCATTTCATATGTATTTTCATCAAGTGTGCATATCGTTAATAATATTTCTGCACAATAGACTATTAGACTTAAAACTAACCCAAAAGACTAAATAAAAAAGAGAAAAATAAGTATAAGACTATAAGAAATAGTTTGTATAAAAAACTATTCCAATGGTCTACATAAAATAAGTAAAAATACATATACCTAATAGAAGAATTAGACTATTGGAAATAGATTGTATAAAAGCTCACCCAAAGGTCTACAAAAAAGAAGAAGAAGAATATTTAGACTATTGGAAATAGTTTGTATAAATACTGACCAAAAGGTCTACATAAAAGAAAATGAATAAGACTATTGGAAATAGTTTGTATTAAAACTCTCCCAAAAGTCTACGTACTTAAATGAAGAAGAATAATAATTAGACTAAAGGAAATAATTTTTATAAAAAAATGACCCAAATGTATACATAAAAGAAGAAGAAGATGATTTAGACAATAGGAAATAGTTTGTATAAAAACTGCCCTAAAGGTCTACATAAAATTAAGAAGAAAAAGAATTAGACTCCAGGACCCGCCGCTTCAGGCCCTTCAGTACCTCCCGTCCCTTTAATCCCTCATTACGTCCCTTCCCATCAGGCCCTTCAGTACCTTCCGTCCCTTCAGGCAGTTTTATACCTCCCGTCCCTTCAGGCCCTTTAGTGCCTCCCTTCCCTTCATTACATCCCGTCCCATCAGTCGGTTAAGAAAAGTTTAAATCCAGAAACCATCCTGGAAGAACCGCGAAGAGATGAAAGAACCTTCTTTTCCCAGGATGCTCTACTTAATAGGTAAAATGACTAAATACACGAAGAAGAAGAAAAAAGTTTAAACCCAGATACCTGCGAAGAGATGGAAGGACAGTTGGACCGTCTTCTCCCAGGATTCTCCAACTTCATAGGTAAAATGAGCAAAAATACACGATGAAGAAGAAGAAGAAGAAATAAGTTTAAATCCAGATACCTGCGAAGAGATGGAAGGAAAATTGGACATTCTTCTCCCAGGTTAGTCCACCTTCAAAGGTAAAATGACCAAATAGACGATGAAGAAGAAGAAGAAAAAAGTTTAAATCCAGAAACCTGCGAAGAGATGGAAGGAAAATTGGACCTTCATCTCCCAGGATAGTTCATCTTCATAGGTAAGATGACCAAGTACACGTTGAAGAAAAAGAAGAAAAAAGTTTATATGCAGAACCCGTCCTGGAAGACCTGTGAAGAGATGGAGGGACAGTCGGACCTTCTTTTCCCAGGATACTCCCCCTTCATAGGTAAAACGACCAAATACACGAAGAAGAAGAAGAATAAGAAAAAAGTTTAAATCCAAAAACCATCCTGGGCATACGCTCGACAATTCACCAAAGTTTCATTATAATCGGACAAACGGTTGATAAATAAATAAATAAAATAATTTTCCTATAGGAAATCAGTATAGGTATATTATTGTTGATTTGTAAGTAAATAGTATTAGGTAGGTACCTACCTACAACAACCTTCTAAATAAATTCGATTCCTAACAAATTTTATTTGAATATCACATTCTTTCTGTAGCCATGGAAACGATTCGAACACGTAAGTAATATCGAATGGTTCGGATACATTTTTTGAATATGTAGGTACCTACATTGGTTTGTTCGATGCCATAAAAATGAAAATTGTCAGAAAAATCAAATATTATTTACAAATTATGCAATTTTATTATGCCTATATCTTCACTAATAAATAACACATTTTTACAATATATGTCTTAAAACTTGCCGTAATGTCTTGTGTTTCATTTTATTATTTCATAATTACATTTATTTCAAAGGTTTATTATTTTCAAGAACATATTCATTCGGTGGGAAAATGAAATATTGTATGAAAAGATATTAAAATGGCGGCGTTTATGTACAAAAGGCTTACTTTAAAAATAAGTTAAACATTATAATTATACCAAATATTCAGCATGTTTTTCACTTAAACGCTAAGTTATACTTCAAAATATATTTTTTTTGTGTAAATACCTACTTCTAACTTTTAAACTAACAGATATTTGCGTGCAAAATGTACACTTTTTTGACAGATATGACTTGGAAAATTTTGTATGAAAAAAATAATTATTTAAATATTTTTAAAATTCAGCATTTTTATCGCATTCTTTTTAGCGTGACACTGCATCAGGTATACTGGTACATGTTCGCACTTAAATTAGATTTTTAGATGCTCTTGGTTTTTCAGAAGGCGTGAGACAAACACACACACACACACATACACACACACACACACACACATACACTAACATTTTGATTGCTTTATTACTTTAGATATATGATAAACGTTGAAAATCGGGGTATGCCATTATTTATCTACAAGAATTTATACAGAACATTATCAAAAAGTTAAGGTATATTTTTGTTTATTAATATCCAAACTATCTAAATTTTTTTTTTCAAAACGATTTGATAAGAAATAATGATGGTATATCAAATTGAAAAATAGGTACGTTGGCAGCAGTCCTCCCCTTTTACTTTTGCTCATTCCTTTGATAGACTTGTCGGCTGGTTGTAAATTGCTTTTGTTTGTATAGCACAAAAGCAATTTACAACCAGCCGACAAGTCTATAAAAGGAATGAGCAAAAGTAAGGGGGAATTTTCATAGATTTTACATGAAGAGACAAAATTTTATAAATACATACCATCACGCCATGTCCCCCACGGGGTAGGCAGAGAGGACAAAACCCCACTTATTTCGTTATGACACACATTCATTGCCTCATCGACTTTCATACATCGTCTTATACATGTTCGTCTGTTGTTCACGCTTCTAACATTTCCGTCTTTTAAAATACCGTTCACATGAACGTGCCATCCCTTCATGAGTGGCCCCGACCTCTCATTCCATTCTTGTACGCAATGTATATTTTCTTTGTCAGGCGTTCCTCATTCATTCACCCCATGTGGCCAAACCACCTCAATGGGTTCACTTTCTTTCTATTAATGACATCTTTCTTCATCTCACATTCTTTCTTTGTGTTCTCATTTCTGACCTTGTCATACATCGTTCTATTATTGACAAAACTTCAATATTTTATAATTCTCTGTGTCCTGGTATTGAGTAATAGTATAATATAGCGGTACAAACAGATCTTCGGATCTATGAAAAGGAAGAAGAAGAAGAAGAATACCTAACACCACTTAATGGTTTAGGATCATTTCAAGGGTACTGAGTTTCATTTCGATATATGTCAATGGAAATAATGACTGAAAATTGTCTTTCTGGGTTAGTAGCATGTTAGTTCAGGGTGTCTCAAAATATAGGTTATTTTTAGTGGATCGATTAAAAAAAAAGTAAGCCGTGTATCAAAAAAATGTTTATTAATTGTCAAAGTACATAATTTGGGAATATATTTCTTAAAAATAATATCGTCCAAATGTAGACCCTCGCGTTCGCAGCACTCAATAATTAATCGAACAGTAAAATAACTTGATGACGGCTCGGCAAGTGGACTCAGTGATGGCTACCATTTCGTGACGAATATTTCCTTTCAAATGCACTAGGGAAGTCGGTTTAATGGCGTAAACTTTAGATTTAAGATAACCCCATAGGAAAAAGTCCATAGGGGTTAAATCAGGACTGCGTGGAGGCCAATATATGTCACCTCTCCTGGAGATCAATTTGCCTGGGAAAATTTCACGAACTCGCGGCAGAGATGTATTGGACGTGTGTGACGTTGCTCCGTCCTGCTGGAACCATGTTCTTTGGTTATAGCCAGGAAAGTTTTGCGGTTCAGGCACCAAGAAATCATCTAACATCTCGACGTAACGCTCTCAATACAAATATAAACTTTCTTTTGAGACACCTTGTAGTTATTTTTATCCGTGATTTTTTTATGATTGTTCAGCGATAACTTTTTATTACGTTTTCCGATTTCTATGATTCTGTTTTCATACGAATTCATTCTGATCAAGATCTGATGGGATCCAAGACAATATTATCATACACTAAAAAAATGTTAAATTAGCGATTATTCTTTGCCACCGCCATGTTAATTCGATGATTCCTTTTTTGTTAGGAAGGGATTTCTTATTTTGTCAGAACGGGAGTAGTTCCTTCCAAACTAAGCCAAGTGATTTGATGATGGGAATCATAAAACTCATAAATTTAAGGAAGAATTGCGTATTATTTATGTAGGCAAATCTTATGAAAAATAATATTACTACATACATACCATCACGCAATATCGCTCACGGTGTAGGCAGAGAGAACCGAACACCAACATACATTAATTTTGTTCACATTCTTCTTTTTATTCTTATATTAGATCGTAGATCTGTTTTTTTCAAGAAAGCTATTCCTATGAAGCTGAGGTCCAGCAATCCCTCTACCTCTTCGGCGGTCTTTCGGAAAGGCGATGCCCTGGTGGGATTTCGTTTGCCGCTATGGATGGGATTCGAGATGTGTCCATCCTGTTGACATGGTCCCTCCGAAATCTTCTCCTAGCTCTACTCCATCGTATGATGTCCTCGGTCTCGCAGGTCCGCCTAATGTCGTCATTGCGAATTCTGTCCCTTAAAACCTTCATTTCCGATGTTCGTAGGAGATTTTTGGCTCTGGTCGTGAATGTGGTCTGGTCGTGTTCACATTCATTCATATCTATTAATATCTTAACGTCCATTCATTCATATCTTAACATAAATTCATTTCGAAATCGATTTTTCACATGAAAAATTATTTTATAAAAAGAACAATACCACTATTAGGAAAGAAATGTTACAGCTGTGTTAACCAAGATTTTCCTATTTATATCATTGCACAGTTAAAGCGCGAAAACTGGGTAGGTATTCGTTAGAAACGTGCCAGAAAATCCCATCACTTTAGAGCAATCTTGGTTATTTTATCCTCACGATCCTGCTTTATGGCTATTGTTGGTTTCGCCCGAAAGTTACATCAACAGAAAAGTCAGTTGTATTTTCTTACCAATAAAATTATAGTTATATTTATATGCCTATGAAAAATATATTATTCCTTAGAGAAGATAGTGATATTATTACTATATGAAAATTTTCCCTTTGGTTTTATCTTGTTAAAAAATATATATTTAAAAAAAAGTATGGATTTTCTTTAATTTAATTTGTTTATTTTCGTTTTAGGTTTTTTCCATGATATAGTTCCTATAAAAATGTTCATAAAGAAATAAATTTATAATAATGATTTCTATACAAATTGGATGAACATCTTTTCACAGTTTTTTGACTATAAAGATTACCACATTAATTTATCACGATGTAAACTGTTTATAGGTAAAACGTTTTATATTATTTTTCTTAATGAATTCTTTGAGCATATTTATGATTTCGTTTTTCAAGTCGTTGTTCATTGAAAGGAGTGAGTTACGGCCAATACTAAAGTATATTCGCCCTTCGTGGGTCAATTGGTAAGATATCTGATTGCTGAGCCAAAGGCCGCTGATTCGATTCGGTTTTCAGTTTGGATCTGTGAGTCTCCAAAATTTGGGTACGTGTTATTGCATGCATTTTAAATTAATATTTGAAATAATTCTTGTTAGTTGCTCGATATGAATAGGTACCAACTAAATATGAGTCAAAATAAGTTAAAAAAAAATACCCTTTGTTTTGGATTCTACATATTATGTATGTTGTTTATTTATGGTCGATTGCTATTTCGCCTTAACAAGGTGAAATAGCTATCGACCATAAATATACAACATAATATACATTATATAGAATCCAAAACAGTGTTTTATTTTTTAACTTATTTTAAAATGGAATCCTACCAAATAAATTATTCACAATTACATGAATATGAGTTGTGTTATTTTTTATCATTTTTTTTAATTTCTTGAATATTTTTTTATGGAGGTCATTTCTTTTGCACCTTTTGAACCAACATTTTTGAACCTACTCTTCCTGTACGTGAAAAATTAAAAAAAAAAAGAAATATTAAATAATTGAGAACCAACAAAAGCTTTGTGTATTTAAAATTAATCACCTATAAGCACTGAATTCCGACATATGATATCAATATGAAATCAAATGCACATTTATTTCGAGCTGCACATTGACCAAAAAATTGATATTTCACCATTCTCACAAAATCACTGAACAAATTTCACAATTTGCATAGAATCTCGATACATTGGTAATTTATATGTCCAAAATTTGTTGTAATTTCCAAAATCATAACCCTCCATTATTACACCAGAGATTAAAAATAGAGCGTCATTTGTCAAGTGAATTGGGATTTAATCCTTCGAATTGGATTACTCTTCTGTTCCTGGATGATAGCATTCCCATTGAACACACCTATTAAATGTTAAATTGAAATGATTAAGGGATTTCTGTGTTATCGAATTAATAAAAATAATATTATTTAATCAATAAAAAAAATTATATACTTGTGACATTTAAGCAGTACCTTACTATAATTACACTTGGTAATTCCATTCCTAACCCAAGGGTTTTGATTCCGCCTGTTGTCCAGACTTGCCCCCTTGTTTAATGTTCCATTTAAAAATGTATGCGGGTCGTTTTCAAACTTTCAAAGTTTCAGCTAAATTTGTCCCTCAAGAAAAAAAATCCAATAATTACAAACAAAATACATCACCGTAGTAAACATTAAGAATAATCTTGAATCGATTTTTCCACATTTTCAAATGTAACAATAAGGTGATTCCTCGTAACAGAGTTGTAGTTTCCCTACAAACTCAACGTGTTCCTGACACTAGTGCAGTACAGAATAATTTAACATGATGACATGAAGTAAATACATGATGTAACATGATGACATGAATAATGTATAACAATTCACCTTATTTTCAGATGAATTGTTACACACTATTCAAATATACAGAACTTTCTAAAATTACATTGATAAGCGAACGCAATAAGAAGGCATTATTGTTGAACGTTGCGTAAGTAAGAAGGAATATTTATCCTTGAACACCTGATCCCGATTTCCTCTCCTGTCCTTACCATATCCTTTTTTCTTGCTGTTAATTATATTTTTTTTTTGTTTTAATAGTATTTAAGTGTTATACGTATTTTCTTTGATTTCTTTTACTCTTTTTTATTTGCTGTTGTACATACACAATGTTGTCATACTTTGAAATCTGGTTGGTTGGAAGAAATTGTCTAATGGCAATAAGACCGCCAGTGTACAATTATATTTGTTTATATTATGTACAAGAAGATGTATAAATAAATAAATAAGTGGATAAAAGGATCACGTAAACCAACCGATGACAGGTCGTAAGCCCTGTAGGTGCCTTGAGTTCCCGCTTCTTCTATAATATCCTTACTTTGTCTCTATAGAGATGTTAAAAAGCTTGTCAATTAGAAAAAAAGTAATTTTTATTTTTTTTCCAAATATGATAAATTTTCAGTGGGTCTTTTCATTTTCCCCCGACTCCTAAATATATACAATCACTTTTACACTTTTACAAGTCACAGTTATTGGAAATCTTGCATATTTCCAAATTCGTACAAAGATTCTTATAAATATGAAATGATACCACGACGATAGAAATTCTTTTTCGAGGTTATCCAGTTATTATCCATTCCATCTTTCTTTACCTTAGCTTATTTTTAAATTGAATGGTTTTGTTGGTTCAGCGTTATCTAATGTATAACACTGCCTTCAAGTCTTCATAGATAAATATCGTTTTACGTATTTTAAGAAAACGGGTCTCTAGGACAACTTATTTATAACTTAGCTCAACTTAAATTTTCTTCTTATCCTCCCACTGTCGTTACAGTAAATTTGTAACCCTTAGTGAGACCGCAGCTAAAACGTACGAACATCTTTTTATATATCTCAGATGCACTTTTACGAAATTATTTGCACTGTTTCCATTGATATGTGAATAAAGAAAATACCGACACTTTAAATACTTCTAGAGATTTATTTCCTTTGAAATTGCAACTTCGCCGTTGCCAGTCCCAAGCCCGGATGAAAAAGGAGGAGGGTTCCTGGGTCAGGCTAGCTACCTACCTGGGGTCAAACAAAGTCTAAGCTCACAGCTCAGAAAGTGAAGCCTCGGAACACGGACAGATCAGGAAAAGGACCCTAGCATGGAAAAGGTATAAACGATTTCGAAATGTATCTAGAATTGCATGTTGGAACATAATGTCTTGGAACAAGAGAGATCAAGAAATTATTATTGAACTGAACAACCACAAAATTGATATATGTGGACTGTCAGAAACCAAGAAAAAGGGAAAAGGAACATCCAAATTTTCCAATAATATCCTTAACTTTTGTAGGAAAGAAAAAACAGAAAGAGCCCACTCTGGAGTCGGAATACTCCTACACGAGAAATACGAACAGCACGTAAAGGATATTGACTATATAAATGACAGATTACTGAAGGTCTCAATCAAATTAACAAACTACGTAGTACATATTATAAGCGTTTATGCACCAGACATAAATAAACCACAGGAAGACACGGACCAATTCTATGATGACCTACAAGCAACAATTGACAAGATATCCCAATCAGAAAGAACAATAATACTCGGTGACTTTAATGCCAGAATCGGCAATGGTATTTTTAGTGGAATAAAACAACGATTTAACGAGATTGACTTAAATACTAACGGAGAAGCTTTAATCGACTTATGTGCGAGAAACGAACAACGAATAAATAATACTTATTACCCGCACAAAGAACAGCATAAATACACCTTTTTAAATACAAGAGGCGAAAAATCATTGATAGACTTCATTATAACCAACAGAGTTTTTCATCCTACACAAATAATTGACACACGTACCTTAACATCAGCAAACGTAGGATCTGACCATCAGTTAGTCTTATGCAAAATCATTATGAACCAACCTATGAAAATAACCAAGACTCCAAAATTTATAGAGAAGTATAACATTGAGTCAATAGAAGATGAAAGCACATGCAATCTTTATATGAACAGAGTCTCACAAAAGATATTGACCAACCATATTGAAGAAGACGATGATGTGGAGCAAGCATGGAAAAAGGTGAAGACTAACATAACCGAAGCAGCCTCAGAAGCAATTGGAAAGAGAAATGTTAACATAAATGCTAAAACTAAACCCAAACCCTGGTTCTCTGACGATGTGAAAATATTGGCAGCTGAAAAAAGACAAGCGTATCTGACATACAGAAATAATCCCTCACCAGAAGAATACCAAAAATAAAAACTCGTAAAAAACAGAGTAAATACAGAAATTAGCCAAATAAAACGAGATTGTTGGATGAAATTCTCAAAAGACATGGATCATGACCTCTACGGGGCTCAGAGGAAAGTATGGAAGATGCTAAAAAACCAAAGAAAGCCAGTAAATGAATACATTCAGACGACTAAGATAGCAGTGGAAAATTGGGAAAGATACTTTGAGGAACTCTAATCAAACGACAATATACCAGAGACACAAGAAATTGAGGTAACATCCGAAGAACCCCTTAGTACAACAGAAATCTCTACACACATTAAAAAACTTAAAAATAGAAAGACTCCTGGCATTGACAATATCCACAACGAACTAATTAAGTATGGTGGCACAAACATGAATAATGAAATACAGAAACTTTTCAATAAGATCATAACCGCATGTAAAGTCCCCGAGGAATGGAAGACAAGCATAACAGTACCCATATTTAAGAAAGGCCAGAAGAACAACCCTGAAAACTACAGAGATATCTCATTACTTAGTTCGATACTTAAACTACTAACAAGTATCTTCAGAACTAAACTTGAACAAAAGATCGTAAATCAAGAGGAGCAACAAGGTTTCAGGAGAAATCGCTCTACAACCGATGCCATTTTCACCATTAAGCAAATAAAAGAAAAAGCTATCGTGATAGCGTACGTGTGCTTTGTTGACCTGACTAAGGCTTTTTACAGGGTATTGCTAAATGACGTTACAAATATACTGAGGGAAAAGAACATTCCGCCAACCATTATAAAAACCATCCAACATATCAATTCACAATGCAAAACAAAGGTGAAAGTAGATGATGAACTATCAAAGAAAATTCCCGCAGTCAGTGGCATAAGACAGGGAGATAGTTTGAGCCCTTTTCTCTTCAATTTAATAATGGACAAAATCATAGAAGAGGTATCGTCTCTGGGACTAGGTTACAGAATGGGCAATAAAATCATCAACATAATATGTTACGCTGATGACGCGGCTCTTGTTGCAGAATCGGAAGATGATCTACAAAGAATGTTATATAAGTTCCACCTTGCATCCCAAAAATTCAATATGAGCATATCTGTTAACAAAACGAAGAGTTTAACGATATCCAAGCAACCAAGAATATGCAAGCTTGTAATAGATGACATTCCAGTGGAGCAAGTTATGACTTTCAGATATCTGGGTGTGGAAATCTCGAGCCATAGTGACCTTTACTCAGAAGTTAGAGAACAGACCAATAAAGCAGCCGCTAGTTCAGGATGTCTCAAAAATATCATCTGGCATAACAAATTCATAAGAACGGATAGTAAGGTCAGAATTTATAAGACATGTGTTAGGCCAATTATGACATATGCGGTGGAGACAAGAGCCGACACGACCAGAACCAAAAACCTCCTACGAACATCGGCAATGAAGGTTTTAAGGGCTATCACAGGAAAGAAGCTTAGGGACAGAATTCGCAATGGCGTCATTAGGCGGACCTGTGAGACCGAGGACATCATACGATGGAGTAGAGCTAGGAGAAGATTTTGGAGGGACCATGTCAACAGGATGGACGCATCTTGAATCCCATCCATAGCGGCAAATGAAATCCCACTAGGGCATCGCCTCCCCGGAAGACCACCGAAGAGGTGGAAAGATAGCTGGACCTCAGCTTCACAGGAATAGCTTTCTCGAAAAAACAGATCTACGATCTAAAATAAGAAAAAAAAGAAGAAGAAGTAATCGCATGTACAGATTTTCATAGGATATTTTCACATTTGATGTAGAAGTAGAAGTTTTTTAAAAAAAAAAAATGAATATGTCCTTGAAACAAGTACTTATACATTCCCGAAACTTAGCATAAATGCATGTGCTTTAGGTGAACGAAATCGGTCGAGGCAGGATTCGAACTCGCGACCACTGGATTACAAATCCAGCACGCTAACCTCTCTGCCACCACCCATCTAATATAGTTACATTTATTAAGATGTAAAAACATATATTAAAATTAATACATCTAGTTTAAACAAGAAATATAAAAATTAAACTTTTTGAAACAAATAATTATAGAAAGTGTATGATGTTGTAATATGAAAAATATTATTAATAGTTTTTAATTATGTATGCAGCACTAAAATAAGGAAAATTTGTGATGTTGAGGACGTGGTGCGAAGGGGTAGGAGAAGAAGACGTTTCTGGAGAGATCACGTGGGGAGAGCAAGCTCAGACCGAGTAGTGAGGATATCTGCTGATGAACATCCTACAGGTAGCAGACCTCCAAGAAGACCGCCCAAACGATGGAGGGTCAGCTGGACGTCCTCTTCCCAGGAGCAGGTGCCGAGAACTACAGGACATAGTCCTAGCTGATGAAGAAGAAGAAGTATGCAGCACCTTGTCTACGATAGGTGACAAGACTTGTGGGTTCTTTCATATTTGGTGGAATTTTTTTTTTAATTTTGAGACCTTTATGGTATAAACTAATGTAATGTGTACATATTAATCTCGTTTAGGGCAAGTAAGCGTGAACATTGACGATATATTATATATTTTTGATATATTTTTATAATAATAAGATATATTTTTGCACATTTTTTTGTAGCATATAATTTCTTAGTTTGTAAATCAAAGAAAAAATTATAAAAATCACATTACACAATTTACATACAAATGGCGAATTCATTGCCAAATCGCAAATTCTTATAGCTTATGTTTTCAGTTCAGAGACGCAAGAATATCAAAAAAATAAGACAGGAACAACATAGCTAAAAGTAAAGGAATATAAAAACTTAGTCTCTTGAACATATTTCACTCTAATAGAGGTTAAGATCCGTTATGTTTCAGAGAGCATACTTTTATAATTTATTTATCATTGGTAAAATAAAAGAATCGATGAACTCATGGTGATAAAGTATAATAAATATATTCATTTTTATATAACCATTTTAAAAATGCTATAATTCTATTGTAGTCTTGAATAAACATAAGTCTACACCATTTTTCCAAAGCTCGACCGATTTTCATCAAATCATTCTGAATATTGATATTTTATTTACTTTTATCTCATTTTTACACACACGAGTACTTGATTATTGCGTTTCTCTCGAAAGGTTTAAGTTTAAAACTGAATTCTATATTTTAAGTTATATCAAAATACTCAAGAAAGATGTTTAATATCTGAACATGTTTACATTAAGTCCAGGTAATAAAATAATATTTTCTCGAAACTACGCATATGTTCCTAATCTCAGTGTTATTTGCACTGAAAATGCGAAAGAAACATATTCCTTTTGAAATATATTTTCATGTAAATATTATGACTTATGTTTATTTTAATGAAACTTGTAGATTTTTCCATAAACATGCTTTTCCATTTTTATCTTATAAAGCTTATTTGTACTTATAACGAGTATTTGAATAGAAATATCACGGAATTAATAAACATGTATTATTTTTTCCATCTGATTATACATTTACGATGGATTCGCTACTTCCGCCACCAATCGCTCTGCATGTGGGGACTATAAACGGCCCCTTCACACAACTTTAAGAGAAAAACAAGAAAAAAATGCAAAGCACGAAAAGTAGCTCATGGAGCCTACTAGATAGGCAATCTCGGCACCATAGTGCAAAAAGATCAATCGACGAAAATGAATGGAAGATTCACTCTCGTGGACTGTCATTGACTTCAAATCGTTTTAAATGAAAAGCATTAGAGGTGTGACCAAGAACTCAAGTAAAAAACTTACTTAATGCGAATCTACCAATAGTAAGGACCCATAGCTATGACAGATCTTCTAAAGGGCTTTAAATGTTCTTCGAGATCACAAAATCCGCATGACCAATGGGACTTTGAAGAGGTTCACGGACATTGACGACGAGCTCCGATCTATAAAGCGGGGTTTACACGGGTCGATTTTCGTCGTGCGGCTAGTCGCTTCACAAATCGACTCACCAAGCCGCATCGCTAGCCCATTTACACAGGTGACTAAAATCGCACGCGGCTCGGTCATTTCCTTCGAAAATTTTGAGAAGAATAGGTGTTCGTGCCGGAATTGAAATAGTTAGTTATTCAATTATTCAAGAATTGCTTGAAGAACAAAGAAAAATTAAGGACAAAAGGAAAGAAGAAAACGCAAATTTTGGGTACGTGGATGGATTTCTCGACGTAAGGTCTTGGGTGCCTCGGATACTTTATTGATTGAATGGAGCTTAGAAGATCCTGATTATTTTTGGAAACGATTAAGAATGACTACAGATCAGTTTGATACTTTACTTAATAAGATTACTCCGCTTATACAAAAATGTGATATCAATATGCGTGAAGCGCTTTCTCCGAAAATTAAATTAGAAATAACCCTGAAGTTCTTGGCTACCGGCGATAACTACTCAAGTCTTGCAGAGTCATTTAGAGTTCCAGAATGCACGATTTCCCTATTTTTGAAGGATGTTTTGGATGCTATGTATATATAATGTTTTGCAGGAACGCGCACGAAACACGTCTACACGCGGCGGACGATGTCCTGCAACTGATCGTTTTACACGGTCGATTTTAGTCACCAGCCGCATGCGGCCGGTCGCCGTGCGGCCAAAGTCGGATGCCGACCAACTTTGGTGTTGCGGCTTTAGTCACTTGCGACCTAGTCGAATTGCCATTTAGACGGTCGATTTTCGCCGTGCGGCTTTAGTCACCCGTGTAAACCCCGCTTAAGAGGACACCATTGGGCGGCAACAATCCCACGGGATATGTTCCGAATTTTGGTCCGGGTACTGAGGGAACTGACATGAGGCAGCGGAGTACATATTAGTATGAGAGATAGCAACGTTTTCAATAAATAATTTTTAATGACTGGTTTTTTATATTATTGACATTTTTTTTCTTTTTGAATACCTATAGGTAGGTATGAAAAAGTTGAGTCTGACACCTGGGAGTGGTTGCGTTTACCAGTGCGCATCGTCTTTATAGGTGAAAATTGCAGATTTTAAAATTATTTTATTATAATTTGTACTTGCATGTTATTTGTACCGATAAAATCCTTCCGTTATTGAAAAAAAAGAAGGAGATTTTTTTTCAGAAATCTTCCCAGGTGTGCGCTGAACAAATCAACAAGTTGAATTTAATCAGATGAATGGTTTAAGAGCACAAAAATGACTTACAAAGATACGACAACGACGTTATATACATATATTGTCATTACTATACAATGTCCTTTTTAATCCAAATTTACCTCAGTATCTCAAAGATAAATTCACTTATCTTTCAAGCCATGGGCGTCCACTTCGATCTGCTGAACGTGCTTTACTATCTATCCCTATTCATAGTTCTGAATTTTTTAGCTCTTCATTTGAAGTACATTCAGCTAGACTATGGAATAGCCTAAGTCCTGATATTACGTCGTCTATCACACTAAACATCTTTAAGAAAAGGCTAAAGCAAAAATATTTATCTGACAACACCTGATTACATCTTCCTCTCCTCTTCCTTTCCTTATCCCTCATTCTTCCTATCATTGCTATGATTTGTTCTTATATGCTATCTTCTTTGTTTTTGTGTTCTTTTTTTATTACCATTGTTCTGCTATCTTTATTTATTTTGTAATGTGATTCACTTATTGCCATACACATTGTTTTGTATATTACACATTTACTCTGGTTGGTTGGAAGAAATTGCCATTAGGCAATAAGCCCGCCAGTGTACTTATTATATGTGCAAAAAGATTAAAATAAATAAATAAATGATAATTGAAATTTGCAATATTCACCTATAGACAGGGGGTGCGCATTGGTAGACGCAACCACTTCCAGGTGCCAGACTTACCTTTTTCATACATATATTCAATAAGGAAGGAATATCAAAAATAATTAAAGTGTTTTTTTTTGACATTGCTATCTCTTAGATTAAATTGTATCGTTAATTTTATAGTCGTGTCATTATTCATATGCTCGATCTATTATGACACAAATCACCTTCTTTGAATGCTGGGTTTCATAAAAAACACTATTTTGATATAATATTTAACCTTTTGAAACCTGTGTGGTATGGTATATAATAGGTATCAATATAATTGGTACCTCCTATATCATTTTCAAATTCAAGTGTTTTCTCAACAAAATAAAACAGCTGTCGTATAAATTTGTCAAACTCGATCGTGTGTACGTTTATTATAATTTTATTTTGCATATTGATGCTGCATATTAAAATAATAATGAAATAACAATGAGTCTGATTTCCCACACAACTACATGCCCATGTCATCAGCCCTCCGGCATTGCTGTTTGTTATTATTGCTATCCGTCGATGGACAATGTACTTTCCAATTGATACCTATAGATGGTGATACTATCGTCCATCGTGGAAATATAAAATGGGGGTAGAATAAAACGAGTGGGTTGTGGCCAAAGATATACTCCTCACTACCAAGTCACTTCACAAAGTATTCATATTTTGATTGGAAAATTTAAATATTTCATTACTTAAACTTGATCCCTCGTCTCATCAACATTCATTCGTAAAACATCTAGAATAAAAAGACAGAGCCAACTTTTTTTCACAAACAATCCGAGAACTAATGCAGGATTCAGGATACCGTTCTATAGAATATGTAAAAACTTTAATGACCAATTTAATGACCATGTTGACATTTTTATTGCATCTGAATCTATATTCAAAAGGGAAATTGTAAAAAAGATCACTGATACAACCTCTTAGGACCTGAGTATGGCTGGAATGCACTCTTGAGGAAGTGATGTTATATGTGTGATGTCATTCTTGTATGATGTCACATGTGATGTCATTCCAAACTATACTTCATAATATGATTTTTTATATTTTATCACTTTTATCTCTACCATAATTTCTACGCACGTCTATGTTTACATTGTAACTTCGCTATGGGAAATATTGTGATTGCACATATAAATCAACTTTATAATTTATAAAACAAAAATGTGTATACGTGATGTGTAATTGTTCTTTCTCTTAATAAATAAACAGTGTCAATGGAATGGATTTGTACCTACATAATATGTGAACAAACGATATGATACGGGAGCCAAGAGTGTATAATAGAAGGAAAATACTCTATGACGCAGCCAAAGATTCAGGAAAAGCCGTAGCCACACAAAAAGTAAGTCAGTATATTTCCTGTGTCCCTTCTTTTGTGAACATTTTTGTAATATTCATATAGGCACATTGAAAATAAATTCATAACCATCTGTAATTCAAGATTCATACATTACTCTCTTTCAGAATGTTTGACAAATTAGTATCTCAAAAGAGACGAAGTTGAAATATTATAGCAGAACCAGGCAACCAAGGCACCCACGGTTTAGGTTCAATATATATTTAGGTACAATCAAGGTTAAGGTGATTTTAAGTGGTTAACCCTGTTGATGCCTTGATTTTCAAGTTCTCCTTTAGTTTTCCAACTTGGAGATTATTGAGATATTTATTTTTAAAATATCATTGACTCCCAACATGTATAAAATCCAATATATGAGGAAGCCTAGAAATATGAGAAATACCTATATCCGAGAAGCTCCAAGAAAACAGATTGAAATGGTATGGGTACGGTAAGAAGTGGTGAGGGAGGATATGCTTAGAAATAACGGAGGAAACACAAGACGCAGAAAGCAGACTCCACCTTCATGTGGGACAATTACTGAGGAAGAGAAGAAGATTAAAATATTCGGTAATAGAATGTTGTCCACATTCTAGGATGATCTCGACCTCTAATTCCATTTCTGTCAACTTTGTATATTTTCTTCATCAGGCGTTCGTCATTTATTTAGTGGACAGAGAGAGGTGTGATTTCATATTCTTTTGTGTATAAAACACGCTAATTTCTCACTAGCAGACAGACATTTACATGAAAGTGCATACTATGAGTTCGCTGTGACATTTTTGTGTCTATGGTGTACTGGTATTTTTATCATCTTTACAGTTCAAAACTATATATAAGTTCGTATTACTCGAGTTAATTGAGAAATAAATAAGAAAAATTTGAGGTTTCGTAAGCAGTATTCTCGCACTAAGGGGCCTTACCTTTTCCTTACATTTTTCTTAAATAACTCCCGTAATACGACCCATATAATATGATCTATATACATTAAATTACTTCATATTGATATCGTTTGTAAAAATTGCATGAATTTTTATCGAATATGTTTTATAACTCCCAAACCTTTTCAATTATTCTGAAGTAGATAAATAACAGAAGAGAGTTTTCAAAAACTTTGATATGATAACTTTTGTTTATAAAAAAATTATGAAATCAAAGTACGAAGTACACAAAATATACTTTTAACTTTTATCTTTATTCAAACATCCCAGTCTCGGTTTGTTACATGTTCACATATGTGTATATATTTATTACAAAAAAAACGTGACGCAATCGATGTGTGGACACAGCTGTAAGTGATTTTAGTTTATTTTTTTAATTGATTCGTATTGTTTATTTAACAAATACGTCACAAAATCGATTTATATTTTCCTCGTGAAACTTTGCGATGGTGCTTTTGAAATTTTCCAACATTGTGAAAAGCGTCGACATAGGTTGGTGTATGGTGTCGTATTTTCTTGATATTCCAACTGTCGATTTGTTCAGGAGAACTTTGTTCTCTTAACATATCGACAATGTATCAAGCCAGAATACGCGAGAATTGTATGGAGAGGTCTACTTTTTTCACGGCTTTTCCAACTTTGAAGTCAAAAAACACCAACTTAGAGGCTTCGCAGCATATATGTTCCATACACGGATTTACTCAGAATTCGGAGTAGAACATTTCGTGTGTCTGTGTGTGTGTGTGTCTGTGTGTCTGTGTGTGTGTCTGTGTGTGTGTGTGTCTGTGTGTCCGTCCCCCCCTTATAACTTTTGATCCGCTCAACTTACAGAGCCTAAAATTTCAGAATATATAAAAAGTTACAGGCCTACAAAACTTTTATACTCGGAATTTTGAATTTTTGTTTCAGTCAGGGGTTATCAACTTTTGAATTTTTATTTTATTTTTCCATATATCTCAGAAACCATAAACGCTAGAACGCTGAAAATTGGTACAAACATAGGAAAATACAAAATCTCAAATTAGTTTTTTCAAAAAAATTCCAGGGTTTCTCAAACATTTTTTATTAAGAAAAATATTTTTTTTATGATAAATTTATGAGTTTAACTGCCTATATTTCCAAAACTTTTACAATTATCGAAAAAAGCCGAAACACCCCAACTAGATAATTTAATTTTCTATAAAAAATATTAACATTGTAGTAGAAGATCTCAATTTTTTTTTAACAATTTTTTTAAAAATTGAATTTAGTGACGACATCGCTTCATACATTTTGTATGGCAGTCGCCTATACACAATATGTAAGAAGACTTAATAGTTTGATACGTCATCTCCAAACATACATACATACCATCATGCTATTTGCATATTCTGGGTAGGAAAAAGGATCTTCCTCCATACTATCCTATCTTGACATACATACCTACATATGTTGTATAGAAAACAAAATATCTGAAAATATTCAATAATAATATGTATCTATGGGTTTATAGTTTGGTACATATTCTTCAACTATACATACTATCGCTATCGACAGTTGGATCTCATGTGTTACATGCAACTAGTTCTAAAAAATATTATAATTTTCACACATAAAATTTTTGATTGTATGATACAAAATTAAAACAAGGATTTTACCCAATCTACTACTCTAACTTATTTACCGTTCAAAAATGACAAACAGTTTTATCCAACTGTCGATTTGTTCAGGAGAACTTTGTTCTCTTAACATATCGACAATGTATCAAGCCAGAATACGCGAGAATTGTATGGAGAGGTCTACTTTTTTCATGGATTTTCCAACTTTGAAGTCAAAAAACACCAACTTAGAGGCTTCGCAGCATATATGTTCCATACACGGATTTACTCAGAATTCGGAGTAGAACATTTCGTGTGTCTGTGTGTGTGTGTGTCTGTGTGTGTGTCTGTGTGTCTGTGTGTGTGTGTGTCTGTGTGTCCGTCCCCCCCTTATAACTTTTGATCCGCTCAATTTACAGAGCCTAAAATTTCAGAATATATAAACAGTTACAGGCCTACAAAACTTTTATACTCGGAATTTTGAATTTTTGTTTCAGTCAGGGGTTATCAACTTTTGAATTTTTATTTTATTTTTCCATATATCTCAGAAACCATAAACGGTAGAACGCTGAAAATTGGTACAAACATAGACAAATACAAAATCTCAAATTAGTTTTTTCAAAAAAATTCCAGGGTTTCTCAAACATTTTTTATTAAGAAAAATATTTTTTTTATGATAAATTTATGAGTTTAACTGCCTATATTTCCAAAACTTTTACAATTATCGAAAAAAGCCGAAACACCCCAACTAGATAATTTAATTTTCTATAAAAAATATTAACATTGTAGTAGAAGATCTCAATTTTT
Organism: Molanna angustata; assembly: GCA_963576475.1. Taxonomy (NCBI): domain Eukaryota; kingdom Metazoa; phylum Arthropoda; class Insecta; order Trichoptera; family Molannidae; genus Molanna; species Molanna angustata. The sequence continues at coordinate 19,138,459 of OY754976.1, read as the reverse complement.
TTTTAACAATTTTTTTTAAAAATTGAATTTAGTGACGACATCGCTTCATACATTTTGTATGGCAGTCGCCTATACACAATATGTAAGAAGACTTAATAGTTTGTTACTTCATCTCCAAACATACATACATACCATCATGCAATAGGAAAAAGGATCTTCCTCCATACTATCCTATCTTGACATACATACCTACATATGTTGTATAGAAAACAAAATATCTGAAAATATTCAATAATTTGTATCTATGGGTTTATAGTTTGGTACATATTCTTCAACTATACATACTATCGCTATCGACAGTTGGATCTCATGTGTTACATGCAACTAGTTATAAATTTAATACAAATGCGACTTGTATAGTTAATTTTTGGAATTCTTGTTGTTGTCGTGAGAATACGAATGGCTTTATAATGAACTTGTTATTTTTTATTGCTTCTCTTTTTCACTGTAACAAATTTCTTTTCTCCCTCCAGAATTTTCTCAATATTTTACCTAATTAATTCTACCCACTAATAAGAGCCTTTAAAATAATTAGAATATAATTTTAATTTAATATACGTTTGTAAATATTATATTATGAACTGTTGGTTCTATATATCAATAAAATAAATGGATAAAATAAGAATGCCAGACTATAATTGTACATTGTGCACTCTTGACATAGTTTGATTCATTAGGTATATTTTGAATAAAGAATAAAATATAAAGGATAAAAAATAAATTTCAATTACAATTGTCACAAAAATAGATTTTGTAACGAATATCTTTTCTTACATAAAGTAACTGTTATTCTCCTTTCTTATACAATTTTTCATCTGTTTTTCTATAAGATTCATATAACTGTAACTCTTGCCTTTTGTGCAACTATCAAAATTTATGTTGAATGTTGGATGTTTAGGTCTGCAACAATCCACAAATAACGATACCTGAGGGGATTTGAAAATAGGGGGAGAGAATACAACTCCCTGAATTATTGTCAAGTGTAATGTGGAATTTTCAAACCAAACAAATAATTTGCAGCCGCGTGCATGTCCAATGTGTTTGGATTAATACCACATATAGTGTTCTATATTTGTACCTGTAGGTACCAAACAGCTACAGCTAACAAATATTCGAAATTACAACTATTCGAATATCGAATCGCAAATAAGACTACAAAAAGACGTAAATATACTTGTATGATAAAATAGTTTTACAAAAGTGATTTTACTATTAACTAGTTGCATGTAACACATGAGATCCAACTGTCGATAGCGATAGTATGTATAGTTGAAGAATATGTACCAAACTATAAACCCATAGATACAAATTATTGAATATTTTCAGATATTTTGTTTTCTATACAACATATGTAGGTATGTATGTCAAGATAGGATAGTATGGAGGAAGATCCTTTTTCCTACCCAGAATATGCAAATAGCATGATGGTATGTATGTATGTTTGGAGTCGAAGTATCAAACTATTAAGTCTTCCAACTGTCGATTTGTTCAGGAGAACTTTGTTCTCTTAACATATCGACAATGTATCAAGCCAGAATACGCGAGAATTGTATGGAGAGGTCTACTTTTTTCATGGATTTTCCAACTTTGAAGTCAAAAAACACCAACTTAGAGGCTTCGCAGCATATATGTTCCATACACGGATTTACTCAGAATTCGGAGTAGAACATTTCGTGTGTCTGTGTGTGTGTGTGTCTGTGTGTGTGTCTGTGTGTCTGTGTGTGTGTGTGTCTGTGTGTCCGTCCCCCCCTTATAACTTTTGATCCGCTCAATTTACAGAGCCTAAAATTTCAGAATATATAAACAGTTACAGGCCTACAAAACTTTTATACTCGGAATTTTGAATTTTTGTTTCAGTCAGGGGTTATCAACTTTTGAATTTTTATTTTATTTTTCCATATATCTCAGAAACCATAAACGGTAGAACGCTGAAAATTGGTACAAACATAGACAAATACAAAATCTCAAATTAGTTTTTTCAAAAAAATTCCAGGGTTTCTCAAACATTTTTTATTAAGAAAAATATTTTTTTTATGATAAATTTATGAGTTTAACTGCCTATATTTCCAAAACTTTTACAATTATCGAAAAAAGCCGAAACACCCCAACTAGATAATTTAATTTTCTATAAAAAATATTAACATTGTAGAAGAAGATCTCAATTTTTTTTTAACAATTTTTTTAAAAATTGAATTTAGTGACGACATCGCTTCATACATTTTGTATGGCAGTCGCCTATACACAATATGTAAGAAGACTTAATAGTTTGTTACTTCATCTCCAAACATACATACATACCATCATGCAATTTGCATATTCTGGGTAGGAAAAAGGATCTTCTTCCATACTATCCTATCTTGACATACATACCTACATATGTTGTATAGAAAACAAAATATCTGAAAATATTCAATAATTTGTATCTATGGGTTTATAGTTTGGTACATATTCTTCAACTATACATACTATCGCTATCGACAGTTGGATCTCATGTGTTACATGCAACTAGTTTTATTATTCTTCGACATTTAGTTAAGATAAATAATATCAATTTATCCAATTGTTTTTAAATAAGTATTTTGTTTATTTATGTTAGTCCAATTGATTCAAACTTTGGGTTGCCCATATAGAACGAATGTGTTTTTAAAGTTGTGACGTGCACAGCATACATTATTTTATAATCAATAATTGTTGATAATCCAACTGTCGATTTGTTCAGGAGAACTTTGTTCTCTTAACATATCGACAATGTATCAAGCCAGAATACGCGAGAATTGTATGGAGAGGTCTACTTTTTTCATGGATTTTCCAACTTTGAAGTCAAAAAACACCAACTTAGAGGCTTCGCAGCATATATGTTCCATACACGGATTTACTCAGAATTCGGAGTAGAACATTTCGTGTGTCTGTGTGTGTGTGTGTCTGTGTGTGTGTCTGTGTGTCTGTGTGTGTGTCTGTGTGTCTGTGTGTGTGTGTGTCTGTGTGTCCGTCCCCCCCTTATAACTTTTGATCCACTCAATTTTCAGAGCCTAAAATTTCAGAATATATAAACAGTTACAGGCCTACAAAACTTTTATACTCGGAATTTTGAATTTTTGTTTCAGTCAGGGGTTATCAACTTTTGAATTTTTATTTTATTTTTCCATATATCTCAGAAACCATAAACGGTAGAACGCTGAAAATTGGTACAAACATAGACAAATACAAAATCCCAAATAAGTTTTTTCAAAAAAATTCCAGGGTTTCTCAAACATTTTTTATTAAGAAAAATATTTTTTTTATGATAAATTTATGAGTTTAACTGCCTATATTTCCAAAAATTTTACAATTATCGAAAAAAGCCGAAACACCCCAACTAGATAATTTAATTTTCTATAAAAAATATTAACATTGTAGTAGAAGATCTCAATTTTTTTTTAACAATTTTTTTAAAAATTGAATTTAGTGACGACATCGCTTCATACATTTTGTATGGCAGTCGCCTATACACAATATGTAAGAAGACTTAATAGTTTGTTACTTCATCTCCAAACATACATACATACCATCATGCAATTTGCATATTCTGGGTAGGAAAAAGGATCTTCTTCCATACTATCCTATCTTGACATACATACCTACATATGTTGTATAGAAAACAAAATATCTGAAAATATTCAATAATTTGTATCTATGGGTTTATAGTTTGGTACATATTCTTCAACTATACATACTATCGCTATCGACAGTTGGATCTCATGTGTTACATGCAACTAGTTTTAAAAATTGAATTTAGTGACGACATCGCTTCATACATTTTGTATGGCAGTCGCCTATACACAATATGTAAGAAGACTTAACAGTTTGATACTTCATCTCCAAACAAACATACATACCATCATGCTATTTTCATATTCTGGGTAGGAAAAAAGGATCTTCCTCCATACTATCCTATGTTGACATACATACCTACATATGTTGCATAGAAAACAAAATATCTGAAAATATTCAATAATTTGTATTTATGGGTTTATAGTTTGGTACATATTCTTCAACTATACATACTATCGCTATCAACAGTTGGATCTCATGTGTTACATGCAACTAGTTTTAACAATTTTCCAACTGTCGATTTGTTCAGGAGAACTTTGTTCTCTTAACATATCGACAATGTATCAAGCCAGAATACGCGAGAATTGTATGGAGAGGTCTACTTTTTTCATGGCTTTTCCAACTTTGAAGTCAAAAAACACCAACTTAGAGGCTTCGCAGCATATATGTTCCATACACGGATTTACGCAGAATTCGGAGTAGAACATTTCGTGTGTCTGTGTGTGTGTGTGTCTGTGTGTGTGTGTGTCTGTGTGTCTGTGTGTCCGTCCCCCCCTTATAACTTTTGATCCGCTCAATTTACAGAGCCTAAAATTTCAAAATATATCAACAGTTACAGGCCTACAAAACTTTTATACTCGGAATTTTGAATTTTTGTTTCAGTCAGGGGTTATCAACTTTTGAATTTTTATTTTATTTTTCCATATATCTCAGAAACCATAAACGCTAGAACGCTGAAAATTGGTACAAATATAGACAAATACAAAATCTCAAATAAGTTTTTTCAAAAAAATTCCAGGGTTTCTCAAACATATTTTATTAAGAAAAGTATTTTTTTTATGATAAATTTATGAGTTTAACTGCCTATATTTCCATTTTTTTTTAAATATCGAAAAAAGCCGAAACACCCTTACTAGATAATTTAATTTTATATAAAAAATATTAACATTGTAGCAGTACATCTCAAATTTTTTTTAACAATTTTTATAAAAATTGAATTTACTCCATACTGACCTCCATACTATCCTATCTTGACTACCTAGGTACATGTGTTGTATAGAAAACTAAATATCATCCAACTGTCGATTTGTTCAGGAGAACTTTGTTCTCTTAACATATCGACAATGTATCAAGCCAGAATACGCGAGAATTGTATGGAGAGGTCTACTTTTTTCACGGCTTTTCCAACTTTGAAGTCAAAAAACACCAACATAGAGGCTTCGCAGCATATACGTTCCATACACGGATTTACTCAGAATTCGGAGTAGAACATTTCGTGTGTCTGTGTGTGTGTGTGTGTGTGTGTGTGTGTGTCTGTGTGTCTGTGTGTCTGTGTGACTGTGTGTCTGTGTGTGTGTCCGTCCCCCCCTTATAACTTTTGATCCGCTCAATTTACAGAGCCTTAAATTTCAGAATATATAAACAGTTACAGGCCTACAAAACTTTTATACTCGGAATTTCGAATTTTTGTTTCAGTCAGGGGTTATCAACTTTTGAATTTTTATTTTATTTTTCCATATATCTCAGAAACCAGAAACGCTAGAACGCTGAAAATTGGTACAAACATAGAAAAATACAAAATCTCAAATTAATTTTTTCAAAAAAATTCCAGGGTTTCTCAAACATTTTTTATTAAGAAAAATATTTTTTTTATGATAAATTTATGAGTTTAACTGCCTATATTTCCAAAACTTTTACAATTATCGAAAAAAGCCGAAACACCCCAACTAGATAATTTAATTTTCTATAAAAAATATTAACATTGTAGCAGAAGATCTCAATTTTTTTTTAACAATTTTTTTAAAAATTGAATTTAGTGACGACATCGCTTCATACATTTTGTATGGCAGTCGCCTATACACAATATGTAAGAAGACTTAATAGTTTGATACTTCATCTCCAAACAAACATACATACCATCATGCTATTTTCATATTCTGGGTAGGAAAAAAGGATCTTCCTCCATACTATCCTATCTTGACATACATACCTACATATGTTGTATAGAAAACAAAATATCTGAAAATATTCAATAATTTGTATTTATGGGTTTATAGTTTGGTACATATTCTTCAACTATACATACTATCGCTATCGACAGTTGGATCTCATGTGTTACATGCAACTAGTAATATTTCATTTTGATGACCTTCTTATCCAACTGTCGATTTGTTCAGGAGAACTTTGTTCTCTTAACATATCGACAATGTATCAAGCCAGAATACGCGAGAATTGTATGGAGAGGTCTACTTTTTTCATGGATTTTCCAACTTTGAAGTCAAAAAACACCAACTTAGAGGCTTCGCAGCATATATGTTCCATACACGGATTTACTCAGAATTCGGAGTAAAACATTTCTTGTGTCTGTGTGTGTGTGTGTGTCTGTGTGTGTCTGTGTGTGTGTGTGTGTCTGTGTGTCTGTGTGTGTGTCTGTGTGTCCGTCCCCCCCTTATAACTTTTGATCCGCTAAATTTACAGAGCCTTAAATTTCAGAATATATAAACAGTTACAGGCCTACAAAACTTTTATACTCGGAATTTTGAATTTTTGTTTCAGTCAGGGGTTATCAACTTTTGAATTTTCATTTTATTTTTCCATATATCTCAGAAACCATAAACGCTAGAACGCTGAAAATTGGTACAAACATAGACAAATACAAAATCTCAAATTAATTTTTTCAAAAAAATTCCAGGGTTTCTCAAACATTTTTTATTAAGAAAAATATTTTTTTTATGATAAATTTATGAGTTTAACTGCCTATATTTCCAAAACTTTTACAATTATCGAAAAAAGCCGAAACACCCCAACTAGATAATTTAATTTTCTATAAAAAATATTAACATTGTAGTAGAAGATCTCAATTTTTTTTTAACAATTTTTTTAAAAATTGAATTTAGTGACGACATCGCTTCATACATTTTGTATGGCAGTCGCCTATACACAATATGTAAGAAGACTTAATAGTTTGATACTTCATCTCCAAAAATACATACATACCATCATGCTATTTGCATATTCTGGGTAGGAAAAAGGATCTTCCTCCATACTATCCTATCTTGACATACATACCTACATATGTTGTATAGAAAACAAAATATCTGAAAATATTCCAACTGTCGATTTGTTCAGGAGAACTTTGTTCTCTTAACATATCGACAATGTATCAAGCCAGAATACGCGAGAATTGTATGGAGAGGTCTACTTTTTTCACGGCTTTTCCAACTTTGAAGTCAAAAAACACCAACTTAGAGGCTTCGCAGCATACATGTTCCATACACGGATTTACTCAGAATTCGGAGTAGAACATTTCGTGTGTCTGTGTGTGTGTGTCTGTGTGTCCGTCCCCCCCTAATAACTTTTGATCCGCTCAATTTACAGAGCCTAAAATTTCAGAATATATAAACAGTTGCAGGCCTACAAAACTTTTATACTCGGAATTTTGAATTTTTGTTTCAGTCAGGGGTTATCAACTTTTGAATTTTTATTTTATTTTTCCATATATCTCAGAAACCATAAACGGTAGAACGCTGAAAATTGGTACAAACATAGACAAACACAAAATCTCAAATTAGTTTTTTCAAAAAAATTCCAGGGTTTCTCAAACATTTTTTATTAAGAAAAATATTTTTTTTATGATAAATTTATGAGTTTAACTGCCTATATTTCCAAAACTTTTACAATTATCGAAAAAAGCCGAAACACCCCAACTAGATAATTTAATTTTCTATAAAAAATATTAACATTGTAGTAGAAGATCTCAATTTTTTTTTAACAATTTTTTTAAAAATTGAATTTAGTGACGACATCGCTTCATACATTTTGTATGGCAGTCGCCTATACACAATATGTAAGAAGACTTAATAGTTTGATACGTCATCTCCAAACATACATACATACCATCATGCTATTTGCATATTCTGGGTAGGAAAAAGGATCTTCCTCCATACTATCCTATCTTGACATACATACCTACATATGTTGTATAGAAAACAAAATATCTGAAAATATTCAATAATAATATGTATCTATGGGTTTATAGTTTGGTACATATTCTTCAACTATACATACTATCGCTATCGACAGTTGGATCTCATGTGTTACATGCAACTAGTTCTAAAAAATATTATAATTTTCACACATAAAATTTTTGATTGTATGATACAAAATTAAAACAAGGATTTTACCCAATCTACTACTCTAACTTATTTACCGTTCAAAAATGACAAACAGTTTTATCCAACTGTCGATTTGTTCAGGAGAACTTTGTTCTCTTAACATATCGACAATGTATCAAGCCAGAATACGCGAGAATTGTATGGAGAGGTCTACTTTTTTCATGGATTTTCCAACTTTGAAGTCAAAAAACACCAACTTAGAGGCTTCGCAGCATATATGTTCCATACACGGATTTACTCAGAATTCGGAGTAGAACATTTCGTGTGTCTGTGTGTGTGTGTGTCTGTGTGTGTGTCTGTGTGTCTGTGTGTGTGTCTGTGTGTCTGTGTGTGTGTGTGTCTGTGTGTCCGTCCCCCCCTTATAACTTTTGATCCACTCAATTTTCAGAGCCTAAAATTTCAGAATATATAAACAGTTACAGGCCTACAAAACTTTTATACTCGGAATTTTGAATTTTTGTTTCAGTCAGGGGTTATCAATTTTTGAATTTTTATTTTATTTTTCCATATATCTCAGAAACCATAAATGCTAGAACGCTGAAAATTGGTACAAACATAGACAAATACAAAATCTCAAATTAGTTTTTTCAAAAAAATTCCAGGGTTTCTCAAACATTTTTTATTAAGAAAAATATTTTTTTTATGATAAATTTATGAGTTTAACTGCCTATATTTCCAAAACTTTTACAATTATCGAAAAAAGCCGAAACACCCCAACTAGATAATTTAATTTTCTATAAAAAATATCAGCAATGTAGTAGAAGATCTCAATTTTTTTTTAACAATTTTTTTAAAAATTGAATTTAGTGACGACATCGCTTCATACATTTTGTATGGCAGTCGCCTATACACAATATGTAAGACTAGTTGCATGTAACACATGAGATCCAACTGTCGACAGCGATAGTATGTATAATTGAAGAATAAGTACCAAACCCATAAATACAAATTATTTATTATTTTATGATATTTAGTTTTCTATACAACACATGTACCTAGGTAGTCAAGATAGGATAGTATGGAGGTCAGTCTTTTTTTCCTACCCGGAATATGAAAACAGCATGATGGTATATGTATATTGTATGTTTAGAGATGAAGTATCAAACTATTAAGTCTTCTTTGATATTGTGTATAGGTAGGTGACTACCATACAAATTGTATGAAGCGATGTCGTCACTAAATTCAATTTTTATAAAAATTGTTAAAAAAAATTTGAGATGTACTGCTACAATGTTAATATTTTTTATATAAAAATATTATATTTAAAATATATATTTTTTATATCAAAATTTGATAACCCCTGACTGAAACAAAAATTCAAAATTCCGAGTATGAAAGTTTTGTAGGCCTGTAACTGTTTATATATTCTGAAATTTTAGGCTCTGTTTATTGAGCGGATCAAAAGTTATAAGGGGGGGACGGACACACAGACACACAGACACACACACACACACAGACACACACACACACAGACACACACACACACACAGGCACACGAAATGTTCTACTCCGAATTCTGAGTAAATCCGTGTATGGAACATATATGCTGCGAAGCCTCTAAGTTGGTGTTTTTTGACTTCAAAGTTGGAAAAGCCGTGAAAAAAGTAGACCTCTCCATACAATTCTCGCGTATTCTGGCTTGATACATTGTCGATATGTTAAGAGAACAAAGTTCTCCTGAACAAATCGACAGTTGGAAAAAGGTCACCAAACAGTTGGTACAATACATGCACACAATTATTAAAAACTAGTTGCATGTAACTAGTCGTCATCACTAAATTAAATATTAAAAAAATGGATACAAAAAAATTGAGATGTACTACTATAATGTTCATTTTTTTAGAGAAAATAAATTATCTAGTTGAAGTGTTTCGGCTATTGTCGATATTATTAAAATCTTTGAAAATTAAAAAAATTCATTAAATTTACTTTAACTACCTTTTTTTATTAAAAAATGTTTGAAAAATAAGATTTTTTTTAAAAAATGAGATATTGTTTTTGTCTATATTAATACCAATTTTCAGCGTTCTAACTTTTATGGTTTTTTAGATATATGGAAAAATAAAGTAAAAATTCAAAAGTTGATAACCCCTGATTGAAACTCAAAATTCTTAGTAAAAAACTTTTGTTGACCTATAACTATCTATATATTCTGAAATTTTGGGTTCTTTAAATTGAGCGAATCAAAAGTTATTTGGGGGTGAATGAACACACACAGACACACCTTATATCAAGTTGCCACATTCTGAAGATTCACGATATTTATCGTCTCGCAGATCCAGACTGAAATCACAATTTAAAACTGTGTCTCCGCCGGGAATCTTTGACCTTCGCTCAGCAATCAAATACCTTACTTATTGCGCCAGAAAGGTCCATTAGAGTGACAGTGTTGATAATAGATCTCCATAATAATGTACTTACATAGGTTAAAAATCATATTTTATTCTGATTATTTTAAAACTTTTACACGTAGAAATGGTCGTCTTGATAATAGTGATTCGTAGAATTATTAATCTGTTTTGATATTTGTAATATATTGAGGTTGCGCCTTTCAACAGGCAAACTATATAGCATTTTACGAGATTGCACGAACAGGAGATCGGCATTCTTCGGGAGTAGGGAGATTGATATAAAGGAATGTCTGGGGTAAGGCCGGCGGTGGATTGATCGTGTATTGATCGATGATAGAGTGATCTCACGTTGTGGTTAATCTATTATACTATTATTGTACTTCACTCTTATAATATCTATGTAATGTCTGTATTCATTAATAAATTTTGTATAAAATCAACGCTTGTGTTTATTTAACAATATATGTTATCAAAATTACCAAAGATTAAAATATTTAACCTACCTAATTTTGTAGTTCTACATTATAAATTATGGCGAACCCGTTATTGTACCCGTTGGAGTTGCCCAATAATTAGAATAACTGGTCTCTCGGTAGCTGAGAACCTAAAAAAGGCAGGTGACAAAAGCAACTAAATAATTTTTATAGAGAACAATACCTTTTTCAAGTTGGACACGATCTTCAGTCATTTAGAAAAACGAACAAGAAGATCGAATTTTCGAATTGTAAGCTGTATATCAGGATCTGTTTCATCTCTAATTAAGCGGAGTACAACGACCAACCAACTCTGATTCATAGAGATCAAAAACACAACGGAATAAACATTACTCTTGTACTCCCAATTATTCCCATATTGTTTACATCAATAATTGTTCATTAATGAAACAGACGACATGTTTCGATGACAATTTGCAATGTTAGTTTTGAGTAACAACAAAATCGTCGTCCATCGTGCATCCGAAAAATCAAAATGTTGTAAAGTATTATTTTTTGTATCAATAAATGCCCCCCTCGTGTTTGGTATATACAATTATCAATCGTACGCATGTTTGAAAAATATATTACTAATTCATTGAACACTGAATTGTGTATTTTTTTAATATTTATAATTTATTAGAAAATTTTATTTATTATTGGCTCTTTGTGGACAAAAAAAAATAAATAACGTTTTTAATTCATTTTTATTTTATTTTAGTATAAGTCAATTATTTAACTTAATTTAATATTTTAAAACAACAAGTAGTACACGTTGCAAATTTCCAGGCGTTAATTTACCTATTTTTATAGCAGGTATTGTACATATCGATTGTATTTTAATTATTAGAAAAATAATCTTATTTTCATCTGATGATTTTCTATTATATTTCAGATATCACCTGACGTTCTTATACGATGTTTGCATACTAGATGTTTGTATTAATAATTGGATAAATTTACATAAGAGCTAGAAATAGATGGGTCGAGCGGTTAGCGCGCTGGGCTAGTAATCCAGTGGTCGCGAGTTCGAATCCTGCCTCGACCGATTTCGTTCACCTATAGCACAAGCACTTATTTGCTTACTTTAGGGAACGTGGGAAGATGTATATGTACTTGTTTAACAAGGACATATTCATTTTTTTTTTTAATTTCCATAATTTGTCGGCCTTCGTGGTTCAGTTGGTTAGGTATCTGACTGCTGATCCAAGGGTCCCGGGTTCGATTCCCGGTGGAGACACAGTTTTTAAAAATTGTGTTTTCAGTCTGGATCTGTGAGACGATAAATATCGTAAGTCTCCGGAAAGTGGCAACTTGTTATTGGGTGCGTGTTAAATAATTATTTGACATTGCACCTGTTAGTTGCCCGAGAAACTACATAAAATAAAAAATGATGATAATTAAAATAATCTATGGTTTATTATACAACAGGCAACAATATCATCTGGCGTAGTTTAGCATTGAGGTTCACCAACCATTCTAAATGTTGTGCCTTTTTAGGTGAAACTAACTGGTGTTTGGGTATATACGCATGTGTCGTGTTTAATTTTATTTAAGGTAATGCACGCCCCCACACCTGTCGCTGTTTACTCCACACTGTGGGATATGCCATGATGGTTTGAATGAATGAATGACATTCAAATTAAAGTTATCGTCAATTTGAAACACATAATATCAAACCCAGCAGTGTTATGCAATATAACAGCAATATCGTTTTATTATTTAGTAATACTGAATGCAATATGGTAACGGGAATTTTCGGTCATATCACGGTTTTTTTTCTCTCCTATAAACTTTGTACATTTTGAATAATTCATATGGCATAATATTGCGTCTAAATCCTATTGCATTGGGCAATATTATGTTCTCTCTCTCCACACATGCAATGATATGATGTCATATAAAACTCGCCACATCATATTGGTTGAGTATTTTACACACTTGGGTGAGCTCCTAAGTTATGTCAACCGAACCAAGGAACAAACATGGAATACAACGACACCAACGTCACGTCACATCCACCAAACACACTGGTTAGTAAAAAAAACCATTTGAAAAAAATCAGCCGAATCAATCGTCCTGTATAATAAAATATACGGAAAAAGTATAAATCAGTATTTTATTTGGTTTAAATTACTCGATTACATGATGCCAAAAAAAACTACAAAAATGTTTTTAAAAAAAGTTTCTATACGCGAAGAAGATTTCATGGAATCTGCTCATGAATTGTTTTTAAATTGATTTGTAAAAAAACATTTATTTATCACCAATTGAGATTTTTATTTCAATAATGAATAAATAAAACTGCAGTAATTACTTTAAATTTTCATCAGATTTCACCAGGAATATGACAGCAAATTGGAATTCAGTATTTACTGATATTTATTCTTTATTCAGATATACGTATAGTAAATAATTGTATATGTTTTATAATATACAATAAACTTTGTTTACACCACTCACATGATCACAAACTTATACCGGTATAAAAAAAACATTGTTTTTGAAACCGGTAGAAGTTTGTGCTCATGTGAGTGATGTAAACAAAGTTAATTGAATATTATAAATCATTTATAATGTCGCCACAAAGTTATCTTCCAAATATTAACGATATGATTGTCAATGTACTTACGCTGTGTGCCATACACGTTGCGTTACCGGCAAACGACAGGCGCAGTTAACATTACTGTCGCTCGTACTCTTCAATTTAACTTCAAAGGTGTCTGTCAGAGGGTTCCCACTAACCAAAGTGTTTTATTATAGTTGTAAAACTTCTAATAGTTGTACGTAGAAAAAATCACGATTTATATCACGAATATACCGCTTTACACTACAACTGACGTGTTTGGACAGAAATTTTCTACAGCTTTGCAACCTGTTATATACCAAAACTTGTTCTTATGTAAAATATTATGAGACATATAAATTGTAGTTTATCATTCTATACCTTTGCATATGTACAATATTCCTACATATCTAATTATATTTGCTCTTTACTTTAAATACTTTGCAAAAATCTATAAAACAAATCACAAATATAAAAAACATACAATTTCAAATTAATAACTTTACAAAATGAATCAAATAAACATTTCAAATAAAAAATATACCAACACCAAAATTAAAGTACAAAAAACAAATAGGTATAAAAATGAACCACCAATACACAAATTATAAATAATAATAATTTCAGAATTATCATAGAGAAGAGTTGAATGATAGTTTTAAGTAAATAATATGAAGAAACATATGTAAAATAATATTTTTTATTAGAAATATATAAATTAGCAGTCCATATTGCGTCGGCACACGATTGAAAAGTTTCCGTTGATAGTTGCGTTGCCATAAAGTGCGTTCGTCTAGTTGCCTTTGATGCGGTGCACCAAAACGTTTTAATATCAATTTAATATCGTTTTAATATCTCTGCTTGCATCCTGCTTGTTCGATAGACCGCCATCAGTTATGTGTGTAGCTTTGGGCGTTTACCTAAACTTTTCAATACTAGGTACATAGGTACTAGAATAATATTTGTAAAACAGAATATTTGCACATGTCCCATGACCAAACCCTAGCTACCACAATGATATTCATATTTTAGTATGAATCAATATGATCCAAAAATTTACTACATATTTGTTTTATATATACATACACTGCTTGAAACTTACAGAAAAATTTGTATAGGCTGGGCTACTCATGAATTTGATTAAAATTAGATTCAGACTTTGGAAATCTTTTAGATTAAAATTTATTTACTATATTTTATTAATTTATACAAAAATTAATGACAAATTCAAATTTAACATTGATCTTAACATGTTTTTATGATAAAATGTAGATTTAATATAAATAAATTTATGTAAATTTAAATTATCAACTATTCAGAACTCTAATGTTTTGTGTGCTTTTCTGTAATCTTTTTCTCTCTTGTGTTGTTGTTGTTTTCTCTTTTATGAAATTAAAGTGAGGCTTGCAGTGGCTAATAGATGTTACTATGGGCTACTCAAACATCTGAAGTCAAGACTAATCTCGCGAAATACTAAGGTCCTTATATGCAAAACTCACAAGTCATTCTGATTGCAGTGCCTTTTTAGGTGAGGCCATACTGAGGTGTAGGAATACACGCATGTGTCTTTTTTTATTTTTATTAGGTAATGCACACCCGCACACCTGTCGTTTATTACCTCACAGAAGTAGCCCTTCATACTTGAAATTTTTATTAAAAAATACATAGTACTAAACAGATTTTCGCCTCGTACATATAACGGAACTTGCGAGAATTGACAATTAACCTGGGGCGTAAGTCGGGTCAACCGGCGAAATCAAAACCATCCATGTTTACCCATATCATGGATATAACTATTTTATCTTAATATCTTATATTGTTATAGAACTCCATACGATAATTATATCCATGATATGGGTAAACATGGATGGTTTTAATTCCGCCTGTTACCAGACTTGCCCTTCCGCCTGTTTCACCGACAATATGAGCATTCTTCTTATTCTTCTTCTTTACCCATTCCTTTGTCCCATTTACTTGGAGTCGACTCTTCTAGTCCTCATCTCTAAGTCCTTCCGTCCTCCGAATGATGCCTTACACTCCTGAGATCTCTGTTTATTGTAGACATCCAAGCAGTAGCGGATTTATAGACGAACCTCGAAAGCCTGGCATACGTCTGCAAATATAGTAAAGAAATGCATAAAAAATAAATAAATCGGGTAAAAATTACTATATAAATAGCTGAAATATTGCGCGAGCCTGTTCATGTGTTATAAGACGTTCGTTAGAGCAGTCGTGTAAGTACAGCGCGCCTGTTAATTTCGTATAGTTACCTACTGTATTATTATTTTATGCCATTTGAAGCAAAACGTCGCTAGTTGGGCTTCATATGCTGATTGTTACAAAGTTTCTTTCTCTTTCACACAAATAGCATTTCATTACGGAAATATAGTCTCGCTCTATTTTACATGTTTTCGGCTTCAAATAGGAAGGGAGGTATTCCGTACACGGGATGCATGCTGGGTTAGGTTTTAATAAGATATTGTTCGTACGTTAAAATATGCGCGTTCATAGAAAAATTTAATTATTTATATAGCTTACGATAAAACTACCTTTTCTAAGTATTATTTTTCATTAGTTTAACTTAAGGGTCCATATAAACCTAAACACCTAAATTTCAAATCAAATCCCTCAAGCATGTTAAAAAACGTGTTTCAAGAAAAAATAGTACAAGTCTTTTCAACATTTCTCTAGTGAATGTTCGTCACACAATTTTGTAATTCAGCCTAAGTTCCCATAAAAAAAATATTAAAATATCCTTTTTTAACAGCATTTTTTTAAAATTACTTTAAAACTATGTGTCGTTAAGAAATAAATCTTTTATATGCTAAAAGAGTGCATAAAATCAAAGTGAATGACCGATAAAGTTTTTTCGTTTCAAGTAAGGTTTGTTCTTAAAATGCAAAAATCAACAAATTTGGGGTTTCCGATAATTTAAATCACGTATAAACCTTTTTTAACGCTCGCGATAGTTACCCTTACTAACACGTAACTTCATAGTGCACTGGGCGGTTTTGATATATCATGTTTTCAGTCACTAAGTTTAGCGTTATATGTCCTCTTAAGTATTGGTAAGTAATCTAACTGGTATGAAGTTTTGAAGAAAATATGTAAAATTAGCGTTTTCGTAGAAAAAAAAATATTGTTACTATAGGTTACAATGAAATAACCTTTTCTAAGTTTTTTATTTTATCATTAGTTTGACTTTCGTACTATTCGTAAAAATTTCCAGTCGTAATGTTTGGCTTTTTAAGAAACATAATTAAATATATTTTGTGCAGCTTCGGACAAATTTCTAGAACAAAATTAAAACGACCTTCCATATAGTTTTCTGCATCCATCATATCGTCCATTATATCTCGTCTTTATGTAGCGCCGACTTTTCATTGCAGAAGCTTTACGATAGGAAGTATTTGTGAAAAATAACGTTCTTCTCCCATACGATACCAGGATATAATGACCTATTTCAAGGATAATTTTATATTCAGACTTTTTACGAGTACTCTTCCGATAAACTGAATGCTCTGCCCTGAGACGCTTTCTGGGAAATGTCGGAGCATAAATCTTAACGAATCTTGAGGAAACTTAAAAATATTTTTAAAAGTGACATCATACACAAATATTGTTTTTATTTTCAAAAATATCTTTACATATATATTCTGTCTAAATTGAATACAAACAACTATTTTACGTAATATATTAAATTACTGAAAATAAATAAAAAAAGTCAATTTTTTACTTTTTTCCACTTCTAAATATACCCGACCACTGACGCGTTCCGCTCAAAAGACATAACCATTCTGTAGATGCTCTATTAAAGTAATTTAATAATTATTGAATTCCATTACGAATTGACCGTCGGAAAATTAGAATATTATATTAATTATAGGTTTTTTAAAGTATAAACTAGGTAGAAAAAAAACACCAAGTATATTAATAACTATTATAGTTATTTGTTTAACTTTAAATTACAAATCGGATAGACGAATGAGCGTATAATTTTTAAACATATTTAAAATATTAAATATTGTGTATTTATTTCATAGTATATTTTTAACTCATGTGTATGAATATTTAAAACAGAAAAACAAAATAAAAAACCATCTTCACTTGCCAGTATTTGACGACATCTTCCACCTACCCTATAAAAGTAGGCTAAGTTCCCGGTACCAGAGGACAAAGATGGGCCAACGTGTATGCACAGAACAACCACCTAATTGTGGACCCAACAACCCAAGTGCCTGGATTCCACCTGGCACGAAAAATATGGGTACAGCAAAACAGGGTAAGAACGGAACAAGGTTGCTGTAACTTCTTGCTCTGGAGATGGGGAAAGAGGGAGAACCCAGACTGTTAATGGCTCAGGAAATTTAGCGGCACCCTCTAGGATATCAAAATGGTGAGACCGGAGGCGGTGGAATTGTTGACAAAACTTGATCCAAGGCTGTAAACATCAGACGCTGCCCATATGGGTAAAGAGGATACAAGTACCAGAGCCACACGAAAAGTAAAGTAAAAGTAATATTTAATATGTGACTTAATCTGCATAATTTTGATTTTATTTTCTTTATTGATTTATATACTATTGACACTATGTAACATCGTGGGTACATATATGTAATTTTATTAGGCTAATAATAAGTTGTTTTCCTAGTGGGTAATTATATGAATCTGTAATAATTTATTTACACAAACAAATTTTCAACCTGGGAAATCCAACTCGAGCCCTGTGCTTAAAGATCAAAATGTTATTCAACTAATAATTGTCTTTAAATTCATCAAATAAAAATATTTTTCAAAATTAAAATATTTCATGAGAAGATTATTTCGTTTGCAGTCTGACGTAAAAATTTTAAATTCTAACGATTCTTATGTTTCACTTTTAAGTAAAATGTAAATAATCTCAAATGTACTTCAGTATCAACGCTACCATTCAGCTAAGGAAGACTTAATATCCACTCAAGATACGTTTTTAATCAAGAAAGTAATTTTGAAAAACAATTTAATTAAATCAACTCATCTCTCAAGTATGATGTTATCCTGATAAACTTCGTATTTGAGTGCACTTTATTTTGATAGATTTTGCTTACTTTACACACCTTATCTTAAATAACTTCGCAACCTGCTAACAATGTGACAAGAATTTATTATGCATGAAGAAAATTTAAAAAAATCATTTTATTCACATATGTACGAGTAAGTTATTTGAATATTAATTATTATCAAGTCCAAAAAAACTTCATACCATCACGGCATACCCACGGTATGAGATATATTGCTGTGGGGTATACGATATTGGATATATTGCTGTGAGGTACACGGTGTGGGATACATTGCTGTGGGGTACACGGTATGGGATATATTACTGAGGGGTACACGATATTGGATACATTGCTGTGGGGTACACGGTGTGGGATACATTGCTGTGGGGTACACGGTGTGAGATACATTGCTGTGGGGTACACGGTGTGGGATATATTGCTGTGGGGTACACGATATTGGATACATTGCTGTGGGGTACACGGTGTGGGATACATTGCTGTGTGGTACACGGTGTGGGATACATTGCTGTGGGGTACACGGTATGGGATATATTACTGAGGGGTACACGATATTGGATACATTGATGTGGGGTACACGGTGTGGGATACATTGCTGTGTGGTACACGGTGTGTTATACATTGCTGTGGGGTACACGATATTGGATACATTACTGTGGGGTGCACGGTGTAGGATACATTGCTGTGGGGTACACGGTGTGGGAAACATTGCTATGGGGTATACGGTGTGGGATACATTGCTGTGGGGTACATGGTGTGGGGCTTACTGCTGATCTTTATAAAATATTATAATTGCCAGTTGTGTTTTCGATTATACGGCTCTTACGGGACACCCGAAAACGATTTTAATGGAAAAAAGTGAAAACACTATTCTCAGTAGGTGCCTATTTATATATAATATATGATCATATTTCTTTCGGCCTTTGTGGCTCAGTTGGTTGGGTATCTGACTGCTGATCCAAAGGTCCCGGGTTCGATTCCCGGTAGAGACACCGTTTTTGATTGTGTATTCAGTCTGGATCTGTGTGACGATTAATATCGCAAGTCTCCAGAATGTGGCAACTTGTTATTGGGTGCGTGTTAAATTAATATTTGACATAGTATCTGATGGATGCCCGAGAAGCAATATTAAATAAATAAATATTTTATGATTACTAAAGTCTTTTACTATCGACGGTAGTTTTGACTTATCGTTTTGGTATTTGATCACATATATATTTATTCAATTTAACCAGTATTTAATCACATGAAGTATTCTGTAATTAATAAATATTAAGAATACTACAAATTGGAAGTCGTCGCAGAATCCATCTTTAAAATAGTGATAAAGCTGCTCACCTTATATTCACTACTTCAATATCCAGCCGTTCACAACTATTGGGCCTTTTATAGACATTATAAAAAAAATTCTTAGTATCAAAAGTATGTAACGAAGCACTCTTGATATTCAGAGTACAAAAGTATAATCGTCACGTATTATCAACAGTTTCATATACATACTCGGATTGACATGGACTTCAGATCCTTGTCAGTAGGGAACATCAGTAAAATTATCAGTACAGCCCTTCAATTTGACTAAAGATGAAACATTATAATATAACAAATGAATATTTCTTCATCTAAAGACGTGTATTCATAATTACTTCGAGTCATATGAAAGAGATTTGTGATAAGGTATATATGACGAAAAAAGTCTATGTAATTTGAAATTACAAACGTTTCTAGTCACGTACAGAGAAGGAAAATTGATAAAAGTATTTTAAACATAAATTTATTTTTAACGTAAAGCTTGTAGCATTACATTTTGTCTTGAATGCTTTGTTAACCTCCTATATTTTTATGATATCCTGGTATACATTGTTGTGCAACGATTATTTGTACGAAAATTGCAAAAATACACAATCTAAAATTTTCTTTTACAAATAAAACACGATTCTTGGTCTATGTCAAATTCTAATTTTTTATATATTCAAAGTTATATTTCCAGGTTTGCTGTTTGAAGATATATTGAGAAACAGTCAACCTTTTGTTGAAGTACTTTGATTTTTTCTCTTGTTCAGTGTTTAACTTCCGATCCAGCACCACAAGAAAAATTAAATTAGTGATTGAATAACAAATTGATTTGAAATTTTAATTATGCATCCATAATTAGTATTTTTCTAGGCATGACAGAACGGTGCGACTTTTTAATTGGCAATTAAAGTCAGTTGAATGTGTTTTCTATCAGAGTATTAGAAAGAAAACTCGTGTGTGGATTCAATAAGTCTGTTCATTTTCATGGATACTACTTCGAACTTAATGTGTCTACATTATTTTTTTCATTTTATTTTATTAATTTGTCAAGGTTTTGTTTGAATTAAATCATCGATTTGATATATTATATCAAATACCATTTATAAAATTCCCATTTATTTTTGTTTTAGATTTATCTATTTTTGTTTTCAATGTGTATCTTAGTGTTATGTACAGAGGCGGCTCGTGATTGAAATTATAGGCGGTGCATATTTACATAAACATAATAATATGTAGGTACCTACATTCATCTTTATTAAAAAAACAGTTTTAAACGCTGTTAAGTTGGAAGAATTGCCAAATGCCACTTAATTCGCCACTTATGCAGGATGCAAGGAAGTATTTATTATTTTATGACAAATTGATTTGAATACTAGTAGGAAAAAAGTCCAATCTATGCGTATATAGTATATGTTATCATAAAATAGTCGATTGTATTTTTTTTTCTCAAGCAATTTAAATGTAGGTACTTATTCAAATATTAATTTAACACGTACCCAATAACAAATTGACACTTTCTGGATAGATATTTATCGTCTCATAGAGCTAGACTGAAAACACAATTAAAACTATACCTCATCTGGAAATATAACCCGATCCTTTATATAACTCTATAAGTTGATTGGAATGAATTGCCTAATGGCAATAAGCCTACGAGTGTGTAATAAATTTGCATATATTATGTACAAAGGGATTAATAAAAATTAAATACACAAGCGAGAAATTCAAAATTTTTGTATTACAAATAAATTACTACAGTAAGATTTTATAAGTTAATTTTAATTAAGATTTTCATATCGTTTGGCCAAATACATCACAATAAAAAATATATATAAAAACATTTTTTATTTGTATAAAAAATGGATATTTCTTATAAATTAAAGTTTCATTAAATGCTAGGTAGGTACTCACACTGGGTATATCTAGATGCAAATGAAAAAAAAAACTTTCGACACTTTCATTTGTATAAACACTTCGATTACACGATTGTTTTAAATATGGATTTGTTTTTGGACACCATTGATAAAGCAATGAGGCAGTCTTCTGTTATAATAAGAATATAATAATGTATTATCCTCAAAAATATTAGAAAAAATGCGTAGAAAATCACCGATGCCACTCCTCAGTTGTCATTGAGATTGTACAAATAATTGTATGATAATTTACTATAAGACTAGATCGTAGGTATTTCAAATAGTTTTTAAATTGTTATCACTCCATCGACGTTGAAAAAATACCACGAGAATAAAGAACACGCAATTCAGTCGATATTATTTCATATCTTTATTCACTCTAGAAAGATGTTTTGTTTAAAAAACAGATAAATCGATGAATGACACTTTGTGTTCTGTGTGGACAACCGGTCAAACAGTCAAACTTGAATGTTGTTGTATAACATTATACGTTGTATAACATTATACGTCAGTAAATGTAAAATAATCTTTACTGATCAAAGCTAAAAGGTCGTTTTTACGCATATTTTTGGTAACTCTTATTATGGACAGAATATGTCTTCAATGCGCATGTGCGGGGCAGATCGGGCAGTGCACGACAACTGAATGATTACATCTCTTTCTAACGCATATGTAGACCAATGAGGCATTATAACACCGACGATTTTGAACAAAATATAGAATTTGTATGAGGTCTCACATTTATTTACGGGCATTATTGAAAGTGCACATAATCCTTAATGCGCATGCGCGAAATATATTTCGTACTACAGTATACTCACGGTCACGACTACACCGCGCATTCACCATGAACCTACAGGAAATTTACTACATACATATTATTATTGAAATGTATGTTTACAAGTGTTTTGATAAATTTCTAGGGATATTTCTCTTTTATTTTAGTAAGCAGTGCAGTGCACTTATGCACACACTAAGAAACCGCCTGTGGTTATCCAACTGTCGATTTGTTCAGGAGAACTTTGTTCTCTTAACATATCGACAATGTATCAAGCCAGAACACGCGAGAAATGTATGGAGAGGTCTACTTTTTTCACGGCATTTCCAACTTTGAAGTCAAAAAACACCAACTTAGAGGCTTCGCAGCATATATGTTCCATACACGGATTTACTCAGAATTCGGAGTAGAACATTTCGTGTGTCTGTGTGTCTGTGTGTGTGTCTGTGTGTCTGTGTGTGTGTGTGTCCGTCCCCCCCTTATAACTTTTGATCCGCTCAATTTACAGAGCCTAAAATTTCAGAATATATAAACAGTTACAGGCCTACAAAACTTTTATACTCGGAATTTTTAATTTTTGTTTCAGTCAGGGGTTATCAACTTTTGAATTTTTATTTTATTTTTCCATATATCTCAGAAACCATAAACGCTAGAACGCTGAAAATTGGTACAAACATAGACAAATACAAAATCTAAAATTAGTTTTTTCAAAAAAATTCCAGGGTTTCTCAAACATTTTTTATTAAGAAAAATATTTTTTTTATGATAAATTTATGAGTTTAACTGCCTATATTTCCAAAACTTTTACAATTATCGAAAAAATCCGAAACACCCCAACTAGATAATTTAATTTTCTATAAAAAATATTAACATTGTAGTAGAATATCTCAATTTTTTTTTAACAATTTTTTTAAAAATTGAATTTAGTGACGACATCGCTTCATACATTTTGTATGGCAGTCGCCTATACACAATATGTAAGAAGACTTAATAGTTTGATACTTCATCTCCAAACATACATACATACCATCATGCTATTTGCATATTCTGGGTAGGAAAAAGGATCTTCCTCCATACTATCCTATCTTGACATACATACCTACATATGTTGTATAGAAAACAAAATATCTGAAAATATTCAATAATTTGTATCTATGGGTTTATAGTTTGGTACATATTCTTCAACTATACATACTATCGCTATCGACAGTTGGATCTCATGTGTTACATGCAACTACAGACGGTGGCCAAATTAATACAATCAATTGAATTTATAGCAGTTTTTAGACTTCGAATCATTGAAAATTATTATTTTTTTATTTTATTTCGATCTTTCTAGAATATTATGGGAGATTTAATATATATTTATAAAATAAAATGCATTAACTATGAATATATAATAGTTTATTGATAATAAAATACGTTTTATGGTAAAATGATCAATATTTAGTAAATCCTCCCTTAGCTTTAATTACTGCTGATATTCTTCTGGGCATGCTGGAGATACATTTAATTGAGATATTTTTTAATTCTGGTGTGTTGTGCCATGCCTCAATTATGTTTTCTATTAGTTGTCTTTTGTTGGTGATGACACCTTTTTTTACAATTGCCCTTTTCAGAGCCTCCCAAACGTTTTCAATTGGATTTAGATCCGGTGAATTTCCTGGCCAATCTAATACCTTTATTTTTTCTCCTTCTAGAAATTTAGTAACGGTTTTCGCTTTGTGGCAGGGTGCAGAATCATGCATAAATACATATTTTCCATTTGGAAACCATTCGGCCACTTGAGGCTTTAGTCTCCCTTTTAAAACTTCTATATACTGGTCCTGGCGCATTGTGCCATTCACAATATACAGCCTTCCCATACCCATCCCACTAATCACTGACCAGATCATTATTGACTGAGGGTGCTTCACTCTTTGGACCACACATTCCTCATTATATTTTTCACCTGGCCTTCTTCTCACATATTGAGTTTTGTCCTGCAGTATTTGGATTGAGGATTCATCAGAAAAACAAACCTGAAAGAACACGAGAAGTTTTCACTAGTCATTTTTATTTAATACAGAAAGTTTCATAAAAACTTATTTTACATTCTAATACCTTGCTCCAATCGTCTTCGTTCCAATTTTGGTGTTTTAGTGCCCATTCTAGTCGCTTTTTACGCATTTCAGGTGTTAGTTTTGGCTTTTTCACTGGGCGATAACATTTGAGGTCCATTTCCACCAATCTTCGTCTCAATGTACGATCAGATATATTGACTCCTGTGGTCTGCAAAATAGATTTTATTACTTTTCGAGGCTTCTGTCTATTTTCTAGAGCAACATTTCTGATTTTTCTTTCTGTTCGCGGAGTAGTAATGCGCTTTCGTCCACATTTTCCTATTCGAGATGGTTCAAGGGGTACATTTCCTTTCATTTGCCTACTTATTTTGTGCACAGAATATTGAGAAACATTGGTAAGTGTGGCAATTTCTCGTTGACTGTATTCACAGTGACCAAGAAGGGTTGCAATTTTAGATTTTTTTCTTGGAGTGAGGTCACAAGATCTTCCCATTTCTAAAATAAACCAAAAAATTCTGAAATTCAGCATACATTTAGAAAATAATTTATCAAAATCGTAATAATTTGATAAGTAGTATAATTGTGATAAATATTTAGTAATAAATATTAGGTTTACCTGTTATTTAAAAAAAATGTAAGAAACACTCAAACACTGTCTCAAATAAACACAAAATCAATGGGCAAAATATTCCATTAACACCCGCACACTCTGTGAAGACCAATACTAAACTGACATTATCGTATCTTGTATGTGACAAACTTCATGTTGATGCTTAAAAAGTGTTGCAAGTACGATAACAATAATGAAGGGAGTTGCCACAATTAAAAATATACTGATGTGATTCGATTTTGCTGGATAACAGCTAAAAATACAATTATTTTTGCATTTTTTTCCTTTGATTGTATTAATTTGGCCACCGTCTGTAGTAGGAAATAATAGTCCAACTGTCGATTTGTTCAGGAGAACTTTGTTCTCTTAACATATCGACAATGTTTCAAGCCAGGATACGCGAGAATTGTATGCAGAGGTCTACTTTTTTCACGGCTTTTCCAACTTTGAAGTCAAAAAACACCAACTTAGAGGCTTCGCAGCATATATGTTCCATACACGGATTTACTCAGAATTCGGAGTAGAACATTTCGTGTGTCTGTGTGTCTGTGTGTGTGTGTCCGTCCCCCCCTTATAACTTTTGATCCGCTTAATTTACAGAGCCCAAAATTTCAGAATATATAAACAGTTATAGGCCTACAAAACTTTTATACTCAGAATTTTGAATTTTCGTTTCAGTCAGGGGTTATCAACTTTTGAATTTTTACTTTATTTTTCCATATATCTCAGAAACCATAAAAGCTAGAACGCTGAACATTGGTATAAACATAGAAAAATACAAAATCTCAAATAAATTTTTTCAAAAAAATTCCAGGGTTTCTCAAACATTTTTTATTAAGAAAAATATTTTTTTTATGATAAATTTATGAGTTTAACTGCCTATATTTCCAAATATTTTAAAAATATCGAAAAAAGCCGAAACACCACAACTAGATAATTTAATTTTCTATAAAAAATATAAAAGATGTATTAGCACATCTCAAACTTTTTTTAACAATTTTTATAAAAATTGAATTTAGTGACGACTTTTCTTCATACAATTTGTATGGCAATCGCCTACACACAATATCTAAGAAAACTTAAGTATTTGATACTAATCTCCAAACATACATACATACATACCATCATGCTGTTTTCATATTCTGCGTAGGATCAAAGGACTGACCTCCATACTATCCTATCTTGACATACATACATAGGTACAAGTGTTGTATAGAAAATCAAATATCTTAAAATATTAAATAATTTGTGTTTATGGGATTATAGTTTGGTACTTATTCTTCAACTATACATACTATCGCTATCGACAGTTGGATCTCATGTGCTACATGCAACTAGTGTATATTTAATAAGTTTTTTGTTTGCTTTCATTCTTTTGTTGATGTACATATATAATTCGGTTGGTTGGAAAAAATTGTGTTTTGGCAAAAAGCCCGCCAGTGTGCATTTTATTTGTTAATATTATGTACAAAAAGATAAACAAATAAATATATAGATGTATTTCAGTAAAGATTAAAGAGGTTTGTATATATTTTTTATGTGTTGTCATTTGAAAAAATTGATCGTTATTATTTTTATTTACAGCAAAATAACTTATAAAATTTGTAAACTTTTTATCT
The DNA here is from genome assembly GCA_963576475.1 of Molanna angustata. Lineage (NCBI taxonomy): Eukaryota > Metazoa > Arthropoda > Insecta > Trichoptera > Molannidae > Molanna > Molanna angustata. The sequence continues at coordinate 19,111,751 of OY754976.1, read as the reverse complement.
GGTACAATTATGGTTTTTCTTTTTGAAGTAATAATAATATACGGCACAAGCCTTTAACATATTTTTAAAAATTCCTATCTTTGACAGTAAAACAAGACTTAAATAAAGTATTAATGAACATCAAACAATCATAAATAATGAAAAATGATAGCTTAAATAATAATGAATAGTTAAATAAGAAATACGCAAAAATCAGAATAAATGGAGCATAACTAAAGCCTTATTAAATTTAACAAATAAAATAAAATTTGAAAAAAAAACAATAATATTAGGTTATTGTGTTGTTTAAAATCTGTTTTAAGTAATAATTTATCATATATTTTTTTGACAAAATCTTTAACATATTACTTTATTATTAGTATCCTGTGACATGATCTTATATATTTATTTATTAAATAATATTTCCAGACTGGTCTTAATTCCTTTCTAAGCTCTCAGAATGTGTACATGTGTCTGGGGTGTTGATGTTGAAAAGATTTCACAAAAGAAATTCATTAGCGAGGTGTGGATGTGTGAGAAAATTCTCATTCGGTACAGTATTTTTCATATTCTTATTTGTACAAATAATAATAATAGAAGAGGTAGATTGTGTTCTGTACGCACCCCCCATATTGCATATGACTTCATAATGATTGCACTGACAAACTCTGCATACTTTATTAACTATGAAAGTCTACGAGACTTTCCATAAAAATGTTCATTTGGAACTAATAACATTTATGAAAATAAACGTATACAACATGGCTGAACTTAAAATATAATAAGGTAGAAGATATTTCACATAACTTGATCTATCCAAATGATTTGTCCAAGTAAGCAATATTATAGTGTCAAGCGAATTCTCACGGACGGTAAATAAGAAACGTGAGAAATATTTGCTTTTTACTCTATTTCAATTATATTGCAAGAGCCCGCAACAGCCAGGCTTACGCCATTTTGTATAGTGACTCATACCAAATTTATACTTATACTTAAGTCATAGTGTAAAGGTTGTTTTTATTTGTGTAAATAATACCACAGCAGTTAACTGGATAGACCATGTGTTGCGACACATAATCTTGGAGGGAATTGTTGAGGAAACAACTGGTAGAAGAGGTGTGTGAGGACATGAAGTGTACCTCCTACCTCCTTCACAGAGTTAAAAAGTCGCTGAGGATCGAGCGGAGTGGAGAAAGAGATACATCGCTTTGCTAACAACCAATCCTTGAGATTGAAACCAAAGTGGAAGGTGATTTCAATCTACGTAATGTAATGTTATGTTATTCATTTTCAATTCTTATGTAAGTTTTCCTTTAAGCAGACGAGTCTTTCACAACATAAAAAAGGTACTATCGTGTAAAAATCTGTTCGGTTAAATCATAAAATATATTCTTTCCGTTAATAAATAACTGTATATAATCGTCTTACACTAAGCTATAATCTAAGCGCACTTAAAATATTCAATCAAATATTTAGTGTAGGTATGCAATGGCCCTTGGATCAGTATGTTTTACGATTTCGTGCTATGCTCGTTGCCTACAAAGCAGGCGTTTTGTCTGCCCGTCACATTCACGGAAACTTTAGATTTCTTGGGTTTAAATAAAAGTGCAACGTCTCGGCCGTAAAGTACGCGTTTAAATTTACCTCTCACCTTTGTGTGGAAGATATGGCGGGATATTGCATATCTCTTGCTTGAAGGAAACCGTGAAACTGCATACGGTGATTGCGTTTTCCCGTATATATGTACATATACTATGCACGGGCGGCAATATGCACACGCGTGAGTGTTTTCAAAATAATACTACGGTTTTATGCGGTACGTATGGTCGCGGAATTCATTTCTGACAACTTGACCGGATGCATTTGTCGATTGCCTGTTACTAACTTATACAATATACTACCATCATATTAGTATTTTATTCGAAAAATTCTGTAAAATAATTTATTCGAAGCTATTTTTCATTTGTTTAAGACATTTACTTATAGGTAAATCACATAAATTGCTTAAATTACAAAACAATGTTTTTTTATAATCTTTTCAGATTATGTATTCACTGTGCTCAATATATCTTCAATCTGTGTCAATATCGTCGGCCTTCGTGGCTCAGTTGGTTGGAAATCCGACTTCTGAGCCAATCGATTCCCAGTGGTTCGATTCCCAGAGGAAACACATTTTTTTGTATTTTCTTTGCAGTTTGGATCTGTGAGACGATAAACATCATTATATTAACATTAACATCATTTGTGTATTCATATTTACATCATATGTGTAAAGTGCATAGACCAGGAGCTGACTAGTTTTCCATAGACAACATTTATTTGCTTCTCTATGAATTCACCATTTCCGTTGTTATTTTTGTGTCCTCTCTGCAGACCAAACCAATTGACTTCATATTGATATCATATATTATGTATAGAACATAAACTTAGAGCTGATAAGTTTTCCATAGATATCCGTTAATTTCTTCTCTATGATTTCATCTGTCCAAATTTTCAAAATGCTCTCACGTTCTGCAAAATCAAGGTACTTTTATACTGTTTAAAAATTTGATTCAATAAAAATACACTCATCAAAAATTCAAGGTCAAAATTTAAAGAAAAAATCTATGGTCTGCCAAATCAATATGAAATCAATATCATATTTGTATGAAAAATGAGTAGCGTCTAGCCCTAGCTTTTCTTTTTTGCATTGGCTCCTCTCTGATTGGCTAGGGCGAGATAGGGGCGTGTACTGTCAAAACGACGATCCGGACGATCTTCCGACTGCTTCTCCGACTTCCGTCCGACTTCCGACCATATGGTTCTCTTTTCTATGCTTCCGACTGGATCTCATTATCAAGACAGCATGGTGAGTTTATTTGTTTTTTCTTATTGATTTTTGGTAATTTAACTTTACTATTATGTTGTACAGTGTTTTAAATAACCCCCTGTAAAAATGTTGTTCTATAATTAACAGTGGTGTGTTTTGTTTTACGTTGCCGCAAAAAGTTATAACTTTAAACTGTCAGATTTAACAATATGTTGTTTTATTCATTTAGCCGCCCAAAAAACACACAAAAGTCTTTGGTACAGCAGATACAATATACCCAAAATAAGAAGGAAGGATCCGAAGAAGGCAAAGTTAAAATGAAGGTATTTTTTAAATAGTCACTTGTCAAATTTTGTTAGGTTATACTTATTCTTATTCTTATATAATTTCAGTTAATTAAATACTTGTGTGTCTGTGAAGGCAATAATACTGATATACTATGAATGATAGCTGTAAAAATCACTAGTTTGACACTTCTGTTTGTATATTGTGATTATTTTTTTAATTTCTAGAAGAGTTCCAAGGGAAAAGTTCATGACAAGTTAAACAACCGGATTGGTTGAGAAACCAACATATTATGAGAACCTGTACAAAGAAATTCCATCTTATAAACTCACCACGACGGTAGCTGTGTCTGAAAGTTTGAAAATTAGATGTTCTTTAGCCACCAGGGTCTTGTCGAGCTTAAAGATAAAGGTGATATATTTGAATTTTTTTTAACAAGCCATACTTGTATGTCAAAACTTACCTGTTGTGTTAATTTAAAATGTTTTTAGTAAAAATACATAATGTCTTGTTAACATTGGTTTAGTAAAATGGCAAGTAACAAGTAAAATGGTAGGTGGACAGTGACCGTTTACACTACAGACACTGTCTTTTCAGTAGTGTCTACACCGCCCATTTGTTATTCAGCATTGGGTATAAATTTTCAGTTAGGTTTATGGTTGTTTATAATAACAATAGCGACTCGCGTGAGCGAGTTGCTTTATTATTTGAATTATAAATTATTATAAATCAAATTTATAAAATTTGCTAAAATTTTCGCATTTAATACCAACTTTGACAGCTCATTTGCAGAAACTTTCAGAGGATGATGAGCCAACTAGTACTGGCCGGGTACTTCGAGAAGTTTGTCATGGTGTATGTAGATGACATTGTCGTGTATTCAGTCGATTGGGAGAGCCACCATAACACCATAGGTTAATTTTCGAAAGATTGAGTTCGGGCTGCAGTGCGCACCAGAAAAATGTAAGATCGGCTCTCCAACCATTGAATATTTGGCCCACATGGTGTCGGCCAGTAGAAACACCCTACAACCGGTGCATGAGAGAGTCTTGAGAGAGATGCCGCCCCTGCGGACAAGGAAGGAACTCACAGCGTTTCTTGGGCTATGTAATTGGCTGCCGGAACGCGTGCCAAGGATCACGACCATAGCGGCCCCATTAACGGACCTACTTAGCCCGAAGAGATCATCCAAGTGGACACGCCAGGCCCAATTTCAACAGGGAGTTCATCTTGCAAACTGATGTGAGTAAAGATGGAGCAGCAACTTGCTATTTCACCAGAACGAGGACGGGTCACGGGAGATTATCTCATATTCAAGCTGCAAGTTCGGTGAGGCAGACAGGAAATGCCATTCGAACAAAAAAGAGGACCTCGCAGTGGTGTGGGTGAAGTACCGTTGTATGGAAGTACCGACCATTCATTGGAGGATGACGATTAACTATGGTGACGGACAACCGGGCCATGTTTTTGCAAGAGTACAATTTCGTCATCGAGCACTGTCCTAGTCCAGTCGCACTAGCGGCTGAAGTGGAAGACGTAATGGGGAGAGCCACCGGTCCATCTACCTCCTCAACACTAACCATCCCCGAGGAGGTTCAGGAGAAGTAAACATTAGATGCAGCTCTTGTCAAGACGAAGGACACTGAAAGTCATCCACCGCTTACACGGGTATCTCAGGCGCGTTAGCACCTCTTTACCCGCACTTAGTTGCAAATATTTTTTTATGCACGCGGGCTCTGAGTTCGCCGGATGTGCTCTTCCCAACAAACCCCGCCTGCTAAATTATGGATTCTCAGTGCCCCTATCCAGGGGGTGACGCCTACCTAATACACCTTACTAATTAAAACTAATCTTAATTTCTAGGTGCTTCTAGACCATCGCACCCGCATTACTAGATGCGATAGCTAACATCAACGCAAGGAAGGAGGACCCACCCAGACGGGGGCATGCAACCAGACACCTCCACGAGGGAGAAAGGACGGCACGAATTGTCAACGAGTCGTCGACCACCCCGCTACAGCATCACTCCAGGCCAGGTTAGGCCCACTGCTGTACGAAATCCTCGACCAGGGGTAAACCCGGTCATCCCAGCCACTCCCAGCGTGAGACACGCACATCAAGCATCATTCCATGCCAGATTAGGACATCGCTATACGAGATCTTTGACCGGGGGTAACCCGGTCTCTGGAGCTACATTGTGATGGTTCGCCAGCACTTCGCCAAACCAAACTGGCCGGGCGGTCAAGCACACATACCTCCTATCATAGTCTCCTAACACGAGCTGCAACGCATAGTGGCACAGTGCCAGCGATCTCATACGCATCCTCTTTCTTAGGTCAGGGAAAAACTAATAGGTAACCCTAGCAGTTCCTCCTCTATCCCAGCGCTCTTGCCAAACTTTCATCGTCCTTTCTCTGACTACTGATGGCCCCACTCAGACCACCAATTCCTGGCACAATACAAACAATCACTCCTACATGTTCAGCCCGTCTATTGAGCCTGATACTCCTATGTGCGACAAACTCCCGCACCTCAATATCAGCAGGCAGAACACCAGTGATGACCGGAAGACTGTCACTGGCCGCCGTGCGATACGTACCTGTAACAGCAAGCAAGGGAGGATGCTGGCCCCTCAGGATCGCAAGAGCAACCGAGCCAACGCTCAGCCGATGGGACCAAACTTCAGATGCGTATGCGATCTGGGCAATATACTTTGCCTTGTATATAGCCCTCACCCTACCCGAATGGAGTCCCCAGTTACTCCTGCTGATCCTGCGAAATGTCATAAACAAGGCCGCTACTTTTTCAGCCGAGGACTTGACATTCGGACGACACCTAGGTAGCGAACTTCATCGACAACCCTAACTCGCCTAGAGGCTTGCCCAGCTAGGTGCTCCCTTCACTCAACGAGGGCAACCCCGCAGCTTCAGGTTGGCCAGAATAAGCGGCCACCACGCATTGTCGAACGTCCCCGTTATATCTAGGAACATGCTTTTCTTTGCATGCATTCTTCCAGCACAGTGTTCACAGTTTTTTATTTGTAATTATTTCCACAGGTTTAACCAACAGCATCATGGTTATGTCATCTACATAAGGACCAAAAAGGGAGACGATCTAGTGGTACACCACCACATTCATTTCATATAAGTAAATGTAAAATAACAGCTTATTCAATAAATTAACCATTTCAACATTTTTTTTTATTTCTACAAATTTTTTGTTTACATACATTCTCTCCTATTATTATTACTTCTTACAATATGCCCTATTCTGTTTCGTTTCAGAGTAAGAAGTGGTCTATTACCAACGGGCGACTTGTGTAAAAGGATTTCATTTGTGCAGTGTGACGTAATGAGTCCCATATAAATGCAGTCAACTTTTTGGCATTTCTCATATACTAAAATTCAGACGGATAAATTTATACGAATCAGAATAGGACATATTATGTGCAATTCTGATTCAATTCAGAGTACGAAGACATCTAAAATATCGGCCAACCGTGGATAAAAAGATTTTATCCGCGCGGTGTGACGTAATGAGTCCCGTATAAATGCAATCAACTTTTTGATATTTCTCATATACTAAAATTCTGTATAAAATTTTTAGTCGAATCTGAATAGGGCCTATTATGTATTGTTTAGAATGATTGATAATATTATGTATATATTTTGTTATGAATAATCAGTAAATATATTTATTTATTTAATATTGCTTCTCAGGCAACTAACAGGTACTATGACAAATATTAATTTAACACGCACCACATAACAAGTTGCCACATTCTGGAGACTTACGATATTAATCGTCTCACAGATCCAGACTGAAAACACAATTCAAAACATGTTTTATTTTGACCTTCAATGAGTCACTAACTGCATACAACATCTTTCTTAAAAAATGTATAAATATTGCTTGTGATGTGGAACTTTTACAATCAATTTAAATAACATTGTTTATCGGTACTCATGTGTGGGTGGTCAAATGGATCTTAAGTATTGTCTTCAGTTTTTTTCACATTGGGAGCAATAATCCACAAAACGTCCAACTCAGTACTCTTATTTATTTTCACTGCCATTTTTTCAAGTGATTTATCATTATCTTATATTCAAAATTGAATGCATTTTTTCTTTAAACAATAAAAACAGATTCATATCTTCATGCTATATTACTTTTGTAGTAGGCGGAGAGCCGAGCATCACACTTCTATCCTGGCATACATTCTTCACCTCGCCTACATTCATACATGTTCATCTAACATTTCCTTCTTCTAGAATATTGTTCATATAATGTTCGATTTTTCCTTGGGCAACTTCTTCCTTCTCTGTATAATTATTAGTTTTTAACATTTTTACACATCTCATTTACATATAATTGAATTATAGAAACTTCTATTCTAACTGTATATAAATATAGGCTTTGTAATAGGAAACTTTTTCTAATGTATAAAGGTGAGAAGTCGTTACAATAATTAAAATTGGAACTTAAACTTATTAAATAAAATGAAAACCAACAGTTTCAATATAATATATTTTACAAATAATTCATAATATAGGAAGAAAGTATCAACCAATAAAAAGTTTTAATAAATGGGAAGGAAATCTATATAAATAAAAGAAAGTCAGATGAGTTACACTATTTATAATTCAAGAACAGCTGGAACAATTGTAATCTCTTATTTGTTGGATTTGTCTCCGCCCCGGATAACATGGTAATTATTTAACAATAGAAAATAAAGGACATAGGAACATTAACATAAATCGCATCTTTAAGACTATAGCGTCAAATCTTAAAATTTATTCAAAAATGAACTATGGATGCAGTAGGACAAAAAAATAACTTTTTAGTGCTAAACGGACTGTCTTCTACTTGGAAGCAGTGGTCTCTTACACAATTGTTTCAATATGGTTGTTTTATAGATATTCAAAAAGAGATTTGGAACTTTAGCTTTTGTTTCAATATTCAATCTCAAATTACTCAGAATCATGTCATTTGCAGTAATGACCCTATACACATGATGTATGTTAGAGATTAAGTATCAAACTATTGCGTACCCGTAGAAATTGTATAATGTACTGCCGTACAAATTGTATGAAACAATGTCGTCACTAAATTTCATTTTTATAAAAATTGTAAATAAAAGTTTGAGATGTTCTTCTACAATGTTCATATTTTTAATAGAAAATTAAATGATCTAATTGAGGTGTTTCGGTATTTTTAAAAACTTTGGAAATATATATAGGCAGTTAAACACATACTTAAATTTATCATAAAAAATGTTTTAAAAACCCTGGAACTTTAAAAAAAACATATTTGAGATTTTGTATTTGTCTATATTTATACCAATTTTCAGCCTTCTAGCTTTTATGTTTTTTGAGATATATGGAAAAATAAAGTAAAAATTAAATAGTTGATAACCCCTGACAGAAACGAAAATTCTGAGTATAAATGTTTTGTAGGCCTATAACTATCTATACATTCCGGAATTTTGGGTTCTGTGCATTCAGCGGATCAAAAGTTATAAAGGGGGGACGGACACACTAAATGTTCTACTCCGAATTCTGAATAAATCCATGTACAGAACATTATTTGTTGCGAAGGTTCTTTTAGTTGATGTATAATAATAATGTACACTTCCTTACACCCTGCGCAAGTTGCGAGTTTATTGCCGTATGGCAATTTCTTCCACCTAACCAGTGTTTCCAGCCCAGAGAAGCAAAATTTTAATGAAATAAATTTCTCCTCTGCTGGAAATCGAAAACAGGACGCCCGCTCAGAAATCGAACGGCTTACCAACTGTGCCACGGCGGTGTAATATGTATATATAGAATTTTTTCTGAGTTCATCCATATATTATATAAGTATATGTTGCAAAGTCTATGATTGTAGACCACTTCGTAATTTTTTTAATACGGATGATAGAAATTAATTATTGTAAACATCTCGACGGTTCGATAAAATTTAAAATAATCAAGTTCTTTAAATGTAGGTACATATAAATATTATACAGATTTCCAAGATTTAAAACTTATTAACATAATTCTGGAAGAAATCAATCGATTAAATTGTGACACCATGAACATATAATAGGTATAGCTTAATACTTTCTTTAAATATAATTTAAATTATTAAAAAGTAAAGTTCTTGTTTTACTAAGAATCTTATAGTAAATATACATTGAAATATACAAAATAATTATTTACTAATGCATACCTACATTTTATTTTATTCACGATAAAAAAAAATATATATAAATCCCTGAAAACAAAATATTTTTGGTTTTATTTTTTTCGTCTGTTAACATTTACACATGGTACATCCGGTTCAAAGTTACCGCCTACCAACCAATCAGAAATCGGGAAAAGCTAGGTGTAGACGCTAGTTGAAAAATGTATATACCAGAAGTAAAATAGCTTCTGTATGGGAAAATTGAGTGATCAACTTCATATTGCTATTGTATGTGTCTCTATAAACAAGTGTATTTTTTTACTCTCCACTTTTATTTTCCTCAAGGGGTAGGCAGTGAGAACCGAACACCGCATTCTTCTATCTTGACACATACATCGCCTCATCAACTTTGATACTCTGCTTCATAGATTTTTTAAATAAATAAAAAATACATGCTCACCTTTGATTTCATGTTACATCTACTCGCTGCTGGCAACGTAACATTGCATTATTCCTTATCCTATTATAAAAGGGTCCTGGACATACAGAATATGTCCACGGATCTGATCCTTTCCAAATTATTATTATGTGGTAAGGCTTCGGTACAATGGCGAATTCTGAGCGGCGTCAGTATTTTTTTCTGTCTAAAAATAACGTTGAGGTGTGCCTTGTTCGTCTGTTTGGTATGTTGAAGTTAATAATTTTCAGAAGGTCTGTACAGTCAATATTGAAACGAAGTCATAATTTTAGTCATAACAAAACGAACAGATGAAGAAATGAATAAATAAATGAGATTAACGCAATCGCGACTCCCATTTACCGGTAGTGAACTGACAGTTTTAGACATTGAAAAATAAATAAGAAATTAAATGATATTTTTTTATACTGACGAAATTATATATTATTTTATGTCTTTATGTAAACAATTTAAAAAATCAGTTACAACTATAAATAACAAAGTTGTTAAACTTTAATAAATGAAATAAAAAGAGATTTTGGGAAACTGTTTTACTAAATCTAAGCTTTTCATTAAGGCAAGTAACATTCATTGATATGCTACACACAGGTAAAAGTTATCTACGTAGTGGCGTGACAAAAATTCAAAAGATACACAAAGCATTTAAAACACTTTTGTTTCTCCTGGTACGAATCATTTTATTATTTCATTAAATAATCGAGTTTTATGGTAAGACAAAGTGTGAAAAAAACGTATTTAATCAATTTATCAAAAATGCAATTGACCGTTTTTTTTAGTAACGATATAATAGGAAAATAATTTTATCTACATATGTACATGCCTATGTGGAGCAGGACACCTAAAATGGATCATTTTAACACAAAGTTTCGCTTTAAACCATTTAAAAATACCGATTATTTTCATTTTAAATATTTTTTGACATATTTAACATGAGGTTAATATGTTCAAAAGTTCTCAATTAGAATTATAATACTAATGAATATTATTTTGTTAAGATAATGGGTTCAATTCTAAAAATGCACTGATATTTTAATAAAATGTCAATTGTATTTTTTGATATTCTGAAGATTGAATAAAATAAAGGAAGATAATTAAGAATCATATAACAAAATAACATCACCGTTGTATTATAAAATGTATATATTATGTAGTATAAAGTGTCATTTCTGATGAACACATACTTATATATTTGTTTTTAATAACTTTAAGGCCCTTGTATACCGGATGTACACAAAAATGCACACTATATTATGAAACACGAAAAAATATTGTATATCACCTATAAATATAATGTATGAAACACGAAAAAATTTAGAGGTTTTTATTAAATAGCAAGAATATTAATCAAAGTATTAAAATAATAAAAAAAACTCAGCCGGTAGATATTCATATTCTTTTTAGATTGAAGTAAGATCTACTTCATAGGCCTTGTAGTTTTGTAGTTACTTACATTGAAAAAATAAAAAAGGGTTTTACTAAAACTAATTTTACAAGAAAAGTAATCCAAATTTCAAAAAACTCATGCAATTGTATAAAGGTGTAAATACAAACTGTTCTTTATTTCAATGACTAACCTTTTGAGAGTAGGTACTGGGGAAAAGATTTTCAAAATAAACAATAGCCTCTTAAAATAGAATATAGCCTCTTAAAATAGAATACTAAAGGGCTAGGCGGTTTCGATTTTGATTAATTTCCTGCACGAGATCAACTATTGCTGAAGGAATAAGTGATAGGCCAAAGTATTCCTGCTCGGAAGTAGAAATCTTGTTTGCGCAGAATAAGAGACTGAACCAAAATAAGATCAGCGAAGGAGCTGTTCCATGTGGCGTAAGATAAGATACCTTCGCAAGAAACCTTCGCAGAAATAATTTCCATTAACTTTTCAGTGCTGCAAATAACTCCTTTAAACATAATTCCTCATAATTACTTGTGAATAAGACAAAGTAGATATATTACCAAAGGTTCACATATCCAAACAGCATTAACGTGTAATTAAATGTAAGATGGAGTTCAAACAAGAGGAACTTGATTAAACAATCAAAACGTCTACAAAATTAAACAACACCATTGCTTTGGTTCTGAAGGAAATACTAGTCTCTTACTATTTTCCTATGTCTTCTTCCGTTTGAGTTTCGTATATACAATTGCAACTTTTTTTAAATCCTCTTCCGCGCAAGATTAAGTTCTTACTCCACTGCGCTTCTACAACCAGAAAATTGTATTTATTTTGGTTTAATTATTCTATCTCGTATTTTATGCGGATATTCTGTTGCAGATGTCTGATTAAATTTTTATACAACGCTAAGAATCATACTAAGAATTACATATTTTTTCCGTGGTACTCGATAGAGTATTGATAGAAGTCTATTTTTTCACATTTTTATTTAACTTCACATGTTTGAAATCTTTCAGAATTTGTATATTACCCATGACAATGTATTTTGAAACCATAGATTTTCATATAATATACTAGATGTCGTACTTAGTAATTATTTATGAACCGAAGTGAGGCTTTTTTCCGCGAGATTTTTGACAACTTGGTTGGCAGACCACATCATTTTTCTATAGAGAAAAACGACTCATTTGAAATGTTTTCGGATTAATTTGTCGATAAAAACACTTTGTTCATTTTCATTTAGAAATCAGTTACTTTAGGAAGTGTTTAAATGTAAGGAAAATGCAATATGTTGCCAATCAAAACGCCAAACGCGCAATATGCCATGACTAACTTGTTGCACGGAGTACTCCATCTAATATATTATAATGAAAATCTATGGTTGAAACTGTTTTCAGCTTGATTAATATAAAAAAATTGAAATAAAATATTTTTTGGTACTTACACAATTGTAATTAAACAATTACATTTTTTTAATGTAATTATGTATGAATTGTATTTGAATGTGTTTGCTGTATAAAACAACTGCGTTTAACATTTTGTGTTTAGTATTGGCTGTATGAATGAAAACAATTAATATGTCGCGAAATATTTTTTTTTCTTCATTTCAACTTGAAGAAAACCTCTTCAACTTTTTTTAATTGATTTGTTTGTCTATGTTGATCAGGTGATATGGGCCCATTTAACCGAAAAGGTAATATTAATATACACACACACCAGTCTCATCCTATCTAAAAAGGCACTACAATCAGAATGGGTGGTGAACCTCATTGTTGAACAATTTTAGATGTTATTTTTCCTGTTGTAGTTTCTATTACCCGGCTCTCTTACGATACACCTGAAAACTATGATAATAGAAAAGAGTGGAAGCAACATTCATTGCCGGTGCCAATTGAAAGTTTTAAACAATTATTTTTTATACCTATACTCAGAACTTAGAGGACATACCAAAAAACAGCCGCTAGTTCAGGATGTCGCAAAAATATCATCTGGCATAACAAATACATAAGAACGGATAGAGGTTGGGTATTAAGAACTCATATCTTTGTCAATATGGCCAAGAAGAAGGCAACTTGGATCACATATTTTTCAATTGCCCTACATCTAACACAATTGATGAAATTTAAAATATTTCCTCATAATGTCACCTCCTTACTCGGCCTTAATAAATTTCAAGTACTTATAATTTATCAGACAGAATAACATCAAATTGTGATTTAATTTAAAAACAAAACTTTTTTTCCCAACTTTTTAAATTCTAATTTAAGTCCTAATAATTATCATTTCTTGTATTCCACATACTTTATAATTTGTTGTTTATTTTAATGTAAACATGACTGTGGCCAATGTTCCTCCATTTGAGGTTACAAGAGCCAATTAAATAATAATAATAATTAGAACGGATAATAAGGTCAGAATATATAAGACATGTGAATACAATAGACCAATCTTGACATACGCTGTGGAGACAAGTGGAGACAATATTTTGTTATTTCCTTGTTGTGGGGATATTATCTCTATTTGTCTTAAAAAAACAAATATGTCTTATTTGAAACGCACAAAACCTGGAAATGCAATCAATTTACGTTTATATTTTCCTACAATGATATCAAAAGATATGATCAAAGAATATATGTAAATACTGTTTATTTGAGTAATGCCCTGTATAAAAATTAGGGCATTACTTAAAGTAAAAAGACTTTCCATAAATTCGTAAGTTGGTACTAACTTTTTAAAATAAATTTAAAAATAAAATTATTTTATGGAAGTGTTAAAAATGTAAATTACGTATTTGGTAGGTACTCCATTTTTTCTGAGATTCAAATCAAGTATATTTAATTCATATAAAAATGCTTTAATATAAAAAACCTGACGACAAAGAAAATTTAAACGGTTTCATTTTACAGTTGTTGATGCAACAGAGCAAAGTAGAATCTAATCACCTTAGGTAGATATGTATGTATGTATATTGTACATATATATTCAACATCCTTTATATTTCCATACAAACAATACTGTAATATCAATTTCGTTTCCCTTGCTTCGTCTTTACACAGCACTCGCCACAAGAAAAATATCTTGAGGGGAACTGAGGGGATCCCCTCTATTCACTGAGGGGAACGGAATGATGGAATTAATTCCTATATTATTGTGCAAGAGAATTTTTATTGGAAATTGTCAAAAGGAATTATTCTGGAGCAAGAAATGGAGCGAACGGGATTGCGTGCTCTGATGGACGACTTAAGACGCCTCCGACTGCATAAAGAAATCTAAGAAACAAATATGCAGATTTCAAAAACTGCTGTCTTGGATCTAGGACAGTAAAAATTCTAAACAAATCCTTATTAGGGAAAGTTCTACTTCTTTTGTTGATAATCACATTTTTCAAATAAATTGTATGATATTTACTATTTTTAATACTAGGTACTTATTATTATTTGTGTTGAAAATTTTCGCGTTTAGGTAATATCAACATTGACAGCTCTTCCGACATTTGTAAAAACTAGTTGCATGTAACACATGAGATCCAACTGTCGATAGCGATAGTATGTATAATTGAAGAATAAAAATCAAACTATAACCCCATAAATCCAAATTATTGAAAATTTTAACACATGTTGGTATGTATGTCAAGATAGGACAGTATGGAGGTCAGTCCTCTTTTCCTTCCCGGAATATGAAAACAGCATGATGGTTCTGTATGTATGTTTGGAGATTAAGTACCTATCAAACTATTAAGTCTTCTTACATATTGTGTATAGGCGACTGCCATATAAATTGTATGAAGCGATGTCGTCACTAAATTCAATTTTTATAAAAATTGTTAAAAAAAATTTGAGATGTACTGCTACAATGTTAATATTTTTTATATAAAATTAAATTATCTAGTTGGGGTGTTTCGGCTTTTTTCGATATTTTAAAAAAAAATGGAAATATAGGCAGTTAAACTCATAAATTTATCATAAAAAAAATACTTTTCTTAATAAAAAATGTTTGAGAAACCCCGGAATTTTTTTGAAAAAACTAATTTGAGATTTTGTATTTGTCTATGTTTATACCAATTTTCAGCGTTCTACCGTTTATGGTTTCTGAGATATATGGAAAAATAAAATAAAAATTCAAAAGTTGATAACCCCTGACTGAAACAAAAATTCAAAATTCCGAGTATAAAAGTTTTGTAGGCCTGTAACTGTTTATATATTCTGAAATTTTAGGCTCTGTAAATTGAGCGGATCAAAAGTTATAAGGGGGGGACGGACACACACACACACACACACACACAGACATACACACACACACAGACACACACACACACACAGACACACACACAGACACACGAAATGTTCTACTCCGAATTCTGAGTAAATCCGTGTATGGAACATATATGCTGCGAAGCCTCTAAGTTGGTGTTTTTTGATTTCAAAGTTGGAAAAGCCGTGAAAAAAGTAGACCTCTCCATACAATTCTCGCGTATTCTGGCTTGATACATTGTCGATATGTTAAGAGAACAAAGTTCTCCTGAACAAATCGACAGTTGGATGACCTGTGTGTTTTCTAAGGTCTAGTCAAATCAGCTGGCCGTCCAGTCGAACAGTCGAATATTACATACACAGATAATATGGAAGTAAATTTTCAGTATACTTATTACATATGTCTGATTTGACATTTCACTAGCGTCTACAATCCTCATTTACCATTCCGCATTATGTTTCCGGTTGGCTCTCTGATTGGTGAAAGTAAAGTAAGTCTAATTGGTTGAGGTCTCGTAGTATGGAGTCAAATGAGCTGTGAAATTTTATATTAAATGCGATAAATTAAACAAAAAATATAAATTTTATTATTTAATTCAATTTATAAATTATTGAATTCAATTATTATTTAATTCAATTTATAAAGCAACTCGCTCACGCGAGTGGCTATTATTATTATACACAAACTTAAACCTAACCTAATAATCCAGAAAAGAAGAGCTGGGGCTAGACGCTACTGACATTTCGATATGGCGCGTGTGTCACAAAATTTTGTTTTCCTCCGACCGTTGGAACTAAATTGTTTAGTTATATTGTTTAATTGTGTGAACATCGATTAATTGTGAAAATCTTTATGTGTCATCGGTGTGGAGAAGGCGGGTACTAAAATAGTAAGTAGAATTTCTGCTCGATTCGCTTTCTGCCACATCCCGTAATATTCCAATATAATATTATCCAGAAAAATACAGTTCACCCTTCAACATTATATGTTGTCAGTACTCTGACGCATCTCTGACGTAGGTAAGTGCATTAGCAACACTATTCGAACAATTAACTGGTGGGTCCGACCGTCGCGAAGTCAGTATTTACTTGAGTTAACTTTTGAATATCTCAACTGAGCAATGTAATAATTTTCAAATCTGTCATTTTCGTGTAATACCTTAATGCAAGCTTAATTTTCAAATATATAGATATTCACATAAAGTCGTCCTTATATTAAATTAATATCACACAAAAGAAGAGAGTTGTCTCCTTAATATTGTGGCAAATCAGAAATCGTTCATTAACATTGCAATTTTATTCGCTACATTGAATAATAATGAAGAACTTATCTGAAAATATAGCAAAGATTATAAATGCGAAGCTTTTTCATTTCGCGTTGCTTTATTGAGGTTATGTTTACTGTTTGAAATTATGTTTACTTTTGAAAACACACGTTCAAGAAATCCAATAATATTTTTGTCCCCGTAATTTTCTTTCTAATTTAATGTTCGTCTTTGTTATTTAACGACTCGAAATAGTTTTTTACTACTCATTTTATACATTGTTAGTTGATTAATTTGTTATTTCGTTTATATAGAAACCCACTGATAACCTAGTATGGTTAGTGGGATCTTTGGTTATGTTATTTTTCATGTATTATTTTGTTGAAAAAAAAAAATTTGTTACAATAAATATGGAATACTCAATTTTCGCTAACATTTACATTATATAATATATGACGGAGATCATCATTATCGTCGTGGTTAATAAGATTCTTTCTGTAATTACCAAATCATCGTTTATTTTATTGAATTGTGCATAAAAATAAAAATCAAGCCAATATAGGTAGGTACATCAAATCATTCTACCATAGCCATTAAAAATAAATCCATTAAAATAATATCAGGGTAAAATTTTCTTCTGTTTGGTTTATTTCTCCTCTGTAAAGATATACAAATTTGCAAAAAAATATAAGATAAGAAGTCAAAGGAAATGGAATAATAAATTTAAACTGCTCTCTTGTAGCGCCATCCTTGGGATTTCACTTAAACTAATATTAAAATTATTTAACGAAAGGTTTTTAAGACTTCCGCATAAACATCTGAAACAACTTTCAACCTTAATCATCAGGTATATCACATATAGGAACAATATACCTAAGGTATACCTGCTCTTCCGCATTCACCTTGTAAACTTTTTACAGTTCGTTTACATACCTAATATGCGAATGTGAGTTTGTTCAAAACAAAAACCACAAGAATATTCCTTCCATTCCAGTCTTCTTTCGTATTTCATATAAACGCCGTAATGTTTTGTGATATATTTCACGTTATAAATATTGTTGAATGTTATTATTAAATGATAGATAAGCAAGCTAAACCAAAAGGATGGTCTTCTGTAGGTTATACTATCCAGCGGTATCCTTTAGTATCATCTTATAAGGAAGTATTAACATTGTGGTACATTTGTAATTAAACTTACATTTTAATTGAGTTAAATTATAATTTTATTTTCTCCACCATTTTTTGAGGTTCTCCGCATCAATCTCTGTCAAAAAATTGTTAACCAACTTCCAAAAAAAGACTATCAATTTGACGTGAACTTTTTTATGTATGTACCTACCTACAGCGATTTTTTTTTACCACGTTGACCGATTTCAATGATTCCTTTTTCATTAAATAGAGGAGTATCTTACGATTGGTCTTATTTCAATTTGGTGAAGATATGATTATGGGATCCATGAGAAATTTATCAAACTCTTCGATTTGCACTTCAGCTATAAGAACTCTTTACAACATCGTCTGAATTCAATGATTTATTTTTTATAGAAAGGAAGTGTTTCAGAGATGATCACACATATGAATTTCATCAAGTTCTGATGATGGAACTCACGAAAAAAAATCAAACTCTTCAATACGCAAAGTCTTCCGCAGTCAATAATTATTATTGACTACGTTATCTGAAATCGCTGATTCCTTTTCATTAGAAAGGGATTACCTCTCGGTGTTTCCATTTGAACTAAGCCAAGAGGATTGATGATTGGAATCATGAGAAATCATGAAATTCATCAATTTGCGAAGGATTTGCGTATTATTGTATAGGCGAATTGTATGAGAGAATATTACAACATACTTACATTCCATCACGGCATATCGCTCATGGGGTAGGAAGAGAGAACCGAACACATTTTTCTATCTTTAACATACATTAATTTTGAAGTCGGTTTTAGTATGTGAAAGATTTATTTTATTTAGTATTGACCTAGTTTATATTATTTAAATTATCTTACAAAAACTTTTCAAAAGAATAGCTACAAATCAAATCCGTAAAGAATATCATCATCATCAGTGGCTCCACAGCCCAGGATGGGCCTTGGCCTCAAGGAATCGTCTCCATTGCAACCTATCCATGCCTTTTCTCTCCAATTCCGCACACCGGCTATCTGAAGGTCTCTGTCAACTCCATCCATCCATCGCAGTTTCGGCCTTCCCACACCTCTTCTACCCTCCGGACGCGTTGTGAGGATTTTTTTTGAGAATACTAAATACATAAATAAATGATAATGAATAAATAAATGCATCCCCCTGAATGTATTCGGGATAACTATAGAACTAAAGATAGTATCAAAATTGTAAAATAAAAACCACTACTAACCAACACGATTAAATACAGAGGATCATATTGTTATCATTTTAGGCATATAAATAAATGCAAAATCACAGAACACTATTCAACATTTAAACAAAAATAAAGACTTAGGTACAACCTTACTGTCGAATGTATTATTCTGACTTAGTCTGTATTCCAGTGTTGTCCAGTGTTTATTTTTTTAATAATTAAAATGAATATCTCCTTATTAAACAAGTACATGACATCTTCCTAAATTCCCTAAATTGAGCATAAATGCTTGTGATATAGGTGAACGAAATCGGTCGAAGCAGGATTCGAACTCGCGACCACTGGATTACCTAATAGCCCAGCGCGGCGTGCTAACCGCTCTGCGATCGACCCATTTAATCCTGTATAAGTCTGTATAACTATATTCCAACAGCTTATTTTTACTATATCATTACAACTATAACATAAAACTATAAACGACAACTTTGTTCTTAGAATTAATTAACATATATTTACTATAAAAAAATGTTTAGTGTAAAACTCCGCTTCGAATCACAAGTGTTAATTCATACGAAGGGTAAAATTAAGAATTATGTTAATTACTTTATTATTTACTGCACTGTTTTTATAAGAATTGAAATTTTGTATAAATAAATAAATAAAAAACAATGCAGTTGCAACGACATTTGCAGTATGTCAGAAATTTATTATTTTATCGTTTTTCATCGTTTCAATAATTTGCGTACGTTTGATCGAGGACTGAATCTCAAAATTGTACATGAATATATTCAGTTCACAGTAGAGCTAAGACTAACATAGTCCATTCGAGTATAAAATTCGCACTAAACAAATTATGAAATCCCGATTATAGTTAGATAGAGATACCTTCAGTCCATCAGCTCCGTGATCATTTCCTGTGTATTTGCAAGCATTGCGGATTAGCGTGGTGAATAAGTACATTCACACAATCTGGGACTCTTCATCGCTGACATTTCATAGACACATAATTGAATACTCTCAAACACATTCAATACATTCAATAAAATTCTTTCCCGCCTCCATCAAAACCACGTATTGGGACTAAGTAAAGAAATTTAAAAACAAATTCAAGTCTTCGGAGATTTCTAAAACCTATGACGGTTTATCCAACTGTCGATTTGTTCAGGAGAACTTTGTTATCTTAACATATCGACAATGTATCAAGCCAGAATACGCGAGAATTGTATGGAGAGGTCTACTTTTTTCACGGCTTTTCCAACTTTGAAGTCAAAAAACACCAACTTAGAGGCTTCGCAGCATACATGTTCCATACACGGATTTACTCAGAATTCGGAGTAGAACATTTCGTGTGTCTGTGTGTGTGTGTCTGTGTGTCCGTCCCCCCCTAATAACTTTTGATCCGCTCAATTTACAGAGCCTAAAATTTCAGAATATATAAACAGTTGCAGGCCTACAAAACTTTTATACTCGGAATTTTGAATTTTTGTTTCAGTCAGGGGTTATCAACTTTTGAATTTTTATTTTATTTTTCCATATATCTCAGAAACCATAAACGGTAGAACGCTGAAAATTGGTACAAACATAGCCAAATACAAAATCTCAAATTAGTTTTTTCAAAAAAATTCCAGGGTTTCTCAAACATTTTTTATTAAGAAAAATATTTTTTTTATGATAAATTTATGAGTTTAACTGCCTATATTTCCAAAACTTTTACAATTATCGAAAAAAGCCGAAACACCCCAACTAGATAATTTAATTTTCTATAAAAAATATTAACATTGTAATAGAAGATCTCAATTTTTTTTTAACAATTTTTTTAAAAATTGAATTTAGTGACGACATCGCTTCATACATTTTGTATGGCAGTCGCCTATACACAATATGTAAGAAGACTTAATAGTTTGATACTTCATCTCCAAACATACATACATACCATCATGCTATTTGCATATTCTGGGTAGGAAAAAGGATCTTCCTCCATACTATCCTATCTTGACATACATACCTACATATGTTGTATAGAAAACAAAATATCTGAAAATATTCAATAATTTGTATCTATGGGTTTATAGTTTGGTACATATTCTTCAACTATACATACTATCGCTATCGACAGTTGGATCTCATGTGTTACATGCAACTAGTTCCAACTGTCGATTTATTCAGGAGAACTTTGTTCTCTTAACATATCGACAATGTATCAAGCCAGAATACGCGAGAATTGTATGGAGAGGTCTACTTTTTTCACGGCTTTTCCAACTTTGAAGTCAAAAAACACCAACTTAGAGGCTTCGCAGCATATATATACACGGATTTACTCAGAATTCGGAGTAGAACATTTCGTGTGTCTGTGTGTGTGTGTGTGTCTGTGTGTGTGTCTGTGTGTGTGTGTCCGTCCCCCCCTTATAACTTTTGATCCGCTCAATTTACAGAGCCTAAAATTTCAGAATATATAAACAGTTACAGGCCTACAAAACTTTTATACTCGGAATTTTGAATTTTTGTTTCAGTCAGGGGTTATCAACTTTTGAATTTTTATTTTATTTTTCCATATATCTCAGAAACCATAAACGCTAGAACGCTAAAAATTGGTACAAACATAGACAAATACAAAATCTCAAATTAATTTTTTCAAAAAAATTCCAGGGTTTCTCAAACATTTTTTATTAAGAAAAATATTTTTTTTATGATAAATTTATGAGTTTAACTGCCTATATTTCCAAAACTTTTACAATTATCGAAAAAAGCCGAAACACCCCAACTAGATAATTTAATTTTCTATAAAAAATATTAACATTGTAGTAGAAGATCTCAATTTTTTTTTAACAATTTTTTTAAAAATTGAATTTAGTGACGACATCGCTTCATACATTTTGTATGGCAGTCGCCTATACACAATATGTAAGAAGACTTAATAGTTTGATACTTCATCTCCAAACATACATACATACCATCATGCTATTTGCATATTCTGGGTAGGAAAAAGGATCTTCCTCCATACTATCCTATCTTGACATACATACCTACATATGTTGTATAGAAAACAAAATATCTGAAAATATTCAATAATTTGTATCTATGGGTTTATAGTTTGGTACATATTCTTCAACTATACATACTATCGCTATCGACAGTTGGATCTCATGTGTTACATGCAACTAGTACCTGAATTATTCACGTTTGTGATGAACCCGATTTTATTCGCGAATTATGCAACATTGTGGTGTGAATCTTAGTGGTAGTCCAACTGTCGATTTGTTCAGGAGAACTTTGTTCTCTTAACATATCGACAATGTATCACGCCAGAATACGCGAGAATTGTATGGAGAGGTCTACTTTTTTCACGGCTTTTCCAACTTTGAAGTCATAAAACACCAACTTAGAGGCTTCGCAGCATATATATTTCATAGACGGATTTACTCAGAATTCGGAGTAGAACATTTCGTGTGTCTGTGTGTGTGTGTGTGTGTGTGTGTCTGTGTGTCTGAGGGTGTGTCTGTGTGTGTGTCTGTGTGTGTGTGTGTGTCCCCCCCTTAAAACTTTTGATCCGCTCAATTTACAGAGCCTAAAATTTCAGAATATATAAACAGTTACAGGCCTACAAAACTTTTATACTCGGAATTTTGAATTTTTGTTTCAGTCAGGGGTTATCAACTTTTGAATTTTTATTTTATTTTTCCCTATATCTCAGAAACCATAAAAGCTAGAACGCTGAAAATTGGAATAAACATAGACAAATACAAAATCTCAAATTAATTTTTTCAAAAAAATTCCAGGGTTTCTCAAACATTTTTTATTAAGAAAAGTATTTTTTTATGATAAATTTATGAGTTTAACTGCCTATATTTCCATTTTTTTATAAAATATCGAAAAAAGCCGAAACACCCCAACTAGATAATTTAATTTTATATAAAAAATATTAACATTGTAGCAGTACATCTCAAATTTTTTTTAACAATTTTTATAAAAATTGAATTTAGTGACGACATCGCTTCATACAATTTGTATGGTAGTCACCTATACACAATATCAAAGAAGACTTAATAGTTTGATACTTCATCTCTAAACATACAATATACATATACCATC
The DNA here is from genome assembly GCA_963576475.1 of Molanna angustata. Classification (NCBI taxonomy): domain Eukaryota; kingdom Metazoa; phylum Arthropoda; class Insecta; order Trichoptera; family Molannidae; genus Molanna; species Molanna angustata. The sequence continues at coordinate 19,088,700 of OY754976.1, read as the reverse complement.
ATGCTGTTTTTATATTCCGGGTAGGAAAAAAAGACTGACCTCCATACTATCCTATCTTGACTACCTAGGTACATGTGTTGTATAGAAAACTAAATATCATAAAATAATAAATAATTTGTATTTATGGGTTTGGTACTTATTCTTCAACTATACATACTATCGCTGTCGACAGTTGGATCTCATGTGTTACATGCAACTAGTGGTATGAAATATGTTTGATGGTAGTTCTTGTTTTGTTCGACAAACAGCCGCTTCGGGGATAAAAAGAACTATACAGTTCTAAAACTTTCCCAATAGAGTGGGGTAGGAGACAGCGAAATACTGTTAGTGTTAATACTTACATCATAAAATATATTTTGAATAGTTATAATTTTTGTACATATTTAAAATTTGTAAAATCGAATAAACCAGCAATACTGGAAGTCCTTCTCTTTCATCCAACTGTCGATTTGTTCAGGAGAACTTTGTTCTCTTAACATATCGACAATGTTTCAAGCCAGAATACGCGAGAATTGTATGGAGAGGTCTACTTTTTTCACGGCTTTTCCAACTTTGAAGTCAAAAAACACCAACTTAGAGGCTTCGCAGCATATATGTTCCATAGACGGATTTACTCAAAATTCGGAGTAGAACATTTCGTGTGTCTGTGTGTGTGTGTGTCTGTGTGTCAGAAATTTCAGAATATATAAACAGTTACAGGCCTACAAAACTTTTATACTCGGAGTTTTGAATTTTTGATTCAGTCAGGGGTTATCAACTATTGAATTTTTATTTTATTTTTCCATATATCTCAGAAACCATAAACGCTAGAACGCTGAAAATTGGTACAAACATAGACAAATACAAAATCTTAAATTAATTTTTTCAAAAAAATTCCAGGGTTTCTCAAACATTTTTTATTAAGAAAAATATTTTTTTTATGATAAATTTATGAGTTTAACTGTCTATATTTCCAAAACTTTTACAATTTTCGAAAAAAGCCGAAACACCCCAACTAGGTAATTTAATTTTTTATAAAAAATATTAACATTGTAGTAGAAGATCTATATATATATATATATATATATATATATATATATATATATATATATATATATATATATATATATATATATATATATATATATATATATATATATATATATATATATATATATATATATATATATATATATATATATATATATATATATATATATATATATATATATATATATATATATATATATATATATATATATATATATATATATATATATATATATATATATATATATATATATATATATATATATATATATATATATATATATATATATATATATATATATATATATATATATATATATATATATATATATATATATATATATATATATATATATATATATATATATATATATATATATATATATATATATATATATATATATATATATATATATATATATATATATATATATATATATATATATATATATATATATATGTTATATTTGATGTTTTCACGGGTGAAATATGTTATAATATTTTTATCTCGGTTTTCCCGTGTCAGTAGGTCTTGACTAAGACCATTTGTCTTCCGACGTTTCGCCTGAATATCACCAGGCATTTTCAAGCACTTAACGAAAAGCACGCGCGCGACACACGTCTACTCACACTGAAAGCTCACCGTCAAGTGACGATGACGGTGAGCTTTCAGTGTGAGTAGACGTGTGTCGCGCGCGTGCTTTTCGTTAAGTCCTTGAAAATGCCTGGTGATATTCAGGCGAAACGTCGGAAGACAAATGGTCTTAGTCAAGACCTACTGACACGGGAAAACCGAGATAAAAATATTATAACATATATATATATATATATATATATATATATATATATATATATATATATATATATATATATATATATATATATATATATATATATATATATATATATATATATATATATATATATATATATATATATATATATATATATATATATATATATATATATATATATATATATATATATATATATATATATATATATATATATATATATATATATATATATATATATATATATATATATATATATATATATATATATATATATATATATATATATATATATATATATATATATATAATCTATTTTGTGGTTTTCAGTTTTACCGATACACATAGATATACATATAGGTATGTATATCCCTGAAGGGAGAGTGTCTCTTCGTGAAACGAATGGTCTGGATCAGTCCGATTTTGGTATCGATATGACATAGACACGCTGTTAGTTCTCGCATTATTTTATAGATAATTTACGTGTGCAATATTGAAATATATTTTGTTATAAGTCGAATGTAAATTACATTTACTTTGTTAAAATATACTAAGTAATTAAAAATCAATTGTGCCTCATTAAATATATCACACATTTCTTATTAATCTGGAAGTCAAATCACATTGATAATGAATTCAAAATTTAGATCTTTAATTGAACACGTGATGAAATGATTTTATTTAGTCATATTCTTCTGATATGATAGGTAGTGTTAGTATAAATTTGACAACATACGGTCTTGAAACCATGTTACTTACTGCCAGAAGTCTCCACAAAATTAAATGTACTCAACGACCAATGTAAAGACAAATTAATTTTGGGCGTATCCTTGAGAGACCGAATAAGAAACGAGGAAACAAGACGCCGGTCAAAGGTCACAGACATTGCAGAAACAGTGGGAAGGCTAAAATGGCAATGGGTAGGTCATGTGGCAAGACAGAGGGATAATAGATGGACCCCCAAAATTCTGAATCGGAAACCCTATCATAATAGAAGGAGTGTAGGGAGACCACAGAGGAGATGGACTGACGATATTGTCCAACTGGTGGGACATGGGTGGAAACAGGATAGAGAGAAATGGAAAACTCGGGAAGAGGCATATATCCAGCAGTGGAGTGAAAGGGGCTAAAAAGAAGAAGTATAAATTTAATTATAACTAAACATTTAAATCGGTTAATTTAGTAAAATAAATTAATGATCTTCGTGTTGCAACACGTGGCATATCTAATTAGTTGACTCTAAGTGGATGAAAATTGGAGGTGAAAAATGTATCGATGGCGATGAAATTTGTCAGATGCTTGGCCTAGGTCCCAGTACGCAACAAACAGTACACAGTAGGTACGGTACATAGACTAGAGACTCGACAGCGGTCTGCAAACAGGTATTCGCGTCACACTTCAGACCGGCACGGAGGCTTTAATCTCTCCATGCAATTATCAGTCACGAATGATTCGCTATGCAAAGTAACATCCCCGATATTGCAATACACCACCCTGCCCTGGTATTGCGTCAAGGAAGAAACTGTACAGCATTATAACTGACGCTACCTTTTTCATTTTTTTATTGTTGTTGTGTTCCAACAAGCAACTGAAAATATTCAAACATATTTTATACCACACTAGTAAATCCCGGCAGACGTTGTCCTGCCAGTTTTATTATTTACCTTCAAATGTATAAAAATGGTTCATCGATATGTTTCATTTTTATTATTTAACATTCATATCTAGATTCGTTAATAATAATTCCGTATTTTTTCCCTTCCATCCCTACAGTACCTTCCGTCCCAATTCATTCATTTATAATTTTATTTAATTATGCAAACAAATATACTTGAACCGTTACCATTATACCAGTTTTATATAATATACCATTTTTATATATGGATATATAGGATTTTTTTTATTATTTTTTGATTTATTTATTCACTTATTTATTGATTTATTTACTTATATGGTAATTTTTTTTTTTTTTTATATTTATTTATTCGATCCTTGATTTATTTATAAGTAAGTTTATTTTTTTATTAAATATTTTCTTGCTATACCAAATAGATAATTCTTCAATAACTTTTCTGCTTTATCTTCAAATACGCTTTCTGCTATGCGCTAAACGAATCCCTAAAATTAAATGACAATCCCAAATAGATCATTTTTGTGTTAGATTTTAAATAAATAAATAAATAAATAAATCTAATTCATAAAACTTCTCGTGTGCGCGCTGAACAAACCCACTAAGATTCACTTCAATACAATTTTTTTGTGAGATATCTAATAAATATGTAAATTATAATGCATAAACCTTCTCCTGAATGAGCTGAACAAATTCCCAAAGTTTCATCGCAATCGAATGGTTGGTTTAGGAGTCCATCGCGAACATACAAACAAACAAATATACGTTCATCAATTTTTCTATATATAGATAATACAATTCACTACACTATCACTTATACAATTAGACTTTTTGTTATAATTTTGAAATATTCTAACCACTTATCCAAAGTCCAATGGGTTTCGAAGAAAAATATTTTCTTTTAATGTTTGTTAGTCAAAGGCACACTAACATGTACGAGACGAAGCATTAATATCAGTTCAGTTTCATTGCCGGCAACCCGACGTTTATTATACAAAAATACATGAATTACAATATAAAGGAAACCATGAGGTTTGCAAGGATAGAAATTTATGAAGCTTGGATATCTCTGCCTATCCTGTTAGGGACACGGGTTGATGGTATGTACCTATCTATGTAACAGGTACAAGGGATGTCAAATGTGAATTAAACGCGCTCTCAATTCCCAATAACCAGTTGCCACATTCCAGAGACTTGATTTTAATCTTCTCAGAAACACAAACCGGAAACACAATGAAGAAGTGTCAAATGAAGTAAATTATTCGACATGTGAAAAAAGTAAATTAATCGAAATGTGAAAATAATGGAAAAATGAAAACCGACCGCCATGGCACAGTTGGTAAGCCATTCGATTTATGTGCGGGCGTCCTGGGATCGATTCCCAGCAAAGGAGAAATTTATTTTAATTCATTTATCACGCTAATGTTGCTTCTCTGGGCTGGAAACACTCGTTAGGTGAAAGAAATTGCCATACGGCAATGAAGTCGCCACTTGCGCAAGGTGCAAGGAAGTGTTTATTTATTTATTTAAAATTGCTTCCGTGTTTTTACCATATCGATGTAGATTCAAATTGACAAGTAAAAATTCGTTGCAATCATTATTTTTTTTTCACTTTAAATGTAAAATAATTAGCCTTCATTTCAACTTAGTTTTTAGTCTGGAACTGTGAGATGATTAATATCTTAAGTAATATTATTTTAAGAATGATTTATAGGAACACATATATAATTCCACAATTTATTTTATTTTTCTCCCGACGACCGTTTCGGTTTATATGGCCATAATCAACCGGACCAGTTGATTGTGGCCTTATAAGCCGAAACGGTCGTCGGGAGAAAAATAAAATAAATTGTGGAATTATATATGTGTTCATATTAATCATTGTCATAATGGAATCCTACAAATTAGAAGCCGTCACAATCGAAAGATTGAAAAGTGCGCAATATTATTTTAATTATTTTTAATTTGTGTGCCATATTTAAAAATAACAACAAAATAAATACCATTTAAAATTTGTGTTACACACTAAACTAAGTCGATATTCAGTTTGTAAGTGAACTTTAGAAGAAGGAGAGATGCTCTCCGAAACTGGTCGAGGTATCGACTTAGTTTAGTGTGCAACAGAAATTTTAAAGTGTATTAATTTTGTTGTTATAATATCTTAAGTCTCCAGAATGTGGCAACTTGTTATTGGGTTCGTGTTTAATTAATATTTGACATAGTACCTGTTAGTTGACCGAGAGGTAATCTGAAAAATAATAAAATAATATTGAATATTTTAAGATGTTTGGTTTTTTATACAAAACATGTATATCAGGAAAAGAGAGTGTGGAGTTCAGTTCTGACAAGTACCTAATTTTTGAGGACAGAATTTTTTTATAAATCATGAACTTTTAAGTTTTGTGCATCAAGCGGATCCATATTCAGAGAGTCCACCCATGTATATAACATATATGCTGGAAAGCCTCTAAGTTGGTGTTTTTTTAACTTCGAATTTGGAAAAACCATAGAAAATTCTCTCACGCACGGGACCATGGTTAATACTGTCGATTTAATAAGATAAATAAATTATTTTCGAAAAAAGTTTGATTAGAATGACGTGAGATTTGTTACAGTTGTCGTGCAACGCCAACATAAAGTGGTTGGGAAACCCAAGTATAAATTAATGCGGTTAATTTTATATCCATATTGTCAACAACTTTGCTATTTATACTCCGAGAATAACAGAAAACTAATATTGTACTGCCTTCACTTGTTCTTTGTTCATTAAACAAATTCATTTTTTCTCAATGGGGACCAGCGGAGGGTTGCGGAGAACTTTAGATTAAAAAGTTTTGGAAAACTTCCTTCTGATACAAACGCAGTCTGTTGAGTGCTAAGCGAAAAACAAATAATTACTGATTGGTCTGGAATCTGGAAAAAAATCACCGACGAAAAAGACTAAAAAATGGACAAATTGAACGAAACAATTACTTGCAATAACGGGGGAAGTTGGATTGAACTCCTGAAAATCTCTGAAACTCATTTTCATATACATTTTTTTTTTCAGCTAACTAATTCGATTCCTTTTTAACTGATTTTTTTTTATTTTTACTTTTTAAAGTAGGAAATATTCATTGTATTAAATTACTTCGAAAAAGAATAAAACAAATACTTCATTAGATTTGCGTTAGTAAGAATGCAAATCCAGTTTTATTTGGTTACAGTATACTACAACTTTGTAAATTATGTGGTTACATATTTTTTTTACTCTCCACACTATGGAATAGGGGAGAGTCATGATTTCGCAAAAATTAAGCGTATTTTTTTTACATCAATTTCTCAATGGGTATCATGTAGAGAATGCACACTATGAGTTTCGTCGTGATGTGTTTGTGTGTATGGCGTATACGCCGTACGCCGTACGCCGTAGCATTTATCTTTTTTGTGTCCTCTCTACAGCCCAAACTATAAGTCCGATCGACTTCATATTAACATCATATGTGTAAAGTGCAAAGACCTAGAGCTGATTAGTTTTCCATAGACAACTTTTGATTTCTTCTCTATGAATTCATCATTTACGTTGTTTTTTTTTGTGTCCTCTCTGCAGCCCAAACTATAAGTCCGATTGACTTCATATTGATATCACATATGTTAAGTCCATAAACTTAGAGCTGATTAGTTTTTCATAGACAACGATTCATTTGTTCCCAATGTTTCTTTATGATTTCATCTATTAAAACTGAAAAAATGCTCTCACGACCTGGAATTAGAGATATTTTAATTTGATTTTAACTATTTATACAACACCAAGAATCTTCATAAAATTATATTCAAAGTTGGTCAATATTAAAAGAACAATATTCAACGGTTTCAAAAATTATATTTGATTTAATGGATATTTGTATGAAACTTATATGTAACAAGAGAATTTTTTTATATTTGGCAATGTTCAGTTCATTGATTTCATATTGATATAAGAATATTAAGCTTGAATTCTAAGCTTGAACTTAGAACTGATTAGCTTTTCATAGATATCATAAAATTTCTTCATATGATATCACGTGTCAACATTGTCAAAATGCTCTAACGCTCTTTGAAACAAAATTTATCTGTTTTTTTAAAAATATTTCATACAACATAAGCATTCTTCACTATACTGCATTAATAGTTTGTCTATCTTAACATAAAAATATACTATCTGAAGAAAATTTATATCCCTGATAGTAACATTTTGTATGAATAAAAATGTAATTAGATAAATTTCTATGTATGGAAACGTTCAGTAATTTGATTTCATGTTATAATGTAAAGAGCTTGAACATAGAACTGATTAGATTTCCATAAATAACAAAAAAAATCTTCATATGATATCACGTGTCAAAATTTTGAAAATGCTCTCGCATTCTTTAAAACAAAATTTATCTGCTTTTTTTTAAATATTTCATACAACATAAGCATTCTTCACTATACTGCATTAATAGTTTATTTATCTTAACATAAAAATATACTATCGGAAGAAAATTTATATTCCTGGTAGTAACATTTAGTATGAATAAAAATGTCATTAGATAAATTTCTATGTATGGAAACGTTCAGTAATTTGATTTCATGTTATAATGTAAAGAGCTTGAACATAGAACTGATTAGCTTTCCGTAAATAACAAAAAAAATCTTCATATATCACGTGTCAAAATTTTGAAAATGCTCTCGCGTTCTTTAAAACAAAATTTATCTGCTTTTTTTTAAATATTTCATACAACATAAGCATTCTTCACTATACTGCATTAATAGTTTGTCTATCTTAACATAAAAATATACTATCGGAAAAAAATTTATATTCCTGATAGTAACATTTAGTATGAATGAAAATGTAATTAGATAAATTTCTATGTATGGAAACGTTCAGTAATTTGATTTCATGTTATAATGTAAAGAGCTTGAACATAGAACTGATAAGCTTTCCATAAATAACAAAAAAATTCTTCATATGATATCACGTGTCAAAATGGTTAAAATGCTTTAACGCTCTTTGAAACAAAATTTATCTGCTTTTATTAAAATATTTCATACAACATAAGCATTCTTCACCATACTGCATTAATAGTTTGTCTATCTTAACATAAAAATATACTATCGGAAGAAAATTTATATTCCTGGTAGTAAAATGTAATAAGATAAATTTCTTGTGTATGGAAAAGTTCAGTAATTTGATTTCATGTTAAAATGTAAAGAGCTTGAACATAGAACTGATTAGTTTTCCATAAATAACAAAAAATTTCTTCATATGATATCACGTGTCAAAATTTTGAAAATGCTCTCGCGTTCTTTAAAACATAATTTTTCTGCTTTTATTAAAATATTTCATACAACATAAGCATTCTTCACTATACTGCATTAATAGTTTGTCTATATTAACATAAACATATACTATCGGAAGAAAATTTATATTCCTGGTAGTAACATTTAGTATGAACAAAAATGTAATAAGATAAATTTCTTATGTATGGAAAAGTTCAGTAATTTGATTTCATGTTATCATGTAAAGAGCTTGAACATAGAACTGATTAGCTTTCCATAAATAACAAAAAATTTCTTCATATGATATCACGTGTCAAAATGGTTAAAATGCTCTAACGCTCTTTGAATCAAAATTTATCAGCTTTTATTAAAATATTTCATTCAACATAAGCATACTTCACCATACTGCATTAATAGTTTGTCTATCTTAATATAAAAATATACTATCGGAAGAAAATTTATATTCCTGGTTGTAACATTAAGTATGAATAAAAAGGTAATTAGATAAATTTCTATGTATAGAAAAGTTCAGTAATTTGATTTCATGTTATAATGTAAAGAGCTTGAACATAGAACTGATTAGCTTTCCATAAATAACAAAAAATTTCTTCATATGATATCACGTGTCAAAATGGTTAAAATGCTTTAACGCTCTTTGAAACAAAATTTATCTGCTTTTATTAAAATATTTCATACAACATAAGCATTCTTCACTATACTGCATTAATAGTTTGTCTATCTTAACATAAAAATATACTATCGGAAGAAAATTTATATTCCTGGTAGTAACATTTAGTATGAATAAAAATGTAATTAGATAAATTTCTATGTATGGAAACGTTCAGTAATTTGATTTCATGTTATAATGTAAAGAGCTTAAACATAGAACTGATTAGCTTTCCATAAATAACAAAAAAATTCTTCATATGATATCACGTGTCAAAATTTTGAAAATGCTCTCGCGTTCTTTAAAACAAAATTTATCTGCTTTTTTTAAAATATTTCATGCAACATAAGCATTCTTCACTATACTGCATTAATAGTTTGTTTATCTTAACATAAAAATATACTATCGGAAGAAAATTTATATTCCTTGTAGTAACATTTAGTATGAATAAAAATGAAATAAGATAAATTTCTTATGTTTGGAAAAGTTCAATAATTTGATTTCATGTTAAAATGCAAAGAGCTTGAACATAGAACTGATGAGCTTTCCATAAATAACAAAAAATTACTTCATATGATATCACGTGTCAAAATTTTGAAAATGCTCTCGCGTTCTTTAAAACAAAATTTATCTGCTTTTTTTAAAATATTTCATACAACATAAGCATTCTTCACTATACTGCATTAATAGTTTGTCTATCTTAACATAAAAATATACTATCGGAAGAAAATTTATATTCCTGATAGTAACATTTAGTATGAATAAAAATGTAATTACATAAATTTCTATGTATGGAAAAGTTCAGTAATTTGATTTCATGTTATAATGTAAAGAGCTTGAACATAGAACTGATTAGCTTTCCATAAATAACAAAAAATTTCTTCATATGCTATCACGTGTCAAAATTTTGAAAATGCTTTCGCGTCCTTTAAAACAAAATTTATCTACTTTTATTAAAATATTTCATACAACATAAGCATTCTTCACCATACTGCATTAATAGTTTGTCTATCTAAACATAAAAATATACTATCGGAAGAAAATTTATATTCCTGATAGTAACATTTAGTATGAATAAAAATGTAATTAGATAAATTTCTATGTATGGAAACGTTCAGTAATTTGATTTCATGTTATAATGTAAAGAGCTTGAACATAGAACTGATTAGCTTTCCATAAATAACAAAAAAAATCTTCATATGATATCACGTGTCAAAATTTTGAAAATGCTCTCGCGTTCATTAAAACAAAATTTATCTGCTTTTATTAAAATATTTCATACAACATAAGCATTCTACACTATGCTGCAATAATAGTTTGTCTATCTTAACATAAAAATATACTATCGATAGAAAATTCATTTTCCTGGTAGTAAAATTTAGTATGAATAAAAATGTATATAATACATAAGATAAATTTCTTATCAATGGAAAAGTTCAGTAATTTGATTTCATGTTTTAATGTAAAGAGCTTGAACATAGAACTGATTAGCTTTCCATAAATAACAAAAAATTTCTTCATATGATATCACGTGTCAAAATGGTTAAAATGCTTTAACGCTCTTTGAAACAAAATTTATCTGCTTTTATTAAAATATTTCATACAACATAAGCATTCTTCACTATACTGCATTAATAGTTTGTCTATCTTAACATAAAAATATACTATCGGAAGAAAATTTATATTCCTGGTAGTAACATTTAGTATGAATAAAAATGTAATTAGATAAATTTCTATGTATAGAAACGTTCAGTAATTTGATTTCATGTTATAATGTAAAGAGCTTAAACATAGAACTGATTAGCTTTCCATAAATAACAAAAAAATTCTTCATATGATATCACTTGTCAAAATTTTGAAAATGCTCTCGCGTTCTTTAAAACAAAATTTATCTGCTTTTTTTAAAATATTTCATACAACATAAGCATTCTTCACTATACTGCATTAATAGTTTGTCTATCTTAACATAAAAATATACTATCGGAAGAAAATTTATATTCCTGATAGTAACATTTAGTATGAATAAAAATGTAATTACATAAATTTCTATGTATGGAAAAGTTCAGTAATTTGATTTCATGTTATAATGTAAAGAGCTTGAACATAGAACTGATTAGCTTTCCATAAATAACAAAAAATTTCTTCATATGCTATCACGTGTCAAAATTTTGAAAATGCTTTCGCGTCCTTTAAAACAAAATTTATCTACTTTTATTAAAATATTTCATACAACATAAGCATTCTTCACCATACTGCATTAATAGTTTGTCTATCTAAACATAAAAATATACTATCGGAAGAAAATTTATATTCCTGATAGTAACATTTAGTATGAATAAAAATGTAATTAGATAAATTTCTATGTATGGAAACGTTCAGTAATTTGATTTCATGTTATAATGTAAAGATCTTGAACATAGAACTGATTAGCTTTCCATAAATAACAAAAAAAATCTTCATATGATATCACGTGTCAAAATTTTGAAAATGCTCTCGCGTTCATTAAAACAAAATTTATCTGCTTTTATTAAAATATTTCATAGAACATAAGCATTCTACACTATACTGCCATAATAGTTTGTCTGTCTTAACATAAAAATATACTATCGATAGAAAATTTATTTTCCTGGTAGTAAAATTTAGTATGAATAAAAATGTATATAATACATAAGATAAATTTCTTATCTATGGAAAAGTTCAGTAATTTGATTTCATGTTTTAATGTAAAGAGCTTGAACATAGAACTGATTAGCTTTCCATAAATATCAAAAATTTCTTCATATCATATCACGTGTCAAAATTGTCAAAATGCTCTAACGTCCTTTAAAACAAAATTTATCTGCTTTTATTAAAATATTTCATACAACATTAGAATTCTACACCATACTGCATTAATAGTTTGTCTATCTTAACATGAAAATATACTATCGTTAGAAAATTTATATTCCTGGTAGTAAAATTTAGAATGAATAAAATATTTCATTGTCAATATTTGTGGTGTGGAGAGTTTAGTGTTGGCCACAACCCACTCGTTTTATCATAAAAATATTACAATTTATTGAGTACAATTAATATTATGTAATGTAATCAACCTCACTAGGATAAACCTGTATCGAGGTTAAATAAATTCACATTTTTGACAGACATAAATGACACAAAAATAATACAAATATTCTAAGGTAGAGGCGTTTACATTGTGGAAATTCATTTTAATAAATTATTAAAATAACAATATAACTTTGTTTATTTTCACTTATTTATTTTGATTCCACAACTAGTTTCAAGAACTTCTGTTCTCTTCTTCAGGTTTTAAACCCACCTGAAGAAGAGAACGTTAGTTCTTGAAACTAGTTGTGGAATCAAAATAAATAAGTGGAAATAAACAAAGTTATATTGTTATTTTAATAATTTATTAAAACTAATACTATACAAAACAACATGTCAATAATGTCGACAGTTGGGTACTTATTAACCACTTGCAACAATATTTTTGAAATAATATAAATGATAAATAATACAATAACAAAAAATATAATAAAAATATAACATGTAGAGTAACCATGAATATTGTAAATAAAATTAAAAAGAAAAAAAAACACATATTTCAACTTAGGACAGGTTAACGATGAAAGAATACTTTTGCCATCCTCAGACAAAACAAAAAACTTGATATTTTTTTTAAATATGAGAGAGGAGTTGATTTATTTTAGATAGTCGGGAAGAATATTGAATATTAGTGGAGCCTGATAACAGTAACTTCGCTGCCCAAAATAAGTTTTAGTAAAGACTGTCATAAAGTTTAGGGATGTGCCAGTTCTGGTAGTCTGGATTTGGTACTATTAAAATTAATACAAGCCATTAACGTTTTCTTCTAATTAAAATAAAAAATTTAAACAAGTACGCTGAAGAGTAGGTAAAAGAATTAAAATAATAATAAGAAAAAACGAGTGAAAATAAATAAACAATACATACTGAGAATGAAATGAGGAAAAGGAGGGATTATTGTTGTGAAGGAAGTAGCATGTCTGAAGGATTCAGGGAACTGTATTAAAAAATATCTTTATTTGTTTACGGAAGTTTCTAAGGAGTCATGAAGAAATTTTTTTGTTCAAATTTTTGATTGTTGTCACGTTGAATTCTGTAAATAGTGTATGGCAAGTAGGTAGATGAAATAATTTTTCGAACGCGGTGCCTGTTTGGTTTGATTTAAACGTTAAATTAAAAGTATACATAATATTCTCATCGTACCTACCATTGATTTTTACAAAACTACATCACTTAAGCTGAATGGTCGAAAATAATATTTTTTTTTATTCCAATACCAGAAATTACATTATTTTATATAAGTAACATAACAAATAAATTGGGCTGGTTTAGACCACCTCACTAGGCTAGGCCTGTTCCGAAGTGGTAGACTTGTTACATAATATTTATTTCTAAGTCATTGTAAACTGTTATATAGAATGATTGTGTAGTCCATGGTCCACTTTTTAAGTCCTATGTTAGTAGTTTTATCATGTATGTTATTATGAATTGAGAATTTGCTGACAATAGTTGATCCCTTTGTTATAAAACCATGTTTGAATTGTATGTTTAAGTCTTGTATTTTCTATTAAATATATGTTCTTTATATCTTTTGCAACTATATTTATGATCTTTGGAGTCTTTGTCCTTATGAATTTACTTTTTATAAAAAAATTCAATAATGTTTTACAAAATTCGTTAATTTTACCAGCCATTTTTATTGCCGACATCGCCATATATCCCATGTAGAAAATCTCTTCTCAAAAATTTTAAACGTCACACGTGACATCCTAAATGTGCCTGATGTTTGTGATTCAAGAAAACTTCATGTGACGAACAGTCCTTTTAAAGACCAGAGTCTTAATATTAAAATACATCTGCATACTCTGGCGAATGATTTTAATTTTTCTTATTATTTGTATCTCAATACACACGAAGTTGGAATATATTATATTTAAAGGAAGACCAGGAAATCAGACACTTACAGGGCTTATAACCTAAGATAACTCAATCACTAAATCAGACTGTTCAAGTTTTGATATTTTTGGTATACGACCTAAAATGTAGGTACCTACAATTATATATTTGTATTTTAGTTTTTGTTTCAATAATTGTATGCATATAGTACTGTGTAGATTAGACTCTATCATTTTTACAATAAAATATATAAAAAAATAAAAAAGATACATAAATTGATAAAAAATATCACTGCATCGCGTCAGGCAAAAAACATTTTTGATCATAAATATTCGATTCTAATCACCCTTTTTGTTTCAAGAAAATATTTTATTTGTTATTAGAACTGCATCTCGCCCAAATGCAATGTAATGCAACAAACGGAATGACTGTAATATTATCATTAAAAAAATGTCAGACACACGGCTATTATTAAAGCGATTCAGTACCGGACAAACCCCTCGTCAAGATTATTCAACAAAGGGAAAATAATATTGTTTATTTGCGGTATATGTATACCAATCTGTTTATTTGCGGTATATGTATACCAATCTGTTTCGCCTCCTTTGATGAGCGAGTTTACTGTAAATGTTTTTGAATTAATATGTTTGAAATGTATTTTTTTATTATTATTTTCCACATGGTAACAAACAGATTTGTATTCTCGGTGAAATTACTCTATTAATATTTTCCTTTGTATGTGTTTTTTTCTGCATGCTTATTTGCCCGGAAATAATGCAACAACATTTAACATCATACATGTTTCTATATTTTATAAATGGTGGTGCAGTTCATTTACAAATCGCAACAATTTTATATATTTAAGTTTTATTTCAATCATTTGAATCAAACACCATTTTAAAAATACCAATTCTGCAAAAAAAATGTATATATAATATTATTTCATATTTGAACTTATAAAATTAAAAAAAAAATTTACTTTAAAAAAATGAGTCGGTGCAAATACCAGTACTTACCTAAATTATTTAAATTTAATGGCATTAAAAATTAATAGTATAGTTGTTTCCATTGTTTAGCATAGAGCCTAAAATAAATTTTCTATTTAGTTTATTTTTAATAATATTTTTATAAATATAATTTAATAATACAGAATTACCTTACAGGTTAATATTTAAAAAAGTGGTATGTATTTTTCATATGTATTTTTCAACGAAATATAATGATATTTGGTTATATTTATTTTCAAATTGAAGCTAACGATCATATATAGTAAAGATAAGCATTTCATTTTCATTTTTATACTATTTGATAATACATAATGAACAATAAATAAATATAAATTAAAGGTATTATTTTTCTTCTTTTACATTGATTTTGAATAGGTAGATCTAAGTGCTTTCACTTTGAAGTTAACAATCTTAAACTTTGAAAAGAGATTAAAATGACTCTTTTTATCAGCAATCGCCACCACTGTTCTGGACAGTATAGGACTAAATAAAAATAGGTAAGAAAAAAACCTCCCAACGCCATTCTCCTACACTGTCCAACCTACAGCATCAACGTATATTTTCAGAGATACTCCATCAAAATGATAACTAGTTTTTACCATTTACTTATGAACGACTAAAATTAGGCATCTACGTAAGTATCAAAGGAATAAGGTATAAAAACTTAACCGGTAGAACAATTATTAAAATCAATGAAAAAGGTTTGATTTGTAAATTACATTCTATTCATTTTGTACAGCAATAATTCTGTAGATACAAATTTTTGTTACTTTGTATTTAAATGTATCCCTAACACACGAAAGCTTCCACTCTAGTAAAGGGAATATATATTTTTATTGTGAATCTTTTTCTGTATCATGTGAAAACAGTTTGATAAAAATGACAAACGTCCCAAAATAATCATCAAAAAGAATAACATTATCTTCTAAAATAAAAGTTTATTTTATGTGTTCTATAATAAAGTAACACATGCATAGAAGGCGTTAATAACAAAATATCTACCATCTATATAATATGTTGGTATATAAAATAAAACTTGCATATTTACGTTTGCACAACTCGAAGAGTAATCTAAAGATTAACTTAAAATTTTGGCACAACGTTTCCTTGAAATACAAGAGCAATTTAATATAATTTATATATAACATTAATTGAAAATATTATGAAATATTATATTTGTGATAATATTTAATCCTGTTTTTTTTGCAATATGTATAACACATATGTGTTCTAGAGTCGTCAAACCAGACAATCCCTATATTATCCGTACACTGTACAGGCTATGGAACAACAAAGAAATAATATTGAATAACTGTACCCACAGCATTATGAAATTATATGTATTTGAAACTCGTGCTTCCTGTTTTCTTTCTTTTTCATTAAATCAGACAGACACAGAAAGGTGTCTCCGGGGAGCATATTAACGTTTCCGTGTTGATTAGGAGGCAAGTACTGCCTCGAATTAGGCACTGGTTTGTAGCGCTAATGCACGTATTCAATTTGCGGCAGTTAATAATTATTGAATATGGAACATACATAACCATGAAGTTCGCGCACTATTTCATTTCGCTCGCACGAGGATTAATTAAAATAATTAGAAATACAGTTAAATAAATATAATTCAAAAAACTTATAAATAATGTTTTAATATTAAAAAAACATTAGTAATACACTTTAAATAACTATTATGCAAAAAACTTAACAAACTTACGTTGTAAAAATAAGTACTTATTAGAAATACACTTAGTAAATATTATTTAAAAAAACAAACATACTTACGTTGTAAATTGTTGCAAATAATGTTTAAATAGTAGAAAAAGAAATTAACATCTGTAAAATGTATGTTCCTAGGAGTATTCATAGTATTATATCTCCATACAAATATGACAGTGACAGAAGAAATGCGAGCGAAATGAAATAGCGCGCGAACTTCATGGTTATATTATATGTTCCATTTTAAAAAATTTATTGCCTCGAATTGAACACGTATTAGCAGGAACATTTTGCGTCGTTAAACCGTGTGCATTTGGAGGACACGTGTCTCGAATTCAACACGAGTTTTTAAGTGCATTAGCGCTACAAACCAGTGCCTAATTCGAGGCAGTACTAGCCTCCTTATCAACACGGAAACGTAAATACGCTTCCGGGGACAGCTAGTAGCAGAACAAAAATATTACACCCTTTAAATACAATATGCAATTGACAGCACAAACGAGGACAATATATTTTTTTTAATTATTTCCTTCGGGATTTTTTTATCTATTTCATTAACCCATATTTTTGTTGGTCTTTCAAATTATTTTGCATTTTTAATGTTTTTAATATTTGAAGGTAAACCATTGAAAAGTTTAATTGAAAAGTTTCATTGAAAAATATTGCACGTTACGTTGTCCAAAAGCTGTTTTAATATATGGTTTATTTAAGGTATTTAATGTACTTAATCTAGAGTGTTTATATATATTGTTATGAATTAGAATATTTGTCTTCTCTTTTTAGGTTGTATGGATTCTTCCCCACCACCACCCGTTCTGCTTATGGGGACTAATAACGGCCCCTAGTAAAACTCTGAAAGGACACATAAAGAACATACGAAGAGTCCGGAGAACTCTAAAATCCTGCAGACACTGCACTTAATGTGCCAAAGAGAGCTAATCATATGGAAATAACTGGCTCACTGCTCAGTGATAGTGAAGATAATAGTGCACCGAATTTAAGACAGAAAGTCTTGAAAGCCCTTAAGTTGCTCTTCGTGGCCACAAGGTCCGCATGTCCAATGGGTCCAAATAAATTCCCTCGGACATCGTCATAGAGTTCTCATCGGAAATTTGACACGGAAAAATTAGTGCATTCCCATAGGATATGCTCAGAAGTCTGTTCAGGGTTATCACAAAGCTGACATGAGGACGAACCGGATAAGTGAAAACGAAAGAGATAACTTTTGAAACTGCCGTGTCCAGTAAGGAATTGCGTGGTCCAATAATCGGGAACAATCCATGAGGAAGAAATTCGAGTCCTCACAACGGGAAGATATAAAAATGTCAGTCTGCCCACGGAAGAAGAAGACCAGCGACGTTGCCAAGCATCTAAAAGAGAACTCCGGGCCAAGTTCTCAATCTCTCCACGAACTGTGGATAGATTTACAGGTGGGAGAGAAACACCACCCAAAATTGAGCTTCGTATGGATTATAAATTATAATAATGTCTACGTTTCTTCTAATATTAATAATTTAGCAAAACACATATTGAATAGTGTGGTATTTTCCAATTAAGTATGCAGTTTAGAACTCCTGCAGTGTACTGTACATGTATTTACAAATATATAAATAAAAGGTAGTGTACACATTACGGGTATGAGAGTACACAGTACCTTTCGAAACGAAATGCAACGATTTAATTTGTTAGTAATAACTTCGGAGTTAGTCATTCGGACGTCGAATTTTAATCAAATGAAAACTGCAGGGAAAATGGATTTGCTCACCTGAACAAATCTGAACCTCGTACAAACAGAAAAAAAGATAATGCTAAATGAAAACAATCTTCCGCAGGTTGTTTTTACTTTTTACATACGGGGACAATATACTGGAAAAATATTTAATTATACTCATCGTTTGCGCATTTTATAAACTAGGTATTTTGCTCATGTTATTATTTTTATTTTGAGTATTTTGTTGAATGCTGTAATATTTTATACTTTTTATGTTGTTTGTAATATTTTGTTTCTTTTTTACTCCTCACTAACCCAAGGGGATATAGTGGGAAGTTTTGTTTTCGCAATTTTTTAGGCTGTTTTATTATTATTATTATTATTATTTCGTATGGCAAAAAGAAAAATAGCACTAGGCACGCCAAAAGTAAAAATATATATATATATGATAGGTCACACGCAGGGTGCTCGTCACAGGTATATATCCAAGTCATCAAGCCAGGCAGCAGCCGATGCCGTGGCCGTTTTTTTATTGCAAATTATCAATTAGTATTATGATGACATTGTATTCTAAAAGTTTCATCACAATGTGTGTGTGTGTGTGTGTGTGTGTGTGTGTACTATGTACGGCGTGATTATTTTACTTTATCAATTATATACTAAAGTACTCATTCAATTATTTTCAAATTTTTCAAATATATGTAGGTATATCTAATACTCGCTTAGACCCCATTTGATTTTGAAGGATATCTGAATAGTGCTTTTCAATTTTTTTAAACGTCAAATATTTTAAGTGACCCCAAGCTCAGGAAACTTAAAATATGAAATTTTTGTTTCCAAATTGGTAAAAAGGCAGATCACATTCATAAAATGGTATTGAAGAAATATCAAGTTTTCATAATAAAATATTTAAATATAAAATTTTGAATAAACTCATAAAAACGTTGAAAATATTTTAAGAGGAGTATAGCGTGTTTATAAATACCTACATAATAGTTTTATCATCTTTTGTTTACATACATCATATGTTATTGAATTTTTTTATACCTCACATATTATGTTTATTGTATATTTTTTCGTAAATGATATTAAGAGCATTGAAATTGTTTATTTTAGTGAATAAGACAGCATTTGGATTGTAGAACTATATATTTTATATTGGTATAACTTCACTTTTTTTGTTTAGGAACATTTTTAATACAACATATACGAGTTCAGAAGATAGTAAGTTTACAATAAATATTACGATACAGGTTCCGACCTACGACAGCCGAGCAACTCAAGGAGCATGCTCCTAGAGCATATAGATGGCACCATCGGACCTCATCATGTACCTTTTCAAGTGGGTAAAATATTTTGGGCATGTAGTGTATATTATATTTGTACTGTCAGGTATCTGACTGCTGATCCAAAAGACACAGTTTTTAATTGTGTTATCAGCCTGGATCTTCTTCTTCTTTTGGTGTCATGTCAGGTCCCCCCAACGTTGACTATCATCCGAGAGAAAGCGTCCTTGTCCTGGGCAGCCCGAAACAGCTCTCCAACACTTCTTATGCCCGTCCAGTCGCGTATAATGCGGAGCCAGGAAATTAGTCTCCTTCCAACACTTATTCGACCCTCTATCTTGCCCATTAGGATCAGGTGGAGCAATTCATACTTTTCTCCTCTAAGCACATGACCACCTTTCTGATTTTGATATTAGTGAGAAGCTCTCTATTCACTCTAGCTCTTTTAAGAACTATTGTGTTGGTGACCATATACGTCCAGGGTATCCGGAGCATTCTCCGACTTCACTTTGAGGGTCCACAATTCCACTCCTTACAGTAGGACTGACCATATGTAACATTTAGTCTGGATATGTGAGACGATAAATATCGAGTTGCCCGAGAAGCAATGTTAAATAAAAATAAAATAAAATATGTATGTTTTGAATTCTGCTTGTGATTTATGTATTATATCGAAATGTTTAAATTATGTTCTGTATTCTCTTACAAAATAATCATTTTGTGAGTAGTTTGTGTAACATAGGTCGACATAGAATAAAAACTGAGATCTGTAATTGCGTGGATGAGCAGAAAAACTTGAATTTAGAAAGTAAGTAAGGTGAGGCTACGCAGTTGTGAATAATTTTGTGTAGATACATATATCATATATTGTTGTTCATCTGTTTTCTGGATTACAAATATTTTGCTGGTGCAAAACATCATATTCTTAGATTGCCGGTAGTTAGAGAATTATATTTTAGCACGATAATCCAAATGTTTCATGATTTTATTCTGTACTCCTTCTAGTCTGTTGATGTTTGCTATCAGAAAAGGATTCCATACAACCAGGGCCGGATAAACGTGCTTTTGCGCCCGTAGCAATATATTTTAAACCGCCCCCCCCCCCCCCCCCCCCCTCCACATTTTTTTTGTAATTTTACACCATACAGAAGAGAGAGAAAGAAACAGTAATATATGAATGATAGATGAAGAGATAAGTTAGTTTTGTTCCTAAACAGTGCCGGCGTTTGACACCATGAAAATATGTAAGTATGATTTTAAAATATGATTTTAAGCGCTTTTTTTAAGACAACCGCCCTAGCTTCTTGTTCCTGCTTGTTCTATGATTTATCCGGCCCTGCATACAACTGATGAAAATTCTAGTACACTCCTGACATACGGTATTCATTTAGCATCTTTTATTTTGATTACCTGGCTTAGACGGGACACCCAAAAAACGATGACAATAGGTATAAAATAGTGGAATATTCTACAACCGGAAGAAGAGGATTTTAAAAAAAATCTTAACTACCGCCGTTATAAATAGCTCTCTGGTTTACCAATAAAGAGACAATAAACCTAAGGATGAGAGAGTGAAGCTAGAGTTAAAATCTGCCACAACACCTGAATCCAAGAATGAATTTCGATCATAAAATAAATTTACAATCACACGATATCGATTTGTCAACACCTTTCAAATTGGAAATGACGCTGCGAGTGAAAATGGTGATGTTATAATATCATAATAGATTATTTAAATTTATTTTTATACTTTTCTGTTTACTATTTTTATACAAACAATAATGATTTTTAAAAATTACGGACCTTTATTTTATTGGTAGAATTACCCCCATCTAGGGTCGATCATATGTGTCAAGTAATAGAATTTGTATGACATAGTAAAGATTATCGAAATTATTACATGTATATATAGAGTGACAGTATGTAGTAGGAAAGATTATCGTAATTAATACGTGTGTATGTAGAGGAGTGACAGAATATAGTAGGAAAGATTATCGAAATTAATACGTGTATTTATAGAGGAGTGACAGTATGTAGAAGGAAAGATTATCATAATTAATACGTGCGTATGTAGAGGAATGACAGAATGTAGTAGGAAAGATTATCGTAATTAATACGTGTAGTGACAGTATGTAGAAGGAAAGATTAACGTAATTAATACGTGTGTATGTAGAGGAGTGACAGAATTTAGTAGGAAAGATTATCGAAATTAATACGTGTATTTATAGAGAAGTGACAATATGTAGTAGGAAAGATTATCGTAATTAATACGTGTGTATGTAGAGGAATGACAGAATGTAGTAGGAAAGATTATCGTAATTAATA
The DNA here is from genome assembly GCA_963576475.1 of Molanna angustata. Taxonomy (NCBI): domain Eukaryota; kingdom Metazoa; phylum Arthropoda; class Insecta; order Trichoptera; family Molannidae; genus Molanna; species Molanna angustata. The sequence goes on along the minus strand of OY754976.1, from coordinate 19,066,317 downwards.
CGTGTAGTGACAGTATGTAGAAGGAAAGATTAACGTAATTAATACGTGTGTATGTAGAGGAGTGACAGAATGTAGTAGGAAAGATTATCGAAATTAATACGTGTATTTATAGAGAAGTGACAATATGTAGTAGGAAAGATTATCGTAATTAATACGTGTGTATGTAGAGAAGTGACAGAATGTAGTTGTAAAGCTTATCGAAATTAATACGTGTATTTATAGAGGAGTGACAGCATGTCGTAGGAAAGATTATCGAAATTAATGCGTGTATTTATAGAAGAGTGACAGAATGTCGTAGGAAAGATTATCGAAATTAATACGTGGATTTATAGAGGAGTGACAATATGTCGGAGGAAAGATTATCGCAATTAATACGTGTATTTATAGAAGAGTGACAGTATGTCGTAGGAAAGATTGTCGAAATTAATACGTGTATTTATAGAGGAGTGAGAGTATGTCGTAGGAAAGATTATCGAAATTAATACGTGTATTTATAGAGGAGTGAGAGTATGTCGTAGGAAAGATTATCGCAATTAATACGTGTATTTATAGAGGAGTGACAGTATGTCGTAGGAAAGACTGTCGAAATTAATACGTGTATTTATAGAGGAGTGAGAGTATGTCGTAGGAAAGATTGTCGAAATTAATACGTGTATTTATAGAGGAGTGAGAGTATGTCGTAGGAAAGATTATCGAAATTAATACGTGTATTTATAGAGGAGTGAGAGTATGTCGTAGTAAAGATTATCGAAATTAATACGTGTATTTATAGAGGAGTGGCAGTATGTCGTAGGAAAGATTGTCGAAATTAATACGTGTATATGTAGAGGAGTGAGAGTATATAGTAGGAAAGATTATCGAAAGTAATACGTGTATTTATAGAGGAGTGACAGTATGTAGTAGGAAAGAAGGTACGTAATAAAGTGTTATTTACTTGTGTATACTCCATACATTCCAGTCCAATTTCAATTAAAACATACCTACCTACCGAATTTATCTCTGTTACAAAGGTTGGTTCTTAGCGAAAAATTCTAAATAGGGATCGGATTTTCAGTAGAAAGGAAGGCCGCAGTACAAAAATAGGTTGTTTTAGAAAAAAAACAGGTTGATCTATGATGACTTAAATAGCTGTAACTTTCGAATATGAATAGAACTTTATATGATGCAAAAAAATGCACCTAAATATATAAATCCTTTAGTTTTCTTAGGTTATCTCTATAGTATCCTGTACATTATTCCATTAGTTCACTGCATTAGAACGTTCATAACTTCAACCACATTATTTTGTTTTTGAAATGTGCAGTGCTATGTAAATTTACTATTCAAAACTGCCTGTCTTTTTCAAAATAACATAAATAGGTACTTAGATATCATGTTTTTTTATCGAAAATTTAAATGCTAGATATTTTTTATTTTTTGCTATTTTTCCTAGGTATTATATTTTTTATAATAGGTACTATGAATATTATTTTTTTTCTTGTTCACTTTTTTATGACGACATGTTATGTTCAAGGTATAAAAGTATAATCAGTCCGTATTTTTATAAATTTAAAAATGTGTATTTAGCCACGTGACTATTCTTTTACTTTAATAAATTAAAAATATAATAAAATAACATAGCGTATAAACTAAACTACCTTCTGGTATCAGAACACTCCATTTTCTTTCGACTGCTTGGGAGTCAAAATTCTTGGTTCAATTTTCCTGTAGGAAGCTATAAGATAGATTCTATCTTTGTTCTAAGGACATGCCATTACATAACGATTGCTGATATAGGAAGAGCGATAAAAAATTATGACGTCGTTAATTCGAGTGGATTAAATACTAAAATACGATTAGAAACGTCTTCGAGAAAGTGTCCTTAAATGTAAATTAAGCGTTCTTTAGCTCACTTATATTTTATTCGTTGGAATGTTTCGTGTTTGTTATCCAATGCATTACGATGCTATTTATTATTTTTTATAGTAGGTAAACTTTGTCAGTTTTTGCATACGCCTGTTTTCTGCAATGTGTATAACCATTATTAAAAAAATATATACTTACGGTTATTTCTAAATATAATTTTAAAAAATATATACCTACGGTTATTTCTAAATATAATTTTTATTTGAAAATAAAAAAATTGCATACACGAAATCTTGTTTTTCTAGTTTTGATAAACGTATTATACTGAAACTGAAAAAATAAACGTTGTTTTATTTTATATTGCTTCTTCACACGCATCCAATAACAAGTTGCCACATTCTGGTTTAATCAAATTTGGAATCTTATTTTTTGATATCCAAACGCTTCAGTCTGCACCCACCCGAGGAAGAGAACGGTTGTTTCTGAAACATGTTTTGAAACAGATGTAATTAAAAGATAACTGCTACAAAATTCTCTTTAGGTATATATGCATAGCGGCGTAAACTTTAATATTTTTACTTTGTGTAGGTACCTACCTATTTCGATATTTTGTTTTATCTTGTGTCATTGTAGTAACAAATTAAAACCTCCTCCCATAATTATTTCTTCATTTTCCTTCCCGTCACAGCAAACATTCAATTACTGTTGACTATTTTATTTTTTTATTTTTGTTGCAATGTCATTGTTTAATGATCATCATCTGTGGACAAACGTTATTGGTCTGATTTTTTGTTTATTTAAAAGTGTATGTTTTTTTGTATCCATACTCTAAAAGACCGTGTTTATCCCTTAAATAAATAAACAAATAAATAAAATTTTAAATCAGTGATAAATGCCCATTGCATCATCTACATAGATTTATTTTTTATTATTTGCCGAACTGATCTGATTGCAACGTCTACCGTCTGTTTAAACAGGATCAAACAGAGCATCAAGTGTATCGATGAATACTTTAAATACAGATTTTATTTTGATCCCGGAAACGAGTTGTAGAACATGGGGGCAATATCCGGTAGAATTATTTACCAAGACCTCACGTAGCGAGTTAGATACTTAGGTTAGTGTTCTGGCCATTCGCCGGATATGGTCAGTAACAAGTGGTCTGTCAATAATCGATATATTGACAAGCAACAGGATTGTTGTCAACCAAAATAATCCAGACTTCCTCCAAGAATGCAGCGGCTGGCTTCATTAAACATTGATACCCTCAATCACGCAACAGAGTCCTTAGACATGAAACTAAATTCAAAATAGAACCAAGAAGATTAATTTTGCATCGACCCTCAAGACATTTCTTGTCCATCGTGGTAAATCTTAAGTGCGATTAAATTTATAAAATTAATCGTAAATTTTATTTAATTCCGTAAATTTTAAAAACAAAAATGTTTTAATATGACGATTTGCGGACTTTTCGTGCTTTTTGGACAGTAAAAAAACTTAAATAGATTAAAATCAATTAAAATATTCATGGTGAAATTCAAATTAATAATATCAAATTCTAAATGTTAACAAAAAAATATCCCTGTGTCAAATAACTGTTAGAATGTTTTGAATTTGAATAAATTTGACTGGACTATTAATCACCTAATTTCACTCTAACCACACTTTAGAAAATGAGGTAATTGTTTCAAAGTTTATCAATTCGAGTGGTACAAGTAGGTTAACAATCCAAAAATGAGATAATATTTCTGGCGCATTTCAGGAGTGACATCTGTGCGAGACACCGTCACCCCATTTATAAGGACCGTTTCTTTCATTGTTTAAAAATAACACTAATTTCTCAATAGATGGCGTTACAAAAAAAGGTTTCTTCGTTACTTCAAAGATGGCAATAGTATAATTCCATATTTTGAGGTAAATTGTTAAACATTATTCAAATATATGGAACTTTCATAATATCACTAGCTATGTGTAGCCATGATCCAATTTGTCTGGTTCCCCTTTCTAAGGGTTACGAAGGTCAGATGGCAGTCGCTTCAATGTAATAACCAGACTCGCCAATTCCAGGATCATGGTTAAAGCGTACCCCGATAGAAACGGGACAAAAGCGCAAAGGGGAAAGAAAGCTATAGAACTTTCAAAAATAACATTGATAAGAGAACTCAATAAGAAGGCATAATTGGTGAACGTTGCGCAAGCGCATAAAGTGATCACGTCAACAAGCCGATGAAAGGTCGTAAGCCCTTTAGGTGCCTTGAGTTCCTGGTTCTTCTATAATATCCCAACTTCGTCCTCTATTGAGATGTTAAAAAGTTAGTCAATATTTTTTTTTCAATTATGTTAAACAAGAAGCATGATTAATTGAGATTTTTAATTTTAATTATTATAATTGTTAATAAATTGTGAAAAAGATAAATAAATACAAAAAAATATGCAACACTTGAACAGAGAAAAATATACATACAACGTAAATAAAAATACAGATTGCTATTTAAGCTATTGCTCGTTTTATATACACAGCATTAAATCTTAAATTCCAACAGTAATCGTACGCAATGTCACAATTCTAAGAAACTCTTGTGGTTTATAAACAAGATTACTTGTAATATAATATCATTGTTGGTATTCGATTTTGTAGCAGAACATTTGGTCATCCAACTGTCACTCCTTCGCCAATAGTGTAAGGCCCTTTACAAGACAACCCACTGACAGACAACATCGAAATTCACTCAATAAACAGTATCATATCATTTCCTGCTCATTCGGGCACGTCAGCGAAACTAAATTGACGAATCTAAAATGGTCGAAATGATTTGACAATTATTTTTGCCTTTCAATCGGTGAGACGACCAATTTGTAAGGTCAGTTCACCGAAAAGGTAAAAAGACCAAAAAAGTTGGCCATGCCAAAAATTTAATTTAATTATTTCATCGAGGTCCCGCTCTCTCCTATTCTCTATTAACAATTCAATAGCTTTCTTCCATTTTTGAAATCCATCTGGCTATGATATTAGTGCAAACCTTTTTAGGGCTGCCAACACAAAAAAATATACAAACATATTTTATGGAATCTTGCTATATTTTCTGTAAACTAAATAATCTATTTTTTAAAGAGAAAAAATCAATTTTTTAAAGAGAATTGTCGAGCGATGCTTCTGGCCGAGCAATCATAGTGTGAAGTATTGAAGAATTAATTTGTATTTATGTGTAATAATAATAATAATAATGAACATTTCCTTGCACCCTGCGCAAGTGGCGAGTTTATTGCCGTTTGGCAATGCCTTCCAACAAACCAGTGTTTCCAGTCCAGAGAAGCAATATTTGCGTGAAAAATGAATAAAAATAAACTTTTCCTCTGCTGGAAATCGAACCCATGACGCCCGCACACAAACCGAACGGCTTACCAACTGTGCCACGGCGGTCATGTGTGTGGGTGTGTTTAAATAAATATGTGTATATATGTATGTATGTATATTTATGTATGTGTGTATATATATATGTGTATGTTTTGGAGCATTTTTTGTATTTATATTTATATTATTATGAATATTTATACTTAGGAAGCATGTTTCAACGTGATGGAAGATTGGAAAAAGATATTGAAAGGAGAGTAACGGCAGGTAATAGAGTGAATGGTACATTAAGACCGGTAATGGCTGAACCAATTATTTCGAGGCAAGCAAAGCTCACGGTACACAATGGTATCGTCGCACCGACTCTAATGTATGCTAGTGAGACATGGACATGGCAGAAGACGCATGAAAGTAGAATTAACGCGGTTGAAATGAAGTCACTAAGACGAATGTGTGGTAAAACGATGTATGATAGAATTAGAAATGAGGATATTAGACGAGAATGTATGATTGAAAGAAATATCGTAATTAAGATGAATATAAATGCCCTAAGGTGGTTCGGCCACATAGAAAGAATGACTGATGACCGTCTGACAAAAAAAGTATACAAGGCTGATAAAAGATGAACGAAAAGTAGAGGTCGGCTAAGAAAAAGTTGGCACGATCACATAAATGGGATTTTGAAAGATGGTGATGTTAGAAGTAAGAATAATAGAAGAGCGTGTATGAGACGATGTATGGACGTGAATGAAGCGAGGAATGTATGTCAAGAGAGAGGCGTCTGGCGTTCGGTTCTCTCTGCCTACCCCAAATAGGGAAATGGCGTGATTGTATGGTATGGTACATAAGCAATAGGATCATGCTGAAAATCAGCTGCTGGGGGCTTGTCTTCCTGCTACATAGCTGAGCATGGTCCTTTTGAGTCAAAAAGGTTGTTTTTCTTTTCATTTGTTGATATATGTCTATGTATTTGTACCTATGTAAACTTCTTTTCGTCTCAATAAATGCTTATTTATTTTATTTAAATACCCCAAATTGAAATCAAATTTCTTAAATATGTTAAACAATGTGTTTTTAAGTATCTTCAACATTTCTCTAGTGAATGTTCGTCACACAATTTAAAATTCAGAATAAATTCCCCTAAAAAAATATTTAAAATATCCATATTACAGCTTTTTTTTATTTCTCCATAACTATGTGTCGTAGAAGAAAATGTTCTTAAAAAGTGCATGAAATCAAAGTGAATGACCGATTAAGCTTGTTCATTTCAAGTTAGATTTGTTCTTAAAATGTTATTTTACAAGAGGCCAAGAACCGACCTGGGTTGTTGGGCCGCGGATGATGATAATAATAGCCGACCACCATGGCACAGTGGGAAGTCATTTCGTTTCTGTGTTGGCATCCTGGATTCAATTCCAAGAAACGTACTAATTTATCTGCATATAAATAAAGTAGACCTGGTAAGATTGTCGTTCTGGATTTGCGAATGTTTGTGCACGACTATGTTCATGTCAGTCTGCCCAAGGCTGCCTGTTCTTACATTCGTTTGAAATCTTTCTATGTGGAAATGGTGGAAATCGGCAATTTTACAGTAGAGTAAAAAACTTACAATATTACATTTTTATAATATTACATTTGAAACAGTATAAAAACACAAAGCCTCACAAGCTGATATGTTTTTTTTTATTATTTTCAAAAGAAAGTTAGTTTAAATGTTATAATAAGAATTAAAGAATGCTTTTATGCTTTACTCGCCGAGTCGCCAAAATTGATATATGTGAATTTACCCTGAAGATGACAAAATACCAACATTCTGATATATGCGTCCCTATCGTAATTAGACCTCAAATGGCACGAAGTAATAAAATCCGACACAGGGAGAGTGAGCAATTCACGTTGAACAAATGGTCCCTTTTGCATTGTGGGTCAGATTTGCTTTCCTCGCGTTGTTCCACCATTCTTTCAGCTGTCAAATATTCGAAAGTTACCTACTTTATATTTTTATCGTAATTAATATGTATTGATTTAGTTTATTTTCCAATATTTAATAACTTTATATTTTATTTTCTTTCAGAATCAAATTTTAGCCTATATAGTTACAAAAAAATGTAAGTTGAAATTTCAATTCTCGATGAATTTAGGTAAATTTTAAATCAACATTCACATATGGAAAGAACGTAGGTATTTGTTTAAAGATATTTTCATAAATGAGTTGGTGATTATTGTATTTCGGTGTACAGGTTATGTCATTCTTCTAGGAGTTGGTTAATAAGTGCAGAAGGAATGGCACATGAAAATAACATGTTGCGAATGGTTGCACTTAGGGCAAACGAATCTAAAGAACAGCAAGAAAGGAGATGTGAAGCCAGTAGATTACGAATGACGGCGTATAGGGTATTACAATTTCTGCAGCAAGAAAGAAGAAATACAGATTTTAAGTCTTCAAGTAATTGGATAGAGGTAGGGAGTCGTGATAATTTAATGATAATAGATCAGATGAATATGCAAGACGTTGAAGTAATAGAAATTACTGCACTTGAATGCGCCATCTTAGCAGCATTAAAAGTATAAAACAGCCTCTAAGTCTTCAAGTCATAAGGCCCCTGAGGAGTCAAATTGAAAACGCTTAACAATATCGCCAAACACTATTTTTTTTGTATGTAAAATAACAGATGTGGCATTGAAACATGAATCATGGAGACAAAAGGAAAATTCTGCTTTTTCCTATAGTTGCAATATAGATATTAACCTATAGTTGCAATTTATTTCTGAGCCAGTATCAACTTTTGGTAGAATGTCTATAATTTGTACATATTGTGGTGATTCGAAATGGAAGGGAGAAAACCCAGGAATGTGTTGTAACAATGGAATAGTACACATACCTGCAATAGATATCCTCCAGAGCCTCTTTATACATTATTAACAGGTAATTCTATAAATGCATGCCATTATAGAATTAAGTATTTTAAAAGTCATGTTAGAAGATATAATAGGACGATGTATGAGAGGGTCAGAAATGAGGACATAAGGAAAGAATGTAAGATAAAGAAAGATGTCATTAATAGAATTTAAGTGAACACATTGAGATGGTTTAGACACATGGGCAGAATGAATTAGGAACGCCTGACAAAGAAAATATACATTGCGGACAGGAATTGAATGAGGTCGGGGCCGCCCAAGTAAGGGATGGCATATCCATGGGAACGCTATTTTGAAAGGCGGAGATGTCAGAAGCATGAACAACAAATGAATATGTATAGGACAATGTATGAATGTCGATGAATGTGTGTCAAGATAGAAATAAGTAGCGTTTGGTTCTCTCTGCCTACCCCGAGAGGGACATGGCGTGATGGTATGTATGTAATTCTTGCTTTCAAATGAAATTTTTAGGAATAAACTAAAGAATTATGAGTTATTATTATGAGTGATAGAGTTAGATGTGTTACAAAGGAGGATCAAATTAGAAATGAATACGTCCGAGGTAGTTTTGGAGTCGCCTCTATTCCGGAGAAACTAAAGGCCAGACACCGATGGTACGGACACATTACCAGACGAAATGAGGTTCATATAGTTAAACTCACACATGATATACGCACTCAGACCAGAAATAGAGGCCGTACATAGGCCACCTGGTGGACAAATATTAAGGAGTTGAGGGAGGAGCAACTAACCAGAGAAATGACGCAAGATGGAAAGATCTCCGAAGGGCAAGAAAGGAAAGGTCGTACCAGAAGGGCCGCTCCAGATGAACTGGGAAGAGGCAAGGAAGAAGAAATCTATATTTTCAAAACATTTCTGTATGTTTCATTTTTCAATTATTTTACTTTCAAATTTATGAAGATAAATTTAAGAAAATAAAATTAAATAATTGCCAACAATCAATTAATTTATTCACATAAAAATATCATCATCATTATTCTTAGCGTCACAACTCTTGATGGGTCCTATCTGTGTCCAAGAATCTTCTCCATACTGTTCTATCGTTGGCTGCCACCTTCCAGTTCTGCTGCCCCATGGCTCATGACTATGCTGAGGTCCTGGTAAAGATCATAAAGCTCGGTGATATATATCTTTTACGCCATGTTTGACAGTCGTTAATAGGTACATAGGTATATTCTGCATAAGATTTTTCTTTCAAAGGCATCCACTCTGTTTTCATCGTGTTTTGTTAATATCCAGGTAGGTATCCGATAAAAATATATTACTATCAAATTCAACAAAACTTATTAACGTGGTAAGTTTTCTCAATATCTTTAACAATGTATATCTTTGTCAAAAACTTCATTGAAAAAACTTGAATCGAACTATAAAAACTATATAACCATATTGAATCGAACACATTTTCCTATTCTGACATATACGCATTGTCGTTTCGATACTCGACATACATACATCACCTAATAATAATAATAATTAAAGACTTTTATAGTATTAAAAATACAAAATATATAAAGGGAAAGAACACGGGAATCTCTTCAGTGACGGATCTTTAACCAGTTCAGTCGTTGCCTGCTCTCAGATACGTGGTCGAACTTCCTGAGTCCAAACACGTATAGAATGCAGACATTTTGTAACCGTTCGAGTTTGTTAAGTTGATCTTCAGTTGAATCTCAGCGTAGGCAACGTCAGCGTAGTCAAGTAATGGTAGCATGTGTTGTTGAGTTATGCGACATCCTACGTAGGCGATTCAAAGCGAACGCGAATGCGAAGCGATCCGAACGGATACATGTGAATTCAAAGTGATGCGGTGCGACGCTGCGGCTCTGTCCTACGGGCACGCGAATCGTGCTTCTGACATTATACTTTACCAAAAAAAACTATGGCACCGCTTCCAATTCGCGCGAAAATATCAAACAAATTGATCGCGTTCGCTTCGCATCGTACCATGTCACACCATACCCTACTCGCGGTCGGTAATGCAGGACACTTCAATAGTTACCGACTGATTGTTATTTTCGCGCCGCTTCGCGTTCGCCTTGAATCGCCTACGTAAGACGTCGCGTTAGAGTGATTTTAGTCTTAACTGGTAAATAATTTTTAAGTCGGCCTCATACGTTCTCATTTGTTATTCAACAGACATACGACAAAGTTTAAGTATTAAATTTAGACTAAAATTATTATATTTATTTGTTTGTAAATTTTTGGAAGATTAACAGCATATATATTACATCTAATATAATAATTTAACAGCCAATTAGAAGTCTCCGCTGATTGGCTATACTGTCAGTTGCAAGTTGAAAAATATAACATAATAATATAATATGTTTCTGTAACAGATAAAGTTTCATCGTGAAACGGAGGTAAAAATTATCACCGAAGAGAACATACATGATTTTATATTTTAGTGGTTATATTTTAGTGGTTGATGGCAAAATAAATTATAGTATTAAAAAAATTGCACTTAGAATACATCTCGCTACTGTAATGCTAATCTGAAATACATCAAATTCTGGTGAATTAAATATAAAATGTCCATAACCTAACTATAGTACCGCTTTAATGTCTGCAGTTAAAATAAGAGTCTGCGAATGCTTGCTAAATTAACTGAAAAGGCGAATATCCTTATTTAAGCATAAAAAATTATACAATCTAAATACACATAACACACAATAGGTGATCATTTAAGTAATATCATTTAGTTTAGATTTAGACTACATGTTGAGTTTGCAAACATAATTTATCGGTCATTTGTCAAACGTCAAGTCAAATGTCAACCACGGTGTTGCCAGGATTGAAAGTACTAATTATTATTGGAGAGTTGCATGAAAAAATATTAATATTTATTACATGTTTATTTACAAGGAGTTTAAAATATCAATCTTTCTAAAATTAAACAATTTATTATTTTGTAAATTAATATTTTATAAGAATAACGTCTTTGTGCGGAGGCGACAAACACAGCAGCGAAAAATAAAGCTTGCTCCGTGTCATGGTTTGTGAAACGCAAATTAAGAAACTAAAAGAGAAGTTGCGTTTGACTTCTAAAATAGGGTTTGCAACCTTTTTAACCACTTTGCGGATTATATGCGTTTGATTTAGTTGAAACTCAGCAATCTTCGTATTGCCTGTATAATTAAAAATGGTCCCTCAGTGTCTCCCGTCCCTTCGGTGCCTCCTGTCCTTTTAATGTCTCCTGTCCCTCAGTGCCACCCGTCTCTTCAGTGTCTCCCGTCCCTTCAGGTCCTTCTGTACCTCCCGTTCCGTCAATGCCTCATACCCCTCTTCATTTCCTCCCGAATCTTTCATCCCTTCAGACAGTAACTTCAGACCCCTCAGTACCTTCAGATCGTTCAGTACCTTCAGATCGTTCAGTACCTTCAGACCGTTCAGTACCTTCAGACCCCTCAGTGCCATGGACCGCCGGAGGCGGTCATTTACCGCGCAGCGGTAAAAGCCGGCTGCAAGCCCTAGCTTAGAAGCTGAGCGAAGCGAAGCTTCTCAGCTAGTTTAAAATATTGCTTCTTTGGACTGAAACGCTGGTTCACTTACACAGTAGAAAGTGTTTGTTAATTAATTAAATACGCTCGTAAGTTATTTATTCAAAAAAAGAATGAATTAAAACACAGCTATTGGCCTAGTAAACCTAACACTCAAAAAATGTTTTTGTATTATATTGTTTTTATTTTTTTTTATTTATTTATTTATTTATTATTTATTTATTTATTTATTAATTTATTCATTCATTCATTCATTCATTCATTCATTCATTCATTCATTCATTCATTCATTTATTGTTTATTTATTTATTTATTTATTTATTTATTTATTTATTTATTTATTTATTTATTTATTTATTTATTTATTTATTTATTTATTTATTTATTTATTTATTTATTTATTTATTTATTTATTTATTTATTTATTTATTTATTTATTTATTTATTTATTTATTTATTTATTTATTTATTTATTTATTTATTTATTTATTTATTTATTTATTTATTTATTTATTTATTTATTTATTTATTTATTTATTTATTTAGTAATTTGTTTATTTAGAAATTTTTTTAGACATTTATTTATTTATTTAGTCATTTACGGCTTAAAGCCCTTTACAAAACAAAATATTAGATGACACAGCATAAACTTGACTTAACCAATAAAACACAATTTATGCATGTATTAATACACATTTTTATTGTATCAACCACACAAATATTATCCGATTGTTCTATCCTTAATATCATAGTAAGTATGAATTATTTTATGTTAAAATTGTAACTCTATATATTTATATGAATTAAACTATACATTCAGATAAAAAATAACATTCAATAATATAAATAGATTATATTATGTATCATAAACCATACATGGAATCATGTAATAAATCGAAAAGTTATTTACTTAGTATGATTATTTTTTTCCTAGCCCTACCATTTGATATTTGCAAATGGTTAACCCACAAATTGATAGGTTGAATATTTTGTCCTTTTTATGGTTATATATTTTCAAAGCGGTTGCATATAAAATTCAGATAGCCAGTCTAGACTCACCAGCCTCTAGACCTAACATCAAATATCGGAACAACAGATATTACTTATCCAAGCAAATCCTATTTTAGGCAACAGAAGATGCTCTCTGCAACGTAATGATAAATACTTATCTGCAACGTAATGATAAAATACACTTGGTACTATTTCAACCATTTGTTGATAATTATATAATATTTTATTGGGTACCTGCATCTCCGGCAACTTACAAATGTTTATTGAACACGCACCCAATAAGAAGTTGCCACATTCTGGAGACTTACGATATGAATCGTCTCAAAGATTGAGACTAAAAACACAACTATAAAATGTGTATCCACCGGGAATCAAACCCAGTACCTTAGGATCAGCAGTCAGATACCTAACCAACGGAGTAACGAATGCCGACAATTATAGTTTTGTAGTTTTGTACTTCATATTGCAATCTGTTGGTATATTTTTTAAATATACATTTTTTATCCAATTTAGAGAATTCATAAATCTATTAGGTATGGCTACCAATAGGTATAACACAGGGACGTCGCTAGTATATTGGAGAGAAATATCGCCTACTAACAATAGGGAACATTCACTTTTTTTTATTTGTATTAAAAAAATAGTACAAAAAATTAGAAACAATATAGTATAATTTTTGTTTTACAATTCGCAATAATTGTTATAAACTTTTTTCCTGGAGTAGTTACAGCCGTATTAACACACATTGGGACTTAACAATATTTATAATACACTTTTTTTGCATCCATTTTTATATAAACGCGCTTTGATTGAACGAAAATAATTAATTAGTCGTGAACAAAACGGGCGCTAGAAAAATACATCAACATGATAGTGACGTTGCAATCCAAATAAGCGATTTCGAACCGTTTTAGCGCCAAATTCAAAATACGATTTTTCAAATTGCTATAAAAAGTTTAATATTGCGAATTGTAAAACAAAAATTATACTATATTGTTTCTAATTTTTAGTACTATTTTTTTTAATATAAATAAAAAAAGTGAATGTTCCCTATTACCATTACTCAAAAGTGAACTCATGCGTATTTTTTTGCTATGTCTCGCCATCTTAATTTTTATGTATATGAGCATAAAAGCTTTGTGAATACTTAGTATTTATATTTCATTTCTGATGTAAAATAAATGTTTTATTCTTTTAATTTTTTTTTGTTATTTACCTACTTTGGAATGTATCAAGTTTTTGTAATTTATTATTAAACAAATACATATGTCGTGTTTCCTTTTACAAGTCAATGCTCATCCGCATACCTGTCGCTGGTTACCCCACATTGTGGGGGGGGGGGAACTGCCGTCATGGTATGTTTTATAATAAAAATTATACTGCACATCAGCATTCAAATAAGTTCTATACCCGTTGCTTTAATTTTGCTATACCTACTTCTCGTCATTGTCCAAAATGTCTTTGAATACAAATCCATTGTCGTAATGAACTTGTTATTAAACAACTTCTTACAGACTTCTCCGAATTTCAAAGGATATTGATAACACGATGATCTTTATGTTATTGTGTTTATTGTTTAAAAGTTTGAGGAAACAGTATGAGACGTCTTAAACTAGGTATTTGTTCAGTCTTTCGGTGTATGGATATTAAATTTTGTATGAAAGTTGAAGGTATTGTAAATTCGTTTTGAACAACTCGAATTGTCTCTCTCTGGAAAAACTATGCATACCTTCGACAATGCTGTATGACTTAGGAAATATACATGTGTTTAAAGCATTAAGGTACATAGTTTTTGTTTTTTGATAATCAAGAAAGTTTTGATTTGATGCATTTAATATTATAATTAAGGATTAATACAAAGGTTTTAGAAGACAGGACAAATTATTCAGTGCGTAGAGATGTGCTTTATTTCAAATAAAACCATTGTAAATGGAAATGCAAAATGGATATTTTCCATTTTACATTTTGTGTGTTTTTTACCCTTTTCTATTTTCGTTTTAAATGTTTTTCTCGTAGCATTTTCCATTTTAATAGATTTTTGCAACATTTTTTCTTATTTTCTCATTTTATCATTTATTTCCAATACGCGGTTAAATTTTAGGATAGTTATCTGCATATAATTTGCATATAAATAAAGTAGACCTCGTAAGAATGTCGTTCTGTATTTGCACATGTTTGTGCGACAACGACAACGACGACGTAAGAACGACAATCTTACGAGGTCTACTTTATTTATATGCAGATCAAGAGCTGTCTGTTGAGAAGTTAAATAACGGTTAGGTATACAGAGTAAGATCTGTGCTTAGATTATTTCCCTGGACATTAGACTATTCAAGTTTTGTTATAAATAAAAAAACGACACAACATTATATAATAGAGCTGTATCTGATATCTTGGACCTAGTCCAGCCGAGTGGACATAATTTTGGAAAGCTGGTTACTGATTGGTTGATTCGGAGAGGAAGAGAAGAGTCAGAGAGAGAATTGACGTTTGTTCTAAGATGATTTTTCCACTGCGAAAGAGCTCTTTTTAACGCCATCATACATCCTTATTACACATTGTCCTCTTACACATGTAAACACACCCTCACCCTCATAAATGCACTTGTTTTTTGGTCTACTTGTTTAGTTATTTATTGTTCTTTATATAGATTTTTATTACTTTTTTAATGTTATACTTTAATTTTCTACTATAAAAAATTATGAAGCAAAAATGTATGTCAATTATTGTTAGTATTACCTTAGAACAGGCTTTGCCTAGTGAGATAATAAATTCCATTGTAATATTTTTTTTTTGTTATACTGAAATTATCTACTTTATTATGGTAATAAATATATAAATAAAAAAATGGCCTAAGATGTATTTTCCGCAAATATTATATCGTAAAGCTTAGAATAAGTAGGTTACATTGAAAACTATTTTATTTTAAAATAAGCATTCATATTTTATATGCATGTGGGATAGTGCCAGAACCTTTCCTGAATAATTCCCTGATGCAATATGGAATAGATTATCCCCTACATTTTTCTAATATAACTTCCCTTAGATATTTCTGAGCATAATTTACTACTTGAAAGCTTTCTATTCCTCCTTTTCATCTTATCTATTGCAAAAATGTTATTTATAAATAAAGTATGAATATGTTTTAATTTCATCTAAATCTTTATTCTCTTCTAAGTATATGCATATGTTTTTTTGCCGTTAATGAATTAGATCGACTGATATACAGAGAACTAACCCAAATGTAAAGAATGTGATTCTGATTTTGAATATAAAAAAAAGTTTTCCCTCTAAAATTATTATAAAAAAATCATAGTTACATTTTAAAAACTAACTGTTACTTGAAGGACGACGAATAAATCCTTAAGTAAACTATATGATTTTTTTAAATTATAAACACATTTTATTTTAGGTCATCACGACCAATGAATTTATTATATCCAAAAAGTTATATACAAATATTAAAAAAGCAATGAAATTTATTCCAACTGTAGATTAGTTCAAGAGAATTTATTTCTCTTGACTTACAAACTTTGAAGCCAAAAAACATGGGTTTCCTCAGAATTCGGAGTAGAACATTTAGTGTGTCTGTATAAATAGTTATAGGCCTACAAAACATTTACACTCGGAATTTCGACTTTTTATTTCAGTTAAGATTCATCAATTTTTGAAATTTTACTTTATTTTTTCATATATCTCAAAAACCATAAAAGTTAGAACGCTGAAAATTGGTATTAATATAGAAAATACAAAACATCGAATTTATTTTTTTAAAAAAGTTCCACAGTTTCTCAAATAGTTTTTGATAAATTTAAATGTTTAACTGCCTATATTTCCATTTTTTTTAAATATCAAAAAAACCGAAACAACCCAACTAGATTATTAAATTTTCTATAAAAAAGATGCACATTATAGTAGAACATCTCAAAATATTCTTTATTTTTTTTTTAATAATAAATTTAGTGATGACATACATCGTGTCATACAATTTGTAAGGCAGTATACACTACACAATATCTCACTCAATAGTTTGATACCTACTTAATCTACAAACATACATACATACCACATGCTATTTTCATATTCTGGGTAGGAAAAACAGACTGACCTCCATACTATCCTATCCTGATAAGTATATTTTATATAGAAAACAAAATATCTTAATATATTAATTATTTTGTAATTAAGTGTTAATAGTTTAGTACGTATTCTTCAAATATACATACTATCGCCATCGACAGTTGGATCTCATGTGTTACATGCAACTAGTTACATTAATTTATTAGTTACTAGGTATATACATAACAACAATGACTGTTCGAAGTACCTACACGAATACGATGATACCACGTTTTCCTATTAGTAATTTGTAACACATTGGTATTTCGATAACTAGGTATACCTAGAAATTTTAAAAAGTCATAAAAGCTCATTAGTCTATGGCTCTATACCTCAGCTGCCCAAACCCATGGTGAGTTTTCTTAACCGTTTTTAAAAATACTTACTTTTGCAATTAGCGATAAGTTTAAACTAAAAAAACGACCATATTGATCTTAAAACACCCGTGAGTAACGGTTTTTTCGAGTCTCCTTAAATTCAATTTGCTGCAAAATTTTGTAACAA
Source organism: Molanna angustata (assembly GCA_963576475.1). Classification (NCBI taxonomy): domain Eukaryota; kingdom Metazoa; phylum Arthropoda; class Insecta; order Trichoptera; family Molannidae; genus Molanna; species Molanna angustata. The sequence continues at coordinate 19,049,049 of OY754976.1, read as the reverse complement.
GCAAAGTGATGCGAAAAAAAAAACTCGGAGAATAGTTGTGTGCATGCTGTTTCATTTACAAAAAGGAAGATTTACAAAGTTCTTGGTATAAGAGCATTCAAGTGTGGCATGGAGCGTAGTCATGTATTGGTATTATTTTTTAAAAGTCTTTCCTCATTTTTCAAGCGGATGGGTTGTGAGGAGATGGGTGTCAAGTGAACTAATACCGTTATGTGGTTCTCGACTTTTCCACACCGTGTGATATATGATCTGTTAAGAATCTCCTCTGTGGAGAACCTCTATCAACTGTAGACTGCATTTTAATATGCCTCTACTCTTTTGCATACATTTTTTAAAATATACATTTTATTACAAGAATGAGCTATTATCATTTTTAAGGCGAATAAATCTGTCACATAAGTTGAGTTACTTTAAAAAATATACATAGTTTGATTCAATGACTAAAATTCCATGTAAAAATTCTTTGTCACGACTTTTTAAACAAAATTCTGTTGTTGATGTGTTTTTTTCCTCGTACCTATATTCCCTAAACTTAGCATTTATTCTTGTACTATAGTGAACAAAATCGGTCGTGGCAGGATTCGAATTCATGACAACTGGATAACAAATCCAGCGTGATAACCGCTCTGCCACCAACCATTTCATTTCCAAATCATAATTTTTTCTCAATACACGAGTACCGAGAATTATTTTGTTTTATAAGCCGTAAAATATATAAAAAAAAATTATGTAATTTTCTTGCATTGTCATATTTATCAGCAAAATTGCAAGATTCATTGCCAATCATATCATAGTGAAATAAAAAGTGAAGCATTATAATTGGCTTATTTCTTTGTTAATTATGTAACTGTATTATGACGTATTCTGTAAAAAACTGTTATGTTTCCAAATAAAATAAATAAATAACCTTTTCATCCCATACTCTTTATACATATTCCTACCCAATATTATAAAATCTAATACTTACATGTAATCAAAATAATCTATATTTTCCATTCAACCAATCCTCCTAACAATTATCCCGCATGGTGACGGTGTCCGCTTTCCGGGTCCTAATCCTCCACTTTCCTCTGTCTTGGGCTTCATCCTCGGTCATCTCGCATGATTCAGCATCACACCATCGGAGCTTCGGCCTTCGAACCTCACGCCTTCCTGTCAATGTAAAACTTACTACCCCATTGCCAATATATATAAGATGATCTTTTTTTGAAATGACCAAACCATCTGAGCCGATGATCTTGGAGTTTGTCTGCTATATCAATTAGACTTAGAGATTTATGATAAATAATACAACGCAGAACTAATAGGTAAATTCGATAACTATTACTTTTTAAACAAGTCTGTGGCAAAAGTTCACCCAGTAAGAGCTGCAGGAGCTTCAAATGTAATTATAACAAGCCGCTTGTAGGCCTATTTGTTATTTGATCGGGCAACGTTGATTTAAAATAACAAACTATCAATACATAAACTCCGGACAGATAGGAAAATTTCGAAATATTACATACCTACCTAAGTGTCATGAATAGGTAGGTTGTGACAAGAGCTAAGCTGAAGATAATTATCTCTAGTATTTCGACCACAGAAATAAATGGCCTCTCAAATTACGGTAGTGACTCTTCTTCAAATACCATTTAGAAACAATTATATGGCTCTGTACAAATATTATAAGATGATTCGGACCATTTTTTATGTGAATGTACATAGTCCTCGTAACTTATTTATACATACCTACCTACAAAGCGCCTTTGTTGTCTTCCATCTGGATTACTGTAACGTTGTATACGCGAATCGACCAAAAAATGAAATGAATAAAATTCAGTCAGTTTTCAATGCTGCAGCCAGATTCAACATTTGAGCCTCCAGGTTTTCTACATCTCTCACCATCTTCGAAATCTACATTGGCTTAATGTTATCGAAAGGATTGAATATAAACTATGTCTCGTGATCTTCAAAGCACTTTACGGTATGGCTCCTACTTACCTCTCCGAACTTTGCATTCCACATTCAATTAACGACAGACAATCATCACCTCGTTCTGCATCTTTATCTATGGTTGGAAAATTAGCTGAAATAAACAGGGTGCACACCACTATTTCGGCGTTCATGCGTTTGCTGTGGCTGGACCAAATGCATGGAATAAGCTCCCACATACCTCACACAGACCGAAAATATATCTATGTACCTTCAGAAAAAATCTCAAAACACACCTTTTTCACAAAATTTACCAGAGCCAAAATGGTACATCTTGATCAATTTTCAGCGCCCTTGTTGTGAGATATTGACCATAACGGCGCTATATAAATTATCCAAATTAAAATTATAATATAGTTATCCAAATAATATTACTAATTAAAAAGAGGGTATTTGGCTGAAATGAGCACAACTATTTAATTTTCAATACGAATACTTCGGACCACCAAAAAGATTAAGTGATAGCAGGACCACAGCTTCCCAAGAGAAACTTTCTGAAGAAAAAAACAGATTCACGTTCTTTATAGAGAAGAAGAAAAAATCGTTGGTTCTTTTACTTGATCACACGTCTATATCTGTTTACTTCCAGTAAAAATGTTTTGGTATGGTGACGTGTAAGTTGTTCATTGCAATATTTTTATGACATTTAAGTAATTACATCGGTGTTCATTCTAGCTCCCACGGGAGAGTACGCGTACGACTTCAGTATAATATTTTTTCCCGTATATAGTAACGTTATTAATTAGCTTTTGAACTACAACTATAAAACTTGCTCAGAGTACACTAAAATCTAGTTTGCGAACAGCAACAAGAAATAAATTGCATGTAAAAATATCACATATTCATAAAAAATATGGAGAGCCCTCTAAACGATGCGGAAAACGTAATTGAGAGCTGAAAAAGCTAATATCAATTCATCTAGAAACGTGGAGGAGATTAAAAAGGGCGTGATCAAAGCTAGTTGGACTAGCAATCCAGTGGATTCGAGTTCGAATCTTGCCTCGACCGATTAAGCATATCATACGATATGATACGAAAAGAAATATTATTTTTTTTCGTAAAAAAATCACAAACTATTTTATTAATAATACATACAAAGATAGTATTGCACCTGTTCAATGTTATTAAAAATAAAAAAGTAAAGTATAAAAAAGAAAAATGAAATATAAAATAAAAGTTACAAATTTAAGAGTTTTTAAAAAGTGAGAAAACTACCTCTACCTTATAATAAGGATTTTTTTTCTAAATTTTAATCTTGACAGGTGAATAATGTCTAGATGATCAGTTTCATTTGCGACTTTTGTAAAGGTGGTAATGCACCTGTACAATGTTATTAAAAATACATCAGGGGGGCAAGTCTGGTCCAACCGGCGAAATCAAAACTCGTGATTACCCATATCATGGATATATATTTTTTTTTCAAATGAATATGTCCTTGTTTAACAAGTACATATACATCTTCTTACATTCCCTAAAATAAGCATAAATGCTTGTGTTATAGGTGAACGAAATCGGTCGAGGCAGGATTCGAACTCGCGACCGCTGGGTAACTAGCCCAGTGCGCTATCTATCAATTCAATTATCATATGGAGTTTTATGACATCTAAAGATATTTTTGAACTCCATATAATAATTATATCCATGATATGGGTAATCGTGAGGGTTTTGATTTCGCCGGTTGGACCAGACTTGTCCCCAAGATCTTGCCTTTCATATAGAACGTCTGGATCACAGAGTACACACCTAAATCTTTCATTACAACGACCTTTTTTATCGCGAGTTTCATTGTTAATTGCCTTTATGTGTATTTAAATAAATATACGTGTAACTCAAAGTATTGATACTTTTTGTAAGTAAATATGTGGCTTTATAGTACTTATTATACATTGTTCCGCAAATCCAACTATTAAACAACATCAATCGTGAATAATTAAACGATCCCTTACAATTTTTTCATAGTATTCATCATCATCATCCTCAACGTTATAACTCTTGGTAGATCCTAGTCGCACCCGAGAATCTTACTAGAGTCTACAATCTGAATCTACCCGTTTGCATTCTGTTTCCGGTTGGCTCTCTGATTGGTTGAGATCTCGTAGTATTAATTCAAATGAGCTGTGAAATTTTATATTAAATGCGAAAAATTAAAAGAATATTATATATTTAATTTATAATAATTTATAATTCAATTTATAAAGCAACTCGCTCACGCGAGTCGCTATTATTATTATACACAAACTTAAACCTAACCTAAGATTGCAGAAAAGAAACTCAGGGGCTAGACGCTACTGAGAATCTTATCCACACTGCTCTGTCGTCGGGTGCCACATTCTAGTTCTGCTGTCCCATTGCCCGACAATCCGCGACAACGTCATCCAACCATCAAAGCTCCAGATCATCCATGCGGTATAAATGTCCCAACCAGCGTAGTCTGTTAATCTTAATGAACTTGACTACGCTGATGTTCTGGTAAAGGTCATAGAGCTCGGTGTTATATCTTTTACACCGTCTTTGACCATCGTTAATAATTCCATATATCCTGCGTAAGATATTTCTTGAAAGGCGTCCATTTCGTCTTGTCTTGTGGCTTTAGTTTTTCTGGACAATATGCGTGACTTCAATTGTCCAATGAGACTACAGTAACTCCGGTTAGCATTGAACGATCCATTACATTTTTTCATAATATTATTCCAGCCCAAATAAGCAAGAGATAAGTACGTGATGAATCTGTTTTTATTAATATTGTTTAAAGTAAATCAAGCGCAAGAAGAAATGCAATGTGTATAATGTAGTCTTTAACAGATGATGTTTGTTTTTAACTAAAGGTAATGAACAGAACCGATTAACAAAGCAGAAATCTTGGCTGCATGAACGCTTGAGCCCTGAGGCCGCGTTTCAAATTTGACATGGCTTTGTGTAAGCAAACAAGTAGTAGTTAAATAGCAATACTTTGAATATCTTATTTTTTGTTTTCCTTTCTACACGGTTGCGTGCTGATGTTGTTTCATATAATTTTACAGTGCATCTTGAATCGCTCCTTTTTGCTGCAAACATATTTTTGTTAATATTTGTTCCTCAGTGAGAAAATACAAAATCTTCATATATTTATCATGGTTGATACGTATAAATAGTAAATTCACATAATTAGAAATCTGTGAACTAGCTTAAAACTTTAGTAGCACTAATAATAATTATTACCCAGGTAACTAGCGTTAAAACATTATTTTATTATCAAAACAAACCAAACAATAATTCAAGATCGTAAGGAAGCCAATGTCATCATCCAGATATGTACATCGCAGGGGCGATCCTAGAACCTTCGGGCCACGCAACCCTGGACAACAAAAATTTGGAAATGTGTTTTTTTTTTTTTAATTATTTGGCCAGTTACTTAACGCGTACATAAAAACGTAATAAATGTGATTAAATATAATTATACCAGCAATAAAAATGTTTGCTTTTAATATCATTTGCGACTAAAACCAATCACTAAAAATATTGTAATAAAATTTATTCATACGTATAAGAGTATTTTTTATATGAAGCAGAATGTAATTTTTACCCGATATATTTATTTTTTATGTATTTCTTTACTATATTTGCAGACGAATGGCCGGTTTATTGGGTTCTACATTAAATACGCTACTGCAGGTAGGTACATCGCTAATAATATGTATTGAATTATTGTTAGTATTGCCTTAAAACATTGCATAGGGAATTAATATTGAATAAAAATTATTGTTCTAATTAATAACATTTATTGTATTAATTTCTTTGTATTATGCAAATGTAGAAAAAAGGATTGAAAAGATAATTCAATGATCAATTTACGTGGGTGAAAGGTTGGTATGGCAAAAGACTAATATAATCAGGATTGATCCATAAAACATGAGATTACGTCGTTTATTAAGGTAGTAAAAATATTAAAAATAAAAGAAATAAAAACAGAAAATACGCATTCCTATAAAACAAAAATAAAGAAATTGCTGCAATAGTATGTAGTATAAGTATAGTTTTCGTCACCATAATTATTTTTTTCTCTAGCCTCTAAGTATATTTTTATGTTTTTTTGTTCCTATTATTTTTTATTTTATGCATATTTTTATTGTATTTTTGTAATATGGATGCTCTTATAATGTATGATTGATGTTGGCATTAACTCTTACAGTGTTATAGCCCCAGCACCGTTTTTTTTTCCTTAGTGGGGTATTGCCCGTATTGCAGATACAATAAGTATTGTGATGTTTATCAATATATATTTAAATGAATAAATCAATCAATTAAAAATGTTCCACATAGATTTTTTTCCTTCAAAGAACGATCGATTCGGCTAGTTTGACTGTTATCAACATCAAACGGCCATTTCATTGAATAAGAATCAAACAATTCTTTTGATAAGAGCTTAATTATCCGATAAGATCGTCCTTTAAAAGAAACTATTTTTTTAACAAAAAATTAATATGTCCTTGTTAAACAAGTACATATACATCTTCATACGTTTCCTGAAATAAGCATAAATGCTTGTGCTATAGGTGAACGAAATCGGTCGAGGCAGGATTCAGACTCGCGACCACTGGATTACTAACCCAATGCGCTAACCGTTCTGCCATCGACCCATCTAATCTTTGCGAAACCTAAATCAGTGATTTGATTTTATAAAACCCTAAGCAATGAAAGATATTGTGAAAACTAGGTAGTTTGACTATATTAAGCTATGCATATAAACATGACTTATCGTTGTGATATCAAATCAACGAATGATATTAAAATAATGGTCTACAATTCCGTCTGTGTTATATATTATAATATTATATAACCACGTATTTCTCTGTATCTCGTTATCAAGTTGCATACATTATGGAAACCCTTAACATTATATTATATTCACAGATACAAGTACATTCGTAGATATAACGTATTTTTAACCTGTTGAATGCCCGTTCTTGTACAAGATTTATAAAAAATGATGAGAATTTATGAAAATATAATAATTTGCCTCCTTCTTCAGCCCTCCTTCGTCCAGTAATGGACATAGGCTTCCCCCTGAGACATCCACAGCTCCCCATCTTGGGCATACCGCATCCATCCGCCTCCAGCCACTCTAATATCATCAGACCATCTTGTTTGAGGCCTTCCAATACATCTTTTGGACCCGTTCTAGGTCGCCTTTCTAACACTTTCATAGTCCATCTGGAGTCTATGGTTCGGGCGACATACTTTGCCCAGCTCTACTTTGCTTGGCAACTTTTTGGACAGCGTCGGTTATTTTGTTTTTTTTTAATATCCACAAGTTGTTCTATCTCTTAACGAATTACCCAGCATTCTCCTTTCCATGGCCATAACAATTTCCATAATAAATTGTGTGTATACATAATTGTTTATACATAATTATCTTCATAATTATAATTATCTTCATATTTCTGTGTGTATACGTAATTATCTTCAGTGGATATACATAATTGGATGGCAGGCCTAGCTATAGATTGTACCACTTGTATATATTTTAATGAATGTAACCTGTACATCTGTGTATACCCCCAATAAAATAAAATAAAATTACCTCCTTTTCAAAAATTAAAGGGCAACTTAACCTTACTCAAAAATGGATAATATTTTCAATGTTGATAAGTACGGACCCAACAATTTTCGTTTTTTAATATAGGTATATACTGTCCCTATATTTTAAAAGAACTATTTTTTACTGTGGATGTGTTGAAAACGTTTATTGTGATATATGAATTTGTCAATCGAGTATGTGAGTTCTGTGGAGTAGATCCAAAAGAAGGCATTGGAGGGACCACGTAGCCAGAATGGACAGTTAAATATGAAAATGACTTTTCAGTGCATATATATATATATATATATATATATATATATATATATATATATATATATATATATATATATATATATATATATATATATATATATATATATATATATATATATATATATATATATATATATATATATATATATATATATATATATATATATATATATATATATATATATATATATATATATATATATATATATATATATATATATATATATATATATATATATATATATATATATATATATATATATATATATATATATATATATATATATATATATATATATATATATATATATATATATATATATATATATATATATATATATATATATATATATATATATATATATATATGTTATAATATTTTTATCTCGGTTTTCCCGTGTCAGTAGGTCTTGACTAAGACCATTTGTCTTCCGACGTTTCGCCTGAATATCACCAGGCATTTTCAAGGACTTAACGAAAAGCACGCGCGCGACACACGTCTACTCACACTGAAAGCTCACCGTCAAGTGACTCGTAGCGTACAAGATGGCCGCTTATGTCAAATATTGTTAGCGCGACGTGATTGGCTCCTTGTGACACGCCCACCTGCTGTCGTGTTCGTTGGTAATAATATTTTATCATTATTTTTGTGTTGTGATTTATTGTTAATTTTAGTTGTGACATTAATATTATTATTGTTGTGTTTTGGGGTTATTTTCGCTATGGTATTATTAATATTATTATTGTAAAATGTTCTTCCAGGTACTAGGCAAACGAACTCCGTCGTCCCGATTGTTCATTATATCCCTTCTCTTATATATTTCTATAGCTTCCCTGTAAATTCTGAGAGGTTCACTGTTTAAACTTGCTATTATTTTTGAATGGTCAAAATCTATTGTATGTCCTTCTGTGAGCGAGTGTTGTACAAGTGAGGATGTAAGTTTTTTGTTTCTCATGTCGACTCTGTGCTCCGCTATTCGTGCTTCAACTTTTCGATTGGTTCTTCCTACATAAGTCTTATTGCACGATCCGCACGGTATTTCATATACTCCATGAGCTTCAAGTGGAATGATGTCTTTCGGGTTTCTTAGAAAGGTTGATATTTTATTTGTTGTGCTGAAAACGGTACGTATGTTATTTTTGTTTAATAGACGGCTGATTTTATCGGTGACGCCTTTGATATATGGTAGTCGGGCTGTTGATAATGGTGTTTCATTGGATTTTTCTTTCACTGTTTTTGGACTCTTTAATGCTTTGTTTATTATATAGTCTGAGAAACCATTACAACGTAGAGCATTTTTCGTGTATTCTAATTCTTGTTTTTTATGCTCGTGGTCTGCAATTCTTTTTGATCTTGTTATTAGTGTTTTTGCGACTGAGCATATTTGTGCGGGGTGATGATTGGACGTTGCGTGTAGGTATCTATCGGTGTGTGTGGGCTTTCTATATACTGTGTGCCCCAGTTTACCGTTTGCTTTTTTTAACACTAAAACGTCTAAGAAAGGTATTTGTCTGTTATTTTCCTTCTCCATTGTAAACTTTATATCTTTATGAATGCTGTTAATAGTGTTCAAAAAATTATTTAATTCTTCTTCTCCGTGAGACCATACTACGAATGTGTCATCCACATATCTTAGCCATTTCTTTGGTTTGAGTATTACTTTCTTTAAGACTTCTTCTTCAAACCTCGTCATAAATAAGTTGGCGACTGCTGGTGACAATGACAAACCCATAGGTGCTCCTTTTATTTGTTTGTATGTCTTATTGTTGTAATAAAAAAATGTGTTATTTAAACAGTGATAAAATAAATTTAAAATATCGTCTGTGGTATTGAGTGTTTCTTTGATTATGTCTAGTGTCTCGTTAATTGGAATATTTGTAAATAAAGAAACAACGTCAAAACTCACAAGAATATCTGTACTTTCCAGTTCTAAGTCAGTGATGAGTGATATGAAATGTTCTGAGTTTTTGACATAGGAGTCTGCGGATTCTACATAGGGCTGCAACATATTCGCGAGGAATTTAGAAAGCATTTGTAACGGCGAACCAATGGAACTAACAATTGGTCTGAGAGGAATATCTTTCTTATGAATTTTTGGAAGACCATATAATTTTGGAAAGCGTGACGACTTCTCTCGTGGAATAAGTGACTTCTTGATATCATCACTAAGTTTTGTTTTCATTATTTTAGTTTTCGTGGTTTTCTCAAGATACGTGATTGGGTTGCTTGCATGTATTTTGTATGCTGGGTCTTCAAGGATATCGGTCATTTTCGATTTATAATCTTCACTGTTCATCACTACTGTGGCATTGCCTTTATCAGCTGGAAGGATTATCAAATCTTTGTTGTTGCGTAATTCTTTGAGGGCTATTATTTCTAGTTTTGATAAATTGCATTTTGGTGTTGTATTTTTTCTTAAAATCGAGCATGTTTCTTGTCTAATTGTTACGGCAGTATTATTGGTGCATTTGTGAATGGCTGATTCAACCTCTGTAATTATTTCTTCTTTAGGAATAGTTTTATATGATACACCATAGTTAAAACCTTTTGAGAGGACGGAAATAGCATTATTATTCAGTTGAAAATTTGATAAATTGTGAATGACCTTGTTTGTATCCAGAGTTTGCGTTCAGTTATCGGTCGGTATGTGTTGGTTTCCGGTATACAGTAAAACTTAATGAACAATCGGGATTCTTTTTTACCAACACATCGAGGAATGGTAATTGGTCGTTAATTTGCATTTCCATTGTAAACTGGATAGATGTGTGTCTATTGTTTAGGTATATTATAAATTTGCTCAGCTCTTCTTCACCATGGCGCCAGATTATAAAAATGTCATCAATGTATCTGACCCATACAGTTGGTTTGTGGGGATAGTCGTTTAAGGCATCTTCTTCAAAAGCCATCATGTAGATGTTTGCTGCTACTGGTGATAGTGAAGATCCCATCGGTGCACCTCTTATTTGTTTATACATCTCTCCGTTGTATTGGAAATATGAAACTCACACCACCACCCAGCCCAGTTAGCAGGATTAGTTAATACTCTAGTTACCCGGTCAAAAAGAATATCGGACGAGGAAAATATTAACCAAGAAATAAGTAGCCTCAAGAAAGCTCTCCTTGCTAACGGATATCATAACAACACTATAAATAGAGCAATTAAAAAAGATCAAACAGTAAAAAAGACAGAAAAAGATAAAGAAGAGATACGCGGGTTGGCGATACTTCCATACGTCAGTGGGTCTACGGATAAAATATGTCGAGTACTAAAAAAGTATAAAATTAAAACTGTTTTTAAAACAGACAGAAAAATCTCGTCTTTTTTACGACCGACCAAAGACAATATACCGTTAGAGTCACACGGTATATACGAGATCCCCTGCGGTACGTGCGAAAAAACTTACATCGGTCGCACAAACAGAAAAGTATCAGCACGCGTAGCCGAACACCGCCTAGACGTAAAACAAAATAAATCGACGTCAACACTGGCGAATCATGTGATGATAGAAGGCCACAAAATAGACTTCGATGCAGCAAAGACTCTTGTCCGTTTAAATAACGAGATTAATAGAGTATATAGAGAAGCCATCGAAATAGAAAAACGGCCCTTCGCAATGAACACAAGAGATGATTCTCGTCGTCTACCAGTGGCGTGGAAACCAGTACTTAATTCATATTCAAGTGACCGCGCATGGTTAAACGAATCAACGCCAATGACGCCAGTGCATACCGCTACAACTGTTCCCCCGCCCTCTGCCCTCCCGCACCTAGCTGTACGGCGATCGACACGCGCACATACCAGCGTGACGACATACGACGAACGATATACAGCACGGTCACCGAGCTGCAGGGGAGACACCCTCACCACACCACCACTAACAACAGAGCGCGAATCGACGGTTACTCATGCTCACACCGCCACCCCTCCCACACGCCGCATCACACGCCAATACACCAACACGATACATAAATAGGAACGCGAAATGCAACGCGGTGTCAGTCGCACCGTGTCTACGTTTGCGAACCGACCAGCCTCGATAATGACCGATGATATTCGGTTGAAACGTCGGCAAAACCGTCCTTTTCAGGACGAAAACGAGCGGATAGCCCGGAAAAGTAGCTATACATATATCTCTACAATCCGCGAAAATTTATATTTAAACATATATATATATATATATATATATATATATATATATATATATATATATATATATATATATATATATATATATATATATATATATATATATATATATATATATATATATATATATATATATATATATATATATATATATATATATATATATATATATATATATATATATATATATATATATATATATATATATATATATATATATATATATATATATATATATATATATATATATATATATATATATATATATATATATATATATATATATATATATATATATATATATATATATATATATATATATATATATATATATATATATATATATATATATATATATATATATATATATATATATATATATATATATATATATATATATATATATATATATATATATATATATATATATATATATATATATATATATATATATATATATATATATATATATATATATATATATATATATATATATATATATATATATATATATATATATATATATATATATATATATATATATATATTTTTTTTTTTTTTTTTTTTTTTTTTTTTTTTTTTTTTTCTCTCGCACGACAGCTTTACGCCAGTTACAGTGCGACACCTGTTCGTTATTTTATTTAATATATTTTTTAAATCGCTGAACGCCCCAGAAGAAGACGTCAGCTTCAACAGGTAAACCATTTAATAGAGCAGACATTCGTACGAGAGTGTTACGAGCAACCACGTCTGTACGAGCGGCAGGCAAATTAAATAAGTGGTGTCCTCTACCTCTCATGTAGTTCGGGGGAGCGTAAAGGCCTAGGTGCTCAAGCAAAATTGGGCAGTCAATGATATAATTTACAACCTTGTAACCTACCAGAAGTAACGAATTATCTCGCCTTTTTTCGAGACTCTGATAGGCACAGGCCTCAAGGAGATCAGGGTGATGCATGTAAGTTGGGTACACTCCATGCGTACGCATGTAAAGGTACCTTAAAAACTTTTTCTGGATCTGTTCCAGCATTTCGGAGTATTTCTTCCGGCATGGTGCCCAAACAACACTACCAAACTCCAGCTTGGTACGCACCATACAGTTGAAAATACTCTTTAGCGCCTCCGGATTTGTAAAATATTTTCCCAGGCGAAATGTCAGGCCTAGCAACTGTCCACATTTGGATGTCAGGTTGGTGATGTGGTCAGCGAAGGTCAACTTAGCATCATACATCACCCCCAAGTCCTTAAATGTGACTTTTCGTGCCAGCGTGGTACCGTCCATCAAATAGTTGGATAATATAGGGTTTGTCGAGCGACTGTAGCTCATGACGACACATTTTTTAATATTGAACAACAATTTATTAGTGATTGACCACTTTGACAAGTTATCAATATCACACTGGAGCTTCGAACAATCCTCCATAGCTCTGATAGATAAGAAAATCTTTAAGTCGTCAGCATAGAGTAAACAAAGACAGTGTTCAATGACATCCTGTATGTCGTCAATAAATAACAAAAACAAGAGCGGGCCCAGATTAGATCCCTGAGGAATCCCAGAGTAAGATTGGAATTCCTGGGAACAGAACTGACCCACCGTTACGTATTGTTTCCGATTTTCAAGGTAGGAAGCGAAAAATGATAGGAGGCAGTTATCGAATCCAAAGTCATGCAGTTTTTGTAACAAAACGTCGTGATCTACACTGTCAAAGGCCTTGGCAAAATCAGTATAGACCACATCTGTCTGTACAGTCGCATCAAGATTAGTGGATACGTATCCAGAAAACGTTAACAGGTTCGACACTATTGATCTTTTTGGTAGAAATCCGTGTTGGTTGCCTCTAAGATACGGTTGTATTTGAGGGAAAATATTTTTATAGATACACATTTCGAAAATTTTGGGAATGACAGATAGGATTGATATCGGCCTGTAATTTTTAACGTCCATCTTGTCATCTGTCTTATGAATTGGGGTAATTTTTGTCGTCTTCCAGCAAGTAGGAAAAACTTCGGACGATAAACTTAGGTTGAATAAATAATGAAGCGGAATTATAAAGGATTCAGCATGGGATTTAACAATGCTCGCTGGGATACTGGGATATATATATATATATATATATATATATATATATATATATATATATATATATATATATATATATATATATATATATATATATATATATATATATATATATATATATATATATATATATATATATATATATATATATATATATATATATATATATATATATATATATATATATATATATATATATATATATATATATATATATATATATATATATATATATATATATATATATATATTACTACTCGCTACTTCGTTCATATATGTATGCATTGCTGCAAAAATGTTTGTATATTTACCACATTAAGTTGTGAGTGCTGCAACACTCAATCAATTTAAAAAACATTTGATGCACATTACACAAAGCACATAATACAGGCCCATCAACAATAGCTGCCTGCCTGTTTATTAATAATCTTCTACCTTACTTGCCATATATTAATACCAGATTTATAGCATTACTATTTTAACCTGTTTGTGCTTAATTGTATATTTTATAGTAATTTTTATCTTTTTGTTTTCTTTTGTTAACATCTTTCGCTATTTTTCTTTGTTGTGATCTTAATTTCTATTGTACCTGTTCATTTTTATATAAATTCTATTTAAGATATTTTTTTTCTTATTGATTTGTATGCCATCTTTTAATGCAGGATGTTTTAGAATTCGTGTTTTAGAGAAAAATGGCCGCCGAAGTTGGCGTGCCCGCCGAAATTGTGGCGGAAAACGTTAATGATCTAAAACATTTACGCGCCATACTTTCATCAGAAGAATTAACGATTGTTCCTAGACCTACAATTGATAAAATAGAATCATACATTGACGTTAAATTCGAAGAATTCTTGACTTCAAAAGCCCTCTTTGAAGCCGGCCGTCGAGATTCAGGAGAAAAAATAGCAAAACTAGAAAGCGAAGTTTGCGAAATCACATCCAACTATGAACACACCAAGGCAAAATTGTCTGCAGCGGAACAGACTCTGGAGGAGTTGGGGGTCCAACTGGGATTGGCCAAATCGGAGTTGGCTAAAAATGTCGAATCCCTCAAGAGGATGGAGTACGACGTTGAGGATTTCAGGAGACAGAGAAACTTGGCAGTGGACGAAAGAGACGGACTCATGCAAATGATCGAAAGAAGGAACACCGAAATGGATCGTCTGAAGAGCGATCTCTCTACTGTGACGTCCCAACTGGAAAAAGCCATCAACGACAAATGCGAAGCTCTCTCCCTCAGCAACGAGATCCAAAACAAAGAAATGTCACTCAAATTCAAAGAACAACAAATGGAACAGGAAAAGGCCCTCTTTCAGAGTCAAATCCAGAGCCTGAACGAAGAGCTTTGTCGGTGTAATGAAGAACTGCAGACAATCAGGTTCACACAGACCAACAGAATCTTAGACTTGGAAGCTCAGCTGGAGGAGAAGACGGAAGCCATCAAGATATCAGAGGACAAAGTTAACACATTGAACGAGGTCAAGAGAACGTTGCTAAATAAGAATGAAATACTTACGCAGAAATTATTGGATCAGCAAGATTTCTGAAGTTCCGTAATACCGTCGGTCAATTCTGCAGTTTTAGATTCCGCATCTGCCTGCATTCCCTTGTATATGTCCGCTAACTTGGATTTGCATTCAATTTCTTTTTTGTAATTTTGGCACATGGTCTCTTCTAAATCTTCTAAATGTACCGAAATTTATATTTATTTATTTTATTATGGTTCAAAGTCTTATTTATTTTTACAATTTTTATTTTTTACAAGGTTTGTCTAGTTTTTCCAACTCACTACTCAAATCTTTTGTTTTCATTTTTCTTGGGTTCTTATTTTCAAAATATTTCTATTTAAATTTTCAATTTAAATAGAAATAGTACTTAATTTCATAACACTGCCTCCCTCTTAGTTCAGTTCGTCCCGAACAGAATTCTCTAGATGAATAAATCGGCATTTTGAACCTTCTCTACAGTGAGATGCTTTGAAAAAGTAACATGGTACACTTTTTTTTATATTTTTACTGTATCTTGGATTATAGCAGCAAACTAGAACATTAATTCCAGTATTATGAAAAATCTCTTCTATCATATTCCGAACCACTTTCCAATCCATACCATCACTGATCTTTGGAATGCCGAGCTTCATAAGATTCAACTGTAACATTTGATCCCGCATACTTCGTAGACAGTTCCACATCTGAGCATACTCTGCTCGTTCCTCAGACGTTTCCTTATTCGTCATGTAGAATAAATGCTGTTTTCCATGCTGTGAATGGACCGCTTCTCCAATCTTCAGATTCTTGGCTTTTAGCTCATATAACATCCCATACTTTCTCATGATAACTTTGGCTATACCACTAGTCATCTTCATGTCTTGAGCCACACAGTAAGCTAAAACATTATCTTCTGGGATATCGAAGAGGTCTTGCTCAATTTCCACAGTCACACCATGGCGAGTGCGTCGATAAGGAGTCATCATGAATTCCTCGAAGGTCTTTTCTTCACTTTGGACATTGCAAACTTGAGCAACTGGATTTTTTTCCTCATCCTTGTTATCACCTAAAAAAGGGAGCCAGGCGATTGAAATGTACCACTCTTGGCTTCCCATTTGGTTTTCTTCGTATACGATAAACCACATCATTAATCCTTTTGATCACTTCATACGGTCCTTCCCAGGATTTCTGAAGCTTTGGTGAGTAGCCTCGTCGTCGTTGTGGATTAAATAACCAAACCAAGTCTCCAGCCTGATAACCACCTTCCACAGCTTTAATGTCGTATCGCTCCTTCATCTTGTCACTAGCTACTTGAATATTGGACCGTACACGGTCATGTATAGCATTCATTTTCCTCCGAAGATCTGACACATAATCTTCTCCAACTAGATCTTCTCCAGGCTTAGATCCATACTGCAGGTCGCAAGGTAACCGTAACTCACGGCCAAAAATCACACTTGCCGGTGTTTGCCCTGTTGTCTCATGAATTGCTGCTCGATAAGCTAATAAGAACAAGTGGATGTATTCGTCCCAATCCTTCTGGTGATCGGACACTGCTTTTGACAAAAATCTTCCAATTGTTCGATTCATTCGCTCCACCATTCCATCCGACTGTGGATGCAAAGCAGTTGTTCTCGTCTTTCGAATTCCTAATGCTTCACAAATTCCCTGGAATACGGCTGATTCAAAGTTTCTTCCCTGGTCCGAGTGTAACTCCAATGGTACTCCAAAACGACTTATCAGTTCCCTTACCAAGACTTCAGCAACAGTGGTAGCTTCTTGATTCGGTAGTGCATAGGCTTCTGTCCATTTACTAAAATAGTCCATTGCTACCAGAATATATTTATTCCCTCTTTCCGTTGTGGGAAACGGCCCCGCTATGTCAATGGCTATCCTTTCAAATGGGCTACCAACATTATACTGCCTCATTGGCGCACGCCTTCGTTTCTGAGGTCCGTTTGAAGTGGCACAAGTTACACATCTTCTACACCAATCTTTTACATCTCCATTGTAATTGACCCAATAAAAACGTTGACGAATTTTTTCTGTGGTTTTTTTAACTCCCAAGTGTCCCCCAGACACATCATTGTGAAGCAGTTTAAGAACTTCAGGAATTCTCTTCCTTGGAATCAATAGTTGTTGTCTCTGCTGTGTTCCATCTTCATTCTCCAATACACGCTTTAACAACCCATTTTCCACGACAATGGATTGCCACTGAGCCCAGTATGACTTAATATTTGGAGATAGTGAAGCTATTTCTTCCCATAAAGGTCTTTGATCATTTTCCTTCCACTGCATTACAAACTTGAGATCTGGGTCTTCCAATTGGTCTGCTCGTATTTCATCATCTTGCCAAAAATTGTCAACGACCGTGGTTCTACAAGCTATAAAAAACTTTTCCTCAGCCTTATTACAGTGCTGGCAATCCTCTGGACATGGTCGCCTTGACAGTGCATCGGCATTTCTATGATGAAGTCCGGCTCGATGTTCAGAATCATAGTCATATTCTTGCAATCTCTCTATCCATCTTGCCACTTGACCTTCAGGATTCTTGAATCGCAAAAGCCACACAAGTGCCGAGTGATCTGTCCTTAAAAGAAATTTCCGTCCATATAAATACTTGCGAAAGTGCTCAACTGACTTGATAACAGCAAGCAATTCTCTTCGTGTTACACAGTAATTGCGTTCTGGTTTCGACAATACTTTACTGAAGTAAGCAATCACGCGTTCTGCCCCATCTTGTACTTGGGAGAGCACACTTCCGATACCAACGTTACTTGCATCTGTATCCAGAATAAACATTCCTTCAGCTCGAGGATAACTCAAAACCGGAGAATTAATTAGAACCTGTTTTAATTCTTCAAATGCATGTTGGCACTTGAAATCCCATATGAATTCACTGCTTTCCTCCGTGAGTTTTGTCAGTGGCTTTGCGATGTCAGCAAAGCCTGGAACAAATCGTCGATAGTAGGTACTCAGACCCAAAAAGCTTCTTACTTCATGTTTGTCTTTAAGTACTGGCCAATCTCGAACAGCTTTAATCTTCTCAGGATCTACTGCTACTCCCTCCTCAGAGACAACATGACCTAGATAGTTGACTTGCTTTCGGAACAATATACATTTCTTGCAATTGAGTTTAAGGTTGGCCGACCTCAATCGTGAAAATACCTGTTCCAAATTTCCTAAATGTTCTTCAAAACGCTTCCCAAGTACGATGATGTCATCTAAGTATACCAAACAGGTCTCCCACGATAATCCTCTTAGCACACTTTCCATTAGTCGTTCAAACGTAGCCGGTGCATTGCAAAGTCCAAATGGCATCACTTTGAATTGCCACAATCCACTTCCTACAGAAAACGCCGTTTTTTCTCTATCCTTGGGTTCCAATCCAACCTGCCAATAACCACTCTTTAGATCCAAAGTTGAGAAGATCTTACAACCAGCCAATGTATCTAGGGTGTCATCGATTCGAGGCAGTGGATAACTATCCTTCTTAGTTACATTATTCAATAAGCGAAAGTCCACACAGAACCGAGTTGAGCCATCTTTTTTTTTAACTAACACTACTGGTGAACGTATATATATATATATATATATATATATATATATATATATATATATATATATATATATATATATATATATATATATATATATATATATATATATATATATATTGTACCGAAATTTATATTTATTTATTTTATTATGGTTCAAAGTCTTATTTATTTTTACAATTTATATTTTTACAAGGTTTTTCTAGTTTTTCCAACTCACTACTCAAATCTTTTGTTTTCATTTTTCTTGGGTTCTTATTTTCAAAATATTTCTATTTAAATTTTCAATTTAAATAGAAATAGTACTTAATTTCATAACACTGCCTCCCTCTTAGTTCAGTTCGTCCCGAACAGAATTCTCTAGATGAATAAATCGGCATTTTGAACCTTCTCTACAGTGAGATGCTTTGAAAAAGTAACATGGTACACTTTTTTTTATATTTTTACTGTATCTTGGATTATAGCAGCAAACTAGAACATTAATTCCAGTATTATGAAAAATCTCTTCTATCATATTCCGAACCACTTTCCAATCCATACCATCACTGATCTTTGGAATGCCGAGCTTCATAAGATTCAACTGTAACATTTGATCCCGCATACTTCGTAGACAGTTCCACATCTGAGCATACTCTGCTCGTTCCTCAGACGTTTCCTTATTCGTCATGTAGAATAAATGCTGTTTTCCATGCTGTGAATGGACCGCTTCTCCAATCTTCAGATTCTTGGCTTTTAGCTCATATAACATCCCATACTTTCTCATGATAACTTTGGCTATACCACTAGTCATCTTCATGTCTTGAGCCACACAGTAAGCTAAAACATTATCTTCTGGGATATCGAAGAGGTCTTGCTCAATTTCCACAGTCACACCATGGCGAGTGCGTCGATAAGGAGTCATCATGAATTCCTCGAAGGTCTTTTCTTCACTTTGGACATTGCAAACTTGAGCAACTGGATTTTTTTTCTCATCCTTGTTATCACCTAAAAAGGGAGCCAGGCGATTGAAATGTACCACTCTTGGCTTCCCATTTGGTTTTCTTCGTATACGATAAACCACATCATTAATCCTTTTGATCACTTCATACGGTCCTTCCCAGGATTTCTGAAGCTTTGGTGAGTAGCCTCGTCGTCGTTGTGGATTAAATAACCAAACCAAGTCTCCAGCCTGATAACCACCTTCCACAGCTTTAATGTCGTATCGCTCCTTCATCTTGTCACTAGCTACTTGAATATTGGACCGTACACGGTCATGTATAGCATTCATTTTCCTCCGAAGATCTGACACATAATCTTCTCCAACTAGATCTTCTCCAGGCTTAGATCCATACTGCAGGTCGCAAGGTAACCGTAACTCACGGCCAAAAATCACACTTGCCGGTGTTTGCCCTGTTGTCTCATGAATTGCTGCTCGATAAGCTAATAAGAACAAGTGGATGTATTCGTCCCAATCCTTCTGGTGATCGGACACTGCTTTTGACAAAAATCTTCCAATTGTTCGATTCATTCGCTCCACCATTCCATCCGACTGTGGATGCAAAGCAGTTGTTCTCGTCTTTCGAATTCCTAATGCTTCACAAATTCCCTGGAATACAGCTGATTCAAAGTTTCTTCCCTGGTCCGAGTGTAACTCCAATGGTACTCCAAAACGACTTATCAGTTCCCTTACCAAGACTTCAGCAACAGTGGTAGCTTCTTGATTCGGTAGTGCATAGGCTTCTGTCCATTTACTAAAATAGTCCATTGCTACCAGAATATATTTATTCCCTCTTTCCGTTGTGGGAAACGGCCCCGCTATGTCAATGGCTATCCTTTCAAATGGGCTACCAACATTATACTGCCTCATTGGCGCACGCCTTCGTTTCTGAGGTCCGTTTGAAGTGGCACAAGTTACACATCTTCTACACCAATCTTTTACATCTCCATTGTAATTGACCCAATAAAAACGTTGACGAATTTTTTCTGTGGTTTTTTTAACTCCCAAGTGTCCCCCAGACACATCATTGTGAAGCAGTTTAAGAACTTCAGGAATTCTCTTCCTTGGAATCAATAGTTGTTGTCTCTGCTGTGTTCCATCTTCATTCTCCAATACACGCTTTAACAACCCATTTTCCACGACAATGGATTGCCACTGAGCCCAGTATGACTTAATATTTGGAGATAGTGAAGCTATTTCTTCCCATAAAGGTCTTTGATCATTTTCCTTCCACTGCATTACAAACTTGAGATCTGGGTCTTCCAATTGGTCTGCTCGTATTTCATCATCTTGCCAAAAATTGTCAACGACCGTGGTTCTACAAGCTATAAAAAACTTTTCCTCAGCCTTATTACAGTGCTGGCAATCCTCTGGACATGGTCGCCTTGACAGTGCATCGGCATTTCTATGATGAAGTCCGGCTCGATGTTCAGAATCATAGTCATATTCTTGCAATCTCTCTATCCATCTTGCCACTTGACCTTCAGGATTCTTGAATCGCAAAAGCCACACAAGTGCCGAGTGATCTGTCCTTAAAAGAAATTTCCGTCCATATAAATACTTGCGAAAGTGCTCAACTGACTTGATAACAGCAAGCAATTCTCTTCGTGTTACACAGTAATTGCGTTCTGGTTTCGACAATACTTTACTGAAGTAAGCAATCACGCGTTCTGCCCCATCTTGTACTTGGGAGAGCACACTTCCGATACCAACGTTACTTGCATCTGTATCCAGAATAAACATTCCTTCAGCTCGAGGATAACTCAAAACCGGAGAATTAATTAGAACCTGTTTTAATTCTTCAAATGCATGTTGGCACTTGAAATCCCATATGAATTCACTGCTTTCCTCCGTGAGTTTTGTCAGTGGCTTTGCGATGTCAGCAAAGCCTGGAACAAATCGTCGATAGTAGGTACTCAGACCCAAAAAGCTTCTTACTTCATGTTTGTCTTTAAGTACTGGCCAATCTCGAACAGCTTTAATCTTCTCAGGATCTACTGCTACTCCCTCCTCAGAGACAACATGACCTAGATAGTTGACTTGCTTTCGGAACAATATACATTTCTTGCAATTGAGTTTAAGGTTGGCCGACCTCAATCGTGAAAATACCTGTTCCAAATTTCCTAAATGTTCTTCAAAACGCTTCCCAAGTACGATGATGTCATCTAAGTATACCAAACAGGTCTCCCACGATAATCCTCTTAGCACACTTTCCATTAGTCGTTCAAACGTAGCCGGTGCATTGCAAAGTCCAAATGGCATCACTTTGAATTGCCACAATCCACTTCCTACAGAAAACGCCGTTTTTTCTCTATCCTTGGGTTCCAATCCAACCTGCCAATAACCACTCTTTAGATCCAAAGTTGAGAAGATCTTACAACCAGCCAATGTATCTAGGGTGTCATCGATTCGAGGCAGTGGATAACTATCCTTCTTAGTTACATTATTCAATAAGCGAAAGTCCACACAGAACCGAGTTGAGCCATCTTTTTTTTTAACTAACACTACTGGTGAACACCATGGGCTGCTTGATGGTTCAATAACGCTATCCCTTTCCATGTCTTGAATAATTTGATCTGCTTCCGCCCGCTTTGCTAATGGTAGCCTTCTAGGTAATTGGCGGATAGGCCTTGCGTCACCCGTATCTATTTGATGTTGAACAACATTGGTTCTTCCTTTAGAAAGACTCGCATTCTCAAAAACATCTTGATAATGAGCAATGAGGTATCTAATTTGTTTGCTTTGTTCTTTGGTAAGTTCCTTACAAGCATCTTTTACAAAGTCTTCAAGATGTTTTGGCACATCCTCTGAAGAAACTTGTGCGATGCAGGCATTTTGTGTTACTGATGAAACTGATGAACACACACTTAAATAAGCTCCTTTTTTGACAGTTACTGGATATTCATTTATGTTCATTAATCTGACTAAAATTTCCTTTTGGTTTTGAATCAGTGCTCTTGCAATTAATACTCCTTTTCCTGCTTCATTGTTGGCGTTGGACTCCACAACCAAAACATGTCCATTCGGGATAACACAGTCTAAATTGACTCGTACTAACATCTCACTTTGTTTTGGAATAGTTACAACATCCGCTGCAAGAACACGTGTAGAAAATTCCTCACGCTCTTGCACGAGAACATCTTCATCTCCAATTTTCAAAGATCGCCTCTTTAGATCCAACTGGAATCCATATTTCGCCATTATGTCCATTCCGAGAATAACTTCCTCCTTTATATTCGCCACTAGCACCTGATGATCGAAGATAGAACTACCAATTTGAAAGTTGGCATATGTCTCACCACATATAGATGCCGACTCCCCAGTAGCTGTTCGTAATGTCCATTTAGTTGGTGTAATACACTTTTTGTTATAAAGCAAATCTGGTCTCATGATTGTCATCGTTGCTCCAGTATCCAGCAAAAGTTTCAAATTCTTTCCATTTACTTTGCCATTTATAAACATACTGGTATCTCGACCACTGAATGATGCAACAACTGCAGATCTCTTTGAGGCATTGGTAATGTAGGTCAACAGTTGCCCCTTCCCATCAACCCTTTTTAGTTTTCCTGTGGCTGTTGCTGTTGCGTTGTTGCTTCATTTGGACACCGATTACGTAGATGTCCAGCTTGTCCACAACCCCAGCAGCGAAACTGTCTTTTTCTTCCTTGCAATGCCTTCATCACCTTTTCGACAATGCATTCGATGAGTTTTTGATTCTCTTCAACGGCCTCAACAACGCGGGCTTGAGCATGACCTCGTAAAGATTTTTTTATAGATTCAAATTCGAGTGCCTGGGTTAGAGCGTCACTCAAAGTTTGTGGTCTAGCTAGTTTTACAGCTTGTTGTGTCTCATTTGCCCACAATCCATCCAAGAACTTTTCTACTGCAAGGCTTTCACACACATCATCAGGAACCGTAGGGTATGCATATCTAATTAGACGCGCTATATCCGCCTCAAATTCCTGGAGAGTTTCATTAGATTTCTGATTACGATTCTTAAGTTGTGACCTGTAAAACTGTTCCATGTGCTTATGTCCAAATCGCATCTCAAGTCTCTCAATCAACAATTTTAAATCTCGTCGCTCAGCTAGAGGAATTGTCTCCAAAACTTTTAAAGCATCACCTCGTAATGATACACTCAACACTGAGGCCTTTCTTGTCATGGACCAGCCATTTATCATGGCCACTGTCTCGAACAATGTTAAATATTCTTCCCAGGGGCATTTTCCATCAAAGGTTGGCATATCATTTCGCAAGCACTCCACTGTTGGTACTCTTGTATCTTCTACACACTTAAAATTTGTATCTACAGCTGAATTTTGCTCGGAATTCATTGGCGTGATTGAAGGAAGCACTTGATTCTCCAAAACTTTCATCTGTTTAGTTAATTCATTTATCTTCTCATCAAAGGTCATAGAATAATTCTGGAATTTCTTTTCTATAGTATTTGAATGCTTTTGAAGCATCGCTACTTCTCCTTTGATTTCTTTAATTTCTCCTTTTATATCTCTGGAATGTTCTTGAAACTTCTCTTCTATGTCTCTGGAATGTTCTTTTAAGACTTGACAAAGATCGTTGTTAGAGCAAGGCATTTCAAAAAGGTATGTGTCTGGATCCTCACCTACTTCTTGCATCATTCAGTGGTCGAGATACCAGTATGTTTATAAATGGCAAAGTAAATGGAAAGAATTTGAAACTTTTGCTGGATACTGGAGCAACGATGACAATCATGAGACCAGATTTGCTTTATAACAAAAAGTGTATTACACCAACTAAATGGACATTACGAACAGCTACTGGGGAGTCGGCATCTATATGTGGTGAGACATATGCCAACTTTCAAATTGGTAGTTCTATCTTCGATCATCAGGTGCTAGTGGCGAATATAGAGGAGGAAGTTATTCTCGGAATGGACATAATGGCGAAATATGGATTCCAGTTGGATCTAAAGAGGCGATCTTTGAAAATTGGAGATGAAGATGTTCTCGTGCAAGAGCGTGAGGAATTTTCTACACGTGTTCTTGCAGCGGATGTTGTAACTATTCCAAAACAAAGTGAGATGTTAGTACGAGTCAATTTAGACTGTGTTATCCCGAATGGACATGTTTTGGTTGTGGAGTCCAACGCCAACAATGAAGCAGGAAAAGGAGTATTAATTGCAAGAGCACTGATTCAAAACCAAAAGGAAATTTTAGTCAGATTAATGAACATAAATGAATATCCAGTAACTGTCAAAAAAGGAGCTTATTTAAGTGTGTGTTCATCAGTTTCATCAGTAACACAAAATGCCTGCATCGCACAAGTTTCTTCAGAGGATGTACCAAAACATCTTGAAGACTTTGTAAAAGATGCTTGTAAGGAACTTACCAAAGAACAAAGCAAACAAATTAGATACCTCATTGCTCATTATCAAGATGTTTTTGAGAATGCGAGTCTTTCTAAAGGAAGAACCAATGTTGTTCAACATCAAATAGATACGGGTGACGCAAGGCCTATCCGCCAATTACCTAGAAGGCTACCATTAGCAAAGCGGGCGGAAGCAGATCAAATTATTCAAGACATGGAAAGGGATAGCGTTATTGAACCATCAAGCAGCCCATGGTGTTCACCAGTAGTGTTAGTTAAAAAAAAAGATGGCTCAACTCGGTTCTGTGTGGACTTTCGCTTATTGAATAATGTAACTAAGAAGGATAGTTATCCACTGCCTCGAATCGATGACACCCTAGATACATTGGCTGGTTGTAAGATCTTCTCAACTTTGGATCTAAAGAGTGGTTATTGGCAGGTTGGATTGGAACCCAAGGATAGAGAAAAAACGGCGTTTTCTGTAGGAAGTGGATTGTGGCAATTCAAAGTGATGCCATTTGGACTTTGCAATGCACCGGCTACGTTTGAACGACTAATGGAAAGTGTGCTAAGAGGATTATCGTGGGAGACCTGTTTGGTATACTTAGATGACATCATCGTACTTGGGAAGCGTTTTGAAGAACATTTAGGAAATTTGGAACAGGTATTTTCACGATTGAGGTCGGCCAACCTTAAACTCAATTGCAAGAAATGTATATTGTTCCGAAAGCAAGTCAACTATCTAGGTCATGTTGTCTCTGAGGAGGGAGTAGCAGTAGATCCTGAGAAGATTAAAGCTGTTCGAGATTGGCCAGTACTTAAAGACAAACATGAAGTAAGAAGCTTTTTGGGTCTGAGTACCTACTATCGACGATTTGTTCCAGGCTTTGCTGACATCGCAAAGCCACTGACAAAACTCACGGAGGAAAGCAGTGAATTCATATGGGATTTCAAGTGCCAACATGCATTTGAAGAATTAAAACAGGTTCTAATTAATTCTCCGGTTTTGAGTTATCCTCGAGCTGAAGGAATGTTTATTCTGGATACAGATGCAAGTAACGTTGGTATCGGAAGTGTGCTCTCCCAAGTACAAGATGGGGCAGAACGCGTGATTGCTTACTTCAGTAAAGTATTGTCGAAACCAGAACGCAATTACTGTGTAACACGAAGAGAATTGCTTGCTGTTATCAAGTCAGTTGAGCACTTTCGCAAGTATTTATATGGACGGAAATTTCTTTTAAGGACAGATCACTCGGCACTTGTGTGGCTTTTGCGATTCAAGAATCCTGAAGGTCAAGTGGCAAGATGGATAGAGAGATTGCAAGAATATGACTATGATTCTGAACATCGAGCCGGACTTCATCATAGAAATGCCGATGCACTGTCAAGGCGACCATGTCCAGAGGATTGCCAGCACTGTAATAAGGCTGAGGAAAAGTTTTTTATAGCTTGTAGAACCACGGTCGTTGACAATTTTTGGCAAGATGATGAAATACGAGCAGACCAATTGGAAGACCCAGATCTCAAGTTTGTAATGCAGTGGAAGGAAAATGATCAAAGACCTTTATGGGAAGAAATAGCTTCACTATCTCCAAATATTAAGTCATACTGGGCTCAGTGGCAATCCATTGTCGTGGAAAATGGGTTGTTAAAGCGTGTATTGGAGAATGAAGATGGAACACAGCAGAGACAACAACTATTGATTCCAAGGAAGAGAATTCCTGAAGTTCTTAAACTGCTTCACAATGATGTGTCTGGGGGACACTTGGGAGTTAAAAAAACCACAGAAAAAATTCGTCAACGTTTTTATTGGGTCAATTACAATGGAGATGTAAAAGATTGGTGTAGAAGATGTGTAACTTGTGCCACTTCAAACGGACCTCAGAAACGAAGGCGTGCGCCAATGAGGCAGTATAATGTTGGTAGCCCATTTGAAAGGATAGCCATTGACATAGCGGGGCCGTTTCCCACAACGGAAAGAGGGAATAAATATATTCTGGTAGCAATGGACTATTTTAGTAAATGGACAGAAGCCTATGCACTACCGAATCAAGAAGCTACCACTGTTGCTGAAGTCTTGGTAAGGGAACTGATAAGTCGTTTTGGAGTACCATTGGAGTTACACTCGGACCAGGGAAGAAACTTTGAATCAGCTGTATTCCAGGGAATTTGTGAAGCATTAGGAATTCGAAAGACGAGAACAACTGCTTTGCATCCACAGTCGGATGGAATGGTGGAGCGAATGAATCGAACAATTGGAAGATTTTTGTCAAAAGCAGTGTCCGATCACCAGAAGGATTGGGACGAATACATCCACTTGTTCTTATTAGCTTATCGAGCAGCAATTCATGAGACAACAGGGCAAACACCGGCAAGTGTGATTTTTGGCCGTGAGTTACGGTTACCTTGCGACCTGCAGTATGGATCTAAGCCTGGAGAAGATCTAGTTGGAGAAGATTATGTGTCAGATCTTCGGAGGAAAATGAATGCTATACATGACCGTGTACGGTCCAATATTCAAGTAGCTAGTGACAAGATGAAGGAGCGATACGACATTAAAGCTGTGGAAGGTGGTTATCAGGCTGGAGACTTGGTTTGGTTATTTAATCCACAACGACGACGAGGCTACTCACCAAAGCTTCAGAAATCCTGGGAAGGACCGTATGAAGTGATCAAAAGGATTAATGATGTGGTTTATCGTATACGAAGAAAACCAAATGGGAAGCCAAGAGTGGTACATTTCAATCGCCTGGCTCCCTTTTTAGGTGATAACAAGGATGAGAAAAAAAATCCAGTTGCTCAAGTTTGCAATGTCCAAAGTGAAGAAAAGACCTTCGAGGAATTCATGATGACTCCTTATCGACGCACTCGCCATGGTGTGACTGTGGAAATTGAGCAAGACCTCTTCGATATCCCAGAAGATAATGTTTTAGCTTACTGTGTGGCTCAAGACATGAAGATGACTAGTGGTATAGCCAAAGTTATCATGAGAAAGTATGGGATGTTATATGAGCTAAAAGCCAAGAATCTGAAGATTGGAGAAGCGGTCCATTCACAGCATGGAAAACAGCATTTATTCTACATGACGAATAAGGAAACGTCTGAGGAACGAGCAGAGTATGCTCAGATGTGGAACTGTCTACGAAGTATGCGGGATCAAATGTTACAGTTGAATCTTATGAAGCTCGGCATTCCAAAGATCAGTGATGGTATGGATTGGAAAGTGGTTCGGAATATGATAGAAGAGATTTTTCATAATACTGGAATTAATGTTCTAGTTTGCTGCTATAATCCAAGATACAGTAAAAATATAAAAAAAAGTGTACCATGTTACTTTTTCAAAGCATCTCACTGTAGAGAAGGTTCAAAATGCCGATTTATTCATCTAGAGAATTCTGTTCGGGACGAACTGAACTAAGAGGGAGGCAGTGTTATGAAATTAAGTACTATTTCTATTTAAATTGAAAATTTAAATAGAAATATTTTGAAAATAAGAACCCAAGAAAAATGAAAACAAAAGATTTGAGTAGTGAGTTGGAAAAACTAGAAAAACCTTGTAAAAATATAAATTGTAAAAATAAATAAGACTTTGAACCATAATAAAATAAATAAATATAAATTTCGGTACAATATATATATATATATATATATATATATATATATATATATATATATATATATATATATATATATATATATATATATATATATATATATATATATATATATATATATATATATATATATATATATATATATATATATATATATATATATATATATATATATATATATATATATATATATATATATATATATATATATATATATATATATATATATATATATATTACTACTCGCTACTTCGTTCATATAATGTATGCATTGCTGCAAAAATGTTTGTATATTTACCACATAAAGTTGTGAGTGCTGCAACACTCAATCAATTTAAAAAACATTTGATGCACATTACACAAAGCACATAATACAGGCCCATCAACAATAGCTGCCTGCCTGTTTATTAATAATCTTCTACCTTACTTGCCATATATTAATACCAGATTTATAGCATTACTATTTTAACCTGTTTGTGCTTAATTGTATATTTTATAGTAATTTTTATCTTTTTGTTTTCTTTTGTTAACATCTTTCGCTATTTTTCTTTGTTGTGATCTTAATTTCTATTGTACCTGTTCATTTTTATATAAATTCTATTTAAGATATTTTTTTTCTTATTGATTTGTATGCCATCTTTTAATGCAGGATGTGGCCACTTGTAATTGGCTGACCAGTTTAAATTAGCTTTTTCTTATTTTATGAAACTATTGTTAGCTGAAAGTGGTCCTTAATAATAAATAAATAAATAAATAAATTCACCTTTTACCTACCACCTATTTTTCAATGAGGATAAAAATATATAAAAAAACAGCCGTACTAAAATAAACTTTTGTGTAACGTTTCTGTACTTTACTTAGATACTTACATACAATTAGATACTTACATACAATTAGATACTTACATACAATTAGATACTTACATACAATTAGATACTTACATACAATTACAATATATTTAGCTCATTTACAAATTTATGAAAAAAGACGTGACTTCTACGTGAAGAAATAACATATGGACTTATAATTATATTTATTAATATCGATTTTGTATAGTAAAATTATAATTTCGAACTCCCTGGAGATTTCCTTTGATAGATTCATTACACTGGAAATATTATAATCTAGTACATACAATATACCTTCTTATAATATGATAGTTGCAATCAAACTAGATATTTATGTATAAGTTAGTGCATAAGCACACCAACTGATTTCTAAATTACTCTCTTGTCATTGCCATTTCATAATGTCTAACCATTTTCTATTGAAACTGTAAAGCAAATTATACATTAGATGGGTCGATGGCAGATCGGTTAGCGCATTGAGTTAGTAATCCGGCGGTCGCGAGTTCGAATCCTGCGTCGAATGAGTTCGTTCACCTATAGCACAAGTATTTATGCTTATTTTAGGGAACGTAAGAAGATGTATATGCACTTGTTTAACAAGGACATATTCATTTTTTCAATTAAAAAAAATAATAATATATTTATGTAAATTATCTATCGTTTAATATAGGTAGACTTATACTGTCTATCGTTTTACATTGTCTTCTTCTTCTTCTTCGTTAAGTAGACCTAGTTGGTCTGTTCTTCAGAAACTATGCCTCCTAGGATGACGAAATCCAGCTATCCTTCCATCTCTTGAGTGGTCTTCCGGGTAGGCGGCGCGGGCGGCCAGAATGGATTTCATTTGCCGCTATATAATGCAAGTCTATCACTGTCCATTCTGGCTACGTGGTCCCTCCAATGCCTTCTACTGGATCTACTCCACCGCACGATGTCAATCAATTATTTACACTGTCAATCTTTTTATATAAATCGATTTACATTGTAGGTATATCGTTTTATATAACTAGATAAAGGTACATTGTCTATCGTTTTATATAACTACATTAACATTGTCTATCGTTTTATATAAATAAAAATCTACATTATCTATCGTTTTATATAGATGGATTTACATTGCGCTTATGGAAACCGCAATCATAGACTGATTCTCTATTATTAAATAAATAAAAGGCGAACAATATGTGACAAAATAACAATTGATATAAAATGAAACGATAATCGAAACGATGATACGATTTCGATTACTTACACATTGGTACAAGTAGGTAAATAAGACAAAAATGACCTTATAAGTCTGGCGCAATTCAGGGGTGACTTCTATGCGAAAAATGCATTGTCACCTCAGATATAAGAATTGTAGCTTTCATTATTTACAAAAAACCAATTCTCTCAATAGATGGCGTTACAACAAAATAAATAAAAAATAATAAGATTGTTGTTCATAATTTCACCCATAGATGGCTGTAGTAAAAATTCCTTATTTTCAAGCGAAAGGAATTTCAGTATTACAATATATAGAACTTTCAAAATTGAATTGATAGGGATCTCATTAAAAAGGCATAATTGGTGAACGTTGCGCAAGCGCATAAAGTGATCACGTAAACCAGCCGATGACAGGTCGTAAGCCGTGTAGGTGCCTTGATTTCCCGGTTCTCCTACAATAAATATTCCAACTTCGTCTCTATTGAGATAATTAAAAATCTGTTGAAACGATAAGTTAAGTTTTACTATAAATAAATAAAAAACACTAACCGGTTTTGGTTTAACGAATGCCATCGTCAGAAGTACCTAACTAAACTATTTATGTTGTCATCAGTCTTCATGGAGAATAATAATTGCCCGTCTATAAACTTAATAAACTAAAATAATATTTCTTATAACGCCATTTCATGACATGTAGTTACAAGATCATTACGAGAACGCTTTTCCGTTCAATTTATTGTATCATTTTGACTCCTATAGTTTGTTTATTAAAATATACAATTTTTAATTTAAATACAACAATAATAATGATAATATTTGTACCTATCTTATTTTATTCAAAGAATACAAACAAGAACAGGGCAAAATTAAACAGGTGATACAAAATTAAAAAATAGTTAACACGTCCAACATCACTTACATGTATACATTATTACCGTGACATATTTAATGTACTGCAAGAAAAAAAGACTGAAAATCAGGTAGATGTGTGTGTGAGTGTGTGTAGGTGTGTGTGTATGAGTGTGAACCTTTAAGCGATGCACCCAATTCATCAGCGTGAGAAACTATGATTATATTAGAGTACTTAATAATTTATTTTTTTATTATAATCAATGATCTGAATTTAAAATTATCTGAATGACTAATGTTGGAGTTACAAAAATGGGAATTGTGGTATGGTATGTAAGTCTTCTTAGTGTTGTTGGAACTTTCAGAATTGAGCGTTCTAGCCGATCAGGGCAGTCAACCGTTGAGTTTGCAATGAAGAATAAAAAAAAATCTGCTATATTTCTGCGGCTCTCGAGGACAATAAAACACTTACCAGTTTTTTGTCGGATGGCATTTTCTTCCAACTAACCAGAGTTTTCAGACCAGACAAACAAGAATATCTAGATTTTTTTTTGTTATTTCTTCTCTGCTAAAATTGAACCCATGACGCACACAAAATTTACACGACTTAACAATTATTATGCAACGGCGGTCTACAATGTTGTCAATATTTATCAAGTTATCAATACAAACCTTTTACATTGTGAATTTACTTGTGAGTTTGTATAATATATTTTGTACTAGTCATAACAACAATGGCTGTAGAGCAAACTGAGACGTATAAATATTTTTCGTTGGATTACATCCAAGATTACATTTTTATCTATTTTCTGTTGTATTGTCTCCATTAGAGCATCATCTCAACCTTTCTAACTCTTAGTTAAACATAAAAAAAACTTAAGTATCACGATTTAATCCATTAAATAAATGAGGAATTATTTTAAACCCTACAGCCGTTGGTACTATGTAAGGACAATTTAAGCTTTGTAATTAGTGCATTTGTCATTTGTTATTTTGAATTTTGAACCAGAATTCCGTTTTGAAAAATCCTTATTAAAGATTTTTAAGTCAGGATTCCGGTTTTTATATCATTATTACCACCACAGATTTACTATTTTAAATTAAGTATCTTTTTTCTTACGGCTTATCATTTGAAAATCTATTTCATCTCTATAATGTAAAAATGAATTTTTGTAAGTAATCAAGTATGTTGCATTGATATTATGTTCTCCTAAATCGTTCAACTGATTGCAATGACACTGTAGTGAATTGTCGAGCGTAATCCCGGAGTGGTTTTCAGAATTAAACTTTTTTCTTTTTCCATTTCATCGCGTATTAGGTTAATTGATCTGTTTGTGAAAGTAGAAGGTTATAAAGGAAGACCGACTGTCCTTTCATCTCTTCGCAGGTCTTCCGGGTAGTTTTCTATTGTATAGCATTTCTGAATTTACATTTATAATATCGTACATGCGTTCGATGTAGTCTCTCCAAAACTTCATTTTTTTTATTTATTCTATATCTCACAAAGGAATTAATGGAAAATGATCGACAGACGAATGAACATAAATGTCATTTGACTTTTTTCCTGGAGGGATGTAAGAAACGGGAGAAACTAAAAGGAGGTAATAATAAATAAATAATAAAAACTTCCTTGCACCCTGCGCAAGTCGCGAGTTTATTACGGTATGGAAATTTCTTCCAACTAACCAGTGTTTCCAGCCCAGAGAAACAATATTTGCGTGAGAAATGAATTGAAATAAATTTCTCCTCTGCTGAGAATTGAACCCAGGACGCCCGCATAGAAACCGAACGGCTTACCAACTATGCGAAGGTACTGAAGGGACGGGAGGTACCGAACGGGAAGTGCTAAAGGGAAGGAATTATAATCAGAAATTTTGGATTACATCAAGATCGATCACTTTTAATTATACACAGGCAGAACGACGTTTGCCGGATTTTGCTAATTAAACCTTCCATGTATTTTAAAAGATATACCTTCTCCAATCGCAGGATATTATCGTAAGCGTGTTTATTTTAAATTCAAATTTGGAATATAAACCAATGTGTAGTTTGTAGATCTATGCTTTTCATATTTCAAATAAAGAACATCAAAATATATTTCAAATAAAAAAAAGAATAGTTTAATAATTTTTGCCGCATATTCACTTGACGCGTATTGTACGCACTTGCACCGTAGGTATGTGTCCGAGAAATACAGATTTGGGTAAATACAGTTTCGTCCAACATAGATTCTCCTGTATCCTGGATTATATTTCCAACAGATGTTATTTAAATTGTTAGTGCAAACCTTGTTTCTCTGAGCTGGAAACACAAGATATTTAGAAGAAATCGTCATTTTGCAACCCACTCGCCACTTGCACAGATTGCAAGAAAGTGTTTGAGAATAATAATAAATTTAAAATACAATAAAAATTATTACTTTTCTAGAGGGCTTCTTGAACTCTTCGAGCATTGTTTTTTTGTAATTACTTATATAGTAGGACAATGTCGATTGAAACTCACATACGCGGAACAAGTGGTGGTGTGAAATATGCCTTATTCCATTCTCTAATAATGTTTGCTCAACAGGAATGTACCATCATTCAAACATTACATTCAAGATGAATCTCGGATGATCTACTAGGTACATCTAGAACAGTGATTCCCAAAGTGGCCAATATTGACCCCCAGGGGTCTATGACAACCTGCAAGGGGTCTACGTCAGCAAAAAAAAATCTGGGGGTCCACGATAGTGGATCTCAACATACACTGATAGTACTTACCTATCGCATAACAATTTGTTATTATTATTCGTTGTATAATATTTTATTTTAACATTTTTGTCATGTTACTTTCAAATTTCCTTAAAGTTCCATCATACCAAAACCTTAGATAACATTCCCCTTCTCACATTCATTTATAATGGTTGTACGCCTATGCATGCCATAAAATCTAAGACCATACAATTTAAATTTGACTTTGATTTTTGTCAGCCTTCGTGGCTCAGTTGGTTAGGTGTTTGACTGCTGATCCAAAGGTCCCGTGTTCGATTACCGGTGGAGACACAGTTTTTTATTGTGTTTTCAGTCTGGATCTGGTAAGTAGGGGGTCTACCAAAAATCGAAAAACATGGCAAGGGGTCTACGACACAAAAAGTTTGGGAACCTCTGATCTAGAACATCGGTTCACGAAGTTTAAATACCAATTCGTAATATATAATTTCGTAATTGTTTCAGTTTATAAATGAGATGTGGGATTATTATTTTCGTTTTTTTTTCTGTTTCAATATGTGTATATTACGGCTCAAACAGCCATTTTTGATAAAAATAAATAGTTAAGTACAACATAATACACAATAATACCAGGGCTCAATCATAAATAAATAAATATAACAGATAATAACGTAGTAAATGGTCCGAAATTGATTTATTAAAAAAATCATATTCCAAAATGCATGCACTTTACATATAATTTCAATATGAAGTAATTTATATCCATCAAGATGCATAAATGCATTTATTTCTTTCATGCAATCTGTTCCAAACAACCCAAAAGATGAAAAATCTCAAATAAATGGATAACTATGTAGGTACCTGCCATAAGAGATACAACTATATACCTGCCATAAGAGATACAACTATATACCTGCCATAAGAGATATAACTCTTTTCCTGCCATAAGAGATACAACTCTATACCTGCCATAAGAGATACAACTATATACCCGCCATAAGAGATACAACTATATACCTGCCATAAGAGATATAACTCTTTACCTGCCATAAGAGATACAACTATATACCCGCCATAAGAGATACAACTCTTTACCTGCCATAAGAGATACAACTCTATACCTGCCATAAGAGATAAAACTATATACCCGCCATAAGAGATACAACTCTTTACCTGCCATAAGAGATACAACTATATACCCGCCATAAGAGATACAACTCTTTACCTGCCATAAGAGATACAACTCTATACCTGCCATAAGAGATACAACTATATACCCGCCATAAGAGATACAACTATATACCTGCCATAAGAGATACAACTATATACCCGCCATAAGAGATACAACTATATAGGTACCTGCCATAAGGGATATTATGTAACTTTGTACCTGCCACAAGGGACATGACAATTGTCTGCAAATAGGTTTAAACGTATTGTAGGTACCATCGGTAAATACAAATATATTGTTTCATCGTTATATTATATTGTAATCTCATTTGTGTATACATTATGGTATTATTATATGGTTATTACTAATATTAATTGTACATTATTGTACATAATTTTGTACACAAAACATATTTACAGAACTGTCAGTAAGCATTAACGCTCACCAGATGTATCAGTCAACCCTTGTGGTTTACTATTCCCTTACACGTGTACATACTACATATTATATGTATGTAGGTTTGGGTAGGATTAAATCATGCTTCAAGTATGTACATTATATTAACACATGGTGACATCGAGAGAAAATATTTCATATTAATATAATATCATATAGTGACAAATAATATTTTTCTATTAACCACCTCATTGCTACCTAGAAATGATTCATAATATAAAATACTTATGTTATTTATTACATAATAACTTTTTTCCTCTTTCCTCTAAAAATTAATATTTCTTTCATGAAAAACTTGTATATAGTTATTATAAATCATTAAATATTTTTCCTATAAATCACTTAAGATTTAGAGATTTCCTATAAATCACTTCAGATTAAGTGATTTCCTATAAATCACTATGATTTTGTGGTTTCCTATTATTTAATTGCTAAATCATTTTTTTATAAGAAATATGTTTTGGTATGGTTAAATAGTCTATATTGCTCATTTTTCAATTTATTTTCATTTATTTCCTTTTGTTTTATTTGAATATGTGTTTAGATATGTTTACTCATTTGTATATTTCTCATTTTCATATATTTTCAAACTTTTTTAATGTTTATTTGATTTTTTATTCATGTTGATTTGATTTAAATACTCTTTTGTTTGACTTTGTTTAATTGCTTTGTTTTGATATATTTTATTTTTTTTATAAGTGATTTCCCTCATCAAGCACAAGATTTGTAATCTTTTTGATGAGGCACTTCTAAGAAAAATTTGTAAAAATATTATTACCTGTGAATTATCTCTTGATTTGTTTTTTGTAAAATTATTATGTTAAATAAATAAATAAAATAAATAAATAAATATATGATATTTTACTGTAAAACAATAAAATAAGCTATTTCCTATAGTCTAATTCGTCTTCTTCTTCCTTTATGTAGTCCTTTTGGTTAGTTTTTATGCAAACTATTTCCTTTAGTCTAATTCTTCGTTTTCTTATTTTATGTAGACCTTTGGGTGATTTTTTATACAAACTATATCCTGGAGTCTAATTCTTCTATAGTCTTATTATTCTTTTTCTTCTTTTATGTAGTAGATATTTCCTATAGTCTTATTATTCTTTTTCTTCTTTTATGTAGCTCTTTTGGTGAGTTTTTATATAAACTTATTCCTATTATCTCATTCTTCTTCTTCTTATTTTATGTAGACCTTTGGGCCAGTTTTGATACCAACTATTTCTTTTAACGTAATTCTTCTTTTTCCAATTTTATGTAGACCTTTGTTGAATTTTATATAAACTAATTTCCTAAAGTCTAATTTTTCCTGTTTTATGTAGACTAAGGAAGAGTTTATACACAAACTATTCCTTTAGTCTAATTCTTCTTTTTCTTATTTTATATAGACCTTGGGTGAGTTTTTATTTGAAGACGAATTAGACTATTTCCTATAGTCTAATTCGTCTTCTTCTTCCTTTATGTAAATGATGAATTAACAGAGAAGAAATTAAAAGTTGTCTATTGGAAACTCATCAGCTCTAGGTCTATGCACTTTACACATATGATGTTAATATGAAATCGATCGGACTTCGTACATCGTACGCCGTACATACAAACACATCACGACGAAACTCACAGTGTGCACTATCTACATGATACCCGTTGAAAAATTGATATATCATGACTCTCCACTATTCCATAGTGTGGAGTGTAAAAATTATGCATAATTATAAGTTTATAAAAATTATACATAATTATACGTTTCATTTAATTATGTTCGCAAACGAGAATCCCATTCACCGGTATCGCTCAATGTTGAGCATCGTCAGAATGGTGAATAATAGTGACGAAGACCATCTATATATAGATTCAAAACAGGGATACGAATAATAGAGAAGGAAGGGGTAATACCAAGAAAAATAGAATACCCAAAAGACATTAAGGTAAATATGTAAGTACGTAGGTACAGTAAAAAAATGAAATAAAGGAATGAAAATATAAATATTGTATTTAATGGACTGCAATTAAGAATACAATTAATTATTCATGAAAATATATTGAATAATGGTCAACAGAAAAATACCGACATGTAGTATTCTAGTGGTTATAATATATCATTGAAAAAATAAACTTTATTGACGAACTGAACTACCATACCATACCTCTCTCTCTAGACATACATTTCTCGCTTCATTCACGTTCGTGCATCGTCTCTTACAAGCCCCTCTATTACATAATTGAAACCAAACCTGTAATATTGTAATCAAACAAACTTTATCTATTATATGAAATATTTATTTATTATTTATCTTTATCTTTACCCTCATACTCAAAATAAATGTATATATTTTCTATAGTGAATTATTAAAACAAGTCCACTTACATAATTATACAAATCGCTAAGAACAATATTAATTAAAATGATCAGAACAATTTATTTTGATTTTACATATATCATACATATACGATAGTAACAAGGATTACCAAGAATGTTTAGATATCATCCTCATCAGACGGAATATAATATAAACCATACATATAATAAATAAATAATATTGCTCAATAACATTGACTTCTATCATTCTCAATCTCTACTCTCATTCAAAATTGCGATAAAGCGCCAACTTTGCACTGATAACATAACTCAAAATTCCACTCTCTAGTAATCACTTGATATTATGTCCTGTTATCATGTACCGTAGTCTATCATTTACTGTTATTTCCAATGTTCTTAATCTCATACTATGTTATTATATTCAACTGTACTGTTGGATATCAAAAAAATAAAAAAAATAAAATATATTTTTAGTTAAAATGTAGAATCAACCAACTGTATTATTTATTTTAAAACATAATACTAATTTACTAATGTACTAATTATTGGAATTGTACTAATTAAATAATGTTACCAAAGAAAGTATCATAAACTTCAAATTTCTCTAAATTTAGTTCAATAACAGATTGTTAATGATATCCGCCATAAAAAACTGCATAAAATATCCACTCTCACCGATAGATAATTCAAGCTTTGATATATCAGAGCTTTTAGAGAGGCATTACTTAATACTCCAACATACAGTATATGTACATAAATAGGACAGTACATTGCAGTATAGTGCAGTCCAGTTGAGTATTACTTCCCTAAGCCCTGAGGACGTTACATGAATATGCACGTGAGTGATGTTGATGATGATTTGCATACAGTCAAGGTAAATCCACCATAGTCTGTATGCAAATACACATAACCAAATTATTTCATACAAAAAGGACAATTTTATAATCCATTTTCATACCCAGACACACCACTTGACGTTTTATGAAAATTTCACAACTAGGTTGAAAAGTTCAACGCTAATTACTTTAACGCCACACAAATACTAAATGCAGTTTTTAACCTTTCCCTTACTTCAAGTATTTTTGAACTTGGATTTACAAGATAAAAAGCGTTAAAAATCTTAAATGAGAAAATATAATTTTATTTTATTTTATTTTTATTTGTTGGCAAATTCACAGAATGTATTACATAACGTTATTTACATAATCTTTTAAATATAAATACATTCCAATTATGAATTTACTCTTGAAATATTACAATTATAAAAGCTTGGTAGAAAAAAGTATTAACAAACAAAACAAATAGAACTATGATGACAGAGGAAGTAACAATAACAATGAATCAATTTACAATAATTTGAAAGAGAAGAAATAAATACATTAACAATATAGAGAAGAAATCTTAACACGTGTAAAAAAAAATTGGTAGAAAAATCAATAGAAAAATCGAGATGCACAATCTCTCAAGACTTACGTCATAAATTTATCAAGTATAAAAAAAACGAAAGAGAGAAGAAAAAAAAATATCTATGTTAAGATGAAGTTAAAATTCATTTCATGAAATATTGCCTGAACTGAGGATCTGTTTGATTTTACTTAGATATGGTTCGTATTTAATGTGAAACACGTCAATATTATTAAATGTTTTATTATATGTAGATAGTGTCCTGTTTAAAACAGAGTCTTTAACGTATGTCGTGTTAATATTTTTTATATGAAATGTATGTGTTTGTTGAGCGGGTGGATCGTGATGGAACGTGTAAGGCGATCTAATAATGTAGGTACCTTTAAAATAGCATGATATTTTCTTCACTTATACACAATATTAAAGAGTTATGATTTTGGGATTTTAAGCATATTGTTTATATCAATATTCCACCGAGATTCATGTAGATAGTGAATACCTTACGTTTATGAAGTATGGTGTATGGCATACCATAATATGTCCACATATATTTATTTTTTTTTAATTTAGATGAAAAAATTATATTCCGATAGCATCGTTTTCGATTAATCATTTTTAATAGCTGGTTTTCGATGTTTTCTTTCTTATTGAATATAGGTATGAAAATGTTAAGTCTGGGAGTGGTTACGTTTACCAATGCGCATCCTCTTTGTAGGTGAAAATTTCACATTTTAACATTATATAAATATAATTTGTACTTATATATTATAAATACCTATAAAATCCATCCGTTTGTGAAATATGTACTTACTGTTACTGAAATGTGTAAAAAAATAGAAGTAATTTTTATTTTCAAAAATGATCCTGGGTATGCGCTGAACAAATCACCAAGTTGCATTATAATCAAATGGATTCCACTCCCAGGTGCCTAAGGAAGGAAATATTAAAAATACCAGCAATTACAAAAAGAATTGTTTATTAACGTTCCTATCTCTTTTTTTTTTTCTTTTTTGGCGAGATGACTCCTAATAAATGGGTCTTACGGCCAGTTTCAAGTTACTCATTTTATGTTTTTTTGAGGAATGGAAAAATACATTTAAAAACTGTGTTTAAATTAAAGTATCGTAATATATATTGTATTATGTAATAATTAATAAAAAAGATACTTTAAAGTGCTTGAAAATATTTATAATATAACTCTCCATTTTTTCATTATGGTAGAGACTCGGAAAATATTGTGAACTCAAAACTCTCCAGTATTCCATAGTTAAGAAGAAAAGTAAAAGAAAAAGATTTTCAATTGTCTTTTATAATGAATTTCCAACGCAACCTGGCCAAGTTTATCGTGGGCCAATCAGTCAAGTTGGTTCTCAAAAGTGACAGCAGTTGTCGGTGATTTGTGGTTGGGACAAAGGACATGAGAGCGTGACTGGCATAGTCAAGCCGGATGAGCTGTAATTGCTTACATCTACCATGTTGTTGGTTGATAGGTAGACCATGTAGATAGGCAAGTACCTTGTCTGTAATCAGTAGATAATACTCACCGTTACAGTCAAACCAACCAAATGCACAACTCAGCCTATACTGACTAATCATCAAACCGACCAGTAACTAACTTTATATTCACAGGACACGGAACAAAATGCAATTATTTGTCATATCGAAAAAGGCAACGTTTAAAAGCGGACCATAGGCTTAACCACGGTTTAGTTTGTATAGATTCCTATAGCGAAATTGATTTAAAAAACTTTTCAGACAGTTGTGTGTTTTTTTTAATTTTCCCCTTAATGACAAGTTGAAAGATAAACGTTTACAGATTTATTTATAAACTTGCGTCAAACATTGAACTGTGGTTGAACCAATGATATATAAAAATTATTGGTTCGTTTTAAATTAGGTAAACAAAAATTAAGGCGCATACCTCACATAATTCTTACCGCACTTACTTAGTTACACGCAAGATGTTGTAGTGTTCGGACGTATTGTCGTAGTCAAAATACAATCTTGTGTGTTATAAACATGTTATAATTACACTAGAACTATGAAGAAACGACCAGGGGGGCAAGTCTGGTCCGACTGGCGAAATCAAAACCCTAGTTATTACCCATATCATGGATATAATTATAATATGGAGTACTATGACATCTAAAGATATTGTAGAACTCCATATAATAATTATATACATGATATGTGTAATCATTAGGGTTTTGATTTCGCCAATTGGACCAGACTTGCCCCCCAGACACATCATTTAATGCTGCATATTTATTCCATAAATAATATATTAACCACTTACCTCCCACTGGATTAATGATTTTTTTTCACTTGTATAATGGATTTTACGATACTTATTTTTATTTAAATAAACGAGAAATTAATTAGATAATATATATAGAAAATACGTGTAAAATGGATTAAAAAGTCAAATATTAATAAAAAAAAACTGATTTTTAGTTTATTTATAACACAAAAATTAACATATTCCCGCGTTTGATTCCCGGTGGAGACACATTTGTGTTTTCCATCTAGATCTTTGAGACGATTTATATCAGAATGGGGCAACTTGTAATTGGGTGCATATTAAATTATTATTTCACATTTAACTGTCTGATGGCCGAGAAGTAACAAATAAATAAATATTCGATATATAGGTACAATCAAAAGATACAAAAAAATTAACAATAAAAAAATAATACACTGTCCTTTACCAGAGTACAATCAATCGTGTGTAGTGGTGACATCTATATCTACAGAATTATTGCTACACAAAATAAAGTGAATATTATTGCAAATCAGTTACATATTTGAAATGTCTATTTTATTTTTCTTTTTCTTCTGAAATTATTGCTTCCGATTGCTTTGAACCACACCACCCCATTGTACGTGTAGTAGTGTTGTGCAAAACTTGGACCTTGTATTAACGGGGTGCATAATTGACCCAGTGGGGAGACGGTTTTTTTGACATCAAAAATTCTCACGTGAATATCCATACATTTATGTTTGGAAATGTCAAATTTTCTATGTGATTAAGGAAAGTATGTATTATAGTTTGAGCGAATTCTTCGATTCAATTCGTTCTTACCAAAATTAGTTCAAAAAGGTGTAATTGAAAATACCTACTAATATTTATTTATTTATCTTTTTGTCCATAATATATACAAATATAATGCACACTGGCCGGCTCATTGCCATTAGGCAATTTCTTCTGATCGATTACTTACACATTGGTACAAGTAGGTAAATAAGACAAAAATGACCTTATAAGTCTGGCGCAATTCAGGGGTGACTTCTATGCGAAAAATGCATTGTCACCTCAGATATAAGAATTGTAGCTTTCATTATTTACAAAAATCAATTCTCTCAATAGATGGCGTTCCAACAAAATAAATAAAAATAATAAGATTGTTGTTCATAATTTCACCCATAGATGGCTGTAGTAAAAATTCCTTATTTTCAAGCGAAAAGAATTTCAGTATTACAATATATAGAACTTTCAAAATTGAATTGATAGGGATCTCATTAAAAAGGCATAATTGGTGAACGTTGCGCAAGCGCATAAAGTGATCACGTAAACCAGCCGATGACAGGTCGTAAGCCCTGTAGGTGCCTTGATTTCCCGGTTCTCCTACAATAAATATTCCAACGTCGTCTCTATTGAGATAATTAAAAATCTGTTAAAAAATTTCTTCTGAGTAACCAGATTACAAAGTATGACAAAGCAAAATAATTAATGCGAAAAAAACAAAGAATATATACATTTCACTAAGAAATATTAAAAAACAAAAAAAAACATCTAGCAAAAAAAGTATTGGGATAGAACGAGGCTAGGAAATCTGGATCAGGACTGATAAGCTCAACTAGGTCAGGACAGTCTATTATGTTATATGTATATTATTTTATATAGAAATGTGGCCCACTGAGCATTCGACATGATGTTTCAAAGTCCCGAATTTATTTCTATAAATTTTTGCAAAGTAATAATTGGGAAATCGATAATATACTTAAAAAAATAATCTGTAAAATGCCGAGCGCCGTTGCGCAGTTGGTAAGCCGTTTGCCTATGTGTGGGTGTCCTGTTTTCGATCCCCAGCAGAGGAGAAATTATTTAAATTAATTTCTCGCATAAATATTACTTCTCTGTGCTGGAAACATTGGTAAGTTGGAAGAAATTGCCATATGGTAATAAACTCGCCACTTACGAAGGGTGAAAGGAAGTGTTTAGTATTATTGAAATGGATTAGAAATGCAAAAATTAAGATTTTCGTCCAATCTGTTAACTAAATTAAATATCATCTGTACCTAAATTAGATTAAATAACAATATTCTGTAAATGAGATTAAATATCATCTGTACCTAAATTAGATAAAATAACAATATTCTGTAAAGTACATTAAATTTGTACAGTGCCATTTGTACCTAAATTAGATTAAACAACAATATTCTGTAAATTAGATTAAATATCATCTGTACCTAAATTAGATTAAATAACAATATTCTATAAATTGGATTAAATACCATCTGTACCTAAATTATAATAAATGACAATATTCTGTAAATTAAATTAAATATCATCTGTACCTAAATTAGATTAAATGACAATATTAAATTAGATTAAATAATGACAATCTGTAAATTTGATTAAATAATGACAATCTGTAAATTAGATTATATATAGCAATAACCTGTAAATTAGATTCAATAACAATAATATGTAAATCATATTAAATAACACTTAGGTATCCGTGAATTAGATTTAACAGGCGAAAAATACGATTTGATGA
This sequence comes from Molanna angustata, assembly GCA_963576475.1. Lineage (NCBI taxonomy): Eukaryota > Metazoa > Arthropoda > Insecta > Trichoptera > Molannidae > Molanna > Molanna angustata. Next base: position 19,004,300 of record OY754976.1, on the reverse strand, counting down.
AGTAATTTCTAATCTGTTCTGCTTTTACACGTGCCGTAATGGTTTCGTAGCCGGATATGGGATGAGATTTGTCCATCGAATGGGATGGGAGATGGGAGGAGAATGGAATGGCATCTCCAAGGATTACTCAAGGATCATAACTATCAGGAAAGCAAAGTCTGTGAAGAGTTGAACTTTAACTTACAAATTATTTTGTACGCGTTCGTATTAAGATATTTCAATCATTTTGTTTATGCAACATTTTATGAAAATACAACTGTTTCTCGAGTATTTTGATAAACAGTAACCATCGTTTGCCACTCAATAAACTTTTTATAATAAACTTATTATATTTCCGGTACAGACACAGTTTTTAATTATTTTGTTTCACGTCATTAAGGGGGGGACTGCTGCCAACGTACCTATTTTTTCAATTTGAATTTGCGTCATTACTACAGAACGAATCATTTTGAAAAAAATAACCTAGTTAGTTTGGATATTAATAAAGAAAAATATACAATTTTTTTTTAATTATGTTCTGTATATATTCTTGTAAGAAAATAATAAGCATACCCCAATTTTTGACATTTATCTTAAATTTCTAAAAAACTATAAGGTATAGAGCATTATATTTTTTTATAAATTAAAGAAGATCAAAATATCTGGAAAAATACGATGTAACGTTGCATTAATGCATCAGGTTAAGTTAATAAACCAAAAAAACTTATATTTGGCAATGGCGCTGAATGGAAAATAAATGTTTTTAGGTTTATTTTCTAAACCTGAAGCATAAATGCAACGTCACATCGTATTTTTCTAGATATTTTTGTCTTCTTTAATTTAAAAAAAAATATGTTGAACGACGCCTTATATTTTATTAAAAATATAAGATAATCGTTGAAAATCGGGGTATGCCATTATTTTTCTACAAGAATTTATACAGAACATTATCAAAAAGTAAAGATACATTTTTCTGTATGAATACCCAAACTATCTAAATTATTTTTTTCAAAACGATTTTATAAGAAATAATGATGGTATATCAAATTGAAAAATAGGTACGTTGGCAGCAGTCCCCCCCTTAACAAATTAAGACTCTTCTTTTGGGTCATAATCCTAAGTTATCGATTTGATGAACGTACAAGGAAACATCTCTTAAAATATTCTTTTTTTCATTGAAAAATAGTAAAAAAACATAAGATACTACAAAAAGAAAACAACGATTCTGAGTCACGCCAGTCTAATTTCTAGACTTGTCGGCGTGTTCTCAAGACAATATCTATGTATACTTTAAAAATAACAAACAACATTACAGTAAAAAGAGACATACAAATGTCACACAAAGATGATCTCCCAAACAAACACACACTCCTTCCTATGTTACAAAAGTTATCTATTTAAAATAATAAAAATAAATTAAATGAGAAAAAAGTAAAATCGTTTGTGATCTTAATTATATATAAATCTACACCTCAATAGCCATTCCTTGACAAGCCTTTTTACATTATTTTTGCTTTGGCATTTCTTAATAGATGCCGGCATCATATTAAGCAATTTAGGTACATTATATTCTAACGTTCTCTTACCGTATTTATTATTATATTTTGGAACTACATATCCGTCGTTAAATTTAAATCTAGTGTAATGCGTGTGTTGCGGTCTATCTTTATATTCGTCCTTTAAAAACTGGTCAAGGATTGTTCTTTCCCAAAACAAGCCTTTGGCGGATAAAACATTCAATTTTTAAAATAAAGTGAGATATTATTATTATTAATAATTATGAGAATAGCATCTACAATGCCCCATTAGGGATAAAAACTGTGCCTACTTCGTCGTCAAAAATCATGTTACATTATTCATACATTATAAAAAGAGTGGGTTGTGGCCATTGCTTTACTCCTCACTACCAAGTCACTCACTACAAAGTATTCAAATTTCGTATTGAAAATTTTTATGAAAAAAAAATTTTTAAATATTTTATTATGAAAATTTGATGTTTCTTCAATCCCATTTTATGAAAGTGTTGTGCCTTTTTACCAATTTGAAAATAAAAATTTCAAGTTCAAGTTTCCTGAGCTTGGGGTCACTTTGAAATATTTGACAGTTAAAAAAATGAGAAGCACTATTCAGATATCTAATGGGGTCTAAGTGAGTATTAGATATACAAATTTGAAAAGAATCGAATGAGTACTTAGTCTATAATCGATAAAGTAAAATGAACACGCCGCACATAGCACACAGCACATATTACACAATACATGCACGCATACATTGTGATGAAACTTTCAGAATACAATCTCAGCATGATACTAGTTGATAATGTAATTTGTCGGCCTCCGTGGCTCAGTTGGTTGGGTATCCGACTGCTAATCTAAAGGTCCCGGGTTCGATTCCCGGTGGAGACACAGTTTTTAATTGTGTTTTCAGTCTGGATCTGTGAGACGATTAATATCGTTAGTCTCCAGAATGTCGCAACTTGTTATTGGGTGCGTGTTAAATTAATATTTGACATAGTACCTGTTAGTTGCCCGAGAAATTATAAATAATCTGCAGTAAAAAAATGCGAAATCATAACTCCCCACTATATCCTACATCACTCTACTTCGAGCGTCATCGTAGTGTGTGCGCCCCCCCCCCCTTACTGTCTCCATTTTCCTTTTTTCACTTAATCAAGCATAACAATTTTAATTTCAGTTCTTATGATTTATCTTTTTTAATGTACATGAGCTAATAGTAATATTATGAAAACTTTGTTGGCTAATTTTTTGGTTATGTGTACAAGATTTTTGTTTTATGTAGCTGTATGTTTACCGAAATATATAAAATAAAAAAAATAAAAATAAATCACTATTTATGTTAGGGAGGAGTAAAAACCAGTGGTTCAATCTGAAAAATATACCTATTCCAACTGTCGATTTGTTCAGGAGAACTTTGTTCTCTTAACATATCGACAATGTTTCAAGCCAGGATACGCGAGAATTGTATGCAGAGGTCTACTTTTTTCACGGCTTTTCCAACTTTGAAGTCAAAAAACACCAACTTAGAGGCTTCGCAGCATATATGTTCCATACACACATTTACTCAGAATTCGGAGTAGAACATTTCGTGTGTCTGTGTGTGTGTGTGTCTGTGTGTCTGTGTGTGTGTCTCTGTGTGTGTGTGTCTGTGTGTGTGTGTGTGTGTGTCCGTCCCCACCTTATAACTTTTGATCCGCTCAATTTACAGAGCCTAAAATTTCAGAATATATAAACAGTTACAGGCCTACAAAACTTTTATACTCGAAATTTTGAATTTTTGTTTCAGTCAGGGGTTATCAACTTTTTAATTTTTATTTTATTTTTCCATATATCTCAGAAACCATAAAAGCTAGAACGCTGAAAATTGGTAAAAACATAGACAAATACAAAATCTCTAATTAGTTTTTTCAAAAAAATTCCAGGGTTTCTCAAACATTTTTTATTAAGAAAAGTATTTTTTTATGATAAATTTATGAGTTTAACTGCCTATTTTTCCAAAACTTTTACAATTATCGAAAAAAGCCGAAACAACCCAACTAGATAATTTAATTTTCTATAAAAAATATTAGCATTGTAGTAGAAGATCTCAATTTTTTTTAACAATTTTTTTAAAAATTGAATTTAGTGACGACATTGCTTCATACATTTTGTATGGCAGTCGCCTATACACAATATGTAAGAAGACTTAATAGTTTGATAGTTCATCTCCAAACATATGTACATACATACCATCATGCTATTTTCATATTCTGGGTAGGAAAAAAGGACCTTCCTCCATACTATCCTATCTTGACATACATACCTACATATTATGTTGTATAGAAAACAAAATATCTGACAATATACAATAATTTGTATTTATGGGTTTATAGTTTGGTACATATTCTTCAACTATACATACTATCGCTATCGACAGTTGGATCTCATGTGTTACATGCAACTAGTTAAAAATATTAACCCTTTTTTGTCAAAAAGTTCCATATGTAGTCAATAAAATAAGTCTGCGTATCGTTTCATAACACTATGTGTAGATATTCATAGCGTCATTGTTATTCAATACTTAAATATTCAATTTTACCAATTGCACTCTGTAATATATGGGCTTATCGATCCGTGAAGCGGCCCTGGGCATAACTGTCTGTGGATGTTGCACTACCCCATCCACCACCACCCCCCACCCTCACCCCTCCCTCTCCCTCTGACCCCTCCCTGTCTCCATCCACACCCTCCAAGGTCCACGGGACACTCCCGATATACCAGAGGGGAGTTCCCAGCGGTGAAATCATTCTGCCGAAAGGAAGTTCACATTGCATTCCCGGATGTTTGAAGGATAACAACAAATATTAGGTACGTGGCACTGCAATTATTTTCCATAATATATCAACGTATATTTCTTTCTAGGCAAAAAAATCAATGGCTATTCGTCAATTGCGTTTCGCTGTAGATACATTCAATATATAGGTTTGATATTTTTTGTTCAATATTTTATTTATCTATACATTCACAATTCAAGACACAAGTGAGTCATATAGTTGCAAAACCCTGTATAATTGAATTTTGACAAAAATGAGGTGTAAATGTACATTTTTAAAGAAATTGATTCTCTGTCTATTAATTCCATTATTGTGCGACAATTCCATCTATATCCTACTAAAAAAGTCAAAATAAAAATACAATGAGTTTAAAAATCCTCTATAATACAAGGGTTTTATTTGCAAATCGCTCTATAATGATTTTCGGCCAATAACAGACAAGCATTTTGGTCACGTGATCTAATTTTTAGTATGAATTTGCAATAGTTTGGTTGCAAACTCCTCTTAAACTCACTTGTTGGGTTGCAAATCCCTCTATAACACAAAAGTCACTTGCAAATCCCTCTATAATGAATTTTATCATTCAGTTTTTTGCTTGAATTTAATAATATCTTCATTTTTATTAATATCTCATGTATTGATATGTAACATTTATCATTTAAAAATATAAAATGTCATTATTTATCGCTAAACAACTGTTGAAACGTTTTTTTGCGTTTTCTGTATTTTTTAAGAAAACCATTATACAGGGATTTTCAACTATATGACTCAAATGTAAGATTATAACATACGACAAGTGTAAAATCAAATCTGCTAAGTCGGCATTTTGGAAATCCTGTTTTGTTATGAATAGTACCTCTACACAAAAAAACAGTCATCTTAATTATGATATTTACTTATGTGGCTGAAGTTTCGAAAGTTCTAACGGAACGTTCTATGTATTTATTTATTGAATATATTTTATTTGTTGATTTAATTGCTAGTTTATTTATTTATTTATGTATTTACTTGTTTGTTTAATTATTTACATATTTCTGCATTAATGAACAGTAAAATTGACGGAAAAATATTGAAAATCATCTGCATATAAATAAATTAAACCTCGTTAATATAATCACGGCATACCCCATCATGTATGGAACCAGCGACAGGTTTGCACATACGCATAAGCTAATAAAATAAAGCATGACACATGCGTGAATCCCCACACACATTTTTTTTATTTACGCACTTAAATACGTCCTGTTTACGTACTCTGTCCTTCCTTCCTTCCATCCTTCCTTTTTCCTTCCTTCTTTCCTCCCTTGCTTCCTTACTTAGTGAAGACCCGAAAACAATTATCGGCAGCAAAAACGATGATGAACAACGTCGTATAAAATTTAATAGATTCCAAAGCCAATCCTAGATGCTAACGAATTTACATTGAAGGAGATGATTCTAAAACACTATTTGAAATCCTGGACATTTTTTATTTTTTAAAACATATCTAATGTCCAGGTATTTATAGCAATTATAAAAATATAGTGGTAGTAATTCTTAAAGCTTTCTAGAATTCTAAAAGCTAGTCCAAATTATATTATTTACTTCTGTTTTCAAATAATCTAATAATGTGAAGTAATCAGACATAAATCAACAATGGCGATCACGACCGATGTAAACCTAACGTGTTTTTTTCTATTTCAGTTTGTTAGATCGAAGATAGAACGTGACAACAAATATTGTCAAGTTCATGACATAACGTTTTTCCTGCTCACCCCGCATTCTCGTTTTAACACATTCCCGCCAGATTGCAACGACCTTGACCTTGCACACGCTTCCTATCTCCTTCGCACACCACCCTTCCCTCTCCTCCAACACACCCCTCCTCATCGTTGCAATATCACCCAACGGCCCCCTTGGGCTTTGCCATTACAAGTTGCCCTACTTTTCCGTTCTCCTCAGACTGCGGGCTATCTGTATAACGTCATCCTCTTCACTCGTGTAATATTTCGAACGTCTCCAACTCTCAGCACATAGATACAAGTAGGTACCTACTATTTGCTCAGATTCAAGTTCGAAAATAGAACTCTGGTTCCATTTTCTATGGAAATTCAATTAGGTAAGTACGCCGCGCTGAGACAATTCATTTTATTTATAGATATCCAATATCCTATTCGAAAACTCGTAAATGTCTTTTGCATACATATCATACCACCACAGCTTATCACTTCAATGTGGGATAACAAGCGACAGGTGCTCGCACATTAGTCTCGTCTCACCTAAAAAGGCACTACATTCAGAATGGGTCATGAACCCCATTGAAGAACTTGTGAGATGATATTGCCTAAAGGCAATAAGTCCGCCAGTGTGCTCTATATTTTTTTTATTATGTACAAGAAGATAAATAAATAAATATATAAATATTGTTGCCTGTTGTATATACTATTACCCGGCTCAAGGGATAGCCGAAAACGATTTCAGTACCAATTATGATTATTTCTATACTAGTTGCATATAACACATGGGATCCAACTGTCAATAGTATGTATACTTGAATCTATATTTATACCAATTTTCAGCGGGTTAGCTTTTGTGGTTTTTTAGGTAAATAGAAAAAAAAAGTTAAAATTCAACAGTTGATAACCCCTGCTTGAAACAAAAATTTAAAATTTATGCAAGCTCAAAATCAAAATTATGAGGCTTCATAACATAATATGTATATACTATGAAGCCTCTTACAATTGGTATTTTTGGCAAGCAAAAAGTCCACTACACCATACAAAATGTTCCTTCATACATTGGCTTAATACTGTCGATTCATTAAGAGAATTAAATTCTCTTGAACAATTGAAAGATTCATTGAAATCGGTTGGGCTGTTTCTATTCAGAGATTAGCGTGTTGGTACGAACATTGTGATACGAGATTTTTATATATTAAGATATATTGTACATATTATATTAACTAAAATAAATCATATGAAAAAGTGTATTTTTTGTTGTTTTTAAAATATGATGATTAAAATGGAATTCCATCAAGTACTTTCAGTCGAAAATATCAATTCAATTTAATTACTTATGTACATAGATCTAAATTAAATATTTTTAATAGTTAATGCACATTTTTTTTTATATTTTTTGTTTGCGTAATTTTAGTAAATAATCTGATGAGCATTGAAACTGTAAATAAATAAATAAATTATACCACTTGATGAGTTAAAAATGAACACTACTATTTTCAAGAGCGCAATCCTCTTATTGGCAGGTGTATTTGCACGTTATTATTTTTAATACACCTTTTTATTTACCTACCTTCATTTTTCTGCTCTAGAATTTCGCATACGATTTTTAACTATCTTCTCGCCCTCTTAAACTTTCATAACTTAAGCTTAAGTGTTTTTAGCTTGATTAATTTACTATTTTGATAAAATTTAACAATTTTGTATTTCTGGACGTGAATTGTGACCGCTATACATGTTGTATAATATCAGGCGTTATTTATAACGTTATTAGATCGATTTACGTCTTCTTTAACTTCGTTTGTTCTTCATTGCAACGTGAAAAAAACATTGAAAACGGTGTCCGCATTGTTTTTAATTTACTTGTTAATCATAGATTTTTACTGTAAACAGAGATTCTCTGTATGCAGAACCGCTTTTGTTTCATAGATTCTTGTTCAAATATACAGTAAATATGTTTTTATTTTATCTGGATAAAATGTGTGAATATTAACGGACACACGCAACATATTCTATTTGCATTCAAAAAAGATTAACAATAGGTACCATATATCGATGAATTATAAATCTGTTTTTGTTTCATATTCTGACTGTTTGAAATGTAATCAGTATTATAATTGTTCGTATTTTATTTTCACAGACCTATCCGCCATGCATATTTCTGCATATTTGTACTAACCGTACCCATATTTTAGCGCGAAGTACAAATGAATCGTTTGACAATGCGATATGGCGCTTCACTTAAAATTAGTTATCTTTTTGAAAGTTTTTATTAACAAGTATGCCTAAAAATCAGATACCTACTTATTAATCAAAATATATTATATACATTACTTTTTTTACAACAGTAGGTAGATAGATTTATATCAACCAATATCATTAAAAGTTGATTTTATTATAATTGCGTCAACTTTTAAATATTATGTTGGTTGTTTATAGTGATGAGCAAAAGTTTGCAGTCTGTTGCGAGACTTGCAAAACCAAAACCTTACTCGCATGTGTAGCTGGAAGACCAAGACCAGTGCCTGATTTCCCCAAGGCTCCTTAACTTAAAAAATCACATTTATGAACCACTTAGCGCAAAATTGCATTTCACCAAACAATCTTAGCCTCGCTTAGCGACGTCGGCGCATAAAATTTTAAGTGGCGGTCTCTAGTGGATTAACCGTCATAAGCGTCACTTAACGCGTTTGACAGATAGATATTTGGGTTACGATTTCGTCGCAGAGTTGTTTTATTATTGAATTTATGTTTTTTTTTGTAAAATTTAAGTTATATTTTGTTTATTATCATATTGGAAGATGTATGGATTCGTGAAATCGTTGAATAGACATGCTCCATCCGTTTGTTTTGAAGTAATTGCCGTGTTTTTTGAAACTAATTCAATTAATTTAGTTTTTTCACTGGGGGTAAAATTTGTAGAACGATTCCTTGGTTTATCCATAATTATACTCTGCTAAATATTATACTCTGATAAATATGCGCGTCCCGTGTCGAACAATCTCAACAATCAACAAGTGCGAAGCGAATAAACAGCCATGACAGCGAGTATATCCTAGGATGTACACCGATTTTTTAATCCAAACCTTCAAAAGTTTGGTAAAAATAGATTGGTTAGGTTTGTCTGTAGTTATAATTGCGGCTGGCATGAGCCAGTTGCATTGTATATTAAAAAAAGTAACAAATATTAAAATAAAATAACTAAATTGGTGTGAATACTAAATAAACTGTCTGTACATGATGTGTCAAAAACAAAAACTGGTGTACAAACAAGGCTACCCTGACAGCGAGCGCCGCTAGCGCCATCTGTTGGCGCCAGCGACAATTACCTATACTCATGAGATCAAAGTAGTACTTTTTTATAATTAATTTATATATAGAGTAAAAATCGTGAAATTCACACGTTAGAATATTTTAATGATATTTTTATAGTTTATTATGTATTTCTTATTTGCATATTTTTTAAAGTATCGTTATCTTGAGTCCATATTCATGTTCACCGGAAACATAACAAAAACTAATTCTGACCTTAGCTTAGTGTGGCTGTTATTTGTTGGTGAAATGCAAATTTAATAAGTAAGCCACTTAAGGATTTAAGTTTCGAATGGGTACTTAGCTGATGTTCGATTTTGAGGGACCTTGGAGAAAGCGGCCGCAGGAAGTGCCAGACCAAGATCAGGCTTTGCTAGACTAAGAGTATTACATTTTTGCTTTGTTAGTCTATGAATATGGGCCTACTCGTTGTACAAATTAAGATACTATACCATATTCAATTATTGTTTGTTTAATCAAACGTCTATCAATTAGATTACTTAGCATTTTTGCTTTGTTTGTCTATGAATATGGGCCTACTCGTTGTACAAATTAAGATACTATACCATATTCAATTATTGTTTGTTTAATCAAACGTCTATCAATTAGATTATGTACTTAGCATTTTTGCTTTGTTAGTCTATGAATATGGGCCTACTCGTTGTACAAATTAAGATACTATACCATATTCAATTATTGTTTGTTTAATCAAACGTCTATCAATTAGATTATGTACTTAGCATTTTTGCTTTGTTAGTCTATGAATATGGGCCTACTCGTTGTACAAATTAAGATACTATACCATATTCAATTATTGTTTGTTTAATCAAACGTCTATCAATTAGATTACTTAGCATTTTGAAGGACTTGAGTTGATTAGATTTTCATAGACAACGCAAAAATTTTCTTCTCATAACTGAATTAGGTTAGATAATTTGATATTTTGAATGTATTAGTTTGATATATTATGTAATATAAAGTTTTATAAGTTAAAAAACGATTATTAACGAAATTTTCAATAAACATTATGCCTCCTTGCTAAGTTGCAAAAACAAACGTTTCTATAAAGATTAACGTAAACGTTAGACTTTGTAATTTGTGTAGAGGCTTATCTTAGAGTTTTGTGTGTGCTTACATTATGTTGATATTTTCTGAAAACAAGGCGTGACTTTACTCACAAATACATTCTTCCTGACCTCTTTTTATCTCCTCGATTATTATGTTAATTTTTATCACCAGAAATCTCAACTGTGAAAAAAAATTAAATGAGTTAGATGCAGAATTAAAACGCAAGTGTTATACTACATTGAGTTTTAGTTTGAAAACCGAAATTCAAGATAACAAATCTTTATTATTTATTCTTAAAACTGAATGTTGATTTTTTATTTTTTTTTATTTTCTCTCTGTAAGTAGGTATATGAAACTAAAAAACCTCCTACCATTCCGTTGAAAAATAACTTAGCACAATCACTTCTTCCCTTGCTTGATTATGCCTATGTATGCTATTTGGATGCTAATGAAGTGCATCTCAATAAACTTAAACGTTTTCAGAATATATGCATCAGATTCATCTTTGTTTTTGTTAAAATTTGTAGGTATATCATCTTACTGCAAACTTTTTTGCTGTCCCAAGATACTCCAGCGGCGCAATATGATTCAGTCACTATTGTACAATATTATCTATCATCCAAACCTGCCACAGTGCCCTCAAAAACAAATTCACTTAATTATCCAATCATTCCAATCTGCAGAATGTGCAACACTATCCATCCTTATCCATAATACCTACATAATTTCTCAGCTCGTCGTTCGAAGTTTGTGGAATAGCCTAAATCCGGATATTGCGTCGTCTAACTCACTTTGTATTTACAATAAAAATTTAACAAAATCGTTTTATCTGTTTTATCGTTTTATGTGTTTTATCTGTGATTTCTTCTCCTTGTCCTTACCTAATTTTTTTCTATGATGTTTTTTCATTTTTTTTTTGCTATAATTGTTATCTTAGTGTAGGTAATATATATTTTCTCTGCCTTTCTTATTTTGTTATGTACAAACACAATTTCGGCATACTTTATTATCTGGATGGTTGGAAAAAAAATGTTTATTAGCAATAAGCCCGCCAGTGTAGAATATATGTGTTTATATTGTGTACAGAATGATAAATAAATAAATATAATATCGAAATTAAATGGTTATCTCTATCCTGAAAAAAAAACAACACGATGGTTTGTTCGTATGATATTATTATAATTTAGTGAGTGGGTGTAGAATATGTTGCTGGCAGCTTCCTACATAATAATATATCGTGGCCCAATGTTGATTTTTACCGTTGTCAATTGTCATGGAAATTGTGGTTTTAATCTGATTACAGCTCACCCTATGGCCAGAATACAAATCAAATTATGTAAACACCGCGAATGTCTATGAATACTAGAAAAATGATAAAGCGAAAATTGTTTGATGCAAACGTTTTTATGTAAATAAAATTAATGCATTTTAATGCGACAAACATTGTACGCTTGTCCATTCGTTTCGTATTATAAATGAGCACGCCATTTGAAAATGAATCATGAATATATATCATTTTAATATTATTATTTTCATTATAATAACACTCCATTTTATTTATATCATCCTACATTATGATATGATATCTGGATCAAAGAGATTTTTATTTGTCATTTTAAACCAACCATCCGACAATAAGGTCACTATGAAACATTATTCAGGAATCAAATATTCGAGTTTAAGTCCAGAATTCTGATAAAATCAAACTTTAAAAGTTGATGCAAATGTTAATTGATAGTACCGTCAAAAACAATTCATTTTAAATGGCTGTTTTTTTGTTATTTCCTTCCTTATTGAATATAGCTAAATCTGGCACCTGGGAGTGGTTGCATTTACCACGTCGCATCCCTTTTCTATAGGTGAAAATTGAAGATTTAGAATCATTTGTGTGGTTATACCATCCATCTGAACACAATGAAACGTAGTGATTTGTTCAGCGCACACCCGGGAAGATTTCTGAAAATAAAACATTTCTTCTTCTTTTTTCATTTTTCAATAACATTAAGTTCGTATTTCACAAACGGATAGATTTAGTGGGTACAAATTATATTGAAATAATGTTAAAATTTGCAAATTTCACCTATAAAGAGGATGCACACTGGTAAACGCAACCACTCCCAGGTGCCAGAATTATCTTTTTCATACTTATATTCAATAAGAAAGAAAATATCATAAAACCAGAAATTAAAAAAGTAATTCATCGAAAACGTTGCAATCTCTCGGACTGCTTAATTATTCCTCGATAATCGGTTCCAATAATTCATTATTTCGTAAATATTTGAAACTATATTCTCATTCGTGGTCACAATCCTAGGATTGATAAGCACCTAGCTCTCCATCTCTCCACATCACCGATGATCACCTGGTCCATATAACTATCTTTTCAAAGGTTATCTCTTTCGTTTTCACTTATCCGATTCGTCCTCGTGTCAGCTTTGTGATAAATAGACTTATAAGCATATCCTATGGGAATGCACTAACTTCTTCCATGTCAACTTTCCGACGAGAACTCTACGACGATATTCGAGGGAATTTATTTGGACCCATTGGACATGCGGACCTTGTAGCCACGAAGAGCAACTTTAGGGCTATCAAGACTTTCTGTCTTAAATTCGGTGAGCTATCATTGAACAGTGAGCCAGTTGTTTCCACATGATTAGCTCTCTTTGGCACATTAAATGCAGTGTCTGCAAGGTTCTAGAGTTCTTCGGACTCTTCGTATGTTTTTATGTGTTCTTTCAGAGTTTTTCAAGGGGCAGTTATTAGTCCCCATAAGCAGAACGGGTGGTGGTGGGAGAAGAACAACTGTCTTTAGAGCGACCTCTATAGTTACTGCCATCAGACATTCCTTCTGCGACAGTAACAAACAGGCCCAGATGCCCGATGTTATGGCCTATCCATTTTAATCGTTGTTGGGTAACGCTCTTTAAGTGTCGTCTCGTTTCTCCGACTCTGCTCAGGACCACTTCGTCTGGAATGTGGTCTGACCAATAGATCGTAGCCATGCGCCTGCTGTACCTCATTTCAAAAGCAGCCTATATTAAAACTCCTTAATGATGCAATATTTATATCCCATTTATAATCATTTTCATTATGCCATAAAAGGCATAAAAAATCAAAAGAATCATTTCCCTTTATATTTCATTAAACACATTATATCAAGTTTCAATAAATAATACATAATGATTTCCAAGTGATAAAATCGAGCTTCAGACGCATTACCGACTACTTTGTTCGTGGGAAACGTTTCAACATAAATTCATTTCCTTTTGAAGGAACTCCTTACTAATGCAATTTGTATAGCACATTGAATTTTTTTGACTTCGCGGGGTAGAAAAACAAAACCGAACGCCACATCTTGAAACGTATCCATTGTATCATCAACATTCATGCATCGTCTCATACATTTATTCGATCTCATAAGACGAATATTTAGATTAAAAATCAAATTATCTGTGAAGCACCGGCTGTGAATTGTGCTTCGAATCTTTTCTATTTTCATCGTTTTCGGGTGACCCGTGAGAGCCTAGAAATAATGTATGGCGAACCAAACGTTGTCCAATACATCAAAATACAACGTCTACGTTGGCTCGGACACGTTTGTAGAATGGAGAATACCCGGGTCCCAAAGAAAGTGTTGGACACGTGTCCTGAAGGAAGAAGAAGCAGAGGGAGACCTAGGAGGGGCTGGACGACATCGAGGGAGATGTAAGAGCGATCGGACAGACAAATTGGAGGAGACTTGCTGTCGACAGGGCGGGATGGAAGCAGTTTCTTGAGGAGGCCAAGGTCCACACCGGGCTGTAGCGCCATTGCTGATGATGATGTGAGAGCCGGGTAATCGAAAATACAACTGTCAAAAAAAATATCACATGATTCAGCAATGAGTTTCACCACCCATATTGAATGTATTACTTTCGTCTTACTTCCATCACTTAAGTCAACATGCTTCCCGTTTGTTTCCCTTTTTCTATGGTTAGCAAAAGTTCCTCACTTTTTTCCATTCCTCCTTTTTAATCATAATATTGTATCAGATAATATCTAATATTTGTTTAAACAACATTATTACGCATATCCATATGTGCAGGTGAGTAGGTGTACATAATTTATTTATTTATTTGGATCAGTTGACAATCAAATTAAAAATTATCACAAAATAATATGTACAAAAATAAGACCAATTACATACTTATCACAAGAGTATATAACAAGTTCTTAAAAAAATATGACTTAAAACTGAAAAAAAAAATTAAGTAATAATATTTATTTAATTATTGAATCATATAACTATACATTTTACAAGTACAAGATAGCTGCTTCACTAGAATAAATCTATTCAGGGGGGCAAGTCTGGTCCGACCGGCGTAATCGAAACCCTAGTGATTACCAGGGGCGAGCCTAGAACCTTTGAACTAGGCAAACCCTGAAAGAAAATTGAGAAATTCCGAAAAAAAAATTTTTTAGCGTTCATTCAGTGGCAATAAAAAATATTTTTAAAATGACATGCCAAAATAATATTTACATTTGTGGCCCTGTAAAACATCGTATCTACATAAGGTTCAATTTTTAATCTTGCAGTATTGTTGCTATAAACAAATAAATTACTATTGGTTCTTGAATTTCTTAACATAATATTTATAGGCAAGCCAAGATTTTCGGCTTCTATAAGCAATTCCGCTACTGGTGATTACCCATATAATGGATATAATTACCATATGGAGTTCTATAACATCTAAATATATTATAAAACTCCATATAATAATGATATCCATGATATGGGTAATTGTGAGGGTTTTGATTTCGCCCATTGAACTGCTACCTGTATGAAAAAAAACACATACAAAAAATATATAAAAACATTTTATAGAGAATAACTCATATTCGGAACAGTAACAAAAATAATATTATTTAAATAAATTATTGTTGTGAAATTGATTTCATTTTGTGTTCTACCCACATCAAGTAACCACCTAGGATCACAGCCTTTGGGTTGTGTAAACCCTTTTGAGATCCGGTGACAGTCTATTATAAATTCGTAGTGCAGTAGGTATATACATCGAATATATTTTTTTAAATGCATTTAAGCAAACATTCAAACTTTTTCCGTGTCGGGAGTAAAATAATATTTTTTGACAAACTTATTAACATCTCAATAGAGACGAAGTTGGAATATTATAGAAGAATTAGGCACTCAAGGCACCTACAGGGCTTACGACCTGTCATTGGCTGGTTTACGTGATCACTTTATGCGCTTGCGCAACGTTCACCAATTATGCCTTCTTATTGCAGTGTATACAAAAAATCTCCGCACAAATTTAAAATTCATTTTAGGCACCAAGTAGTTACCTGACGTTTTGCTTTTTTACAGATTATCTTTTACAGATCGTTATTTATTTTATGTTTGTATATTCTTTCTACATAAAGTAAATTTATTTATTTATTTAATATTTCTTCTCGGGCAACTAACAGGTACTATGTCAAATATTTATTTAACACGCACCCAATAACAAGTTGCCACATTCTGGAGACTTATAATAATAATAATAATTAAATTATAATAATAAAAAATTAAAAAAAAAAAAATTAAAAAATTAGAAAATACACCGCTTTAGGTAATGAGATTAAAAGACTTTGGCATTCTCGTAAAATAATAATATTACCGTTCATTATTTCAGCCACTGGCATTATTCCAAAATCGTTAATCCGTAATTTAGAAATTATAGATTTATCGAAAAATTTAATAATAAAAATACAAAAAACGGTAATTATGAATACATGTAGAATCGTTAAAGATTTTTTAAACGTTAATATTCGGGAATCAGTAGGGTTGTTAGGTAGTATAGAGACCTCCTCAGAGCCTAATCCTTTGATATGTTAAGTATCTGGATGGGTGAACTATTCCCAATTGAAAGCTTGATGATGCGTTTGTTGCATTTTATTTTGCTCTTTTAAATAAATTACAATTTACGCATTGATCTGCTAATTCTTTTGAGGAAGTGTATAATGGTAATAATAATAATTGAGTGTTATTATTTGTAGTGCTTAATTGTTATTAATATCATTAGTAAATCGGCCAGCGCCGTATAAAAATTTTTTTTTTTACCTATTTTTTATGCCTGTTGTGAATTATTTACTGTTTTCTGTTAATTTTTATATCATAATTTCATTTCATATATGTATATTCTTTATTTTTTGTATAACTCTTCTTTTCTATCGTATCTTTTATACCTATACAAACTTTATTTATATGCACTATATAACCATGATTTTTTTTTGTAAAAGGCTATTTCCGTATAATAAATAAATTAATATTCTCACACAATGAATGGTCTAGATCACAATAATATTCTAATATATATATTATACAACGAACGTTCAGTCTATGTAACAAATGACTTTACCAATATGTCAATGGTGACACGTGTATAGAGCTAACGGAAGCAACATTGCTTTGAAAACATGTCACTTTCAATAACATAATATTTATCATATTTGCGTTTGGAGATATTTATCTGATTAATATTATTTTATTTTCGATACCAAATATTATTTATTATCAACCGCCGTGGCAAAGTTGTAAGTCGTTTGACTTATGTGCCAGCGTTCTGGGTTAGATTGCCTACAATATTAATTTACTTAAGGCCCTTATATACCCTGGGTAGGTATACGGATGTACGCAAAAATGCTCATTTAATTACCTTCTAATGTACGAAACACGAAAAAATATTGTATATCATCTGATATGTGATGTATATGTACAACATTTTATCGTGCAAAAAAGGTAAAATATAGAGTTTTTTTTTAAATAGCAAGAATAGTTATTTAAATATTATAATAATAAAAACTCAGCCGGTAGATTTTCATATTCTCTTTCGATTGAAGTAAAAATCTACTTCATATGTCTTGTTGTTTTTTAGTTACGTACAATAAAAAAATAAAAAAGGGTTTTACTAAAACTAATTTTACAAGAAAATTATTAAACAAATTCAAAATTCAAAAAACTCATGCAATAGAATAAAGATGTACATACAAACTGTTCCTTATTTCAAAGACGTATCTTTTGAGGGTATTAGGGAAAATATTTTCAAAATATACTATATTATAGCCTACTAGAGCCTCTTAAAATGATTTCTCTCGTCGTCGTGGTGGACAAATATCGAGATGGAGATGAGGGAAGAGCATCCAACCAAAGAGATAATGCAAAATCGAAAGGTATGACTATTGCGTACCAAAATGGCCTACCCCAGATGAACTGGGAATGGGCAAGGAAGAAGAGGGAGATCGCGATCCACTTCCACGCCGGCGACGCTATAGAGCCCATTGGCCCTGTTCGCCACCGGACGCAGCCGCAACATCGGACAAACACAAAATATCCACCATCCATCGGGTTCAACCACTGCCCCCGAGAATCCAACCTCAAACGGCGGGGCAACCGCTCAAGATCGGCAGCCGGGGCAAGCCCCTAGCACAACCGATCGCACGGAAGGGCTTGCCCCCGCACCCCTCGGTCCTCGTGTTGGCGTCCGAAAGCTTGGCGGGCTAACACCGGGGGCATCCGACGCAATCATCACTTGTCAGATTTGACGTCACAGATGTCAACACAGGATGTCTGACCCGACGTCTGCGCCGGCGGTGTGCCCGGACCAAACAACATTCGCCACAGTTGACGAGTCACTGCCGAGCGAGACTAAAGGCGTCCGGAATATTTCTTTCGTCGTAATCATAGGTTCTCTTGGCTGGAATCACAGGTTAGTTGGAAGAAATTGTCGCCTAGCAATAACCTCGCCACTTGTATGGAGTGCGAATATTATTATTTTTAATTTTGTACTTTTCATACCTATTATATATACCTTTCTTTTTTTGTAGATACATATATTCGTAGATTTAAACACTTGCAGATTCGATAACTTATTTCTATTCAAGAAACCGCGACCAACAGCTTATACCGCAATCCACAATCATATTATGTGGCCACTTATACTCAATGATTTCCATATTTAAATATAAATATACCTTATAATTAATATATTATTTTGTTAACTATAATAATATAATCATTGAAGCTCGTCAAATATCTTAAACGAGTTATAGGTATACCTATAAGTTGAGAAATCTTTGTAAAAGTTTTCCTTCACTCTCTGTAGAGAAGTGTACTGAGATACAGCGATACTACTGTCATCTATGGTGCAGCGTCAAAAGCACGCTAAGCTCATTCTGTAATATTCAGCTCAAGTTTCAGATATTTTAAACATTTATACTGTCGAACTCTCGGCAAACAGAGATATTTGAAGAACAACTTTCCATACACCGGATACCTATCCAATACTCACTACCTACCTACCAAGTTACTTTATAATTTCCACCTATAACATGTTTTATTAAACACCCAGGTTTGTGTATGATCGCTTTAAAGTGATCTCGTTAAAACGAATGCACAGATTTTTTCATAGGAATGCATTTCTGCTTCAATTTTCACACAAAATTAAATTCATTTTTAGACTTCATTTATGCCTAACCAGGGTCAGATACTGATTTTTAAGAACAGTATTCTTTTAAAAAAACAGAGTACTTTAAAATCGTTATCAGACCCTGGTCCATAAATGAAATCCAAATTCATAAAAATCAAAATGGTTCATAAATGAAGTCCTTCGAGGCTCAATTGATTAATTATCTGACAGCTGATCCAAGGGTCCCGGATTCGATTCCCGGTGCTGACACAGTTTTTAATTGTGTTTTCAGTCTGGATCTGTGAGACGATTAATATCGCAAGTCTCCAGAATGTGACAACTTGTTATTGGGTGCGTGTTAAATAATTATTTAACTGTTAGTTGCCTGAGCAGCTACATTAAATAAAATTAATTTAAGCTTGTGTGAAAATTGAGGCATACATACCTATAAAAAAAAACATTTTTAGATTTCATTTATGTCTTACTAGGGTCAGATTATGATTTTTAAGAACTATATTCGTAAATATTATTTTCGTGGTTGTTAATAAAATAATATATAATAATAAATATATTCTAGTTGAAATTCTTCTTCTTCTTCTTCTTCTTCAATGGCTCTACAGCCCATATCGAGCCTTGGCCTCCAGCAACTTTCTCCTCCAACCTCTCCTGTCACCTGCTGCGACCCTCCAGTTTGGCACATTCAAAAGCTGGGATGCATCCCTCCCAATATAATCTTCCCATCGCAGCCTCGGTCTCCCGACCTTTCTTTTGCCACCTGGGTGCCCCTCTAAGACTCTTTTTGGTACACGTGATGATGGCATTCTCTGAACATGCCCGGCCCATCTTAGCCTGCTTAGTCTTATATGTTCAGACAGTTTGGGTGCTTTGTAGATGCCGTACAACTCATCGTTGTATCTAATTCTCAAAATATCTCAGATACTAATAAATTAGAAGTGATTTCGTTGTATAATAAAAATTCTGGTACCTATATAATTTAATGTGTTTTTGTCCTATTATTACTCATCACTACCTCAAGAGGATATAGTAGGGAGTTATGAATTCACAATTTTTAATGACGTTTTTTTTTATTGCAGATTCATTCAAATTCATTCAGATTCATTGCAAATCATTCTGAGGTTATATTCTGACTATGTACCTGTGTGTGTGCTATGTGCTATGTACGGCGCACACTGTAATATTTTCACAATCTAGCGGAACTTTATTCAAAAATTCAAAAGTAAACAAATCAAAATATATAATATGGACACAGTAGCTAATTAATTAGACTATATGTATTGATACTTGTTTTCTATTGAACAACATTGGCTATCATATGGCAACCCCGGCAAGTGACGCTTGCGTATTCCGTAATTCTGACTGTAATTTTGTTCGTATATTTGAGACATTTTGATCCAGTATAAAGTGAGTTTATTTTAACAAAAGTTTACAAATACACACATATAATTAAAGTTCACACCTATTGCTACTTTACAAGGTAAATTCTGAAAAAAAATATTCATGTTTTTGGCCAGTTACAAAGCCATTCACTTGCATATGTCAAAATTTTAATAATTTTGAAGAAGTATGACTTTGCTTTGATTTTAGAAAAAGTATCCGAGGGTATCCAACGAGATATTATTTTTTTTAATTGCTTTGATATTTATTCTTTAAGATTTAATACAATTTAGCTGCCCATATTTGCCCCACTCAATTCTTTTAATTTTCTTTAAGGATACCTAAAATTAAGAAAAACGAAATATTTGAAGTATGGCTTTCAAGTAGCAAAAAAGATCGAAATAGGTGCATTTCAAATTTCATAATGCAGGAAAACAGACTGGTCTATCTGGAAAACACACTTAGAGAAATGAAAATCTTTGTCAGTAGTCATATTGCCAAAATAACTGTGAAGTAGGTAAAAAAATCCAAGAATTTCACTGAAATTTTTGGCTGAATATGAGACATGGTTGGAATTGTCTCCTAAGTTTCTTAAGATGCTACCAACTTCAAGCTTGTCAGATTCGCTTTGTTGTATAAGATCATCTAGGCCTAAGAAGTCATTCGAAATATGTACTTCAAAAGTTTAAAAGAGATAAATCTGAGAGTAAGTATCTACGAAAACTCAAGAAGAACTAGTGCTTGCCACCGTAGTTAGTCTGAGATTGTCCGGGAAAAAAGATGCTGTCAATCTAGTGAAAGAAGTAGCTTCAGCATCTCCTTCCATAGCTTCTCGAATAAAAGAAAGCGAGAAGAGATTTTTTATGTATTAGATCCAAAACTCTCTCCAAATGAAGCTTTGGCGGTAATGGTTAATGTCAAATTGAACACACACCAATCTAACATACTGAGACAGCAGTTGAAGAGTATAAATATAAATATATATCCAGCTTACAGTCTTGTCGAGTGCTACCCTCCGCAAGGTTCAATCATAGTATCTGACGTCTCGGCCGACATTCAGCTACAAGCACTGCTCGACCTCATAATCAAACAATTTTGCTCATTACAATAAAAAGTCTTTAGTGAGGTGCCTGGATTAGCTGCCGGGTCATTACGACTAATTTCGAAATGGAGATGTGACGGTAGCTCAGCTCAGAGGCGTTAAAACCAGAAATTCGGCGCTGATTACACAGAATACAGTGATGAAAATTTGTTATCTATCACTTCGCTTAGTTGACGATTGAATTAACACAGTCATATGGGAAAATCCTCGTCCTAATTCCACCAGATTCTCTAGACTTCAACGTCTTATTAAAGTAAAAGAAACTAAAAATATTATAAAATATGAAATATTCCAAATGAAGGAAAAAATCGCAGAACTGGTTCCAACATAATTCATAATTAATAACTCGGCAATACATAGTTTATTTTATTTATATTGACTCTTAGGTAACTGTCAAATATATATATGTAGGTATTTATTTTATTTTATTTAACACACATTATATAACAAGTTGCCATATTTTGAAGACTTGTGATGTTTATCGTCTCACAAATCAAGCCTGAAATCACAGTGAAAAAACCGCGACCCACCAAGAATCGAACCCGAGACCTGTAGCTCAGATGTCAGATGTCTAACTAATTGTGCTATTTAAAAAAAAATACGCCCAAGTTATGCAAATATAGCTAGAATGAATCTTCATTTTCTTTTATTTTTTACATGAAACTGTTAATTTGGATAGATTTTAGTTATGTACACACATAAATAATATATTTATGAACATCAAGGGAAAGTTTAAAAAAAAACTATTCAGTATATCCCGAGATACAAATTAAAGTAGTATACATTGAATAAAGTTCCGCTAGATTGTGAATATATTACAGTGTGCGGCGTGTTTATTCTACTTTGTCGATTATAGACTAAAATAGGTACCTACTCATTCGATTATTTTAAAATTTTGCAAAGTTGTATATCTAATACTCGCTTAGACCCCATTACATTGAAGGATATCTGATCAATGCTTCTCAGTTATTTTAACTGTCAAATATTTCAAAGAGACCCCAGGCTCAGGAAACATAGAATTTGATATTTTTATTTTAAAATTACTAAAAAGGCACATCATTTTTATTAAATGCCATTGAAAAAAGTTTTCATCTACATAAATATAATCAAAAATAATTAAAAAAAAATCTCATATCATGAAAATGCTGAAAAATTTCCATACAATATTTGAATACTTTATGGAGTAACTTGATAGTGAAGAGTATAGCGTTGGCCACAACCCAGTCGTTTTTTTTTTATTATTTTATCTTACGAGCATTTAATCAAAATAAATGGAATGAAACCGTTTATGTTGTATTAATATCACTTTTTCAATTAACTAGAATTATCTGAGTAACCTAATAGCGTTTATCCAATAACATGTTTGTCACAGAAAGATTCATTTCAAATTAAACAAATAACGCTGAAAATTTATCATTTAAAAACAGTATTCAAGATGGAAACATACTTGCATTTATTTGAACTACTGATTTATGTTTCATAAATTATGATCTGAATTATCTAAATTGGAATAGAAATTTATATCTTCTTTGTTTTGTCTGCTATTATTGTTGGCTGGAGAAACCCATGAAGCAGTGCTCAACTTAGACGCTATGGAATGTGGAGTAGATGATGCTTCGAGTTCAAGCTCATCTAACTTACAGTTGAGCAAAGATATGATTTTCGCTTTCAAATTTCTTTTGCGTCTGTCATCTAACTTTTTGAGGTCGGGCAACAAGGATCGAAAAAAAAGCAAATCCGAATCTTCTTGTCTGCTTTGATTTTGTTTGTTCATGTTCACATTCATGTTTATCCATTCGGTGTCTTTAGCGTAGGTTTTGAAATGCTGTGATTCCAATCTTTTTTTCTTTCGCGGAGGAAGCTTTTCGTGTGCCGATTCATCATCCAATGGTAATGTTTTTTGAGATGCTGAGGTTATAATGTCTTTAGACGCATCTTTTTCATCATTATCTACAATACTATGTGAGAAGTTGTCTTTAGGATCAGGACATTTATCGTTATTTTGAGATTCTTCCGTTAAACGCGCAAATAAGAAACTATTTCCTTTTAAATATGGTAGGAGGAATGACAAATGTTTGGCCAAGTAATATGATTTCTTGGATTTATTTCTCGATCCAGACCTTATGTGTTTCAATGATCTGACAAATGCACAACGAATGTTTTTCCATCGTTCTCTACAGTTGTGTTCTGAAATATAAAATATCAAACAAATAAAAATATATAACTCAACAACACAGTTTTTTATAGTTGAATTATAAAACGATCAAAGAAAAAGTATTATGCAACATAGGGTAATCAAATATAAATATCATTTAAGATTCATAGTAAAGATTTAGTGAGAGTTTAATCCCCGCATTCGGAGACAAAGTATGAGGATCGAGGAGGCCTCATATTTGTCTTTGAATACGGGTGTCTATATAATGACAACAATCTCGAAAAACTGATGACGTCATTTTCTATCGATTTGCAAAAAAAAACAAGTGACGAGGTTGACAAAATGACATTTTTATCGCATGCAATAGTTGTGTACCGATCAAAGTCAAGGTCATGATAACATTATCATACGATAAAATGATAGTTTTACACTAGTTTATATTGAATATCAATAAATATATTTATGATGCAGTTAAATCATATATCTTTTTATCGAATAAAAATATTTATTTAATAAAAAAGAATAATTTTCATTTCAAACACATTGAAAATTATTCTTTTTTTCCTTTTAAATAAATATTAATCATATACAATTACTGGTCCAACCGGCGAAATCAAAACCCTCGTGATTACCCATATCATGGATATAGTTATCATACGGAGTTCTGTGAAATCTAAAGATATTATAGAACTCCATATAATAATTATATCCATGATATGGGTAATCGTGAGGGTTTTAATTTCGCCGGTTGAACCAGACTTGCCCCCCTGGTTAGTTGAAAGAAATTGCCATATGGCAACCAACTCGCCACTTTTACAAAGTCCAAGGAAGTATTTATTATTATTATTTATTAAGAAGTTTCTGGAAAAAAATCACACGAACAATCATAGGTCTACACTTATTGCAAATGACGTTTCTCACCTGTGTCTTTAATTTCTGACGCAATGGCTTTCCAAGCTAGAGCTGTCGCGTCAATTTTATTGTACTCTTTGAGTGTACAATTCCACAGACATGGATGTTTTTCTACGATATTAATGAAAGCAATCAAAAATGTTACGTCTTCAACATTGTTTGAACTACCACTGCTAGACATTATTGTATTTGAACTGTCGTACAGTCCAGTACAGTCGTACGATACTGAGTTGAAGTAATGTCAGGGCGTGTCGCTTAATACATGTTGTATCTTACGATAGATGTCGTTGGCGTTCAGCAATGCACCTGTTACTTACGTCAATACAGTTGGTATATGTATAAGTATATTTGTGGAATTGTACTAATATTATATGTGGCATAATATTATTAACTTGTAAGAAAATTATCGCATATCGTTATCGACCTTAGAATGCCTATACATATATGCTATCGTTCCGATATGAAACAAGTTCCTTATCTAATAAGTATTTTATGTGTCTAAATTCATCATACATATAATACGACTCTACATAATAATATTATATTATGGTGTACCTATATCACTTATTGCCGTATCACTAGTGATCTATGTAGGTAGATAATAGCGAACGCCGTACATTTTTTAAATGAATGCTCTCTCGACTAGTCATGCTCCTTAGTATATATTAACAAATTTCATTTTTTTATTCACATGGTCGTGCCGACGTCTTCTTGGGTGACCCTTATTTTCATACATGTACAAGAGGGTAGATAGATGGTCTGGACAGGGAAAAGATCGATACATATCAAAAACATTTCAAAGAATTCAAATTTATTTTAAGAGTTGCGATGAAACTTTGATAACTGATTATTTAAATATGATTTCAATGTCCCTTTTTTATAAGGAAATTACCGAACCTATAGTTTATTAGAAATTATTTATTCTCGTTTATGATATGCGCAGATTTAAGATTTACTGAAGTTAAAACACGTATGTATGTAGGTATCATTTTTATATACAAGTCATGCATTTATAAAACAAATAGTTAAAACCCGTATTCCTGGACAAACATAAAGATTGAGGAGGCTTCAGGCCTCAATTTTTATATTTTATTTGAAATAATATATCATTAATAGTCCAGTCAACGAATTCTCAAAAATTCAAGTAAAGCAATGAACGGTTGATTTTTGTTCAAGTTTAGTAAGAATTTAAAGAATTTAAAATTTAAATAAAATTGTCAGCCATTACATTGTAATATTTTTCCTCTAAGACCTATTGTTTTTGAGTTATAAGCGAAAAACCAAAAAAAAATCCAATTTTAAGGCTTACCGGGTCCTCCCCTCCCTTTAGCTCACCCTTCAGGGTCGGGCACTTTTTTAATGTTTATTCTTTAGGACCCTAAACCCATTACTGGAGTCAAAAATTCTTCCTTAGTCCATGCACTTTTCACCCGTTTTTAAGAATTCGAAGACTGGACTACTATATAATATATATTATAGGTATATTATTTCAGACTACTGGACTACTATATAATATATATTATAGGTATTTTATGTTCCAACGGAATGGACGGTCTGATAAGGATATTGAAAGAAGAGTTATGGCAGGAAACAGAGTGAATGGAGCACTTAGACCAGTTATGAATGATCGCAACATATCAAGAGACGCTAAAGTTGCCATTCATAACGCAATCGTAGTGCCAACCCTGACGTATGCAAGTGAGACCTGGACATGGCAGAAGTCGCACGAAAGCAGAATAAATGCAGTTGAAATGAGATCGCTTAGAAGAATTTGTAACAGAACGATGTATGATAGAGTTCGGAATGAAGATACAAGGAAAGAATGTAAGATAAAGAAAGATGTAATTAACAGAATGAAAGTTAACACATTGAGATGGTTTGGCCACTTGGGGAGAATGAACGAAGAACGCCTGACGAAGAAAATATACAAAGCTGACAGGAACGGAATAAGAGGTCGCGGGCGCCCAAGAAAAGGATGGCACGACCATGTAAACGATATTTTGAAAGATGGAAATGTAAGAAGCATGAACAACAGACGAACATGTATAAGACGATGTATGAATGTTGATGAGGCGATGAATGTGTGTCAAGATAGAAAAATGTGGCGTTCGGTTCTCTCTGCCTACCCCGTGAGGGACATGGCGTGATGGTATGTATGTATGTATATATTATTTCAAATTAATGGTAAAATTGAGTCCCGAGGCCTCCTCAATTCTCATATTTGTCTCTGAATACGGCTAAACCTAAGAATTGAACAAAAATAATATAATTAAAGATTATAAATTAAATACCTTAATACCAGAAAAAATATATTCCTAATATTGATAAAAGTTGTATAAAATATTATCAAGGGCGAAGTTATCATGAAATACGGACATAAAAGTAACGTATCTATAGAAACGAATAAATACCTAAATAACGTTTTCCCGATACCTCACATTTTCTGTTGTAGGTCTTCTTAAAAGTTGTGTGATCAATAATGGATTCCTTCTTTCAGTCCAAAACTAGAATAGTGAAAACTTTAAAAATGGACATTAAGCAAGAAAACCAAAAACAAGATAAACTACTTATAAAGCAACACTCTGAACCTGACTTGTCACAAATAAAAAATATAAATATTTGTTCGAAAAAAAGTGAATGTGATTCTTTCGATGAAAATAGAGTGCGTGTCACTTTCGTTTTGTCAAAACAGCAAGATTTCCAGTTCGACAGATCGTTCAAAAAACATTACAGCGTCTTAAATATCAAGATAAAACTAGCCAAACTGTTCAAAATGTCGTATAAAAATATCGAATTGATGCAAAATAAATACCATATACCGGACAGCACTAAATTGACAGATTTACAAATATCCGAATCTCAAAATCCATTTATTTCTCTAAGTACAAAAGATTCGAGACTCCTCGATCCAAAAATAATTGAAAACGAATTCAACGAACGTATAAATGTGAACAATTTTCCAATGAAAAATACAAATAAACAAGAATCAATTACCCCCAAAACAATTCCACCAATACTAACATGCAAATTCAATGTTGTCAAACAGTACCATTCATTTACTAAATCATATCCTTCCTTCACTACCGTGGCAGCTGTTAAAGATGACATCTGTTCAACATTCATGATTGAAACGAACAAAATAATGATGATCAATAATAGAGTCAAGTTAGAGGATGATGTCTCTTTATCTTCTTTGACGATGGACAACTTTGGAAATTTAGATATCAAACTATTCACAAACGATGGGACAAAACTCAAGTTCAACCTTTTGTATAAAGATGCGCCTCCAGTTACCGATGTTCTGTCAGTCACAATACCAAAAGATGATAATACGTTTATGAACATCAATGTTGAAGTCATTGATGCGAAAATGATAAAACCTTATTTGGGAGGATACAGAAATAAAGAGACAGGTACACCATTTTCATTGGAATTTTTTTCAGACTTTGAATTATACCTTTCATAAAATATTTTGTGTGTTTTTGAATTATAACTGTCATAAAAAAAATAGTTTCTTCAAACAAGCATTGTGAAATTCTTATAGATGTGCCTAAAGATGTGTCTACTAGTGGTTGATGTTTGTAACGGTTCGCGAATTCGCGAATGCATAAAACATATTACTTAAAATATGTTTTACTTGACAAAGTTCACTAGACTTGTCTTCTTTTATCATAAAATCTAAACCGAAACATTATTTTTTCAGGACAGCATTACCATCATGCTTTCTCCCAAACACCACAAAGAAAAGAAAAAGTCCCACCAGAACAAAAAAATTGCAGAGAGACACAAACTGTTTCTACGAAGACTAGAGCGACGGTAATAAACATTTCGCATAAATACATATTTTCAATCATTTAACCATAAAACAATTATATTGGACCAAGCTATAATTAAACAAGTTGCATGTAACACATGAGGTCCAACTGTCGATAGCAATAGTATGTATAGTTGAAGAATATGTACCAAACCATAAACCCATAAATCCAAATAATTAAATATTTTAAAATATTTTGTTTTCTATACAAATCATGTGGGTATGTATGTCTGTCAAGATAGGATAGTATTATGGTCGTCAGTCCTTTTTTTCCTACCCAGAATATGAAAACAGCATGATGGTATGTATGTATAAGTATCGAACTATTGAGAGTCCCCGTAGATATTATGTAATGTATACTGCCATACAAATTGTATGAAACGATGTCGTCACTAAATTCAATTTTTATAAAAATTGTTAAAAAAGTTCGAGTAGTAGGTACTTATATAATGTATATTTTTTTATAGAAAATTAAATTATCTAGTTGGGGTGTTTCGGCGTTTTTCGATATTAAAAAAAATGAAAATAGTAGTAAAAAATGTTTGAGTAACTCTGGAAATTTGACAAAAAATTGAGATTTAGTATTTGTCTATATTTATACAAATTTTCAGCGTTCTTGCTTTTATAGTTTTTGAGATATATGGAAAAATTAAGCGAAAATTCAAAAGTTGATAATCCCTGACTGAAAAAAATCTAAATTCTATGTAGAAAAGTTTTGTAGGCCTATACTTTCTGAAATTTTAGGCTCTGTGCATTGAGCGAATCAAAAGTTATAAGGGGGGGGGGGACACTGACATACTAAATGTTCTTGTCTGAATATCCAAACATACATACATGATACACACCATCAAGCTGTTTTCATATTCTGGGTAAGAAGAAAGGATTGACCTTTCCATACTATCCTATCTTGATATACATACCTACATGTTTTGTATAGAAAACAAGGTATCATAAAATATTCAATAATTTGGATTTAGGAGGACATATAACTTAGTGACTGAAAACATGATATATTAAAACCGCCCAATGCACTATGAAGTTACGCGTTAGTAAGGGTATATATCGCGTGCGTTAAAAAGGTTTATACGTGATTTTAACTATCGGAAACCCCAAATTTGTTGATTTTTTATATTTTAAGAACATACCTTAGTTGAAATGAAAAAACTTTATCGGTCATTCACTTTGATTTTATGCACTCTTTAAGCGTATAAAAGATGTATTTCTCTACAACACATGGTTATGGAGTAATTTAAAAAAAATGCTGTAAAAAGGATATTTTCAATAATTTATTTATGGGAATTTAGGCTGAATTTTTCAAATTCTGTGACTAACATTCACTGGAGAAATATTGAAAATACTAATTGTATTTTTTCTAGAAACACACTGTTTAACATATTTGAGGAATTTGATTTGAAATTGAGGTGTTTAGGTTTATATGGCCCATTAATGGTTTATAGTTTGGTACGTATTCTTCAACTATACATACTATCGCCATCGACAGTTCGATCTCATATGTTACATGCAACTAGTTTTATTTAAATATATCGTGGGATTCTCTGTCGGTTTATATTCCTTTGGTGCTGATCCATGCTGAATGTATATATGTTCCAGAGAAACTGAATCGAATAATTATGAATTAAATATTTTTTTCAGGACACATCTACGGCTCGAGCTACTCAGGTGGCATCCAGCGATGTATATATTCCATCAGTAAATGACATCATTATAACTGCTAAACCATACGAAACTTACGATCAAATGATCGCACGTATCAATCCAAACCTCAAGGCGACAATAATCCAGAGAGCTTGGAAGACTTACAAATTTAGAATGTCTGTGGCAGATTGGATTGAACGGTGTTTGTAAGTGTCAACATATTTTAATTTAAAGAATAAGTAATTGTAGCTGATGTACCTATGATATTTACCACTATGTACATATTATAAATAGGTACTTATCAAAAAAATATCCATTGCAGAAAGCACATCAAAGATTTGGAAAATGAACGAAGCGAAGATGCTGCGGCAAACGAATTAAGGGTTCGACAAGATATCGTTAAGAAAACGTTTCCACGTACCAGAGAAGACTTTGATCAACTTTATGCTATGGTGAGGTTATTATTACATGTTTTACAATTATGCAGAATCTTTTCAGATTTATACACAAAATTAAATTATGATGGGTTCAATTCCGAAGATGAATTAAAATATAATAATCATTTAAGTCATCAAAAACAAAATTGTATTCACCAGAACCATCACGTTACATCAACTATAACCATTTTATAACACGTTAGCGATGTTTTTTGTCATTTTAATTTCCTTTATTTTATTCGATCTTCACAACAGCAAAAAAATACATAAAGTGAATTTTAAATTTTATTTTGTTTTTAGAATTGAACCCATTATTCTGTTATTTTATACACTAAATAAAAATATGTTTAGTTAATGGAAAAATAAAAAATTGGAAAAATTATAAGTTTTTATTTAATTTTTGTTTTATAGGTTGATCGGTGGAGAAAAACTGAAGTTGACCGTATATCGAAATTACATTCAAAGGGACCTAAAATTGCCGAATTCTGTTTAGTTCTTGACAAAGAAGTAGAAATGCTACGTTCAATTGAAAAGTTTCGTTCGGAACTCAAAAGTGACAATCGAATAATTAAAGAGAAGAACATCTTGGAAAGGGCTTCCAAACCAATTGAATGGAAAACGATGAACGGCATCAAAGTATCGATGGATACATTAGAAGCTCAGCATGCACGATATATAAAAGAAGTATATTACTCTCTGTCTCAAAATGAACCTAAAGTCGAAGACAGAATGGAAATCCTTGTAAATTTCAAAGGCACTCTAAAGAATTATAACAACCCACTTGCAGATCAATTGAAATCACTTATAGACAGAGAATGCGACCTCATAGTAAGAAACGTTTCCGACAAAGATCTGGAAATGTTGAGGAAAAGAATCCAAGCAACACTATTCCAATTCATTCAACTACCGGAATTCAGCAAAGGCAGTTTCAAAAGAGAAAACATAAAGAAACAAAATATGATGTTAGACGAAAGACTTTATCTCTGTAAAGAATGCAATCAAGTCAAACTTTATAAAGACTTCCCTTTGTTTTCCCGCGCTAAAGGATTAGAAATATGCAACTCTTGTACTTGGGGAAATTCCGCTAACAATACATGTTTTGAAATGATGCTTTACTCTAATATTCTTAGAGCTATAAGAAGAGAAGAACGCAGAAAGAGATGCTGGTCTTCTTTGGCCTTTGTACTTCAAGACAATGACATATATTATATAGTTGAAAAGATATGGCACTCCCGATCCGCGCTAAGCGAATCGTTTGATATAAAAAACCTTCGTCTGAGCCGATGGAAAATTGATAAAGATTGGTCTCCGTGGAACTGCATATTACTTACAGTCAAAGAAATGAAATCCCATATTAACATAGAAAATCCTGAAACAGTTTATGATTCAGAACTGGTTAGCAGAGTACAAAATTATCATTTATTAGCCAGGACTCATTTTGATAATTTGATAAGTGCGAACGGTCCAAATAATGAAGACGATGTTGGATCTATACCGACTACAATAACCACTACATTTGATTAAAATCATTGAACATTTGGAACGTATGTCAAAAACCATAAATGTTGATATTAATTTAATTATATATTTATTTTATTATTATACTCGTCGTATGTTCTAACAAATAAATCAGACTCATTAATTTGCTAATGCTGCATTTTTATGTCCATTATTTACGCAGTGCACAAAATATAACATTTTTCAAAAGAACTAAAAGCTATTTTATCATTACCTCATTTTTTATAGTTGAATAGTGTTCTTACCTATTTTTGTAGTTTATTTGAAAAACAACATTTTAAAATTATTTTAAGTAAGTAAAAAATTCGCTTGAAATATTATACTACCAATATGTATTACGAAATTATATTTAATTATTTTTATTTCTCAACGAAATAACTTGAAGATATAATGTACTAAGGTGTTATATTTCAAATTATTTCGTTGACAAATAAAATAACATTAAATTCAGCTTCGAAACATAATATATGACTAACTATTGCTAGCCAATGTATTCCATCAAAATTATTTAATACATTCAAATTACGCGCATATACAAATTCCAACGTAACAAAATGATACGCACGTAAATGTTGATTTTTGTGAGGTTTGGAATCTACTGTAACCCGCGAATATTGGCTGCATTGCGGTGCTTTGCTTTCTAAATTCTCATGCCTGATGCAAATGGCGATCGTTTTGTAGGTGAATGACAACATTGCCTCGTTTGTCAAATCGTAAGTCTGTAATATGTTATGCGATCGGATTTCTGTTTCAAATACTATGATTTATAGAACGGTTGAGTGTATAGAACACTGTGAGATATCTGGTCATTTCTGTGCAAGTGATTAAACGCGTTATAGGGAGAGAATAAATTCGACAGTAAAAATGGCGGTATTGTTATCTATTTGGGTTGTGTTATGAGTTAATCGGTGTCAATCAATCGGTCTTTTTAAATGCGAGTAGCCTTTAACGCTAATTAGTGACTGTTTTCACTTTTAATAGTGTCGGGTTTTGTCGAAGAAATGACGGAAGATCCGCTTACTAAGGTTCCATAATATGCAAGTGGCAGCTGACGACTTGAATAGGGTTGGTGAATATATTCAGAATGAGTCGTTGGGGGAGAGGTAGAGCCGGGAGCGTCGCAGTGCCCTTGGAGCACCTATTCAGGGAAAACTCCAACTGCCCTTCAGCCGCCCGTTCCGCCGCTACAGTCGGCAAGTGGGGCATCACAAGCTTCACTTCTACCAGAAGTGCACCTTACAGTAAGTACATTGGTTTTGTTCTTCACTTCATAACATGTATTAGACACATTTTCATTCCATGCAAAATTCCGAAAGTTTAGGCATTCGTCTTTAAGCACACGCCCCTTCCTATATTTTGGTTTTTTGTGCACCTTGACATCAACAAAATAGAAGCCATCTGACTATGTAAACATCATATGTAACCAAACGATATATGATTAAATAGATTTATTTACATACTATTGCTACTACTTCAGTGTGCTTACATAATTTGCCAAATTATGGAGTGTTTTATAGTACATTTATTTATTGTTTTAATGAACATAAGTTATTATAATATGCATAAACATATTTTATCTAGTAAATATATTTATCTTTATATTATATTAATATTATTTTTGTAATATATTAATTTTATGGTAATAATGATAAACAACCGTATTTAAAGACAACAATTTCTCAAGAGATGGCTTTAGTACCTCTAATTATTATTTTCAAAAGCAGCATTTGAAATAACAATGTATATATTTAGATACTGAAAATCATATTGCCATTATCATTAAATGAATATTTAGAATACTATAATTGGTAATATAAAAAATATCTTTGTATATTTGTATAAATTTTTCTCGTTTGCTGTTGTATTCTATAAAATAAATAAAAAATAATGTACCTATATAGCAATCTTTTCAGGTATGGGCATAGTTCTATTGAAATACAAGTTTAAATCTGTTTGAAAATTCATCAAAATATATAATAGCCCTCATTTTTTGTTTATTTTTTTATATCCGGACATATATTTACCAAAACACAAATGTTCATTGAAAACACAAATCTTGTATATTAAAACATTAATCATTGGAATTTCACCTTATGGCTTATTTTGTAATATAGGTATATAACCTTTTTATAGATGATTAATGTACTACTTCTTACAATTAAGGTTGATGTGATAGTAAAATTTTATGACATTCACAGGTTATTTTGATGTATATACATATTATAATGTGATTAAAATTAATTTTATTTTGATATATCAAAAAAATATACTTTTAAAGTAATCACTTTTCTGTTGTTCTTGTTGTTTTTTTGTTGTTGTATGTCCTACACTTTTTAGACATGTATTTACTCTGTCATTATATCTTTAAATATGTGTAAAACATACTTACATTTAAAGTATGTTTACATATAATGTTGTACCTACATCAGTCATTTCAATAATGTTTTTTAACATCTTTGTTTTACTTTTTTTAGGTTTTGGAGGAGAAGTTAACTCATTTCAAAAGAAAGCAAAGCAGGATCAAAATAGTCCACTTACTGTACCTGCCCTTGAACCGAACCTTCCTCCTCCCAAACCCAAAAAGTTTTTCAAATCTAGGAATGCTGATCCTTCTGAGAATGCAGCTCTTCCCACGAGCAGTGTGGCCCCGCCCCCCACACCAGCTCCTCACTCATCCTACCCCACGCCCACCTTTACCAAGAAGGATGAGAAGCCACCAAAACCTTTCATCAAAAAGTCTCCTAAACATGAAACAAAAAAGGTTATTCCAGAAAAACCCGAAATACCAAAACTCAAAATACACGTTGAAAGATCTCCTAAGAGCAACAAAAGCAAATTCTTCGCTAGTAAACCTAAAAAAGACGAACCAGAACCGGAAGAGAAAACTCATCTAAGTCCGAATAAGCGATACTTGGTTAGAAATAGAGATAAGATCATCAACTATTCAGAGGATCGCAGCAACAGTCCTCCACCGGCTGTAATAGTCCCGGCACCTCCTCCTCCTCCTCCACCCCTCAAAGTCACCAGCCCCAGAGTCAGTCCGGCTACTGCCCCCGCGCCTCTCTATGTCAAGCCCGCCCTTCTTAGCCCAACCGGAAAGGATGGGAAACCGCCCATCGTACTGCGTATCTCCAAAGGAACGTCACGCTTGCTCAGTACAGATTCGGAAGACATTACTTCACCCACCACCAACGAAGGAAACACTCTTTCTGATCATCAAGATGATAAAGTAGAGCCTGAGCCATCCGGTCCCATCACCAAACAAGAAGGTCTCAAGATGGTCATCAAGTGTTTCAACAAAGAAAAATCAAAGCACAAAGACAAGTCACATAAAATAGAATCAATAGTGACCAGTGACAGTGATAAGGAACCCTCCCATACATCATCTAGGACTGGAAGGTCTAGTAAAAGAAACCATCATAATCATCACAAAGAGTCGGAAGAACAGCCTCGAGTCGCTTCACCGACTCCAGGAAGTGACAATTATGAACTTTATCGTACCCTAGCATCTCCCCCGCACTCTGCTCCGCTCACTCCTAAGCGGTCACCTATCTTGTCTCCTGAACGTCTGTCAACGTTGGATCCAGTCGTTTCTAAAGTGGAAGCTGACAACGATGTGGAAATGAAGTTGGCTCAACTGGATTCGGGACAACCCCTGGACTTACATGTTCCATCGAAGGATGAAGTTCTCGAGACCAAACCCCCCGTTTCCAACGTCATCAAAGATTGTGTCTCTCCCCTTGAACCCAAGCCCCCGGAGAATTCCTCCGGGCGTGCCATGCGACACCGCGCAAATATAAACTATAATGAAAATGTGAACAGTTACATAGATGATATTACAACGGCCAGGTTCAATAGGAACCCGGCCAAAAGTTATGTTAGGAAAAATAAAAAGAAGCTAGAGACTCCTCTCCCGGAACAGACTTCGGAAGAAGCGCCCCCAGAAGTGGCGATGGAAGAACCTTCGCCCGAAAAGACTCCCGAATCTCAAAGTGAACGGACGGAAAGTGATGTTCTGCCTCACGAAATTGACGTTGAACCCAGTGCAGTGATTGAAAGTGACGATGCCCCCAAAGTGAAAATTTTCAAGAAAACAGAAGAATCGAGCGAGGAAACGATGGAGGAGGAACCGAACGAGTTGGACGAGTTCAGTGATCCACCCCAGGATTTGATAAAACCAACGAACAAAGCTTCCGACAAGCACACCTTCAAGTCCCCCAAGAGGCCCATCGGAGAAGACAGTCCGACTTCTTCCAATCAGGACGACAAGCCGAGCGTCAAGCTGGTCATAACAAAGAAGAAGGGATCCATCTTCAAGAGCAGGTCTCTTGTCAACGATGGACCGGGGGCTACAGGAAAGAAGAGGCACCTTTACAAACACAAATGGGCCGATGATGTAAGTTTACAACATTCTTTTTTTTATTATTTATTTATTTTTCTGTATATCATAATAACAAATATATTGTACAGTGGCGGGCTTATTGCCATTAGTTATTTGCCATTATTTTTTAGTTTGTTGGAGTGAAGTTCTCCTAGTTTTTTCATCATCCTAAAAAGTAAAAGAAAGTTTGTGTCGGCCATGACCCATTAAAATTCTTTTAATAATCTTATATAATATAATCATATGTCCATGTACCAAAAGCAAGACATTAAAATCCGATGGTATTCAATGAATTCAAAAGAATGTATTCTGAGAGAAATGATAGGTTCTAGTAAATATTTTCAATGCATGTTCATATTGCCTAAGAACCAAATGTATGCTAATAAAACATGCGTTATTATTTAGCATAGGTACTATAATAATATAATACGTAATAGATATACTAGCATGAATAGTAAATATGTTACTATTCATTTTTACAACACAAAGTTTCTCTCTGAATTACCAGAAACCAAATGCTTGCATTCCAAACCTTTGTATATTTATGTAGAGTGAGAGTGGCTGTGTGCTACAGGATGGTGAGCGGGCGCATCTTCATATTGATTCCGCCATTCTTTTTTAGCAAGGGCCCACTCGTCTGCAGTTCCTTACAAACTTTTTAAGCATTTGTTTTTAAGCACCATATTACGAACAAAACACGAAATCACAAATTAACTTTTTCAATGAGACTAATAAATATGAAATTCAAATGCTAATCAAAAACTCAATAGCCAAAAACTGCTCTCTCGACCCCATTCCAACATGGCTCCTGAAAAAGTCCTCTCACGAACTGTCTCCTTTTATCTCCATGATGTTTAACATCTCCCTGAATTCAGGCGTAGTACCAAACCTCTTCAAGAAGGCCTTAGTCACTCCCATATTGAAAAAGCCATCTCTGGACCCTTGTGATTTGAATAACTACAGACCAGTATCTAACCTATCTTTCTTGTCGAAACTACTAGAGAAAATCGTCGCTTCACATATTAACTATTTCATTGAATCACAAAACATGTTCGCTACCCACCAATCAGCATACAGATAGTATCACTCCACAGAAACGGGTCTCCTTCAATTACTTTCAGATGTAATCCTTGCAACAGAAACAGGCAAACTAGTTCTTCTTTCATTTCTGGATATGAGCGTGGCTTTTGACACAGTCGACCATCAATTTCTTTTAAACAGACTCAACATAACCTACGGCATTCACGGAACAGCCCATTTGTGGCTGCATTCTTATTTACATAACCGTTCTCAAAGCATAATAATAAATAAAGAAAAGTCTTTCCCTACAAAAGTAATGACAGGAGTTCCCCAGGGTTCCGTGCTTGGCCCGTTTCTGTTCACACTTTACACAAAGGACATTTTTAACATAGTAAAATCTCGCGGTCTACTTGCACACTACTACGCCGATGACTGGCAGCTGTACTTTTATTCAACTCCGAGTGAATCATGCCTTCTTAAAGACAAAATATGTCTGTGCATAGAAGAGATAGAGCAGAATAAACTCAAAATCATATAAACTAAAATTAAATCCAACTAAGACCGAATTTCTCTGGACGGCCACACACCGCCAGCAGCATTACATAGACAACGTCTCTGTCGCAGACACCGACATTATTCCCAAGTCAGCCGTTAAACTTCTGGGAGTCCATATTGACTCCAGTCTGAGTCTCAGAAAACAAATAAACAGCATAACATCCTCTGCTTTTTACCACTTACGACGAATAAAATCAATCAGACGAAATATACCCATGGAAGCAACGAAATCTCTTGTAAATGCATTCGTTATTTCCCACCTGGACTACTGTAATGGTATCCAAATCTGGAGCTAAGCAAACTTCAATCCGTCTTCAACGCTGCTAGGCTAATCACCGGAGCCGCGAAATTCTCACACATATCCCACCATCTATGAAATCTTCATTGGCTAAAAGTTCCAGAGAGAATCAAGTACAAATTATGTTTGTTGACTTTCAAAGCGATCCATGCCATGGCTCCCACGTATCTTTCAGACTTCTGCATCCCTTTTACCGTAAACGAGCGACAACAAACACTTCGGTCAGCCACCACATCCATGATCGGCAAGTTAACTGAAATAAATAGAGTCAACACTATATCCTTCGGTGATCGTGCTTTTGCTGTGGCTGGACCAGCCTTGTGCAATAAACTACCACCTGAACTGAGACAAATCGACAACTTAGCACTATTCAGGAAACACCTGAAAACTCAATTCTTCCACGAGTCTTACAAAAACCTGTAATATATTCAAAGCACCCTTGAGGTGCGAGGTTATCACAAAAATGGTGCTAAAAATCATCCCAATTTATTTATTATTTATGTATAAAGTGCGTAATATGAGTTTTGTCATGATGTTTTTGTGTGTATTTTTTTTTTTTTTTGCGGGTGGCAGTTCTTGAGGAGAACACACTTAGGCCAATTTGGCCCTTTGTGATACCACATTGGGGTTGTCCTCCCACTCACTCATCCCCCCTGAACCAGCCTGAGCTGCTAATGAATGTCATAATGTCTGCGATGTCGGCCGACGCTATGTCAATTAAATCATCATAGAAGAAACTTCCCAAGGAGCCTCTTCTAATTCTAGAGAGAGCAGGACAGTGACAGAGGAAGTGGACCACTGTCTCCTCCTCCTCCTCGTCCTGGCATGCTCTGCAGTAATCGTATGCCTCCAGCCCCAGCCTTCTGGCATGCTTTCCTATAACCCAGTGTCCCGTTAATACTGATATGACTCTGGCAAGTGAATCTCTTCTGAACGAGAGTATTTCTCTGGTTCTTCTGAGATCATATTTTGGCCATGTTTGTCTGGCAATGGAGCATGTGCTCTCCTCAGACCACCTTTGGTCAGCACAAGCAATAATTTTCTCCCTGACCCGGAGTTTACATGTTGCCATGGGGACTCCAGGTCTGTGTTTGATATTGTCTAGAGATAACAGGGTACCTGCTCTGGCAAGTTCGTCTGCCCTACAATTCCCCGCTATATTACTGTGACCCGGCACCCACATGATTTGTAGATTGAACCGCTCCGCTACCCCATTTAAGATGTTGCGGCAGTTCAGGGCCACTCTTGAAGTAGTACTTACGCCTTTTAAGGCTTTAATAGCCGCTTGGCTGTCTGTGAGAATACGGACAATGCTGTTTGATACTGCATTGCCTTGTATCCATTCTACTGCTTCCTGGATTGCCAAGATCTCTGCTTGAAAAACACTACAGTGGTCCGGCAACCTGAAAGAAATATTAATATTTAATTGCTCCGAAAAGACTCCTCCGCCCACCTTACCTTCCAGTTTTGACCCATCAGTGAAAAACACCTGAGCTTCATCGTGACGGATCAGATTCTCCTTCCACATTTCCCGCGAGGGTATTTGGGTTGAGAACCTGTTCTCGAAGAAAGGCTTGGGAATGACATAGTCGATACCTTCGGATGGCTTTTTGAACTCCTGAAGAACCATGGAGTGTCCAATGTGTGTCTCCCTCCAAGGGTTGACACAATTCATTCTTATGGCAGCTTTCGTTGCCATTTGTTTTCCTAGGAGGTCAAGCGGCATCAGATGCAGGATGGTGTCAAGGGCTTTTGATGGTGTAGTTCTCAGACAGCCAGTGGTTGTCACTTCTGCTAGTCTTTGAACTT
The DNA here is from genome assembly GCA_963576475.1 of Molanna angustata. NCBI lineage: Eukaryota > Metazoa > Arthropoda > Insecta > Trichoptera > Molannidae > Molanna > Molanna angustata. The sequence goes on along the minus strand of OY754976.1, from coordinate 18,964,397 downwards.
TTGCCAGCTCTTTTAGGTGCACTCCTTTTTTCAAGCAGTGCCACCATACCACCACTCCGTACATCATGACTGGCCTTATGACCGCCTTGTACATCCAGTGGGTTATATTGGGGTGTAGTCCCCATCGTTTTCCCACGATCTTTCTGCAGGTGTACAGTGCATTTGTAGCTTTCCGTACTCTTTCCTGCGTGTTGGGCTTCCAGCTCAGTTTTCTATCCAGGATCAGACCTAGGTATTTTGCTTGAGCTGAGATCTCTAATGTCACCCCTTCTAGGGTTGGCAATGTAAATGCCGGGATTACCCGTTTATTCGTAAAGAGGATCAACTCTGTTTTCTTTGGGTTCACTCCCAACCCACTATTCTTACACCACTGAGTTATCCTGTCTAGTGCCCTCTGTAAGAGAGATGAGAGTATGTTGAGGATCTTACCGGACACCGCTATGGCGAGATCATCTGCATAAGCGATTACTCCGACCCCGGTGTCGTCTTACTCCATCAACAGTTTATTTAGGGCTAGATTCCATAAAAGAGGTGATAGAACGCCTCCTTGGGGTGTTCCCTTCACCGGGTATCTTTTTATCTTTGAGCCCCCAAGTTCTGAGTTTATTACTCTATTTCTCAACATATTGTCGATAAATTCTATGAGCGAAGTCTCTATCCCCAATTTCCTCAGAGACTGAGTCATTGTTTCATATTTAATGTTATTAACCGCTTAAGGACTACGCCCGAGTATACTCGGGCGGCTATTATTTGCAAAAATTCCCACACCCGAGATAACTCGGGCAAACTTTATCGGCAGAAAAGACCACTCCCGAATATACTCGGGCGTAAATAAATACGATTTATGGTATGTGGAAGCGAGACAAAAGACATCTGCGATGATTCAAACGATGTACCACCCTCCTATCTCCCAATTACCGCATACCAAAAGTACATCTTGTCATTATGCGATGTACTGTTATTACTTTTAGTACCGTCCAGTGTTTTGCGCAGTTAGGTCGTGTGTTTTATATTTGAATTAAGTGATTCAATTTCGATTGATTGCATCTATAATATTTTGTCAATGTTTTTATAGACTTATTTCCTTGATGATTCAGACTTTTTTGTATTATTAATTAATTATGATAAGTAAAAATTAATATTTTTTTCTGAATTTCTTTTATTTCTTGACCCACACTATGCACCATAATATCAAATTTCCGACCCATTGTGAGCCTGAAATGGCTTTTGTGATAGATATTTACGCTCATTAAATAAAATTCATTCATAAAAAAAAATGTGTTTTTTTTTCATATTTTTTATTTTTTAATGATTACTGAAGGGGTTAAAGGCTCCTTCTATGTCTAGGAAGGAGACCAGTGTGTACTCTTTATACTTCATCGATTTCTCGATTCTGTGTATCAGGGTATGTAATGCTGTTTCTACAGATTTCCCTTTGCTGTACGCATGTTGAGACTCCGACCACTTTGAAGGTTCTATTTTACCCCTTATTCTGGTTTCTATGAGTCTTTCTAGCGTTTTAAGGACAAACGAGGATAGACTAATTGGTCTGAAATCCTTGGATGTATTATTAGATGTTCTTCCACCTTTGGGTATGAACACCACTTTTACTTCTCTCCATAATTTGGGGGTATAACAGAGTTCTATACATGCTTCGAAGATTATCCCCAACCAGGGTATGACAGTCTCCGAGGCCGCTTGCAGTTCCGCTGGAATGATACCATCCGGACCTGGCGACTTGTATGGTTCAAACTCGTAAATTGCCCAAGCAATCATTTCTGTATTAAATAATTTCTGGGAGTTTTTCTGTTTCCTGGTTTGGTTTGTTGTCTCAGGCATGCCCTCTCTTTGCAGGTGGGTCTGCGCCCCCCCTATCGGGCGGACGGTTTCCCTAGGCATGTCGAGTTTACATCCAGGAAAGTGTGTTTCTGTTAATAGCTCTAATGTTTCAGAGCTGCTTGAGGTCCAGCTGCCATCGTTTTTCTTTATATATTCAGGCATCTCTGGATCCGTAGCTAGGATTTTGCGAATCCTGTTTCCCTCGGGGATTGTTTCAATTTTTGTGCAGAAATCTTCCCATGAGGTTCTTTTTGCCGTTTTTACTTTACTCTTAAAAACTCTTTGACTAGCCTTATAAGTTTCCCATTCATTGGTTTTCTTGGCTAGGTTAAATAGTTTGCGACATTCCCTTCTTAGGGCAATTATCTCTTCTGTCCACCATGGTGGTCTTTTTCTCCCTTTAGCTATACGCATTTTGTGTGTATAAAATTCGGTGTATCTTGTATCCTCTGTACAGTCCAAAACTGTGAATAATGCATTGATTATTTTTCTATAGACATAATTTATTTCTTCTCGTGATTTCATCTTTATGAAAAATTGATCTCAAATTTATGAAAAATTGTGTTTTTTAATTTTTGTTTGATAATCAAAAAGTGCTTCATAAAAATGTATTCAGGTATTTTTCAACCTTTAAAGAATACAGAATGAGTACTATATAGGGAATATTTTAGTGTTGGTTGTTTCCACTTGTTTTTATAATTTCAATTAGATGTTTCTAGTATAATACAACCTAGTTATGAGTTCAGTCTATCAATATTGCAATTCGATCCTTATCGACTCATCAGTGCGAATGTTAAACTTTGAATTTATAATTACCACCTAAACATTGTATTGTAATAAATAATACAACAGTATTACTTTGTCAACATTATTTAGTAATATTATCATTATTGGTGTCTTATTATAGTCAAGACTTATTTAATAGGACATTTCAGCTGTTGTTTTGATTAGTGAAAACAAAATAAGTGAAGCTCAGAAAATAATAATAGCATTGCCTATTCTAGGAACAAGGTATTTGAGTATAATATAATCTTATATAATATTATATCAAATCTCAAATGCTTAATTATATTATTGGCTTATTAATTTACATACATACCATCACGCCTTGTCTTTATGATATTTAGTGTCTCACAGATCTAGACTGAACACATGATTAAAAACTGTGTCTCCACTGGAAATTTAACCCGGGACCTTTTGCTCTGAAGTTAGATATTAGCTATTTCGTATGGTATTGAAAATTTCGCTCCAAATATGTCTACGCTTTGCTTTCAGGGTAAAGGTGGTCAAACTCCCAGACCCGAGCCTGAACCCAGCGCCCAAGTGGCTCTTCAAGAGTTTGAGGAGAGTCGGATGCTGACCAGGGTGACAAGATACCAAAAGGATAAGAACCCAACGATTGAGGATGAGATTGAACCATATACAAGCGTCAAATGTCCAAAGAATGCAAAGGATGTGAGTATATAACTGTAATGTATGTTTAGATCTTAATAATATAAACACCTTCTTCATTTCAATTAACAAGACTCTTGTAAAATCAAAAAAATAACTTAAATCATTTAATGTATCAAAATCTGCCATATCACGGGCGTCAAGCCAGAAGGGCGTACAACCGAAATGACTACTTTACAGGAGAGACAAAAAACTATTTATTTCTGTAACATGTAGAGTTTTAATTTAGCAAAAATGAAGAGTATTACCTAAATTTCAATAACTAGTGAATTTCTTATATATTTTGCACATACGCCTCTCTGGCTCGCTAATGATTCTAGATGTGGACTCGATTTTTGCATAGAAAATTCATAATTATCGTGGGGCGTAAAAACAAATTTTCTAAAAATCTAAGAATTATATAGAAAAAAAATGTAGCTTAATTATGAGAAGTATTTAAACATTTTGATAGCGAAATTGAGACAATTAATCTAAAGCTTCTGCCATTTTTAATGTTTGTAGGTACGCCCTTCTGGCTTGGCAGGTTTCTATGGCATCATCAAATTTTTTGAAAGGTCGTATCATATTATTTTCTTTTTCAATCACTTTTTTTAGACATTTTTCTTTAAAAATATCTGTTTAATGTTCGGCGTATGCAGATTCGCCCATCTGGTTCGATAATATTTCACAAAGATATCGGTCAAGTCTTCGGCGTATGTTCATACGCTCTTCTGACTCAACAAATTTTTTGAAATATCTCAAAAAATACGCAACGGAAAGCCGTGATTTTTTATAGATGGTGGAGGTCTTAATAAAGTATCATTTGGCATGAAAAACCAAAAATCACATTTTTTGCAGATACGTCCTTCTGACTTGACGCCCGCGATATAGATAAAACAATATTAAATAATACATTCTCTAAATTTTTTAATACATTATTAGTTGTTAATTCTGTAGTTTGTTATAAAATCAAAAAAGCGACGAAATATCGTCTTTCTAATAATCTCGTTAGATTTTTTTCTGTAGTACATACATATAATGAAATATTGAAAAATAGAAGAACAGATGAGAGTGTATGACATGATACATATATGAATGTACAAGAACAATGTTTATCAATCCTGCCCCCCTAGTCAACATGTCCTTGTAGCACAAGAAAAGACAACTCAATGTATGAAAATGATACTTTCCTGGCACTTCGATACATTTGAGTTATCATTTCTTGTGCTAAATGACAATTCATCGTGTCTAATTTATCAATAAAAAGAAAAGATGAAAGTGACGCTTGCCTGTCACGTCTAGGCACCTTGGTGTCTAGTCAACGTGTCAAATTTAGTAATGAAAAGAAAAGATGAAAGTGACGCTTGCCTGTCACGTCTAGGCACCTTTGTGTCTAGTCAACGTGTCAAATTTAGCAATGATAGAAAAGATAAGTCAATGTATAGAAGTGACGCTTACCTGTCACTTCCATACACAGACTTATCTTTTCTTTTCATTGCTAAATTTGACGAATCGACTAGGCACCCTGGTAAGAGTGTATGACTGAACTGCACGGTGGTATATGTTTGTTTAACCTTATAAGTCAAACATAAATAGGTATTATGAGATGATTTCATTTATCGCTTTTTGTTATTAAAAAACTAAATGCAGTCAGGTGATATACACGGAACAGTAAAGTTCAACTGTGTCTGATATGATTCACAATAAATATGTACCTACACATATATTTCGGTACACTCTGTGTTAACATTGTGATAACCTAATCAAATAAACAAAATAATTTTACCACCTTAAGAGTTTATATTTTTTGATTAATGTACCTAAAGAGAAATTAATCTATAGATCTATAAAAAAATATTGACTTTTCAATTTTTTCCTGTGAGAAACCTGTAGCGTAATGGTAAGTCACTTGACTTTTGTACCAGCATCCTTTCTTCTGGTTCTGGATTCGCAGCACTTGGGAATTTATTCAAAAATGTTTCTCACGCAATTTGTTTATCAGGAAACACTGCTCAGTTGGAAAAAATTGCCATTCAGCAATAAACTGGCCTCATGCACAAGATTCAATAAAGCGTTTATTATAAGCATATTTTTTTATATATTTGTAATATTAAATTGTCATTTTTATTTTCAGTATTACACGGTGGTAAGAAATGTAAAGAAGGCGCATCAGATACAAGAAATTGGTGAATTCCAGGAGTTTAATGATGATGTGGAATATATTCTGGATGCTTTGCAGGTTAATAAATGTTTTTATTTATAACATCAACCATATTAAAAAATATATTGTATTGATTTTACTATGTCCATCATCGTATTTCTGAGAAAAATACTAGAACTATCAAATACAAATTATGAAAGGAATAAATTTAAAATCATAGTTTTTATTTCAATTGTAACTTCAAATAGAGAAATTTTTATTCTTCACTATCTTTAATTCAAACATATTACAGCCAGTAAATTTGACTGGGTCACACAGTGCACTCGTAGAGATCAACTTTCTATGAGTAATAATATAAAATTCACTACATTATATTGTATTAATCAAGTATCTATGAAACATGATATTTTATTTATCTCAGTTTGTATTACCTAAGGATCATTTACATTATATTATAAATATATTTTATAACGGAATTCAATTTTTGTAACGATCTCATAAGGATTACATACACCTCACCTCCATTTTACTCAATTTCCAGGATAATAATCCAATGTCAACTCGGTGTCTGTCAGCAATAACATTAGCTTCCAAATGCACTGCCCCAGCATTCAGGATGCACGTTAGAGCCCATGGTACCGTGGCCAAATTCTTCAGAGCACTACATGACGCTACCAATGACCAAGTAAGTAGCTGCATCATAATCATCCATCCACTTCTCAATACCAAAACAAAAGAATACAAAATGTTGTGCTGTAGTTTCTGCTATGTCCAGAATTTATTTTATTTTTATTTATTTTTTATTTTTTCAAATTGAAGCTAACAATGTACAAAGAATAGTATATATGTATAAAAATATCAAATATAACAATTATCATCTCCGTACATCAATTATTAGCTTACAATACTATCATGATTTATTACAAAATACAGTCATATGTACAAGATTTAAGTTTACTTTCTTAAATTTTTCAGAGTCTTGGATTGTGCACAGCTACAGTTATGTTTGTCCTGTCACAAGATCGTCTCAACATGGATTTGGATAGGGAGTCATTAGAACTCATGCTCAATCTCCTTGAATCCGATGTCTCTCACAAGTGAGTATACAAAACCAAAATAAAAGTTGCACTGAATATATCTAAAATACTATAAACTTGACCTCTGAGAATACTACGCCAAACTTAAGGTCGATGACGTAGCATTTCACATTATTGTGTATAAAGAAAAGAGACAGATAGTTTTCTATGAGTTTATACTGACGTTTAAAATGTTTTTTTTTGTCATAACAACACAAACACGTGTAACCAAGGCTAACACTGACAGCTCGATGTCACGATTTTTCTGAAATTCCAGTGAGTTTTCGGCATCTCATATAGATCGCTGAATATTCTGTGGGATTTGATTTGACAAAATTACCAAATATATATTCAAGAAAGTCGCTAAAATCATCATCCATCAAAAATATCATGTATTTTAGTATTAAACAACTCGTAAAGTTCCTCGCGATATAACTACTTTTTGACAGTTCGCCAATGATAGTTTATGCCGACGCGCATGCCCTAAGTATTTAGATATTTCTCTGCAATACAATTCTCCTACAAAAACTTTGTAGCATCCTTAAATTATGAAGCCACATAGTCAGCGACTGTGCAATGAAAATGTTGTTAGTTTTTAGGTCGGACTATGCATTCGGACCTATATATTTGAAATAAATATGTGAATACCTTATATTATTGTATTGCATATGTTTTCCTTCTCTAACAAGTATCTATGTACTATATCTTTATTATCTTAATATTAATCTAACACTCATTCAGTAACAAGTTGCCATATTTTGGAGGCTTATGACCTTATATTTATCGCCAATCTTCCAATTTGCGCACACACGTGATGAAACCAACCAAGCAATAAACCCAATTTTTTTTTCTGCGCACACACATGATTTTTGTAGGTGTTAAGCGATATTAATACTTGTCTCACAAATCTAAAACTTAACTGTTTCACAAAAGCCGACAATATTATATACCTATCTACCTGCTTCAGGTGAATAAAATCAGTTGAATTTTGTGAACAATTCACTAATAATGATATTTATTACTTGCAGAGATGCGTTGGATGATTGTGGATTGACGTCGGTGCAGTTGGCCAAGAATAAGGAGAGGGTACGAGAGCTATGTGCTGAAATAAAGAGTCAGGGTAAAGCAAAACACCTTGATCTGGATAACATCACGGTAAATTACATTTTATTATTATGATCCCCGCTTGATATCTGTACCGTGTGCCTTGTAGCTAACTACTCTGATGCAATTTATAATGCATGAATATTAATCAATTTAAACTAAATAAGTGCTTGTATATGCCAAACACCTTGACAAAGTTTATATTTGACTTGTGTCAGCAGCATGTATTATTTCTATCACAGAAGAGGTTGATTAAGAAGTATTATTAGGCTGAAAAAACAATGCTTAGTTAGATGAAATTCAATTTCTGTGAATTTGATTGTAAAAAATATATTGATTTTATTTGACTGTAAATTTGATGTGTCAGATAAATTTGATAGGTTGATAGGCGACATTGCTATTATTATTATCCAATTATTAGTTGACTGACCATTTCAAGGTGAAATGGTTGTCCTATTAAGAGGAATTAAAAGTAGTAAATTTAGTAACCCACCCAGGGGGCAAGTGCGGTCAAACAATGAAATTAAAATCCTTTTGATTACCCATATAATTATCATATTGAGTTCCATGAACTTCATATGATAATATCTGTGATATGGGTAATCATGATGGTTTTGATTTCACAGTTTAACCGGTGTGGTATACAGCTTTACCGTATACACATAGATATACATAGGTATGTATATTCCCGAAGAGATAGTATCTCTTCACGAAACGAACAGTCTGACGTCAGTTCAATATTGGTACCCATACAATATACACACTGTCAGTGATCGCATTATTATATAGAGTTAACTTACGTGTCCATTATTTGAAATATATAGATATATTGAAATATACTTATTTATAAATAGAGAATTGTTGATGTGACGTTGCATTAATGCTTCAGGTTTAGTAAATAAACCTAAAAAACATTTATTTTCCATTCAGCGCCATTGCGAAATAAAAGTTTTTTTGGTTTATTAACTTAACCTGATGCATTAATGCAACGTTACATCGTATTTTTCCAGATATTTTTATCTTCTTTAATTTTTAAAAAAATATAATGCTCTATACCTTATAGTTTTTTTAGAAATTTTAGATAAATGTCAAAAATGGGGGTATGATTATTATTTTCCAAACTAGAATATATACAGAACATAATTAAAAAGTTAAGGTATATTTTTCCAAACTAACTAGATTATTATTTTCAAAACTATTCGTTTTAGCTGACCGCCGTGGCACAGTTGGTAAGCCGTTTCGTTTCTGTGCGGGCATCCTGGGTTCGATTCCCAGCAGAGGGAAATTTATTTTAATTAATTAATTTCTCATGCTAATATTACTTCTCTGTGCTGGAAACACTGGTTACACTTGCGCAAGGTGCAAGGAAGTGTTTATTATTATTAAATTGTAATTACATTTACGTAGTGTTTAAATAAAATGATTCAAAGATCAAGTGTTTTGAATATACCACAACTTGTCCCCCTAGTTTTATTTTACTGCCTATATATAGTGGAATTCTACAGTCTAGACACTCCCTATAAAAAGTTCAAATTTTATGTAACTTTGTGGAATTTTCAAATTTACTGCGATCAAAATTTTATTTTTTTTATTTTGATTTATCCGTGAACAGGTTGGTCATTTGGCCATGGAGACGCTCCTCAGTCTGACCTCTAAGAGGGCCGGTGAATGGTTCAAGGAGGAGCTACGAGCACTCGGCGGAGTGGACCACATCCTCAGCACGATATGTGACTGCTGCGCTACCATAGGAGACTATGGAGTGGAGTGGTCACCGTCACTCTTGGACCTCCTGAGGAAGGTGGACAGATGCATGAGAGTGCTGGAGAATGTAAGAACATATCTTAGTTGAATCAATTAAAAAAATTGCAGAAACGGATGCCAAAAAGCGCGCAGAACTTCTGCAGTTGCGTAAGCAGAAGCAGAGGTCTGTTTCATCACTAATATTTATCGCCACACAGATCCAAACTGAAAACAGAATCAAAAACTGTGTCTTCGCCGAGAATCGAAAATTGTTTTGACATAACGGTGCCTCTGAATACTGATTTTCATTCTGTTAGCGTTATGTTTTTGCATATTATGTCATATTTTGTATGCAATAATTCAGAATGTCATAGTGCATATTTTAGACATATCCAGAAGACATAATAACATGTTAATGCATCATACAGGTGACTCAGCAGAACGAAGAGAACCAAACGTACTTGGTGAGGTGGCGCAACGGTCTCGCAGTGGACACACTAGTGAGGCTCTTCAGACTGTGCGACCGCGAGATACCCCTCTATCCTACAGCAGGAGTGGAAGGAGGGGGAGGCACGCCAGCCAGCAACTCCACAGGAGCTACCATCAGAGATGCCCTTCTCCCGACCCTCAAGGTCATGGTCAACCTCACACACCCCTTCAGCCCCAACTGTGAGTCAACCTTTGTCTATTATTTTATCACTTTGTGGAGAGTGAATGTGAAATATGTATAAACATCTTTATCGCGAACGAACTGCGTGAGTTATGTATGGTGTCTAAAGCAAGTTATTGTAAATTTTGATTGGTCTTCAAGACTGCACTACATTTAAGAACCGTGTCTAAAGAATATGCTCTCAGATAGACATTGTTAGATTAAGATCCGAATGCACAGTCCTAGGTACCTAAATACTAACTCCTAACCTCACTAGAGTATTTAGTATTCTTAAGTTAGCAATTGCGTTGCAGAGACATCCCCAACTAAATACTACACCAAACTTAAGGTCGATGGTGTAAAATTTAACATTTATTGTGTATGAAGAAAAGACATAGATAGCTTTCTAAGGGCTTAGAAAGCTATCTATCTCTTTTCTGACGTTTGACGTTTAAAATGTTTCTTTGCTATAACAACACAAACATATGTAACCAAATTCACACTGACAGCTCGATGTCACAATTTTTATGAAATTCCACCGAATTTTCGGCATCTCGTATGGATCGCTGAATACTCTGTTTGGTATTTGATTTGACAAAATTACCAAATACATATTCAACGAAGCTGATAAAATCATCATCAATCCACCGAAAAAATCTCGTATTTTAGTATTAAAGTAGGTTCCTCGCTATCAACCTTACTTTTTGACAATTCGCAAATGTTTGTTTACGCCGATGCGCATGTGCTAAATATTTAGGTATGTCTCTGCAATGTAATTCTCATAGAAAAACTTCGTAGCATCCTCCAGTTAGAAAGCCACGTAATCTCCTAACTTAAGTGAGTGACTGTGCAATGAAAACATGGTTAGTATTTAGGTAGGACTCTGCATTCGGACCTAAGACTGTCGGAATCACAAAGTTTACAATTCTTTATAGCCAATAAAACGGCTTACAATAATTACAGTATATAGTATAAACAGACCATTATAAAGTGGAATAAATTACCCTCTGACATACGTGAAGTGCAGTCTTTGAACCTTCAGACAATTATTTGAGTCCTTTTTTTGTCTTAGATCAAACAAGAGCACCCATGAATGGTCTTGTATCATACAACGTCGCTTTATACATTGGTATTTTTAGTGGGAAGTGTGTAACTGACTGGATTTTTTCTATTGACGAGTAAATTTACTCTAACGAACATCGCAATATCACAACTCATGGAAGAAACTTTTGTAAAACACTGGAATCCATAATAGATCATTATTCCTAAATGATAACTGTTGTCAAATGTTTGCATATATAGCATTATATGACTTAAAACCTTTTTATTTGGAATGCAATTCAATGTGTACATTATATTTTTCAGCAATTGGCAGTTCCGTAGTTGGCGAACGTCCCGGTATCATTGATGCTAGCTTACATCTTCTCCTTCAAGCACCAAACTATATTCCCGAGCAAAATAACTTTGAATTCAGTGTCTGTGTAAGTTATTCATCGACTGTCTCATACATGTCTCTGTTTCATAATATATTTCAATATAATTTCCATCATCGTCAGTCATGCGTCAATTTGTATGTTTTATTTTGTCTTTCACAGGTTCTCTTACTTCTTATTAATCTGATGCAAAATAACTCTTCCAATATAAAACTTTTGATGGAAGCAAAGGCACCAGCAGACCATGAAGCTGTATTCACCTGCAACAAACCTGCTTTATTAGCTCTCATTCAACACTTCTATAAAAGAGAGGAATTAGCCAGGTATTTACTTTTTTGCATGTATAAAAAATAACAATATAGACTTCAAATAAATGGTTTTAATAATCCACACACATAAAACATTTAATTAAATCAATAACACTTGTTTTATGCCACAAAAAAAAAATATTTACTAAAATATATTCATTGTTTCCAGGTTGGCAGAACAGAACACAGACGCCATATTGGATGGTGAAAAAGTCAAAGATAATGAACCCAAAGAAAAGAAAAATAAGTCGCATGATGAATTTATAGAAGAAACTGTTGAAAAATGTAAGTCTATTATTATTTTTTATATCTACTTACTCTGAAAAAGTTAAACCTCTATTTTTCTTGATTCTGTTTTTTGCCTGATATGTTTATTTTATTACTTGTTATATCACAATATTGCTTTTTGATATCGTAAAATACTTCAATTGATAATATTGTATACATAGCTTTCCAAGTATTAAAATTTGCAGAGAAAAATACTGCATTTTTCTGAATTAGGTTATTGTAGTGCATAAACACAATTTCATTTTCTTGCTAATCCGGCACTTCACTAAACTGGCACATCCAGTAATCCGGAACTATGGATTGTTTAAAAAATAACATTGATTTAATTTGCATTTTATTAACAAACAAGTATATGCTAATTTTTACTTACAAATATTTATGACTTTTTACTTATTTTACATATATTCCAAGTATCCAAATTTTCTGCTAATCCGGTACTCTTTTGCTTTCATTAATGCTAGATTGTACTGTATATACTTACCTTACTACCTTAATTACAACCAACTTCATGTAGTTGTTTGTAGTTCATAATAAAACTCACAGTGCTCTATTTTCTAAGAAGCATTATTGAATCAGTGACTAGGGTGATATTATAGATTAAAAATGTATTTCCATTCTTAACATATTTATTTTTGTTTCTTCTTCTTCTTCTTCTTTCTCAGCCATCTCTCCACTGCTGGATGTAGGCCTCTTCTAATAGCTTCCACTCGTCTTTTTTCTGGGCTTTTCGAACCCATCCGCTTCCAGCGACAGGGACAATATCATCGGCCCACCTTTTCTGGGGCCGGCCTATTCCCCTTTTCATATCCCATGGTCTCCAATTTAGAATTCTGGGTGCCCATCTGTCCGTACCCTGTCTGGCAACATGACCTGCCCATTGCCATTTAAGTTTTGCAACTCGATCCATGACATCAACAATTTGTTAACAATTTGTTTTAATTATTTTTGTTTAGTGTTGCAAAAGGCTGGTACGCACATGGAACATACTATGATTGGATCATATGTGGTTCTGTTGCTGGGTCATGTGGTGATGGACAGTCCAGAACAGGAAGAGCGGGTCAGGAACCTCCTTCCCTCTGGTAACTTTACTGACATGCTCACCGTACTACGCAAGTACTTCAGCTTCCTCAACCTCACCGCTAGTGTAAGTTTTTAACCATTTTATCTATCCATTTTCATACAAGATTCAAAAAATAATCATCAGTCACATAAAACATAATTAACTGTTGATTGTTTATTTGGAAGATTACCTTTTGACATTCAATTAAAAAAATATGTTTTTGATACTGCATGCAATATATTATTTTTACGTCGATGGCTATTTCGTCTTGTTAGGTCATCTTCAAGACTATGATAGCATGGGGTTTCTGATGGATTATATCGGTGGAGAATGGAGCTTACAGTATTTTTTGTTGGTCTGACCAGTGATGTTCTTATGTCATTTCACCAAAATCCGAATAAGTCCCGAATAACTATTCGGCAATTAGTGTTTTTCGCCGGTTCAAATATTTTGAATAAAATTTGCGTTTCACCATCATTGGATAAGTTCTAAAAAATAAATTGAAGAATAACGATGGCAACGTTCCATTTTCATAGACCCGAGATATCAGTTGGCCCTTAAAACGTTGGATTTAGTAATCCAAGTTACAAGTTTAGGGAAGATTAAATTTCATTCGCGTATTTCAGTGCAAAATGAAATGTCAGTTACGTAATCTTCAACTATAGATATATTTTACGTTTTCTATGGTTCTTGTCTATAACGCATCTGTCAAATTGTAATAACCTTAAATGATACGTGACGCGAAGTTGTGACTAAATATTATTTTATTATTATAACAACACATTATTTTATTTTTTTCATTACACAGCATGATACTTTTTCAAATTTTTATACCGATCGATGTTTTTTTTTAATTAAAATCAATCATTGTATAGTGACAAAATGTTATTGAATATGTACTACGTACGTAGTACTTCAATGCAAAATGTATTGTATATTTTACAGATGGATATGGAACTAAGTGATAATGGTAAAATAGTGTCTTAGTAGAAAATTTAAGAATACACATTATATATATAGAAACAGGATGGATAAATTTAAAAAGTGGGATGAAAAAACATCGCAAAAATAAAGTTTTAAAATGCGTGCCTGACTTTTCATTATGGCTGACAGTTTATTTCGTTTGTTGTCAGGCAATGCATTATAATTATGTAAAATAGAAAATAAATATTAAATACATAAACCACTTCTATATCGTCTTTTATTTTAACAACAAAAATAAATCATGATTATAATTATTATTATGCATAGTTATTTGTAGTATAAAATGAAATAAAACATTAAAGCGTGCGGCGATTAGTACGCCACCTGGCGAAAAAAGACTAGAAACAATACTTAACTCAAGATTAAGACACGCGATCCGCCAAAAACGTTGAGTTAAATATTTGTCGTTTAGTGACGTATTTAAGGGAAGATTAGGTACTGAAATACGCAATATTTTTGTTAAACTTGAGTTAAACTCCTAAGGGCCAACTGAAATACCGGCCCATAGACAAATACATTGAAATGTATGTACTAGTTTTTACTAGGTATAAATGAAAACACTAATTTGTTTAAGTTTCACTATTTAATTTAAAATTGGCACTGACCGGTATCGATATGTTGAAGACCATCCTCAGAGTGCACAAAAATTAATGTTAACTGAGTATAAATAATATTTGAATATCAGTACATAACCATTTTTTTCTGGAAAGTTTTATCAGTTTGATTATTAAGTAGAGAACAAAACTGATATTAAATTATACAATGTAAAACAAATAGCGAAGTTCCAAATGTATGAAGGTATCTGAAACAAAGAGAGTGGCCGGCAGTAAAATTCTTTATATCGAAAGTAAACAAACAATAAAAGGATTAGCTTTGGAATAACCCCACATTAACTGTATATAATGTAAATTGTTTAAAATATTGGTTTTAATAACAGTGAAGGGGAGAAGTCTGTCTGTAAATTTATCATAGTTTTGCTGTTATCACATTTTAAACGATTTATCTCTAAGATGTCCAAACGATCTAGTTTTTTACCTTTACGGTTAATATGTATAATTTTGGTATTAGTATCGATGGAGAAGTCATGATCAAACTCGTTAAGATGTGCAGCAAAGTTGGATGAGTCCTGTTCAAGTCTTTTACATCGTAAATGTTCATTAATACGGGTCTTGAATTGTCTTCCCGTTTGGCTGATGTATACACTTGGACAAGAACCACATGTTAAAGAATAGATGCCGTTTTTTTCTATGGGGTCTATTTTATCTTTATTATTAATGAGCATTTTGCCAACGTTTTTGGATTAAATCGAATATTTTTTTGCATATACGCAAACATTTTTACTGAACCAAATGATATTTTTACTGACAAACTTTTTAACTTCTCAATAGAGACGAAGTTGGGATATTATAGAACCAGGAATTCGAGGCACCTACAGGGCTTACAACCTGTCATCGGCTGGTTTTATGCGATCACTTTATGCACTTGCACAACATTCACCAATTATGCCTTCTTATTGAGTTCCCTTATAATTTTTGAAAGTTATATTAATTTTTGAAAGTTCTATATATTTGAATAATGTGTAACAATTCACCTGAAAATAAGACATTATTACTAATGCCATCTATATAATAATGAAAGATGGCATTACAAAAAGGTTTCTTCGTTACTTCATAGATTGTATTTGACGTAATTCAATTTTTTATCGTCATATATAATTGATACTGTAGGCTTTGACAAGCAAAATCTTCTTTTAAAATCAACCTCTTCGAATTCGACGTAGTAGTCTTCGTGGCCTAAATATTTTATTTCTTCGTATAGGAAACATTTCGGCATTAAAAATATGGTTCATTGTCTTGATTAAATTCATATTTACATGGGTATTTAAAAGAAAATAACAATGAAACGGTATACCGGCAACGTAATGCAACTGTCAAAGTGACAAAGTTTGTAATAACTAACCTATAAGTTACTTGTCACTTTATCTGACGAGTAACACTATTCGGAAGTGGTGAAATGCAAGTTTTTGTTTACTTGAGACATAACCGCTAAATAGGCATAATCGAGAGATATTCGGGACCTGGTTAAACAGCCCCTCCATCTTTTTAAACTTTCTTTAGTTTAATCAATCTTCAGAATAGCAAAAAGTACATAAATTGAATAAATTTGACATTTCATTAAAATTTTAGAGCATTTTCAAAATTGAACCCAATCATTTTTATGAAGAAAATATTTTCAAAAATTATATGTATTCCAATATATATTTTTATAAGGAGTCATATCAGCATTAAAATTTAATTAAATACAGAATAATGAACAATTGGGAAAGTTCACAATGACATTAAAAATAGCATTGAATCAAAGATCTCAACCATAAAAATCCAGTCCTTATTTTATCAACATCAAATGTGTTCAATTCTAAATATTACTATTATTAAATGTCAAATTAACTACTGATATGATTTACTAAATAAATAATGAACACTTCATTGCATCCTGCGCAAGTGGCGAGTTTATTGCCATATGGCAATTTCTTCCAACTATACAGTGTTTTCCAGCCCATAGAAGCAATATTTGTGTGAGAAATGAATTTAAATAAATTTCTCCTCTGCTGGGAATCGAACCCAGGACGCCCGCACAGTAACTGAACGGCTTACCAAATGTGCTACGGTGGTCGGCACAGTTATTTATCTTTTGAAATTAATTAAAATATTATTTTGTTTACTTTAGGCCGAAGCGGCCAGCGTTGCACACGTTAAAGGAACAGAAAAGATTATCCAGTACTTGGAGAAGTGCGACAAGAAACACGCCGAGAGCAACGGAGATCCCGGACCTTCGACTGCGTCTCAGGACGTCAGAAAATCTTCAGAGGGCAATGAAACCCCCTCATCTAGTTCACATCCCGACAAGGATTCGACAGTGACGTACTCCAATTTAGATGTAACAAACAACTCAAACGCCTCAGCAAACGATTCCACCTTTACCTCGTCAGACAGAATGTCCAGCTCAATGGAAATAGAAACCAGTTTCAATTGACGAGAGCATTCGTAATATTTTAATATTGATTTAATATAAAATTATTTATATCACCCCTCGGGTAATAATGAAATGTATAAATAAAATGTTATTTTGTTGAACAATATTATTGATAAAAAATGATATCTGTACAAAGCTAAATTGAAAGTGTAATTTTTAATGAGTGACTTAATTTTTAAACCTTTATCGAAACTTGGGAATCCAGTTTATTTTGAAATACATATTATGTGGAACTGATTTATCCTTTTAATTCTATAATTAAATAACTTCCTCAACCAACTTTTGAGTTCGTTGTAATATATAAATTGTGTATAAAATTTTTGTTATATATTCTACTTTTCCGCGTCGTAGACGCAATTCGATGTACATAAAATTTATTTTGTTTGTTTCAATGTAATTTTTTTTAATTTAGCTTTAAGTTACGACAAATTTATTTATTCTATGGATCCTATTGTGCATAATAAATTGTGACCAATGTCATTTTGAGACAAATTATTTAATTTTATTATAAGCAGACAACAACATTTGAAAAGTTTGTAACGTCTGTGTATTTTTGACGTATAAAAAATAATCACCTTATACATTAGTTTTTTTTTTTATATATTTCACCGTTTGTGTAAAACCGAAGTATATGCAAATATAGTTTGAGAATTTAAAGATTTCACATTTCATAGAAAAATTGTATTTACCAGAATTCTTGGGGTGCCAAAGCTTTGAAGATGACTGGATCATCACCCATATCTTCAACTATATCACATACTGCAGTTTTACATTCACGATGCAAATTATTATCTATATAATAGCTGTAAACATACTATGTAATAAAATGATTTATTTAATGCTGATTGCTCGATTATGTTAAATGTATTTATGGTCAAATGTTAGCACAATACGAGTTACTATATTTTAGGAAAAGTTCAACGTCATCTGGGTAAAATGTAAGTAAAGTTTTAGTGTTGTGTGAATTACTAGTTAAGTAAGTTTAATGGAATGTATTGTATTTGAAATATGGTACTTACTTAGTATTTATTGCGCTGATTACTATGCGTACTTTCCTATCTCGTATTTCTATGGTTTCAATTTTTTCTTGGCAGCTAAAAAATTCAGTTAAAATATAATCTGTTGCATTCTTTTGTTTTCCACAATGAATTATAATATTTAAATTTATAATATTTTCAAAAATACAAATATAAATTCGAGAATGTGTAATATATTTAGATACTTTATTTTAATCCTGAAGGTATAATATTAATTTTAATTGTTTTTACAATATTTTGAAAATCTGTTTATTAGATAGATGTTTTTTGCATTAAATAAAATCAATTAGACAATGTATCGTTAACAGACCAATAATACACATTGCAGGGCTGCGTTCACAATGAACACCGAGTGCATTTAGTGACGCACAAAGCCGTTCATAATTACTGGTTAATTTATAAAAATATAATTCAAAAGTTTCCAACAAAAGGTCAGAGAGCATTATTTACTACACTGCCCAATTGTTGTCTTTCTATGAAAATATAACCTAAAAAACACATGTATGATAAATGACATTTAAAACGCCCGATTCTACGTTCAGATTGAAACACCGCTCGAGAATTGTATGAAAAACGCCATTATCTGCAACCTCAGGTACATCCGACACTCGACGTCGAGTGTTCTATCTGAACACGGCCTTGAATGTACATTTTTTTTTTTACAAATTTACAGCCTCACAGGCAAAATCACTGCGGGTGTGCTAGCTCACGATTGATTCAACAATTAGACATACCTAGATCTATCAAATAAGATAATAATAATGAACACTTCCTTGCAGCCTGCGAAAGTGGCGAGTTTATTGCCGTATGGCAATTTCTTCCAACTAACCAGTGTTTCCAGCCCAGAGAAACAATATTAGCGTGAGAAATAAATTTCTCCTCCTCTGGGAATCGAAGCCAGGACGCCCGCACAGAAACCAAACGTCTTACCGACTGTGCCACGGCGGTCGGCAATCATAAGATAACAATCAATGAGTGTAAAATTCAACGCTATAATCCGGATTATTACCAATGTATTATGAACAGTTATTCTTTTAAACAAAATACCTTGTTTTGCAAAAATGGCTATGTATGTTATCTGATGTTACATAATATTCAAGGGGTGTTTCACTATCTTACAATCAGGACTTACATGCAATCACAGGAAATTCACCCAAGTTATCAAACATATAGGTGAATTATAATTTCTGTGTAAGAAAATATTATGAATTTACTGTTTCATGATTAATTTATTTTTTATTTAAAAGATAACATTGCTATTAAAACTTTATAATATGAGTGCCAATGAAATTGTATCACGCCCATTCCTAATCTTTCCTGTTTTTATATCAAACAGGTAATATTGATAAAATCAATATTGTTTATTTTGTGTTAATGAAATGTAAAATTATTATGTATGCATGTTCATTCATTTATATTCGTCACTGTACATATAAATATATATTTATCGTTGTATGTTCAGTATATATAGTTCAGAGCAACTGAAAATAGTTCAAGCTGCAAAAAATCCTACAGTAATAGTTTATTAGATAATACAACAAATGTACGAATATTATTATTTTTCTCACAATTCTTGCTTATTTTGATTTAAATTTGACTATTATTGAAGCTAAAAATCATATAGGGACATGAAATTTTGTGGAAATAATCCAACTGCCTAATTTATTCATGAATTACTTAGATTTTTTTTGTAGTAAACAAATGCTATAGTGCATTTCAATTAATATTTCCTTTTTTTTATCTTTGCATTGGTAAGATTTTTTAATGTTGTCAGATGTAAGAAACTAAACTTTGCCAGATGTGACAGCATATAGATAATGGATAAATTGTCTTTTTGTCCCAAAGTCTTCTTCTTCAGCACTTCTTCATCCAGTAATGGACATAGGCCTCCTCCTGAAAGTTCCATAGCTCCCTATCCTGAGCAGACCGCATCCATCCGCCTCCAGCCACTCTAATATCAGACCATCTTGCCTTCCAACACTTCTTTTGTCCATTCTAGATCGCCATTCTAGTACTTTCTTAGTCCTTCTAAAGTCTGTGGTTCGGACGACATGCCCTGCCCAGCTCCACTACTGCTTGGCAACCTTTTGGACAATGTCGATTATTTTGGTTCCAAAGTACGGCTTCTTATTTATAGAATTCCATTAAAATTTTAAAAAATACAACACACATTATTCCACAAAGTATTAATTTTATCTACTGACAACTGTTTCAACTTATAAGGCCGTAATCAACTGATGTTGAGTATACAATTCACATTGGTTTTATGGATACAATAGATAATTGTGTGTATATTATGTATGTTGTTAATATTGGAAAACTGAACACATAATGATGCACTAGGAAAGATACAAGTAATGGGGGTGCTAAAGTGGAGAGAAGGAATATGAACAATTAAATTTATAATAGGCTATGAATATACAATAAAATGAGTTTTAAATTCATTTATAAAAAACAAAGTCTCCATAAATTTACAGAGTATCAAAATATTTCAAATGGTAGCAACTACGTAGAACTAAATTAGCTTACCAAAGGAGTTATTGCGTTGAATATACTATAGTTATGTTGCTATATCTTTCATTTCATGATAGTATGTAGATTTAGAGTGCGTTTCATTAAAAAATGTAATAAAACTTTAAAAATGGTTATTTTGGTATGATTGCATTTGGTGTTGTTATAATTTTGTTAAAAACAGGATATTCCTTACAATTGGGGATTTTTTTGTTTTGTAATATTTGTAAAAGTTATTTCTGATGAATCCGCACAAATCTTTCAAAAAATAAGTTTGTTTTGTTTAAAAATAGTTATAAAAGACACGTTTTCTTCTTCCATATTAAACTCAGGGGGGCAAGTCTGGTCCAACCGGTGGAATCAAAACTCTCGTGATTACCCATATCATGGATATAATTATCATATGGAGTTCTATGACATCTAAAGATATAATTCATGGATATAATTATTATAGGACTCCATATAATAATTATATCCATGATATGGGTAATCGTGAGGGTTTTGATTTCGCCGGTTAGACCAGACTTGCCCCCCTGATTGTTCTGTTTTAAAAATTATTATGTTTTAAATATGAGATTAAAGGAACTTTGGCAACATTCTGCGGTTTATTTGACTGATTTACAGTTGTACCAATATTACCATGAAATGCACTTTTAACGCAGTATACATTGTTTCACTATGTAAATAAGTTAAGTTGTCTTTTAACCCACTTTTATATTTTGATAAAAAAAAAATTCAAAATACATGCGTAAAGAGCTCCGATAACTAATTTTCAATTGTGTATTTTTTGCTTTATATTTCCTATAAAATGTACATATTTGCTTTCTGAAAATGGATTTGTTAGTCTCTTTTTATTTAGAGATTTGTTAGTCTCTTTTTATTTTATTTAGAGATTAATAACAGAAATAGGTAACCAAAGAACCATTATTATTTTCGTGTTGAATCTATAAACTTACTAATAAGACTTCAATGCGATCAAAAGGATTCATTTATCTTATTATATGCATAAAAAAAAACAGTTTACAGATGAAACCAAAATATAAATAAAATACAACAAAGAAAAGGTATGTAAGTGGCAATGTGTAAATAATATGTCTCCAAGATTTTTAGTGAAATTTTTATTTCATCGAGATTAAAAATATAACTGTCGGATTTACTGTATCTTGTTATATATTTTTGAATGTTTAAACAAATTACTTAATGTTCAACGTATAAAGATGTATTGAAAGTTGTTACAATATTAAAGGTGTTTTTATCTATTTATAATAAAATAATAATTGTTTTAACAGAAAAGTGTACAGATGACATCTCCGACCAGAATATTCTGGTTTTCCCTTGTTACAAATCCAAAAAGATTATTTTACCGAATGAGTTGTATTTATTGTAGAAATTTAGATTTTAATCTTTCAATTTAGCGTTTATTGTTTTTAATATTAAGTGATATTTTGACACATTTATTTTTAAGATGATCTTAATATAATGAATGTTATCATACATGATGAAGTATTATGTGTAATTAAAATTTATTTGAAAATTTAAAATTTTATTTGTTTTTTACCCCCGTTAACCTCTCATTGTACTCAATCAGAAATGAATTGTATACAATAACATGTATGTATCTCTCTCCTGTGAGGAAAAATTGAAGATTTGAATATATATTGCCACTACAATAAATTCGCTGATTTGTAGAGGATTATAAGAAATTGTTTATTTCCATTTTTTTACAGAATTGATTTTTTTCCGCATTCATAAACACACACTGCCACCTTATGCGGACATTATAGACCAGATTTATCCAATTTTCAATTTGTTTAAAATAATTTATTTCTCTTAATATATCAATATAGTTTTAAGCCAAGATCCGAGTATAAGATTTTGTAAGGCCAGGTCTACATTTTGCATGGTTTTTCCAACTTTAAAGTAAAAAACACCAACTTAGGGCATGCAGCATATATTATGATATACACATACATGAACTCAGAATTCAGAGTAGAAAATTTTATATGTGTTTCCCACCTTACAACTTTTGATCGGCTTGATGCACAGAACCTAAAATTTCAGAATACATATAAAATTTTAGGTCTACAATAGTTTTATAGAATTTTTAATTTTCGTACCACTCAGGGATTTGATTTTTATTTCCACATAATGTATCAAAAAACAAACTAGAACACTGATAATTATTTGTAAAAATATAGACAAATACAGTATCTTAAACAATTTTTCATGACATGGTTCCAGGTTTTCTTAGACTTTCTTCATTACGAAAAACATTTTTATATGACTTTGTGTATTTTTTTTTAATTGTGAAACCCCAACTATATCATTTAATTTTCTATAAAAAATATACATTTTAGCAGTACATCTCAAACTTTGGTACGTATTCTTCAAATATACATACAATTGCCATTGACATCATGTGTTATATGCAACTAGCTTGAAAAAAAATATTAATAACCTCCTTTTTTGAATATGGTTAAATAAAGACCTCTGTATACGTGACATAAATATAAATCGGAGGAAACAGGACGTTAATTTTTTGAAATATCATTTCATACAAAATGTACACATAAGAGAAAAGTTCATGTCACTGTCGCGGTGCGTGTGCATTAAACACCCTTACATTGTTCCTAACACCGTGCCGTATGCAGAGGCCTTAAGAGAAAAAGTTCAACAATTACTTTTTCATGAGCTTAAAACTCAAATCCAATTACAAATTTTTGTTTTGTAACTCTGTCACCTGTGTACATTCAAATTATCGAAAATTACAATTAAAGCATACCTACAGCATTATTCTCCATTACAAAGCTTTTCAAACCAAATTAACACAGTTACTTCTTCTGCTTTCTTTCAACTAAGACGTTTAAAGTCAATCCGAAGGAGTATCCCAATTGAAGCCATGAAATCTTTGGTAAGCGCCTTTGTTGTCTCCCGTTTGGATTATTGTAACGGTATATACCTATGCGAATTTACCAAAGAAAGAATTTAATAAAATTCAGTCAGTTTTCAATGCTGCAGCCAGACTCATCACTGGAGCCTCCAAATTTTCTCACATCTCTCACCATCTTCGCAATCTACATTGGCTTAAAGTCCCCGAAAGAATTGAATATAAGCTTTGTCTCATAATCTTTAAAGCACTTCGTGGTATGGCTCCTACTTACCTCTCCGAACTGTGCATTCCGCTTTCAATAAATGACAGACAATCATCACTTCGTTCTGCTTCTTCATCCATGGTTGGTAAATTAGTTGAAATAAACAGGGTGCACACAACTAATTTCGGTGATCGTGCATTTACTGTGGCAGGACCAAATGCATGGAATAAGCTCCCACACACCCTCAGACAAACAGAAAATATATCTTCGTTCAGAAAAAAAATCAACGCACCTTTTTCGCAAATCTTACCAGAGCCAAAATGATACAACATAATCGATTTTTCAGCGCCCTTGAGGTGAGATATTCACAAAAACAGCGCTATATAAAATGGTGACAGGAAAATTATTCGAAAAACAGTTATTCGAATGCTCAATTTTACGAAAATCAATTTTACGAATGGCAATTATTCGAATCACATTTTTTCGAAAAACAATTTTCCGAACACACAATTATCAGAATTCACAATTGTTCGAATTTTTATGACGTCATGTTGGTAGTATTGTGAGAGGAATAAACCATAGATTTTTATTATAATATACTAGATGTCGTAGTTAGCAAATTTCGTATGAATCGAAAACAAATGACTCACTTTTTGCACGGAGTACTACATCTACATAGTATATTATGTATAATAAAAATCTATGGAATAAACAACATGGCGACGCACCGCGCTGTCAGATATCCTAAGATGTACACCTATTTTTTAAACCTAAACCTACAAAACTTTGGTAAAAATAGGTTGGTTAGGTTTGTTTGTAGTTATAATTGCGACTGGCGTGAGCCAGTTGCATTATATATTTAAAAAAGTATGTATAATATTAAAATAAAATAACTAAATTGGTGTGAATACTAGATAAACATAAACTGGTGTACAAACTAGGCTATCCCGCACTGTCAAACATCAGTTATTAAAAATGTGCAAACATACGTACCCAACAATAATACAACAAGTAATAATAGCAAATACTCTAGATATATTGTCTTCATCGAATATATTTTACTGGCAACAAATATGTCAAAGGAGGCAACATAATGACATAAAAATAAATTAAATTCGGTTAATTGGTTTTCCAACAAATGTTAGTTCGAATAATTTGCTTTCGGACAATTGTCATTCTGATAACTGATTTTCGAAAAATTGTTATTCGTACGATTGCGCATTCGAACAATTGTGTTTCGAAGAATTTTCATGTAATCATATAAATTATCCAAATTTATTTATTATTATAAAGGTAGGTTCTTAGCGAATCGGATTGGAGAGTAAAGCTGCTGATACCAGCGGCCTTACTCTCCACTGCAAATACGATCCGATTCGCTAAGAACCTACCTTTATAACGGAGAATGAATGCGGTAAGTAGGTATGTTTTCCAATTGTTGATTCGTTCAAGAGAATGAAATTCTAGATACGCGAGAATTGTATGCAGGGGTCTACTTTTTTCACGACTTTTCCAACTTTGAAGTCAAAAAACACCAATTTAGAGGCTTCGCAGCATATATGTTCCATATACGGATTTACTCAGAATTCGGAGTAGAACATTTCGTCTGTGTGTGTGTGTCCCCCCCCCCTTATAACTTTTGATCTGCTGAATTTACAGAGCCCAAAATTTCAAAATATATAAATACATAGTTATAGGTCTACAAAACTTTTATACTCAGAATTTTGAATTTTTTGTTTCAGTCAGGGGTTTGAATTTTTGAGTTTTTGAATTTTTGGTTTATTTTTCCATATCGAAATAATATCGAAAAAAGCCGAAACACCCCAACTAGATAATTTAATTTTCTATAAAAAATATCAACTCAATTTCAATTTTTTTTTAACAATTCTTATAAAAATTGAATTTAGTGACGACATTGCTTCATACAATTTGTATGGCAGTCGCCTATACACATATGTATAGTTTGATACTAAAATCTCCAAACATACATACAGAACCATCATGCTGTTTTCATATTCCAAAGGTAGGAAAAGAGGAATGACCTCCATACTGTCCTATCTTGACGTACATACCTTCATGTGTTGTATAGAAAACAAAATATCGTAAAATATTCAATAATTTGGATTTACAGGTTAATTTGGTACTTATTCTTCAACTATACATACTATCGCTATCGACAGTTGGATCTCATGTGTTACATGCAACTAGTAATAGTAATAGTCGATAACTTGAATGTACGCAGGCGGCAGATAGGTAAGTTCTAAGTGAAAATTTGAAATCGGGATCGTATTTAAGTTTCAAGAGTAATGCTATAGGAGTTTATAGTTGTTTTGTTCCTTTCTTTTATTATATTGATAGTTTCTAGGTAAAGTAATAACAACAAATATTTTTAAGGGTCTTTATTAACAAATTTAATTATAAAGTAAATGAATATACAAAGGTGTTTGAAATTAGAGTGATTCAAAACAAAAAATGGACATTTTCAGCAATTCTTGTAATAAATATGCATTAGTAAAAATATCTTCTCTTCCCGAATCTTTGTCAAATATAAGGAGTAGAAAATTATTCTATTTATAGTATGTATATTTCTACATCTCAAATATTATTTATTGTTAATTTTTTCTAATATACAGGCTTAAATAATCCTTCATTTTATTACAAAATCTTTTATCAACAGTCCATATAGGTTATTAATTTTCTCAAGAAATAATGTAGATACTTACAAAACAATTAAGTTTTCTTTTCTAACTGATCAGTGACACTCCCATGTCTGAATTGTGACTCTGAATCAGAATCTGCCACACGACCTAAATTTATTTGCTTTCATTTTTAGCTCTTATACAAAAACTTGAGACTACTCTTCGTTAGAATTATTTGTTCAGAAATCACATTATAATCCATTTCTCGAATCAATATGATTTTTTTAAACTAATGTCATATAAAAAACAGCTGGAATTTTTCTATTACATTTGTTAATGTCAAGCAATAGTTTTTATATTTCTCAACTAAATTTTTTAATGATAAATATTGATTTTTGTGTTAAAAAATGCATGAAATATATTTTTGTCCTTAAACTTATTAAGTAGAAAATAATTGATAATAATTGTAAACATTCGTCTACCTATAAAATGTCATTTAATAAGAACTTTGATGACATATTATAAATGTTTTTGTTCATTGAATGTTTCCAATCTCTGGTGAACGGCAAAAAAAAAATTTATTATTATAAAATAATATATGAAGTAGAATTTGGGAACAGTAAATCTATCAGTAAAAGAGACAAAAAGAATAATTATAATTCTCATTCTTTTGGAATAATCCTTTTCATTTTCTATTAGAACATAACTAATAATGGATACAATTGTGAACAAAATATTTGCATTTCTATCACCATAATCTATGATTGCAGTGAAGAAGGTTGTTGTAATAAAAATAAGACCATTTTTATAATCAAATTTATTTTGTCTCTTTCTATGATCAACAACAAAACAAAAAGTAGACATCCCATTCTGTCACAAAAAGTAGACATCCCATTCTGTCACAAAAAGTAGACATCCTATTCTGTCACAAAAAATTTTGGCTGTGTGGCATTGACCGACCTACCATTTCTTCATAAATAACTTTGTAACCATTCAATCTAACAATAATTTTCAGATATATTTTATATCTGTCAAACAATTGCATCAGATATCTATTTAAAAATATGTTTTTAAGTAAACTACACAAAAATGATAAAACACATATTTAACAAAGCTTTTTTTTAATTTTTATAAAATTTATTCTAATACTTCCAAATATATATACGCTAAGTTGTGTAAAATACACTTTGGTCTTTGCATGAAAAAATTAAATAATAAAATTACACTCACTGACATAATAATATATAAAACACCACACATGTCTGTCAATAAAAGTTTAGGGTATTCCTTCAAGGTGGTAAAAATGTAGTATACTTCAAAGGGTTTTTAAAAATTAGTTTACAAAACAAAATAAAAATTATTTCTAAAACTAACAAAAGATAATTAAAAGACTTATATGTTAATAGTATCATCTCTCTTTTGAGATATAACATACCTTATTCGGAGAGAAAAATAGATTCAATATTCATACAATAATATATTAAATATTCGCCGATTGTATATTTCACTTTACAAAATTTAGAGTGTACATGATATTGACAATAAGTCAGGTATATATTTAAATGTGACACATGTGTATTTAAAAAAAAACAAAATTTACCCTAAATAATAAATATAGGGATATAAAAAAGCAAAGCTGAAAAAAAATACTAATGGGTATAGGTTGAAGAATAAAGAAAATAAATGTCCTATTTACATTATATAAACCCCTTCTTGAGATATTTCAATACATATTTGTTGGAATCAAAGATTGAAAATGCTAACTGAAAATTTCATTATACCCAATGTATTAAAAACTCATAATTGGAACGAAAATGAAATATTAAATAACAAAAATTATATACGTAAGAATCATATCGTCTGCTGACAGGAAAAAGTCACTAACTGCAACAAACATGTTTTCGAGATAATGGCTGTCAAAGTTTTTTGGCAATATTAACTCTCATAACTTCTTTAATTGTTTATAGATTGTCATGAATTTTTCAACATATATAAAAAGTAGCCTAATCTAACTATATTTGATGTTCAAATTTAACAAAAACTCATAGGGAATGAAAAAAACACAAAATTGCATATAATGAGATTTTCCTGACGGCTCATCTGCCATACTGTGTGAGATTGTATGTAATATTTCTATGTGGCAAAACTCATTATAATGCTTTCATAAAAAAAATCAAATTTTAATCACTTCTTTGCAACCTGCACAAGTGGCGAGTTTATTGCCATTTTGCAATTTCTTCCAAACTTTTTGTATTCTTCTAATATTCTAATTTTATTAGTACCTACCTATCATGAATATTTCAGATGATTCAAATGAAAGGTACCTATTGTGCCCAGGACCTCTTAATTTTTTTCTTGACTTTAAAATTAATAGAAATTTAGGTATTTACTCACATTTTCAGAAGATATTCAGATCAATTTCTATTTTCTGTCGTATATATTTTTTTTTATGAATTAACCAATATTAAACCTGGGTTTGTTCTAAATCATATTTTATTTATTTATTTATTTATTTTTATTTTATATATTATGAATTCTAAACCTTAAATACCGTCAATATCAACAATACATGTAAAAATATAGTTTTTTTTTAAAGAACGAATATGTTAGTTTAACAAGTAGGTACATTTATGCATCCTCATAATACCCAAATTTAAGCATAAACTTGTGCTGTAAATGAACAGTGTCAGGCAAACACCTTCTCTCTCTCTCCTGTATTTACTGATACCTAAGAGATATTGTACCAGGAATGCAGTTTTTCTGGTAGGTATATCACTACAATATAAATATTATTTATGCTGGTTCGACCATACGAACGAAATGCTGTAAGAAAGAAATCTAAGAAACTTGAAAAAAGATATATAGTGTTTGGTTCTCTCTGCCTACCCCGTTAGGGACATGCATGGGTTGATGTATGAGAATAACAGACTAAAATGTTGAGATGATGTATCAATGTAAATAAGGCGATTAATGCAATCCGGGATAGAAAACAATGGCGTTCTTTTCTCTCTGCCTACCCAGTTAGGATGTGATGCTATGTATTTATCGAAAATTATTTTTTTAGTTAATGTGTTAAAATTTTCGAATGTTGGTAGTTAAATACAAAAATATGTAAAAAAAAAGACTTCATTACAACTATAATGACTTTTTCCAGACGGCATAATTGAAAAAAATGCAGATAATGAATATTTTTCCGAAAAATCTCCGCAACGGGACCTGATATGAAGATAATTTTTTTACCAGATGTAAAATGTGTTTTGGTGAATATGATAGCATAGTTAACTCAATTTTGCCAAAATAGGCAGTTAGTGACTTTTTCCTGTCAGCAGACGATATTATATAAAAAAAACAATAATATCCCTTGTTGATTTTTACTATTTTCATATTGAAAACTTTTAACTACAACTTTGATAGTGTAACTGAATCTGCATACATACCATCACATTATATTCCTCCCGGGATAGACAGAGAAAACAATGATTAATAGCCGTGTCACTCGGTAAGCATTTTCAATTTTTTAAGCCCAACATTTATGAAATGTGTTTTAACAATGCTTGTAAATGAAAGGGTGGATTTAATCCAGGGGGGCAAGTCTGATCCAACCGGCGAAATCCAAACCCTCGTGACTACCCATATCATGGATATAATTATCACATGGAGTTCTATGACATATAAAGATATTATAGAACCCCATATAATAATTATATCCATGATATGGGTAATCTGGAGGGTTTTGATTTCGCCGGTTGGACCAGACTTGCCTCCCAGGATCTGTCGGATTATTTTCCCAGCTTACTATCCACTCAGTCGTGTATTTATTTTCAAAATCAAAATTTATTTTCATCAAAATACAACATCACAAAAAAAGTCTCAAAAATACGAAACTATAAAATTTTAAGTTATAAACTTCATAAGTGAATTATTATGAAACAGTATAAATAAATAATAAAAATGGACACTGGAAAGATTAAAAAAAAAACTGAACTTCCATTCTTTAAACTGTGGAGGAGGTCTAATAAAAGCCTTGAATTTTTAAGCACATACAGGAGTTACCCTGGGATACGACCATTGATGATCTATTGTGCCCTTATCGCTGTTGTCGATTTACGTTTATTAATTTTATTTTCTAAAAAAAAATTGTGTGATTAGTTCGTACTGATATATATCATTTGACCTAAGTATCGTTTTTTACTTTATCTTTCCAACATCAATGCACATTGATTGCATAAAAAAAATATTAGTTGAATTATAATAAAAGAAATCCCAAAATAGAGGTTAATACACTTTTGACATTGTTTCAATACTACATAATATAAATTTACAAAAAAAGTAAATGATACAGAAAAATAACAAAAAAAATTACTTCAAAATAAATGTTTTAGTTGTTTGTCAAAGGAAAATATTTCAATGAATTTATCAACACTTGGAAAGAAAATTTCATTATATTAATTTGTTTTTATATACTTATTTGTTGAGATCATTTCATTGCCTCCATTCCTACATATATATATCGACCCCTCTTATGTATAACTAGTGTCATTGTAAAAATCGCAATTCTGGTGAAATGTTAATTCAATGTTCCTTTTCAACATTTTCAATATTGATATTATAATTGGTATTTTTGCCGAATAAAGATCAAATTTATTAATATCATATAGCAAAATTTTATACAAATAATAGGAGCGCAAGCATGAATGTATGTCAAGATATACTGGACTGTATAGCCTTAGATTCTCTCAAATAATAGGAATATAGTGTGATGATATGTATGTATTAACATACACTAGTGTACACAAGGGAGAGGTTGATACACATATATACATATGAGAGGTCGAAGCATTCATAAATATATTAACGAAAAAAATTAGCATACACTATTACTATGCATTCTTAAAATCCTCCGACGTAATGAAACTTGCTCAGTGTATTACATAAATTCAGTAAATATAATTCTACATATTCATAAATGTTCATTATAATAAATATATGTATTATTTGAATGCAAAGATATGTATTCATTATTCTATTTTACCTTTACGTTTCCACGCATCAATATTGAGGTTATAGCGTATTTTAAATCACAACAAAATATTTTCAAATGCTAAATATTTACTTTTTATATTGACTTTGAATTCTTAAAAAACGATAAAATGTTTCTCACTAAGCAACAATGATTAACAAAAATTATACAAAATGACAAATCAAGAATGAAAGCAACAGACCCCATTGATAAGATGCAAAAATACCAATGTATAAAACTTAAACAATATTTGTGATAGTTGCTGTTAAAAATATATGTAACGCTGGATTTCATGTCCCAGAATGGTATTTCACTAATTACACATTTAATTGAGTTAACTACAATCAATTTTAAGTTTAAGTAATTTGTTTCATTACTAAGTAAAATACTGATTACAAAATTAGAATAATATGCCATCTATTGGGAAATAATGTTAACAATTTTAAACTTTAAATAGATTAAATAATCATTCATACTATTTATCAATAGATGTCATTAGTTTCTCTGTTATTTTCAAACTTTAAATCTCTTTGTACAAGTGCAAATATCAAAATAAGATCAACGGGAGAACTCAAAGGCATAATTAAAAACCATAAGTGTTTGATTTCTCCCACAGAAAATGTATTCATACTTCATATAATCTAAATATGAAAATATGAAATCCCACAAAAAATATAAAACTGATATTTTTTGCATCTTGATTCTGTCGTTGGGTATAAAAAGCGTATTCCCTTTCTGAAAATTTAATATATACTATATATTACATTTGTCTACTACATACAAATAAATAAGGTACTACTTATATGCGATCATATAGATATTATAGCATACAAACAACTGAAAAACTTATTTTAAAAATTCATCATTTCATCAAACATGAAGTATAAGAAATTTACAACAAACACTCTTTAATCAGGAAAAAATACATTACAATAAGTTCAAAAGGATAATTCTTTTACAAAGTCATTTATTTCTTTATATAAAACTCTATATAATTTGATTATTTTATAACCCTTTCCATACTATTATTCAATGATTTCAAAACAAGAGAATATCAAAAATGATTAATCAAAAAAAAAATGTACCTATATAAAAATAGATGAACTAAAAAGCAATGTTTTTTTAATAATCTTGTTATATTTATGTGTCAATAAAATATATGTCCTGTCTGAATTTAATCTAATTGTACCATGGAATATGACATGTACAATACAAAAATAATGTAAGTGAAAAAGATTTGTCACATAAATACAAGAATGATTGAATACTGACTGATTCTAGTATACATTGCAGTGATAATGATACTGCTAGAAATTTATGCGATTTTAAAATAATCAAACACTCTTCAGTTGAAAATCTATTTATTCGACTAACATTCACATTACAATTAAATGTTTATCTGTGAAATAATTTATTTATCGTAGACTATGTACAGTATTTATTTATATTTCATTTGAAATTTTTCCTTGTATATTTATGTTGGTGATATTTATGTACTTGTTCCTTTTGGGATAGGCAGAGAGAACTGAAACACTCATGTCTCACCATTATATTCATTCATAACACCATACATGCCTTCTTATTCTGGTTTCACACATTTCCTTCTTTCATAATATTATTCATACAATCATAACAACTCTTTCGTGATTTTCCCCCGCATAGTTCACACCATTCAAAACCCATTGGCATTACATATTTCCATGTGGCCAAACCACCGTTATTTTCATTTCTTAATTGTTTTATTGCACATTTATATCAGTTCATTTAGACATCATCTTCTGCCCACCCATGTCTCACAGTAAACAAATAATTTTTAATAAACCTCTCCTCTACTGGGAATCAAGCCCGTTATGCCAGCACAGAAGTCATAGGATTCAATACTAATTTACTGAACTCAACGAACAAAATGTTTTTTTGAAAAAAAAAAATAAAAATCATAAATTAAAATAATAGTACAAAAAGGAAGATAAAATTAATTTAGTATAAAATATTGTAGAGGAAATGAATGAACAAGTGGTGTTTGTGTTAAAAAACATTGAATATCTTATAAAGAATCTGTGTCAAACTGTGCACCCTTGGTGATGAGAACGTCTGCATATGCCTCTGTCTGACTAATTTGTAAAACTTGGAACTTCTTAAGCACTAATAAACTGTAAAACTTCTGAGCCACCTGGAATTAAATAAAATAAATTAAATCAATACTTGACGTTGAAGGTTATTTGTTTTTATTTTACAAAAATGTAATTACTTCCAATCAACCCTTCATCTGTTTGAATTTAGTCTGTAATTGCCTATTTCACAGACATTCCTTGATGCAAAAATCTATTATTTGATGCACATAGTGCAAAATTTCATTTCACTAGAAAATCTTACGCGACGTCCTACGTAGGCGATTCAAAGCGATCCGAAGCGGTAACAAGCGAATTTAAAGCGATGCGGTGCGACGGCTTTGTCCTACGTGCACGCGAATCGCGCTTCTGACATTACAATTACTTAACAAAAAAAAACTATGCGCCGCTTTCAATTCGTGCGAAAATATCAAACAAACTGATCGCGTTCGCTTCGCATCGCGCTGCGCCACAGCGTACCCTACTCGCGGTTGGTAACGTAGGACACTTCTATAGTTAGCGACTGTTTGTTATTTTCGCGCCGCGTCGCTTTGCGTTCGTTTTGAATCGCCTACGTAGGACGTCTCGTTACCTCCACTTAGTAACAGAACATTTACTGCCGATTTCTCCAAGGTCCCTCAAAACCGAACATCAGCTAAGTACCCATTCGAAACTTAAATCCTTAAGTGGCTTACTTAATAGATTTGCATTTCACCAACAAATAACACCCACACTAAGCTGATGTCAGGATTATGTTTTGTTATGTTTCCGGTGAACATGAATATGGACTCAAGATAACGTTACTTACTTTAAAAAATATGCAAATAAGAAATACATAATAAACTATAAAAATATCATTAAAATATTCTAACGTGTCAGTTAGCGGCGCTCGCTGTCAGGGTAGCCTTGTTTGCACACCAGTTTTTGTTTTTGACACATCATGTACAGACAGTTTATTTAGTATTCACACCAATTTAGTTATTTTATTTTAATATTTGATACTTTTTTAATATATAATGCAACTGGCTCATGCCAGCCGCAATTATAACTACAGACAAACCTAACCAATCTATTTTTACCAAACTTTTGTAGGTTTGGTTTAAAAAATCGGTGTACATCCTAGGATATACTCGCTGTCATGGCTGTTAAATCGCTTCGCACGTGTTGATTGTTGAGATTATTCGACACGGGACGCGCATATTTATCAGAGTATAATATTTAGCAGAGTATAATTATGGATAAACCAAGGAAACGTTCTACAAATTTTACCCCCAGTGAAAAAACTAAATTAATTGAATTAGTTTCAAAAAACACGGCAATTACTTCAAAACAAACGGATGGAGCATGTCTATTTCATCGACCAATTCTGCCAATTCAACGATTTCACGAATTCAGCCATCTTCCAAGATGATAATAAACAAAATATAACTTAAATTTTACAAAAAAAAAGATAAATTCAATAATAAAACAACTCTGCGATGCAATCGTAACCCAAATATCTATCTGTCAAACGCGTTAAGTGACGCTTATGACGGTTAATCCACTAGAGACCGCCACTTAAAATTTTATGCGCCGACGTCGCTAAGTGAGGCTAAATTGTTTGGTGAAATGCAATTTTGCGCTAAGTGGTTCATAAATGTGATTTTTTAAGTTAAGGAGCCTTGGGGAAATCGGGAGAGTATATAGTAGATTAAAACCAATCATCAACATGTTTGATGACAAAAACATAAAGGAACAAAACCGTATCACGGTTATTTAACTTATGGTATTTATTTGATTTGATGTACTTTGGTGAAAGCAGAAGTGAGAATATTATGACACATATGTAAATAAATAAATATATATTTTACCTGTTTACGTCTATTTCTGTGTATCATTTCACTAAGATGTAATTCCCCTTTGTCTATAAGTTTGGAACGCATCTGACCAAATAGTTGTGCCGCTCTCTTGTTCAGTACTCTCTCTTCAAACTGTTCGTCTGTCTCATCCTGGAGTTGTTCTTCAGTAGGCTGCATAATAAAAAACAATTAATAAATAAAAAAATATATATGATTATATTCTTGATAACATAAAAGAAAACTTAAATTAATGTTTTCAAGCAAATCACACTAAATTTAATAGGTCTTTTGCTAATAGTAATAAAATTTAATGTGTAAATAATATAAAAGATTGAATGAACAACTCACATGTCCTGGACTAGGTGCAAATTCATAATCTTCATTAGGACTGTGTGGCTGATGCATTTCCTCGTAGCCCATGTTTGCCATACTTACTCCACCAACACCCGACTAGAAAAGAATATATTAAAAGCATTGTAAGAATGTGGTATTTAAAAAATAATAATATTTTATTATTAATTAATTTAAAGCTTTTAATTATTATTAAATAATCATTAATTTATTGAATTATAATCGATATAATATTTTTTATATTTTTTTATTTATTCTTAATTAATTTTATACAAGAACATATTGTTTTCTTCCCTCTCATTTAAGAGAAATAATTATGAAAAACTACATAATCGCATCTGTACTTGTTTCAAGGATATATTCATTAAAAAAATTCATTCATTCATACCATTATGGCATATCCCATAATGCGGGCTAACTATCGACAGGTGTTTGGGTTTGCACAACCTTAAGGAAACATAACACATGTGTGTATCCCCACACACCAGTCTCATCTCACCTAAAAAGGCACTACATTCAGAGTGGGCGTGGGGAACCTCATTGCTGAACTATAAGATGTTATTTAGCTTCTTATACTTTCGATTACCCGGCTCTTAAAGGGATACCAAAAAACCATATTAGAAATGAGTGGAAGCACGATTATAAGTCTTTGCCTTGCAGCATATATTTTTTTAATTTTTGAAAATAGCATACTGATCATTTTATCTTTCCAGCGTCAATATAAATTGTAACATAGTATGGCGTTTAAAGAGTACATAATAATATTCACCTGGTAATGGTGCGTTTGTTCCCCGATATTGTGTAGTGGAAGAGGTTCCATGTGCAAGGAATGTTCCAAATCTCCTCGTGAGGGTGTAGAGGGTGGAGGGGGAGCACTCATACCACCGTCTCCATCACCAACACCTTCACCCAATAGTGAGGACACCTAAACATAATATATACATTTGTTACTTTAATATCTTGAATATACACTTATACACAAGTGTCCACACTTCCAGTACTGCCGTAATGCCTGATTTATACCCATTTAGTTAAGTGGCAGGTGGATGCAG
The DNA here is from genome assembly GCA_963576475.1 of Molanna angustata. Classification (NCBI taxonomy): domain Eukaryota; kingdom Metazoa; phylum Arthropoda; class Insecta; order Trichoptera; family Molannidae; genus Molanna; species Molanna angustata. Next base: position 18,927,646 of record OY754976.1, on the reverse strand, counting down.
ACAGTCAAGTACATTTGTTTCGTCGCATATACTTGATGATAAATACGCACTACATATGAATTTGTCTACTTTTACTATTTCCTTGTACTTAATTTACTGTTTACACGCACCAAAGCGTTACTTACGGAAAAAATAAGAAAGCGATTCTATTTCGTTCAACTTGCAAGGCAGCTTACAAGCCAAATTGACCTGCTACTGTTCGGGCTGTCTTGTTTACACAACTGTATTTACCCACTGGACTTACCTACACCGTGTGTATTCCCCTAGATACAAGAAAAGATAACTCAACTGTCACTTCCAAACATTGAGTTATTTTTTCTTGTTTCTTTTCTTGAGCTAAATGACACTTTGTCTAGGGGGGCTGGTGTAAATCAGGCATTATATGTTTCTTTGTATTTATAATTTCAAAATGTACATTCTATTTTTGTGAAAACAATATTTTTTTATAATTCTCACAAAAGCTTCAAGTGTGACGCCTGTTTGTTATCCTATTGAATGTATTTTTTGAAAAGCTGAACGCTCCAGAAGGAGACATCAATTACATAAAACAAACTATCAAGTTATGTATATGTAAATTCATACCAGGGTGTTGCGAGCAACCACATCTGTACAAGCGGCAGATACATTAAATAAATGATGTCTTCTACCCTCTCCCGTAGTTCAGTGGAATGTAAAAGCCCAAATGCTCAAGTAAGATAGGGCAGTCTTTAAAAAAATTGATTACTTTGTACACCACCAAAAATAACCATTACATCTTTTTACAAATTTTTGGTAGGTACAATCTTGGTGATCAGGGAGATGCATATATAAATACCTAAAGAACCATTTCTGAATCTGTATCTGTTTCACATCCCAGTCCCAGTATCAGGCCTAATGCCTAAAATTGAGCAGACAGAGTAAAATGACCATTGTGCATTCTTGTCTTAACTTACACCTAGGCTCATCTGTTATTCAAGGGGGGCAAGTCTGGTCAACCGGCGAAATCAAAACCCCCACGATTACCCATATCATGGATATAATTATTGTATGGAGTTCTATAATATCTTAAGATGTCATAAAACTCCATATGATAATTATATCCATGATATGTCCTATTCTGATTCGTTTCAGAGTACTAAAATGTCTGTAACCAACGGGCAACCGTGGATAAAAGGATTTTATACGCGCTGTGACGTAATGAGTCCTGTATAAATGCAAGCAAATTTTTTACATTTCTCATGTACTAAAATTCAGACGGATAAATTTAGACGAATCAGAATAGAACATGATATGGGTAATCGTAATCACGAGGGATTTGATTTCGACGACTGACCAGACTTGCCCCCCTGGCTTCTCATAATCCCAGCTTAAACCAGCATTTTTATTTATACTCTTTTTTTATATCTTCATCATTCCATTTATTAACTTGAGCTTCTTCTTTACCCATTCTCATTCATCATGAGCAATAAAATAACACAAAAAAGTTGACAATATATAAAAAAGTAAAGTGAATAGCACAAATGTAAAAAGAAAAAACAATGATAGAAAATACCTGATCAGCAGGAAGGTGAGGCATCATAGGCATGTCATCAACCATGCCATGTTGTAGACCACCGGGAGTCATACCAGGATGTAACATGGCACCATGCTGAAGACCAGCCGGAGTCATGCCACCGTGCTGTAATCTTGCTGGGGTCATCCCGCTGGGTCCCATCGACAGTCCTCCGTGCTGTAATCCTGCAGGTGTCATGTCACCGTGTTGCAATCCACCTGGAGTCATACCACCGTGTTGCAATCCAGCTGGAGTCATACCACCGTGCTGTAATCCGACTGGAGTCATACCACCATGCTGTAACCCGACTGGAGTCATACCGCCGTGCTGCAGTCCGGCTGGGGTGAGCCCGCCATGTTGAAGACCAACTGGAGTCATGCCTCCATGTGACATCATGTCACTGCCATGTTGTAATCCCCCCGGAGTCATGCCTCCGTGATGCAGTCCGCCAGGTGTCATGCCACCGTGATGCAGCCCACCGGGTGTCATGCCTCCATGTTGCAAGCCACTCGGAGTCATACCACCACCGTGTTGTAATCCGGTAGGAGTCATGCCGCCTCCGTGTTGTAATCCAGCTGGAGTCATGCCACCGCCGTGTTGTAATCCGGCCGGAGTCATGCCACCGCCGTGTTGTAATCCGGCCGGAGTCATGCCACCGCCGTGTTGTAATCCGGCCGGAGTCATGCCGCCGTGATGAAGACCAGTGGGAGTGAGTCCTCCGTGTTGCAAGCCGCCAGGTGTGAGACCGCCGTGTTGCAAACCACCAGGTGTAATGCCACCTTGTAATAAGGTGCCGGGTGTTAAGGGACCTAAAACTCCGGGTGTTAGCGGTCCTAAACTGCTTAAGATACCACCTGAAAAAAAAATACAAAAATAGCAGTTTAAATTTAACGATAAAAAGTTAAGTTTTAAGATGAGAATAGTTATGACAGGTTATTTTCATTAATGAAAGACTACCGTCTATATATTTTGATTTTTAATGTATCATGACAGACTGTAAAACTATGTTTTAATAATATTAAAGACTTACCTGGTGTTTGTGGGTCCATATCATGTGCGGGAGTTTGAGGGTATCCAGGTGTATTTGGGGCCATAATTTCTGGGGCTTCTAAAGAGAAAAACATACATGATTTGTGATCAGAAAATTCTATAATACGTGTTAATTTTAACAGTGAGCTCCATTTTAAATCTACATACAAAACTAAGTGAAAATTCTGTTGCAGTAAAAAAACAATTTGATTTAAAAAAAAAACTTTTTTAACTTACCCACAGAAGGCTGATAATCTTGAGGGATCGGTGTAGGTAAATCCATTTCTGGCATTTCTGGTTCATGTACAGGCGTCGTAGCCTACAAATAAATATAGCCATATAAATTATATAAAAACAATTTATATATTATTTATACAAAAATACCATCACGCCATGTCCCTAAAGGAGTAAGCAACACCACATTTTTCTATCCTGGCAAGCATCCAACACCTCATCATGCATCATCTCGTACATATTCGTCTGTTGTTCAAGCTTCTTACATTTTTCTTTTTCAGAATGTTGTTCACATCCCCAATGTTGGACAGCCCCAATCTCTCATTTCATTCCGTTTTGTATATCTTCTTCATCAAGCGTTCCTCATCTATTTTTCCCATGTGGCCAAACCATCTCAATGTATTCACTTTCTATTGATGACATATTATTTTACATTCTTTCATTATATCCTTATTTCTTTCCCTGTTACATATTCTTCTAGCAATCTCATTTCAACTGCATTTATTATAAAAAAAAATACAATATTTTACCATTTCTTCCATCTTCCTCTTACGAGTGGACCTTCTTTGTGGTGCAGCTGGAGTTGGGGGACTGGCCTGTTGCATAGCTTGTTCTGGTTGGGCCCCTCCTTTATCTCTGTCCTCGCCCAAGTCCTCAGCATCACACGCTCTATAGGACATGTTCCTCTGGTAATTCTGAAACAAGATACATTCTTTTTAATGTGTAGGTACTCTGTTAGGCCATCCATGAACTAAGAACTGAATGAACTTCAACTGTTGATTTATTGTGAACTTTTGCTGTTATTTTTTTATTGGTAACAGCATTCAAATTGAAAAACGTAAAGATGAGTACAATCTCTTTAATTTGGCACTATTAGTAATCCGGCACTTATTACAAAAAAAGCATTGATTTGATGACTAATAAATAATTTTCTAATACAGATTCATCGCGAACCCGACTGCAGGTCGTTTTTTTTTTTTTAATAAGGCAGGTCGTTATAATGAATTATTTTTTTCAATCTTCACTCAGTTTATGCAATTTTTAGAAGAAAACGACGCAAAGCATATTATTTGACAGTTTAAAACAAACTTTACGTAATAAACGTAGAAAAGTCAAACAAGAAAATCTAATTCAGTTTTGCAATGCGTGTGTACCATTATAATTGCCAATATAAAAATTATCATTGTATTTATGTATAAATTGTTCTCATTTGCTGTTGTATTCTATACAATAAATAAAAATAAAATTATAAATTTGTGTATTTTATAAATTTAAAGTATTTTAAGTGTTATTTAACGTTTTTTATTAAATCCCCAGTTTATCAATCAAAATTGTGCGATAAACTGGGGCTTGTCTGGGACGTATCCCCCGTGATAAACCTGTATTTTTGCAATATTTTACCTACATTCTAGTAATCGGAATTTTACATTATTCCTGCACTCTTTGGCTTCATTGGTGGCGGATAAGCGAGATTGTACTGTATTTCAATTTACTATATCAAATACTACTATCAAATATCAATTTTCTTTTAAAACGCAAGAACACCACATTTAATTCACCATCGGGAATCGAATCCGAGACATAGCTCAGAAGTCAGATTCCTATGTTGTGATTAAATTTCATAATATATGAATTTGAATTAAAGAATTACATATATTATTTACATTGGAAATTAATCAAAATAAAAAATTACTTTAAACAGGTGTCTGGAGGGTATGGGCCTTCCGGGAAGCGCAAATAGTTTCTCAACTCCACCAGTTTCCTTCCAGTGCATAAGTCGTCTGGTAGGAGGAGCAAGATCCAAAGTGGTCACAATATCTTTAGTGTTGGATAGTTGATTTTTCATTTCCTCTCCTGATATGTTCTTCACCTCGTCCACAATCAGTTTTCGTTTGCGTTTTGCTTTTGTTATACCTGAAAAAAAAAAGATTTAAGAAAATATTAGTCGCAAATTATACATATATCATAACACCATATCCCTCACGGCGTAGGTAGGGAAAACCGAATGCCACATACGTGATAACTGTCACTTCCATACATTGACTAGGTATAAATGAAAACACTAATTAGTTTTAGTTTCACTATTTAATTTTAACACTGGCACTGACCGGTACCGATACCGGTCAGTGCCAGTGTTAAAATTAAATAGTGAAACTAAAACTAATTAGTGTTTTCATTTATACCTAGTATAATGGAGTTTCACCACGAATTATCCGTCGACAAAATTAACAAGTTCCATACATTGAGTTATCTTTTCTTGAGCTAAATGACACGTTGTCTAGGCACGCTGCTTTATATATTTTATTCTTCTAGCCTTTTTCATTCATTCTTTCCGCATAGCCAAACCATTCATTCTGTATTTATCATATGATATTTTCTAGTGTTTTCATTTCTTACCCTGTCATACATTGTCTTATTACAATTCTTCCTAGTCTTATAACAAATCATGAACTAAAAATATGTCATATTCGTTAACCTAAATAATTCATCAATCCAGCCATAAAATGACATACCCCTAAGTATTGAAGCATCCACAGGTGCCAAGGCAAATGATTCCTCTTCATTGTGTAACAACGTTGTATGATCTCCTGGTTCTTGCTGATCATCCGGTTGTGTTTCTCCAGGTACTGCTGCACTGTTAGCATCAGGTACTGTCCCCGCTCGACTCGGTGCACGGTCAATCAACATCGGAGTATATGATCTTTCATCCAATTCCTGACAAAGAAAATAAATAGTATGTCTCAATGAATCAAAGCTAATCATAATAATCCAACTGTCGATTTTTTCAAGAGAATTTTATTCTCTTTATATCGACAAAGTATCAAGGCAATATATGCAAGATTTGTATGCAGGGTATATATTTTTCACGGTTTTTCCAACTTTGAAGTAAAAGACACCAACTTAGAGGCAGCATATATCATTATCTATATTTGGATTTACTCACAATTCGGAGTAGAACATTTAGTGTCTGTGTGTCCCCCCCTAATAACTTTTGATCCCCTCAATTTACAGAGCCCAAATTTTCAGAATATATAGATAGTTATAGGCCTACAAAACTTTTATACTCAGAATTTTTAATTTTTGTTTCAGTCAGGGGTAATCAACTTTTGAATTTTTCCATATATCTCAAAAACCATACAAGCTAATACCCTGAAAATTGGTATAAATATAGACAAATACAAAATCTCAAATTTGTTTTTCAGTTTTCAGAGTTTCTCAAACATTTTTTACAAATAAAAACATTTTTTTATGATAAATTTATGTGTTTAACTGTCTATGTTTCCAAAGTTTTTAAAAATTTCGAAAAAAACTGAAACACCCCAACTAGATAATTTGATTTGGTATAAAAAAATATTAACATTGTAGTAGTACATCTCAAACTATTTTTAACAATTTTTATAAAAATTTAATTTAGTGATGACATCGTTTCATACAATTTGTAAGGCATACTATACACTACACAATATCCACGGGGACTCAATAGTTTGTTTGATACTCAATCCCCATACATCATCATCATCATCCTCAGCGTTACAACCCTTGATGGGTCCTAGCTGCCTCCAAGAATCTTCTCCAAACTGCTCTATTGTTGGCTGCCACTTTCCAGTTCTGCTGCCACTTTCCAGTTCTGCTGCCCCATAGCCTGACAATCTGCGACAACGCCGTCCAACCATCGTAGCTTAGGTCTCCCTACACTTCTTCTACCGGTTGGGTTGCTAGTCAACACCCTTTTTGGGAGCTCCAGATCATCCATACGGTGTACATGACCCAGCCAGCGTAGTCTGCTAATCTTAATAAACTTGACCACGCTGATGTCCTGGTAAAGATCATAGAGCTCAGTGTTGTATCTCTTACGCCATGTTTGACCATCATTAATTGGTCCATATATTCTGCGTAAGATTTTTCTTTCAAAGGCGTCTAGTCTGTTTTCATCGTGCTTGGTTAGTGTCCAAGTCTCCGAGGCATATGTTAAGACTGGTCTAATTAGTGTCTTGTATAGTGCGGCTTTAGTTTTTCTGGACAATAGGCGTGATTTCAATTGTCCAATGAGACCAAAGTAACTCCGGTTAGCTGCAAGAATCCTCTTCCCAATCTCAGTACTTATATCATTCTCGTTATTAACGATGGAACCGAGGTATGTAAATTGCTCCACTGTTTTAAATGTGTAATTACTGATAGTTATTGAGGATTGGCTGGTGCCGGGAACCATTGTGACTGGCATGTACTTAGTCTTTGCCTCATTGATTCGGAGACCCATCCTTCTAGCTGATGACTTTAGAACTAAAAATGCTTCTCGTAGGGATGATTCTGATCTTGCAATAATATCGATATCATCAGCATATGCCAAAATTTGGACTGACTTTGTGTATATGGTTTTTTCGGAATCCCCATACATACCATCATCCGATTTTCATATTCTGGGTAGGAAAAAAAGACTGACCTCCATACTATCCTATGCTGACATACAAACCTACATGTTTTATATAGAAAACAAAATATCTTAAAATGTTTTTAAATTTGTGTTTAAGTGTGTATAGTTTGGTACGTATTCTTCAATTATACATACTATAGCCATCGACAGTTGGATCTCATGTGTCACGTGCAACTAGTTATTTCTAAATATGGAGTGTGATAAAATACCTGTGCATGTACACTGGGTGGTGGTACACTAGGGGGAGGAAGAAGAAGATGGTCAGGTAGTTGTGGATGAGGAGAATCAGGTTGTCCTTGCTGCTGTTCACTACTGGAACCCTGTCCCCGTTGAGGAGATCCATGGGCTGAACCATCCCAACTGGAAAATAAAATTACAAGATTATATCACATACTATAATATACGAAATTTGTGAATTACAATTAAAAGTAAATATGTTATACATTCCCTAAGTTAAGCATAAATGTTTGTGCTATTTCACCAATCGTTTTAATCCACGTACGAGCTTTAAACAATATTAGCTTGAGCATTTTCGACGGCTAAAACATCGTCCTCTAATAATTATTAAAACTACAATAAAATGACTAGTACCAAGTTGCATAGTTTGAGTTGTGGGGGTGGAGTACTTAGGGGGTGTGTAATTTGTTAGTAACAGTAAAGAGAAGATGGTACTTATAACAATAAATTCACATCGTCAGCAGGTTTCAATCTGTCGATAGAGTCAGCTTCTAATTTGTAGAATTTCATAATAATTCGAAAAAATATGATCACATTTTTCCACAATGTATTTTTTTGTATACCAACAACCGTTTCGGCATATAAAGCCATGAACTGTTTTGGCTTATAAAACCAAAAGCCATAAACCATTTCGACTTATAAAGCCATAAACTGTTTCGCTTATATAGCCATAAACAGTTTCGGTTTAAAATCCATAAACCATTTTGGCTTATAAAGCCATAAACCGTTCCGCCTTATAAAGCCATAAACTGTTTCGGCTTATAAAACCATAAACTGTTTCGGCTTATAAAGCCATAAACTGTTTCGGCTTATAAAACCATAAACTGTTTCGCTTATATAGCCATAAACAATTTCGGTTTAAAATCCATAAACCATTTTGGCTTATAAAGCCATAAACCGTTTCGCCTTATAAAGCCATAAACTGTTTCGGCTTATAAAACCATAAACTGTTTCGGCTTATAAAGCTATAAACTGTTTCGGCTTATAAAACCATAAACTGTTTCGGCTTATAAAGCCATAAACCGTTACGGCTTATAAAGCCATAAACCGTTTTGGCTTACAATGCCATAAACCGTTTTACTTATAAAGCTATAATCTATGTTGGATTATAAGGCCATATCAACTGGACCATTTGATTATGACCTTACAAAAAAAAAACAAAACGGTAATTGGTAGACAAAATAAATACTTTGTGGAATAATATGTGTTCAAGGGGGCAAGTCTGGTTCGACCGGCGAAATCAAAACCCTAGTGATTACCCATATCATGGATATAATTATCGTATGGAGTTCTATGACATCTAAAGATATTATAGAACTCCATATAATAATTATATCCATGATATGGGTAATCGTGAGGGTTTTGATTTTGCCGATTGAACCAGACTTGCCCCCCATATTTTTTCCAATTAAGTGCACCTTATTTTAGCAGAGGAGAGGATACATGTATCGACTAATTTTTCAGTGCTCATGAGTTGGGATATTGGTTTGTACAAGACTTGACAATATTATTTTTTTATATTTTTGACACTGACGTTATGTTTTGTAGAATTCAATTATAAATTTTACAGTAAAACAGCCACACTATTTTATATTTACATATTTTATTCATAGAAACAGAATGACTGTGTAACAAAAATACCTTTTGAACTGATTATCTTGTGAAGCCAAGCAAAATGGTTTTCTTATTTATTTTTATAAAAAATAAAATAAAAATAAAATAGTGGGGTTGGTATATTTTATCATTTACTATATTTTAAGTTTATGGTTGAATAAAATCAACTCATCTCTGTACAGGTTCATAATCAGTTAAACAAACAATTGTCAGTTAATTATACCTATGGGCTGGTGACATCCCTCCGTCGTAGTGGTCCATTCCGTCATCATCGTCGTCCGAGTCATGTCTTCCATCAGATGGACCGTGGTGTGCCGACCTCGGGGTGACTGCCGCAGAAGCTGCTGCTGCCGCTGCAGCCTCCTCCAGGTCCCGCCTCAGTCCACCACCGCCTAGAGCGGCCACGCTCGACGACGAAGCTGTAGGACCAGACGAAACTTCCCCAAAAAGGTCACCCTCAAATAGACCTCCCGCATCTGTGGAAACACACAGACGCATTTGATTATTTGCTTTGCATCTTCGTAGACAACTTAGTGGTTATATCTATCATATTGTGATCTGTCATTTTTTTCAACCAAAAACAACAACAAAGTATGGGCACTACAACTGTTAAAAAAAAAATGTAACTATAAATTTAAATGATAAAAACAATCATTACTAAAAAGAGCATTTAAAATTTAAAAAAAATAGTTCATAGTAGAGCGAATTGGAATCAGGTGTTGAAAAATTATTAGTATACTTTCTTTAGTCTTTTTTAATGAGTTTGATGACACAATATCCAAAATAAAATTCCAGTCTTGTTGAATGTACTAAATTGTGCTATGGATTGGAATAGATAGTGTCGTACTTTCAGCAAATCCCATAATTATCCAACTGTCGATTTGTTCAGGAGAACTTTGTTCTCTTAACATATCGACAATGTATCAAGCCAGAATACGCGAGAATTGTATGGAGAGGTCTACTTTTTTCATGGATTTTCCAACTTTGAAGTCAAAAAACACCAACTTAGAGGCTTCGCAGCATATATGTTCCATACACGGATTTACTCAGAATTCGGAGTAGAACATTTCGTGTGTCTGTGTGTGTGTGTGTCTGTGTGTGTGTCTGTGTGTGTGTGTCTGTGTGTCCGTCCCCCCCTTATAACTTTTGATCCGCTCAATTTACAGAGCCTAAAATTTCAGAATATATAAACAGTTACAGGCCTACAAAACTTTTATACTCGGAATTTTGAATTTTTGTTTCAGTCAGGGGTTATCAACTTTTGAATTTTTATTTTATTTTTCCATATATCTCAGAAACCATAAACGGTAGAACGCTGAAAATTGGTACAAACATAGACAAATACAAAATCTCAAATTAGTTTTTTCAAAAAAATTCCAGGGTTTCTCAAACATTTTTTATTAAGAAAAATATTTTTTTTATGATAAATTTATGAGTTTAACTGCCTATATTTCCAAAACTTTTACAATTATCGAAAAAAGCCGAAACACCCCAACTAGATAATTTAATTTTCTATAAAAAATATTAACATTGTAGAAGAAGATCTCAATTTTTTTTTAACAATTTTTTTAAAAATTGAATTTAGTGACGACATCGCTTCATACATTTTGTATGGCAGTCGCCTATACACAATATGTAAGAAGACTTAATAGTTTGTTACTTCATCTCCAAACATACATACATACCATCATGCAATTTGCATATTCTGGGTAGGAAAAAGGATCTTCTTCCATACTATCCTATCTTGACATACATACCTACATATGTTGTATAGAAAACAAAATATCTGAAAATATTCAATAATTTGTATCTATGGGTTTATAGTTTGGTACATATTCTTCAACTATACATACTATCGCTATCGACAGTTGGATCTCATGTGTTACATGCAACTAGTATAGATAAATTTATTTTTAACATGTTAAGGTAAATAAGTATTTTATTTTATAATGCTTCTCAGGCAACTAACAGGTACTATGTCAAATAGTAATTTAACATGCATACAATAACAAGTTGCCACATTCCGGACACTTATGATATTAATCGTCTCACAGATCCAGACTGAAAACACTATTAAAAACTCCACCGGGAATCGAACCCAGGACCTCTGGATCAGCAGTCAGATACCTAACCAACTGAGCCACGAAGGCCGACAAAAATATGGTAATAAAAATAAGATTGTATTGTTATTATTATGATTGATTGTATTAACTGAATAGTTTGATTTTGGAGTTCACAATGTAGACAGATAAATTTACTGATTCACCTTTCCAGCATCAACAATCTCTGTTTCATAATTATTTTTACAAAGTGAAAAGTAAACAACGCTTACGGGAAAAATCGTCACCGATAGTTCCTCCGAAACCATCATCAAGAGGTGGCGGAGCCGTGTCCATCGGCTGAGGTTCCATATCTGGCGCATCAGGCAGTCCGTCCACAGAGGAAGAGGTGAGGTGGGAGGTCATGGGGACAGAGGGGGTGGAGGGGGGCACCATGCTGGGGCCGGGCCCCCCCAGAGAGGGAGCCACCATGGAGTCCTTGCCATGACCCAAGTCCAAAGAAGGACCGTCGGCAAACAACAAGTTACTCTGAAATATTAACATAAAAATTGTTATTATTATTACCAGACAAGCTTACAAGGAATATATTGTACATCTAATTGATGACCCATCATTAGGTGATGGATTCCATTCACTAGATCACAAACGCAAGGTCAGTACTCTAAGTATATTCTATAGATACATCACGAGAAATTCACAGTAGAACTTGCATCTTTGTTCCCTATTCCACCCATTTACAATAGTCCCATTCAAACTCTCTTTTTATAACAGCAGCCTGACACCAGAACTATCTTCCGAATATGAAAGAATCACTGAACTATTGATTTTAAAAATAAAATAGGTTAAAAAGATTTTTAAAACACCTGTTTTTTTTTCATTTTTAAAGAGTGAATAATATGATATTTATTCAAATAAAAATACAAAATATGTTAATCCGCCATGTTATGCAAAGCAGCAATCATGGTTGATTTTTTAATTGATTCGTTCCGGAGCCTGAATAATGAAATTCACAAAAAATTGTGGTATGAAAGATTTCCCAAAAATCAACATTTTAAACAAAGTTTTTAAACTTTTATTTATGGAAAACAAAAATTTCAAACCAAAAATAATTAATTTTTTATCATTTTTAACCATGTCATACCATCATGCCCTTTCCCTGTTTGGGGTAGGCAGAGAGAATCGAATGCCAGACTCCTCTCTCTTGACATACATTTCTCGCTTCGTCACGTCCATGCATCATCTTCTGTTATTCTTACTTCTTATCATTTTTAACTTTATTAAAAATATTTTATCTTTTTACACATCAAAATTATTTTGGAACATTGAAAACAGAACATTATTATTGAACCATATTTTGAATTAAACATTCAATTTTATCGTGTACTTTGTGTATTAAGAACGCCTTCATTTTTAACTTCATTTAGAATTTTTTTATCTTGACAGAGATTCCAGAGTGGGAAAACATTTTCTCCCACTTTGGACAGTCATAGTGACCATGGAGTATCTTATTTTACGCTTAAATTAAGGTGCTGCATTAGCATTACCTGTTCGAGTGAGGCTTCGGGTCCCATGGCATCTCTCATGATATCGGGTCCGTCCGTGTCAAAACCAATGTCTCCAAATCCATCATCGTGGGTCACCAAGTTCAGAGAGCCGTAGTCCTCTCTCATTGTGATCTCCTCGGCCCTCGATTGATTCAGGGAAAACTGAGCTTCAATGTCCACATCACTGAAAATTTGCATCCATTTAATAACAGCAAAAATTATTTGATATTTTGTTATGTACAAACAAGGTTAATAAAAAAGGATATAAGTTTGAATGAAACAATAAAATTGTCAATATAACAACCATCGGCTATTTAATGTGCATTGAATAATCATTTAATTTTTACGTATTGGAAAACAAAAACCATCCAAAAGAAAATCAAACAGGAGAGAAACTTATTTTAAATTATATCTCACAAAAGTATCGCTTTTCTGATGCTCGATTTTGTATAAACGATAGGAGTTATTTACTACTTAATAAGTGGTTTACGCTCGTAAACGCAATAGATTAATTTTCTAACACAAACAATAACCTGAATTATGTAGATCAGGTTAAGAAAAAGAAAACTAGTTAACATAAACATAAATACATTCCGTTTACAAGCGTAAACCACAGATAAAATATTAAGTTTACTTTTTGATCGGCAATACATACTTTATGGTATTCCATTATAATATTGTCATGTTATAGAAAATTATGTATAGGGAAAAATTAATAATTGGGAATTTATAGTTTTTTTTGTGCGAACACACTAAATTGATTTTTGTCAGGTGGCAATATTTTTTATGATTAGCAAAGCTTATGTCAAATTCTTTCTTTTTGCATACACCTATCGAAGCGGTACGGCCAGTGTAGGAAAATGGCGGCCGACGTCGATTTGAATTTCTGAATTTGGGGTAAGTTTGTTTTATGTGTTCGTATGTCAAGATAGTTTGGCGAGAGATCATTTTTCAAACCAATAATCCTGTTTTCTTTTCTATAATCTAGATGCTGATATAAATGTCAGTCATCCCAAATTCAATCCTACCCTGATATTGCGCACCCATTCTGACGAAAATAATTTTTATTTAATTCTACAAATGGATTATTCGAATGTTATTCCATTTAGTTTTCCATTGGAAATATATTTTATTTGGATATTATTTTGCAATTACCATGCTTGCATATACACGACGATGAAATGTACGACATTTAATTCTGCCTAACCTAAAATTTTATAACTGACGACAAAGGAGTCACATATAGGAAATTGTCGGAGACAATTTCTTCATTTGGATTTTTACTTGGACACAAACAAATTTCTTCACTTGGATTTTATTGTAACATGGAGGGATCAAGATACAAATAGTCACGAGAATTTTAAAATCTAAATACATCTTCTACAACCGGATTCATTTGAAGATATTGGTCATCGAGGGGATCTCCTTATTCATGCTGCGAGTCGATATTGTTTTATAATGTTTACTCCATAGCTGTATGATGAGTTATACCTTTATGATTTTATTGTCTGAATATATGAATGTGAATCCATTATGTTTGAACCTAATATAGATTGAAATCATGATTTTGAGTATGATATGAAAGAGATTTTGTTTGATTTGATTTTGATGTAAATTCATGTTATATATAAGTTTCAATCTTTAACATTATTTTTATAACAAATATTTAAAAATTTCACTTTTATATTCAATTTTCATTTTCCTCTTATAGGAAATAGTTGGTACTATACAAACAAAGTTTGATATTTTAGAGTCATGTATTATAATTTATTTCTACAATAAAAATGTAAATATCTCAAAGTGCGTTATCTCTCTGTCTTCCTAATGCAGTACATCATTATCTCTCATATTCAGTTGATATTTTTATTTAATTTAATTCAATTGTTTGAATTCATTTTGTCTTCATATAGGTTCACGATTAAAAACATGACCCTGAGAGTAAAATTTTCATGAGTCTCATTGCCTCTATCGCTGACTGTTGGTGGAAGGAAGTGTTGAAGCATATCAAAATCTGTTCCATTATCACACACCTTCTCATTGGCGGCCCAACGTGGAACCCCTTCTCATTAAAGTCACATCGAGGAGCTTAATTTTTAAAAATTCTTTGGCGTGGACTATTAGGCGTTCATGGATCGTGAATTTATGTGAGGACTGGCGCCCAGATTTTAAATTTTATACCTTTATTTTGTTGTGCTGTGTTTGGAGGGGAGAGATTAATAGGTAGAATCTATAGAAAGTTTACGTTAGGTAGGAACTCCTATATTCCATATAAATCCCACCTTTTAACCTTCCTTAAAACTGACAAGGACACTAAGATGATCAACATGGCTTGGAGGATGACCAGGAAAGATCTGATGCTCAGTTATGTACAACATCAATACAATTTGGCTTTGAGCATATCTCACATCGTCAAAAGTTAAGTGATTGTTTTGTGTTTTTTCTATCATTTTATAACTGATCGTTGAAAGAATCTGAATTTTATTATGTCTCTTTTATTTCAGCATACAGAAGCATTTATTTGAAGATTTTTTTTTATATTTGACAAATTTTCAATGTCAAAAGAAATTTCATTACCTACATAATTTGAATTTTTTTATATATGCAGAATGTTGTACAGAATGTATTGTTTCAGTAAAAAATTATTAATTACCTAGTGACAAGAATTATTGTTGAGTGTATTTTTTTTTGAGGGAAATTATAATTATTGTATTATTGTAATTGCATTCTGTGGGGAGACAGATCTTTTCTAACTTTGGAAGTGAACAGTCATATTTACAAATTCAATTTTGATTATTTTTTTTGAAAAGAAAGTTCTTGTTTAAAGAGTTGATTATTAATTGGAAGAATAACTTAGTGATTTTTTTTAGAGAGAATATTTCAACATAATCATTTTAATGTTTTCTTTTCTTCTTAAATATGAACAATTTAGTTTTGGTGTTTTATCAAGATTTATTTTTTTTAATTTCATTATAGTGTGGAAAGGAATTGTTAAATAATTTTCAATTAGTATTCTAGGGGGATTTATTTGTTAAAGGGGGAAGTGTGAAAATTTTTCATCGTTGTTTAACAGGTGTGATTAATTCTTTTTACAATTTTCAGATTTTGGATTTTGTTTTATTCGAGATTCGCTTCTGGAAGCTTTTACATTAATACCATAATATTCAGATGATTTTAAAGGGAAAATCTCACATTTAATACAAATAAGTGGAGGTAAAAAGGTATTATTTATTATATTGAATTTTTCACTACTACAGTTTTTTTTTATATATTTTTTGAGTTCATTATGCATTTTTCCAGTTATTTTTAGGAAGATTAATATCCCATATTGAGGTGTGATTTTGTTTATCATTAAATATAGTGTTTTATTTTTAAAAAGAGGTCATTATTTGTTATTTTAAAGGGAATCAATAATTATTTGTTCAATGAATTTTATAGAAACGAATTAACGCCACCTGTGAATAAACGGTCATACTTTTATGTGATTCAGTTATCTATTCAATATTTTCTGTATTTTGAATATCACGAGCGATTAATTGTTATATATTATAGAAATCTACTTACCGACATAAATACGATTTGTCATTCTGACATTGTATAATGCGTTAATATTAAACATCTCTTTTCTATAATATTAAACGTTAAATATAGTTTAATAGGATGAATATTATCAAATTATTGTTATTCAGAATCGTTTTAAGGTCAGTCTTATGTTATTTATGGTTTTTGAACGTTTAATACAACATACTATAAAGTTAATCGTAATTTTCATATACTTGTTTGACGCAGAAATCATCTTATCAAATTCAAAATAAAGTTTTGGTTTCATCTTTGAGATATCATAATATCTAAAGAATATTGAACAATAGTTGGGTAATCGTTGACTTTTATATTCATTTATATTCTTTTCGAGTAGTCCATTTATGTAAATCATAAATTATTATTCCGAAATCAATTTTTTTTATAAGAACCGAAGTGTCAAAAGTTCAACATTTTTTTTTATTATTTGTGAAGTATTTTATTGTTTGATTATCAGTTTTAATCTAGTTCAATTTTTTTTATTTTTAAAACGAATAATTATGGATCTAATTCCAAAATATGCTTTTAAATCAATCGAGGAATTAAAAATACAATTAAAAATGCGTGGTTTACCATCAGCAAACACATGGAGGGATTTGAGATTACAGGCAGAAGCATGTAATGGGGCAATTAGACAAATAATAGAAGAATTGAAAAAATCAGTGGTTGACGATGATTCAATTAGAAGCTTGAAAAAATTCTATGGTATACCATATGTTGATATTGATGTTGATAATAAGGATAAAGAAATTTTAGTGGATGATTTCCCACCTCAGTTGTCTAATGGTAACGATGATATAGACTTATCAATAATTACGAATGATGAAAATTTGAAAATAAGGGAAAATACTTCCATAATTTTGTCAAATACGGAGTCCGAAACTACACAGTGTGTACGTGAGGTGGAAATGAATAAATTTAGTGATTCGAATTTGCTCAATGATAATAATAATTCAGATATCCATGATCCTTTAGTCGATCCTGTAAATACTGAGCAGACGTATTCAATCTCTGATAGCGAAGTTAATTACACAATGAATGGATCAGTGGACTTAATTAAGAAAAATGACACTCCTTATTTATATTGTTCGTATCTTTATTCACCTCAGGCCAACGTTGTTGAAGTTCAACATAGAAAAGCTATTACGGCATTTACCACATTGGTTCATGATAATCAACGAGATGAGTATAACCATGTTGTCCCTATTCGCTCAGCGATGAATTCTTTAATTAAGATGTCAACTGGATACATCCCATATTTTACGTTGTCTAAAAAAGAATACATAATAAAAATGGAATACCATAATAAATATAATCCTGTTTGCTCCTCATTTAATGAAGTTTCGGTTGCGTCCACCAACATTTATATGAATCATGTTTCTTATTTTAAAGATGCTTTCATGAAAGTTCAAAATAATACATTCGAGTCATATTTAAATGATACTAATGATTGTGAAAAGGCTGGAATTGAGGAAGAATATAATATAGGGGATTATTTTTATGAAAATAATTTTCCTCTATCAAAGAATATGAATTGTTTTTCCAATAAAAGGTCTCTGAGTTATTTAAAAAATAAAATAATAAATAGAAGTTCATTTCTGGTTTATATTTTTTCTAATTTGGATAAGAATAGAGTATTAAATTCCATAGTAAAGACATTGTTATGCAGGGTTAACGATTGGATGTTAATTGTTAATCGTTTTATTGTTTTTCGTTATGATATAATTAAGTATTTATTTTTTCAGAATTTCACTTTGAGGTGGATGGACTGTCTCAATTTCTAATGTTATTTTATTTGAGTAAGGTATTGATGAATCATTAATAATGGATTCATTTAATTTTTTATTCTTGTTTACTTATTTATATTGATTAAGGAGTTTTTTTTGTTATTAACATTCAGTATAGTAATGGGAGAAATGCATAATGAACACAAACAAAGTTAACGTTGATTATTTATTTTAGATTCAAACCATTTTAAGCATAATATTTTGCATTTCAATATCATCCAACTAGTATTTAGTGATAATTGTTTCACTTTATTCAAATTTAAAAATTTAATTAAAAGTAAATAGTTTTTTTTATTTAGAGATTTTTAGAATTTTTTTTTTAGAGATTTTTAGAATCTTTTATTATGATGAATGGTGATTGTCAGAATGGGGGTGAAATATTTATTGTAGATAGATTTGTTTTAAACATTTTATTTTTTTTTATTTTTGAATGTTTATTTTGATGTGATGTGTTAATATTGGTATCGACATAACATACAAGATTATTTTAGGTACAAATCTTATTTTTTTTTATAATGTAGACTGGGGATTTACAAATGAATATTTTACATTTTATTATGATTTTTTTTACTGTCATCAGTTAGTTACATTACTTCACAATTTATATATGATTAATTTTATTCGTAAATATTATTGGATATCTGTCGTCAGAATTACTTTGTTTCTTAGATAATGATGTAAATTCGCACATTACATCGTTATTGTTAGTTATATGGTGTTATGGTTGTGCGACCATAATATAATATAATCTTGTTACAGAACAATTTAAAGAATCTGGTAATGGAGATTGAATAGCAGAAACAAATTGTGAATTTGTTTTAAATTTCTGTGGTATTGTATATTTTTTTTTTGTATAAATCAGTTTTTAAGAATTTGATTCTGATATATTAAATTTTAATATTGAATTTGAAATTTTATTGTGGAGTATTACAACATTGTACAGCGCTTGAATACAAAACAATTTAAAAATCTGGTAATGGAGATCAAATAGTAGAAACAAATTTTGAATTTGGTTTAAATTTCTGTGGTATTATATATTTTTTTTTGTATAAATCAGTTTTAAGGATTTGATTCTGATAGATTAAATTTTAATATTGAATTTGAGATTTTATTGTGATGGGTTACATCGTTTTGTGGGTAAAAGAAATACAAATTTCTTTAATCATTGAGTGATAGACATCAAATCACAGGAAACATGAGAAGGGTTTAAAATTAATTTTTAAAAATGGATAAGTTTAATATTAATTTGTAGTAATCTGTGTGAAAACATAAAATATGTAGGTTCCAGAATTTATTTGTTCAAATAGTTTTAATTAAGAAGGGATCTTGTATGTGATGTCACTGCTAATTAATAATTTATTTATTTATTTTCTTTTATATACAAGATATGAAGGTGTGATTGTTTGGTCTTGAACTGAATTTCATTCTATGGAATCTCATAGATGTGATAATTGACATTTAGTCATAATTTATTCAATGTTTTAAAATTTATTTTGAAGATTTGGGGTTTTTAATTTTTTTTTATAACTGATGTTTGGAGTAATATTAAATAATGTTTAACCAGTTTTTGTGTTAAATGTTATATTTTTTTTTAGGAATTATATAATATTTATATTAAGACTTTCCATCCCATATGATAGCTCCTGCATTTTTCCGGCTTATAATTGGATTTTGCATTTTGTATCTCGCTTGAGGGTATCCGATGAGCCAAGAAATCTTTGTATTTCGCTTGAGGACATCTGATTTCCCAAGAGATCATTTTTTTTTATATCTCGCTTGAAAGTACTTTGCGACTTGAGAGATTATTCTTTATGCTAAAGCCTTTTCGGTCGTTTTAGCTAAAAAATGAAAATGAGCGATATATGAGAGTATTTTTAGTCAAATTTTCTACTAATAATTAAAAATTTGTTAGGGGAAAAGTTTTAAATTTAAAAATTGTAGTCTTCTTGTGAGCCTTCAATTATTTTTGGGATTTAGGGTGTAAGTTTCACTTGTTATAAAGTGATACTTGTAAAAATTGATGTAATAAAAGATCATAAAGTAACTCTAAATGAGTCGTTTTAATTTTATTTTATCATTTAATTGGGTGTTATGTTATTTCATTAATTGGGATCATTTTTTTTTGTTTTTGTTAGGAGTTTTCTTTTCTTACAAGCGGAACTCTGTTATGTCAAATTGTACTTAAATATTTTAAAGTTAAATTTTTTGAGATATTTGTATTTAGGAATTGGGGATACATATTAGAAGGTTATGTTCTGAAGGAATAATATTTTATATTTCAAACAGTATTCGTTTTACAGGTCAATATTTTTTAATCCGTTAACATGATTTTGTATGTTTCAGGTTATATTTTTTTGAATGGTAGATAAGTATATCGTTGTTTTACCATGTCTATTGTGTAACTGTTTCAGGATGATGATTTATGATGCAAATGATTTCCTTTTTTCTTTTCATATCCTTCGGTTTGATTTATGATCTCTGGGTTGGTTTCATAATTTGCAATTTTCAGTTTTTTTTTTAAAAAAAATTTCTATTAAATTTTTTTTATGTGGGGTTGCGGGTATGTCATGTTATAGAAAATTATGTATAGGGAAAAATTAATAATTGGGAATTTATAGTTTTTTTTGTGCGAACACACTAAATTGATTTTTGTCAGGTGGCAATATTTTTTATGATTAGCAAAGCTTATGTCAAATTCTTTCTTTTTGCATACACCTATCGAAGCGGTACGGCCAGTGTAGGAAAATGGCGGCCGACGTCGATTTGAATTTCTGAATTTGGGGTAAGTTTGTTTTATGTGTTCGTATGTCAAGATAGTTTGGCGAGAGATCATTTTTCAAACCAATAATCCTGTTTTCTTTTCTATAATCTAGATGCTGATATAAATGTCAGTCATCCCAAATTCAATCCTACCCTGATATTGCGCACCCATTCTGACGAAAATAATTTTTATTTAATTCTACAAATGGATTATTCGAATGTTATTCCATTTAGTTTTCCATTGGAAATATATTTTATTTGGATATTATTTTGCAATTACCATGCTTGCATATACACGACGATGAAATGTACGACATTTAATTCTGCCTAACCTAAAATTTTATAACTGACGACAAAGGAGTCACATATAGGAAATTGTCGGAGACAATTTCTTCATTTGGATTTTTACTTGGACACAAACAAATTTCTTCACTTGGATTTTATTGTAACATGGAGGGATCAAGATACAAATAGTCACGAGAATTTTAAAATCTAAATACATCTTCTACAACCGGATTCATTTGAAGATATTGGTCATCGAGGGGATCTCCTTATTCATGCTGCGAGTCGATATTGTTTTATAATGTTTACTCCATAGCTGTATGATGAGTTATACCTTTATGATTTTATTGTCTGAATATATGAATGTGAATCCATTATGTTTGAACCTAATATAGATTGAAATCATGATTTTGAGTATGATATGAAAGAGATTTTGTTTGATTTGATTTTGATGTAAATTCATGTTATATATAAGTTTCAATCTTTAACATTATTTTTATAACAAATATTTAAAAATTTCACTTTTATATTCAATTTTCATTTTCCTCTTATAGGAAATAGTTGGTACTATACAAACAAAGTTTGATATTTTAGAGTCATGTATTATAATTTATTTCTACAATAAAAATGTAAATATCTCAAAGTGCGTTATCTCTCTGTCTTCCTAATGCAGTACATCATTATCTCTCATATTCAGTTGATATTTTTATTTAATTTAATTCAATTGTTTGAATTCATTTTGTCTTCATATAGGTTCACGATTAAAAACATGACCCTGAGAGTAAAATTTTCATGAGTCTCATTGCCTCTATCGCTGACTGTTGGTGGAAGGAAGTGTTGAAGCATATCAAAATCTGTTCCATTATCACACACCTTCTCAATATATATTAAAATAAAAAACATTTATAATTTTCTTCTACTTAGTTTAACTGACTTAATTCACTACTCTGAAGGTGCTCGTCTAGAGTGAAACTAGTAAATTTATTTTATTTTAATATATTACAGATAAAATAGTACTTTACTCATTTCTTTTCCTATGGTGTTTATACAAAATCAACCTTCTGGGTAGAAATTTCCATTTAACAATAAACTCGCCAGTTGCACAGGGTGTAATTGTTTATAGATAAAAAAAGATTTATCACTACTTAAAAATACCTATCTGTATTCAAATTTCCTATGTAATGTTGATATAATTTTCGCCAAACATCCTGGACGAGCTTCCGGTTGCACAAGCGCAAATTTGTGTCTTTTTTCTTCGTTGGTTTTTGTGCAAATCGCCTCCCTTCTTGGCTAAAAGTTCGAGTTATTTGGCGACAACTATACCAAATTTATTACGACACAAGGTAGTTTTGTAATTAAATTGTATTGTAAATGTTTCCTCACACCCCTGTGCATGTGGTAAAATTATTTCCAAACTATTTTTTTTTACATCTAACCAGTGTTTCTAGCTCGGAAAAGCAAGAACAAATTTCCTCTGCTAGTATTGTATCCTATGTTGTGGGCATACAATTCATACCACTCACTATCAATCAACAATGGCTCCACAGCCCGTTGTGGGCCTTGGCCTCCTCCAGCATTCGCCGCCATCGTCTCCCTCTAATGTCATCGTCATGTTAGGATACAACTCAACATCGCACAATTGAAATTGACTTTTTATCATAAATAAAATTAATTTAATATGTTCTTACTTCAATTCTGGCATGGCAGTGTCAAAATCATGGAAAACCTCCGGAAGGGTGATAGCATTCATTGCGGCTTCCCGATGTTCTTCAGGAAGGTCCACCATACCGGGACGGAACGCCATCTGTAATAAATTATTTTATGTTACCAGAAAATAATTTCTATTCCAAGGTGTCACCAGTATGAATGAATAAAATTCTATTGCTGATTTGTCAGAATGAAAAGTTCATACATCGCCTCATACATGGGCTCCTATTATTGAAACTTCTTACATTAATCTAAAGTAATAAAGCAATCAAAATGTTAGTGTATGTGTGTGTGTATGTGTGTGTGTGTGTGTGTGTTTGTCTCACGCCTTCTGAAAAACCAAGAGCATCTAAAAATCTAATTTAAGTGCGAACATGTACCAGTATACCTGATGCAGTGTCACGCTAAAAAGAATGCGATAAAAATGCTGAATTTTAAAAATATTTAAATAATTATTTTTTTCATACAAAATTTTCCAAGTCATATCTGTCAAAAAAGTGTACATTTTGCACGCAAATATTTGTTAGTTTAAAAGTTAGAAGTAGGTATTTACACAAAAAAAATATATTTTGAAGTATAACTTAGCGTTTAAGTGAAAAACATGGTGAATATTTGGTATAATTATAATGTTTAACTTATTTTTAAAGTAAGCCTTTTGTACATAAACGCCGCCATTTTAATATCTTTTCATACAATATTTCATTTTCCCACCGAATGAATATGTTCTTGAAAATAATAAACCTTTGAAATAAATGTAATTATGAAATAATAAAATGAAACACAAGACATTACAGCGAGTTTTAAGACATATATTGTAAAAATGTGTTTATTATTAGTAAAGATATAGGCATAATAAAATTGCATAATTTGTATATAATATTTGATTTATCTGACAATTTTCATTTTTATGGCATCGAACAAACCAATGTAGGTACCTACATATTCAAAAAAGTCTCAAACCATTTGATATTTTTAACGTATTGGAATGGTTACTATGGTAACGGAAAGATTCTGATATTCAAATAAAATTAGTTATGAATCGAATTTATTTAGAACATTGTTGTAGGTAGGTACCTACCTATTACTATTTACTTACAAATCAACAATATACTGATTTTCTATCGGAAAATTATTTTATTTGTTTATTTATGCATGTATGCGATGTACTCCTAAACCGTTTGTCCGATTAAAATGAAACTTTGGTGAATTGTCGAGCGTATGCCCGGGATGGTTTCTGGATTTAAACTTTTTTCTTATTCTTCTTCTTCTTCGTGTATTTTGTCATTTTACCTATGAAGGGGGAATATCCTGGGAAAAGAAGGTCCGACTGTCCTTCCATCTCTTCGCAGATTTCTGGATTTAAACTTTTTTCTTCTTCTTCTTCTTAATCGTGCATTTGGTCATTTTACCTATGAAGGAGGACTATCCTGGGAGAAGAAGGTCCAATTTTCCTTCCATATCTTCGCAGGTATCTGGATTTAAACTTTTTTCTTCTTCTTCTTCGTGTATTTAGTCATTTTACCTTTGAAGGTGGAGTATCCTGGGAAAAGAAGGTCCTTTCATCTCTTCGCGGTTCTTCCAGGATGGTTTCTGGATTTAAACATTTCTTAAGCGACTGAAGGGACGGGATGCAATGAAGGTATGGGATGCACTAAAGGGCCTGAAGGGATGGGAAGTATAAAAGGGCCTGAAGGGACGGGAGGTACTGAAGGGCCTGATTGAAAGGGACGTAATGATGGATTGAAGGGACGGGAGGTACTGAAGGGTCTGAAGCGACGGTTCATGGAGTCTAATTCTTTTTCTTCTTAATTTTATGTAGACTTTACAGTTTTTACACAAACTATTTCCTTTAGTCTTTTTCTTCGTTTTCTTTGTTGAATTTTATACAAAACTATTTCCTATAGATTAATCTTCTTTTTTTTATGAAGACCTTTTAGTCAGTTTTTATACAATCTATTTCCAATAGTCTAATTCTTCTATTTTGTGTATGTTTTCTTATTTTATGTAGACCATTGGGATAGTTTTTTATACAAACTATTTCTTATAGTCTTATACTTATTCTTCTCTTTTTTATTTAGACTTTTGGGTTAGTTTTAAGTCTAATAGTCTATTGTGCAGAAATATTATTAACGATATGCACACTTGATGAAAATACATATGTAAAAACGAATGGGATGTGGGATGTGACGATGTAACCTGCACTAGAATCCTTTCAATACTTTTGTTTAATCAAATTTAAACCATTTATATCATCCTATTTTGAATAATTTTCAACACCTTCATATTTGATTTCGTTGACGATATTTAAAGAATGGGGGTTGTGGCCATTACTGAACTCTTCACAACGTTTATATTCAAATTAAAAACTATTTACTATAGTTTAAGTCTTCTTCTTCTTCGTTAATGTAGACTTTTGTGTCAATTTTAAGTCTATCACTCTAATTGTGCAAAAATATAATGCACACTTGATGAAAAAATATAAAAACGAATGGGATGTGATCAACGCTAGATCTTTTCGGTACATGATTTAATCAAATTTTAACCACATTCCGACATCCAAAATTACTAAATTTTCAATAGGTACATATTACAATTTGTTTTCGATGATAATATTTAAAAATGGGGGTTGTGGCCAAACCAATCTCTTTACAACGTTGATAAATAGTCATATATTTAAAACCATTTCGCATAGTCCATGCGTGCAGAAATTGTATATTATACTTCATTCACACTTTATAGCAATATATAAAAAAGAATGGGTTGTGGCCATCACTTGAACATTTTACAATGCTTAAACTCAATCAAATTTCATACCACTTTTCATAGTCCGATATTGCAAAATAATTGGGTGACAATATTATAAAAAACGATTGCTTATTTCTTCACAATTTTACATTCTTGGCCAACGGCGGGACATAAAAGCTAGTAATAATAATAATAATAAAAATTTATAAAGCGCTGTTTAGTGATACAAGATCACTCCAAAGGCGCTGTAGCTTATTTGTTGGCTCTACAAAACAAGACAGTCTTAAGAAGTTTACCGAAGGTGTCAATGCTCTGAGCTCCACGTATGTCAAGATTGAGGCAATTTATTCCATTTTAAAGGCCCGTTCACACTAAAACCGTGATCATAGTAAGCCGCCTTATTGACTCTGTCCAATTCTTTTAAAGAGTTGGTACTCTGTGATTCAGACGGTCTCAGCGTAAGCTGCCTCACCGATGGAACGTTCCTCTGGCACAATTCCTGAATGTAGTGTGGAGCCAAGTCATTCAGAGCTTTAAACACCATCAGGCATACCTTATAGTCCACTCGTTCTGGACATCTCAACCAGTGCAGTTACCTTCTTTCAATTTTATATTCATGTGCTCATACCAACAGCCTTACTCCTAACATTCAAATTCGATCTCAACTTTAAATTTACGCTGAGAACCTACCTGACTGTCGCTTGTGTATATTCTAATCACTTTTACCATTGAAACATACCTACCTATGTATCACCTTATTCTGCATAATAAAGGTAGTTTCTTAGGTTTTCAAAATTGGGATCGGATTTTAATATCGAGAGTAACGCCACAGCTCATTTACTGTCCAACTTTGCCCCTCATGCCACAGCTCATTTACTGTCCAACTTTGCCCCTCATGCCACTTTTTTTCAATTCCGTACAACTATTTCTTCAGACGCTCATCATTCTTTCTTTCAATGATAGCCCATCATTCACTTTGAAGCCACCTTCATTTTATTAATGACATCCCTTTCACTTGTAAAATCAATTTGATATTTCCTTTGAATTTGCGATAAATTATCCTCTACGGATTTTTTACTTTTAAATATTTCAGTAATCGGTGACTCAGTTTTGAAAAGAAAATAAATTATTAAACAAATAAATAAATAATAACCTCATGAAAGAACTATAATAAATGGTGAAAAATTACCTACATACAAACTACTTATTTTCTGATTGGGTTAGAATTTATTTTCTATGCTTAGTAAGCAAACAAACTTGCACAAATGAGAAATTTACCTCTATAATTGAAGAATATCTATATATCATATATGGAAATGGCCTCAGATGCTTAACATATGAAGAACGTCTGAATGTGTTGGACCTCACTACTCTTGAGGAACGGAGAAAGAGAGGGGATCTCATAGAAACCTTCAAAATACTAAACCAATACTATGACTGTCCTGAATTGAAGCTGATGTTCTGCCTCAACCAAAATACTAACTTAAGAGGTCATAGTTTGAAGCTAGACAAACACAGTTTCAGGCAGAATACCTGGAAGCATTTCTTGTCCAATAGTCGTGGATGCGTGGAACAGTTTGCCACCGGAACTTGTTGTTGCACAAAGTGTTAATGCGTTTAAAAATAGACTTGACAGACTGAATAAGTGAATACTGTTGTGAGATCAGACATGTCAGCATAGCTGCCTGTCTGATAACATTTAATAATAATAATAATAATAATATATTATTTGGATAGAGCAGCGGTCGGGGAACTTTTATAACCATTACCCCAAAATATTTTTGCGTAAGTCGATATTACCCCTTCCCCCCCATTTTGAAAAGAAGACAATCAATGTAGGTATATTTAAATAAACATTATTTATTGAATTAATTTACACGGAAAATAAAAAAAAGTTACATGAAAATAGTAAGAATGTAACGCTACGTCCTACGTAGGCAATTCAAAGCGAACGCGATTGCGAAGCGATGCGATACGGATACAAGCGAATTCAATGCGGTGCGACGCGGCGGCTCTGTCCTACGTGTGCGCGAATCGTTCCCTATGTCGCCAGCTACTGTCATGGATGAACGTAAGCGAATATTATTGGAAAATTCATTTCTTAAATATAAAATACTCAAGAAGTATGTACGGCAGATTATGGGGAATATCACAATTTGTATGAAGAATTACGTGATCTTGAATTAATAAATGAGACTGAATTTATCAAAATTTGCCATTTATAAGTGTATTTTGAACAAAATAGCAATAATAAATAAATGTGTTTACTTGTAGTCCCATTTATTTTTGCCAAATCCTCCCATTCGCGGATCGATAATAGAATATTAATTTATTATTTATTGTTAGGTTATGATAACTTTTATTTCTTTTGTCCCATAATATGGGACATTCATTGACAGAAGTAATTAAAATTTCTGTTTCTGACATGTCAAAAAACAATCGCACCGCTTTCAGTTCGCACGAATATATCAAACCAACTGATCGCGTTCGCTTCGCATCGCGCCGCGCTACATCGAAACCTACTCGCGGTCGGTAAGGTAGGACACTTCCATAGTTACCGACTGTTTGTTATTTTCGCGCCGCGCCGCTTCGCATTCGCTTTAAATCGCCTACGTTGGACGTCGCGTGATAGCCAAACAAAATAAAATTCTCAAATTGGATAAAACAAAAATTCAGATTTTCAGGTTTCCCTTTCAGTTTTTGGAGAAACGATTTTGCTTCATGTTCGATGCAATTACTTCAAAATTGGGACTTTTTGATGTCAGTAGCACCTGAATTAAGTTTGTAAAAATACTAACGTTTATGAAATAGCAAACTAGAAATATTTCCTTATTACCCCAAAAAAAACATTTTTACCCCATTTGGGGTAATTTACCCCGGTTCCCCGACCGTTGTGATAGAGCATCATAACTGTAATTCATTTATATAACAAAATAAATTTAAAGGTTATGTGCGTTAACATTAAAGTTGACGGATAATCTTGAGTAATAATATACTTTAAATTAGCACTTAAGTAAATAAAAATTGAATATAAACACATAAAATGAAGTAGATTTACCTTGATTTTCACAAAGGCTTCATTACAATCTGCTAACAAATACTTGGCTTTCCTTGAGTATATCCTGACAACACCCAAAAGGAGATGTCCAGACGTTCTTAGAGCCATCTTTACCTTTGGTTGAAGAATTCCATCAACAGATTTTTCTATATTTGTCTCAAATACATGAGCTTTAGTCAATTTCTTATCCCAATGGGCCGCCAGCCAAATTTTGGCCAGCGGACCCTTTTTGGCTAGCACAAAATGTGCATAAAACATTGTTATTTCCTGTTATTTCTCCTCTTTGTATGTTATTAGTCTGAAATTCATAAAAAAACCACAAATAAACACATTTTTACTTATGTCAAAAATTAACAGCAAGGTTAAAAATGACCATGGGTGGAAGACGTCAAAAGAACGCGAAACGAAATTACCAATTGTAATTAAAACATACGCGAGAAATTGACGCAATAAACAACATTTTGTAAAAAGATTGTTAAAAATAATATTTAAAAAGCAACAAATATGCAAACACGTATACATAAATAAACTAAATCTACCGTAAACATACATCTATCTACAAAGCAAACTACTGAAGTTAAGATGTTTGTGCAAAATCGACATAAACGACAGATAATGGATATATTGTGCATTATATCAAACGTAGAACCTAAAAACACGCATTGTTTCAATAAACAAATACCAGAATTGGTAAAAAACAGTTGAATTATTCTGAATAAACACTTTGGCGCCCATTCTAAAGCGCATAGAAATCACTGTTTGAAAACCGAAACCAGTTTTTAGCGTCTTCACATAATTCAAAAAGAACATAGGTGATAGTAACAATTCATTATTAAACATCATAAACATATTCACGAAGATACAAATGAAATTAATTCATTTTAAAATGAAAAATTACCTCCTGACACAAATAAACGTAAACATGACAACAATTTTGCCTGCAAGATGGCGACTCCTTGGACGAATGGCGGTTACGTGGATTCGTCTTCTTCTTTTTCTGTTAATTTATTTATAGTACTTATTTAGATATACTTTGATTAAAAATTAATAATTTAAAAATAAATTTAAATAAACAATTTTATTGTCCACAATATGTTTTAATCTCCCAGAAATTTCTCAGTTTTTACATAATATAACCACATTATTATGGTAATTGTTGCCAAATCTCACTTTAATCCAGTCAAACATGGGAGACAGTCAAACTAAATAGTCAAAACTTTATTAAAGTATCATAATATTTATTATACCTAGCTGGATGGACAGAAATAAAGAAATTCAACATTCAATAAAAAATGAAAAGCGAACAGAGGCATTGCATCACTCGTATTTATATTAAGTTGTTTTTCATAAATATCATTTTCATATGATTACGATAGTATTTGTTATGCCCGAAAAAAAATAATGCCGAAAAACAATGATTTTTATTTTGCTCCACGGCAACATTTCGGAAAACAGCTAGCGCTCGTTGCGGGCGAAAAACGGAACTTGCAGCTAGCACGCGCTATGGCACGCGCTCTCTTGGCATTCGACGCTGGTGAAGGACGGACGGTTTGGTGTGACGCCGTCATCGGTCGACACGATGGCGGCCATATTTTCGACGGCGAGAAAGTCTGTGTGACAGGACCCGTCACGCGCATGGACGCTGATGGTGCCCCAGAACCAAGATGAGGGCATCAACAGGACAGGAGGTTGGAGGCAGAGCGCAGTGTGGGGCCACCGCGTAGGGAACGCGGCGGCTCGCAGATTGGACCACGAAGGGCAATCCGTGTCGTCTGGGGCGTCGGTTCGCCTTCCGGCGAGGTCCCGACTGGTATGCCACCTCTGTCGAGATGCGCCGTCATAGCGTGCCGTGGGGCACAGAGCCAGCCATGGGTGACGGTCTGGAGGAGAAGAAGAAACCACGCCGGACACGAGGAAGACCTGCTAGCCTGACGCAGAGGCTGGGCCCCACCGATCTACCGTCACCACGTGGAAGACAGTGACATGCCTGGAGTAAGGATGTCGCTGTACCCTGGGGCGGTATATTCTGGTCGGCGTCTTTTCGTGTGTTTGCGTGTGTTTGACAGTTCGTTTCGGTAGATGCCACGTGTTTTTATTTGTTATTGTATTTGTTTGTTTTTATTTCATTATTTTTATCGCCATGGACCATTTGTGAACATTTAAATAAAAAAGCGCCGTACTAAAACAAATTTTAAGTGTCGTCCTCATTTCTCTCCTTTTCTTCCCCACACCTTGGCTTGATGTTTCCTCGTGGTAGACGAGAGGTCTCATCATATTAATTAATTTATCCCGTGTCTATTACCCGAATTAAAAACTTTCGCACTTATTTTACTTACATGAAAAGTTATTTTTAATATTAGTTTATTAATGACAGATTGGTGTATGGAACGACGACAAAAATAAAATAACAAATAAAAGCTTGTCCAATTGCAATTTTGAAATTGTGTTTCGTTCATTTGGTTGCTTTATAGGCACTTATAGCGTTTTTTTTAATGAAACGTTGACCTTTATACGAATGTGGGGTGAGTCCCCGATAAATCTTGATATTATCTTGGAGTTACATATTTTATTTATTGGGCTTTCTTTCTCTCGTGATTTTTGTACCCCCCTTACACAACGTGATTTCTAATGGGAGATTATGTCAAGACTGTACCAATATGATAATCATAAAATAGTACGTATTATTTGCTCGAGATTACATCGATTTTATTTACCTCCAGCACCAGCATTCGCTTGATAAGTTGAGGGAATCTCTGTGGATGTATTATTTATTATTATTATTTAAAGGCTTAGCCTACATGTGTTATGTTTCAAGGATGATATTAACATAGGTATGGTGATTAAAATATTGCTATTGATTCTATACACAGTCGTTCGCGAGTTTCCAGCTCTGACACCCGGGTCGATTCGTCTTTTTTCTTTTGTATGTCAGTAATTTAAAATTCACAAGCTGGGTTCTCTCAGCGGTTCAGCATATTATTTTAAAAATAGTTATCGTGTAGGTAGTAATAATTTTGTACTTAATTATTCAGATCCTCTTACTCTACGGTGGTTAGTGAATATATGTCTTAATAGTAATTTAGTAAAAAAAAAATTTTCAGATGTACGGGGATGTTGTAAATGTTATTTTAATGAAAGAAATATAGCAACTATATATTATACTCATGGTATGTGTTCTGTATATGTGTTCTGTGGTATATAAGGTAATGGATGGAAGCATAGATAAAATTGTTGTAACCGCGGGGGGGGGGGGGGGTCGCCGCCATCTTGCTCGAACCAAGTTTCATAGTGACCACGGATGTAACTAAAGAAATGGATGGATGCATTGATCAAATTTTTGAAGCTGCAGGGCGATTTCAAGGAAGTGCTGATTATCTTCATATATAATTTATTTTAGTAAATGAAGCACAAGATTGGTGTAAACTGGACTAAATAAAACATTATTTCACTATAGAAAACAAAAATATTATATGTATATATAAAACTGCATATTTTCAAGACTTTATTGTACCTACATACTTAAAGCAAAGGAATATATAAAAAATTATAAAATGTATACAATGTATAACAACAATAAAATTATAAAACGTATAATTTATAAAATGTAAATAAAGCAAAGCAATAAAAATTATTATGTACTTTTAGAAATTATTCGAATAAGTACAATATATTTACAATATTATATAATGGCCAAATTGTATTTAAAATAAAAACTGGTGAAAATAGATTATTTTCTTGATTTTTTAATGGAGTTCTACATGTTAACGCCGTCAGCGATAAAAATGCGGTAGGTACCTACAATTTATATTTTCAAATGAGATTAGATTAAAAAATGCGTTATATCACCGCCATCTTTATTTTCTCAAGCCGTGCTGTAGAAAATACACTGACAGTTAAAGAGACCTGTTTCCGGACTTCGTTCTCTATCTAGTCCGAACGTTTATTCTATGGATTTAGTATGAATTTTGGAAGCGGGTTGATGTGTTTGTGCGTTTGAATTTATCATTTTTCACGTGTTTTAGTAATATTTATATACCGTTTTGGAAAAAATACGTTGGTGGTGTTAAACAAGCATTAAGGTAAGATATTTTTTATATATTTACAATGATGTTATAGGTAGTTTGAATAATGTTTATCTGTCGCTAAAATTGTTTTCGTAATGGCCGAGACCACGTGTAATACGTCGTTGTTATAATAAGAAATTGTGTCGTTAGGAAAAATATATAATTGTAGGTACCTTTGGAATATTATGTAGAGTTTGTATTTATTAAAAATTCTTGTGTATTCATTGTGTTCAATGTCAATGTATCTTTTTTCGTGTCAACCGCAAAATATCCTCTCTAGATTTCTTAAAGATTTTTTTGTTTTGAAAATGTATTTATTAGTGATTATTATTTTCAGATGCCTCATAGATGCTGTGTCCCTGGATGTAAATCCAATTATAGCAGTTCCCTGAAGAAAGAAAGTGCAGTCACAGTTTTTAAATTTCCTAATGAAGAAGTGCGCAGACAGGCGTGGATTCGTGCGATTCCACGCAAGAATTGGACTCCAGGGGCCTTTGCTGCTGTTTGTGCCCATCATTTTGACAAAAGTGATATTATATCACATCCTAGAAAACCAAAATTGGCTATTGGAGCAATACCAAGAATTTTTAAAAATTTGCCATGTTATCTGACAAAGAATGTGGCAACAAAAAGAGTGGATCCCAAAATCCGACAGTTCAAAATTATAGAACGTCACGAGGAACAGGTCGAACTTTTCCTGCAAAGCGATGTGATTGTCGACTATAGTGATTTTTTAAGAAATATTAAAGCCAAAGTAAATCTTAGTGAGTGGAGTTTAAAAACTGTGAATAACACGACATATTTTTATATTACAAACATTGATGATGTAGACAAACATTTATATTTAAGTCGTCAAGTTGTCGTTGACCAGAATCTTAGGATTAAAGTATTTGTCGGAACAAATGAACTCTGTCATGGTGAATTGAAGTGGTTATTTCCTACATGTATGAAATTGGATTTGTGGTCACAATTTGAAAATTTGTTAGCAAGATATGGTGTTAATGAAGATGACAGTGTTAGTGATGAAGAAAATAGCATAAGTAATGTTAATAACAATATTATGAAAGCTCACATGTATTTAAAATTTGCACTAGATGCTGCCAGTGGACTTGATTATACACGTAAAAATACTTTAGAGTTGCTTTTGGATCAAGTTCATTTACTAATGACCAAAAGAAAACGATATAGCACGACTACTTTGCTATTTGCTTTTATAATGTATTCGAGGTCTCCTTCATGTTACCGTTTATTGAAAGATTTTTTTAATTTGCCTCATAAAAGGTATTTACAGAGCATTTCTTCGTCGTTTAATGTTTCACCAGATTCGTCGAATAATTTATATTTTAAGAAAATATCACAGGAGCTCTCTGAGCGTGAAAAATATGTCTGTTTATTAATTGATGAAATTTACATAAGTAGCTGTGTTACTTATAAATCCAGAAAACTTGCAGGTTTTGCATCCAATGATTTATCAAAAGTAGCAAAAACAGTTCAATGTTTTATGATTACTTCATGCTTTGGTGGTTTTAAAGAAGTCGTTCGCCTGATACCTGTTAATTCTATTACTGGCGACGATTTAAAAGCTATTACATTAAATGTGTTGAATTTTATACAAAAATTTGGATTTAAGGTCACTTGCATTATAACCGATAATAATCGGGTGAACCAAAACATGTTTAAAAAAATATCTCCGTCGGATAATTTTAATAATCCATTGTATACAAATATGCCAATTTTTATGTTTTATGACTTTGTGCACATATTTAAAAATATACGAAATAACTGGATTAATATGAAAGATCATAAAAAATCCTTTTCATATCCAGATTTTGAGGACAATTCAATAATTAGACATGCTAAATTTCAAGATCTAAGAGATTTGTATACTATAGAAAGTAATAGTACAGTTAAAAAGGCTTTCAAATTAAATTTTAAATCTTTGTACCCGACTTCTTTCGAAAGGCAAAAGGTGATTTTTGTCGATAATATATTTCATTGTACCACTATTGCTGGTTTGTCTTTTTTCGATGAATACAAAGAAACAGCTATGTTTTTGCAAATAATCAGAAATTGGTGGGACATTTTAAATGTCAAAACCACAATGAAAGGTAAAATAAAACGCAATGATCTATGTACACCTATACTGGGGACAACTGATGAGAAGCTTGTATATTTAAAAAAATTTGCTGAATGGTTAGATAAATGGAATAATTTGCCAAATGGTACATTTTTTTCAAGTGATACTTATAATGCATTATATCAGAGTGTTTTAACTTTCATAAAATTTATTGAATTTTCATTTGCCAACTATTCGATTTCATATATTTTAACAGGAAAATTTCAAACTGATATGCTCGAAGAAAGATTTAGTTTGTACAGAAGGTTATCGGGTACAAATTACCATATATCATATACACAAATTGTAGAGTCGGAGAAAAAAATTAGAGTCAGGAAAATGTTTAGGTCTAAAAATATATCGGAGACATTAAACAATATTAAAAACTCGCTTACACCTTTGGAAAAAGAATCCAATTTAGAAGTAGATGTTTCTGAATTTATATGCATATTGAAATCAAATTACTTGGAAACATATGAAAATGATGAATCATCACAAATTTATGTTTGTGGTTATGCAGCCCTTGGTGTTAGAAAAAAAATTGTGAATAATTGTAACTTGTGTATTAGTTTAGTGTCTGATAACAAAGGTGTTAAAATTAATGATAAGTATTTTGATTTTCTACAAAGAGGAGGTTTGATCGTCCCCTCTGAGTCTGTAAAGTTTGTTTATTTTCATTTGTGTTCTATATTTGAATATGTTATCAATGTAAAAGCGTTACATCATAAATTTTTGGAACATACCAACCAAAAAGACTTGTTATTGTCATTAACATTTTTAAGCCTAAGATCTGGTTCATTTTATGTAGATTTAGATTCAAAATGTGTTTGTGGAATGACAAATAACAGAATATACAGTATGATTGTGGAAACACTATCAAACATTTTGTTAAATAATTATAGCAAAATGCAAAATGATCGAATCTCTACAAAAAAGAAATGTAATACAAGAAAACTGAAAACATATTGTAATTAGTAGAAATGGATTTACAAATTATTATTCTTTATATAATATTTTATGTAATCTGTGTTAGTTTTGTAAAATTTCAGTCTATTGTATGTACCTACTTGTTTTGAAAATTACCTGATTTTGATTTGCTTATCTGTATGAAAAAATGTCATGCAAGAAAACTGAAAACATTATAATTAGTAGAAGTAGTATATTAATTTACAAATTATTATTCTTTAGATATTATGTAATCTGTGTTATTATAAAATTTCAGTATATTGTATGTACTTATTTTGAAGATTACCTGATTTTATTTTCCTTATTTGTATGAATCTATATACTATTTGAAATGTCTATTGTGAATAATGGCTCTTGTATACCTATTTCTATTTATTTATTATTGTGTTTTAGATTATAAGTCTATTTTGTATCATTTGAAATGCCTGCTTTTGTTATTTTTTTTCTGTTTTATATAAATCTATTTTTACCTTTTTAAATTTCTAATTAATTGTAAATTCTACGTACAAGTATATCTTGTGTCATTTGAAAGATGCCTGCTTTTGTTATTTTTTGTTTTGTATGATTCTATTATACCTTTTTAAATTTCTCTCATTAGTATTAATTTTTGTGTTCTACGTTATAAGTTCATTTGGTGTCATTTGAACGTTGCCTGCCTTTGTTATTTTTTCTGTCTTGTATGAATCTATATAACTTTTTAATGATATAAGTCTATTTTGTGTCATTTGAACGTTGCCTGCTTTTGTTATTTTTTTGTCTTGTATGTAACTATATAACTTTT
Organism: Molanna angustata; assembly: GCA_963576475.1. Lineage (NCBI taxonomy): Eukaryota > Metazoa > Arthropoda > Insecta > Trichoptera > Molannidae > Molanna > Molanna angustata. The sequence continues at coordinate 18,891,123 of OY754976.1, read as the reverse complement.
TAAATTTCTCTCATTAGTATTGATTATTTTGTTCTACGTTATAAGTCTATTTTGTGTCATTTGAGCGTTGCCTGCTTTTGTTATTTGTTTTGTCTTGTATGAAACTATATAACTTTTTAAATTTCTCTCATTAGTATTGATTATTTTGTTCTACGTTACAAGTCTATTTTGTGTCATTTGAACGTTGCCTGCTTTTGTTATTTTTTTGTCTTGTATGTAACTATATAACTTTTTAAATTTCTCTCATTAGTATTGATTATTTTGTTCTACGTTATAAGTCTATTTTGTGTCATTTGAGCGTTGCCTGCTTTTGTTATTTGTTTTGTCTTGTATGAAACTATATAACTTTTTAAATTTCTCTCATTAGTATTGATTATTTTGTTCTACGTTACAAGTCTATTTTGTGTCATTTGAACGTTGCCTGCTTTTGTTATTTTTTGTGTCTTGTATGAAACTATATGACTTTTTAAATTTCTCTCATTAGTATTGATTATTTTGTTCTACGTTATAAATCTATTTTGTGTCATTTGAACGTTGCCTGCTTTTGTTATTTTTTCTGTCTTGTATGAAACTATATGACTTTTTAAAGTTCTCTCATTAGTATTGATTATTTTGTTCTACGTTATAAATCTATTTTGTGTCATTTGAACGTTGCCTACTTTTGTTATTTTTTCTGTCTTGTATGAAACTATATGACTTTTTAAATTTCTCTCATTAGTATTGATTATTTTGTTCTACGTTATAAGTCTATTTTGTGTCATTTGAACGTTGCCTGCTTTTGTTATTTTTTCTGTCTTGTATGAATCTATATATCTAATATGAATCTATATTTTGTATATTTAAATAATTAAATATCATCTTTTACAAACAATTACCTTTTATTTATTAACCCGAAATTTAGATAAGTACACTTAATTATATTGTATATGCACATAATACAACCTCCATGGTCTAATTGGTTTGTCATTTATCTTCCGTCACGGGTGAATCCTGGCAGGAAAGGAATTTATTCTCATGCATTATATGCTTTTCTGGGTTGGAAACATTGGTAAGTTTGGAAAAAATTGCCTAAGGGCCAGTAAATTCGTTACTTCTGCAGGGTACAACAATGTGTTTATTATTAATATAACTGGGAAGTATTTATAGATTTGAAATCACGACATAATGTCTGATAAATTATTTTGGTGAATTTCCGACTAAAAAAATATATTCTCTTTATTTTGGAATTGGTAGTATAATTTTTTTTACAAATATATTCTCATTATTTTGGAACTATAATTATAGTAAAAAATAATTTTAAAAATATATTATGTTCTCATTATTTAGCAGTATAAAATATTTTAAAAATATATTCTCATTATTTTGGAATTAATAGTATAATTTTTTTTGTTGAAATCTTCGAAATTTAAGCTAAAACATCATTAACACGTCATGGCCAAATAGGTCTCTTTACTTTGAAATTTTAGTTCCCGCCAAATCTACAGCACGGCTTGAGAAAATAAAGATGGCGGTGGTTATATCCATTGCCGTAATTCCTACAGACAGATTTATTTTTTTATATGGCAACCCAGCATTTTTATATGGCAACCCAGTAATTTCTAAGCACAAATGTATTGCAACACACAAACTTCTACGAACGTAAGTAAGGATTATTATGGTAACACATCAAATGTTGACAAAAGTGTCTATTTGTCGACACAGATTTTTCGTTTGACAGCTATCAGCTGTTTTTTTGTGTCGGTTCTTGGCCGGTCGATCGATTTTTTTTATCAAACATTGTATGGCTATAATAATTAAAAACAGTTTTGTTAAGGTGTTTATTTAAAACTTATATGATTTAGTTTCCTAAATTTCAAGGCATAATTCTAATTTATGTTCTATGAAAACTGTTGACACGTAATAAGACCTCTCGTCAAAACTTGGTTCGATTGTCAAATTGATTTTAAAAGTAAATACGCCTACGGCAGTTCTAATACTGGCCAATATGGGCGACCGCTCATATCTCCTATTCACAGAAATATTTCTTCTCAAACGAAAATAGAATTTAAAAATGTTTATACGTAATTGCCGTAAGTGAATTGTTATCCCGTTTTTATTCTCTGATGAAGATTTGTATACACTCTGATTGAACAAAATGCCATTTTCCTACATTAATAACTGTAACAAAGTGCCCACTTGTGATGTTTTCACAGCAACTTTGAATATATATGCCGGTTGAATGGTAAATTTGACATATTTGAATTTTAAAAATAAATTATATAAATGACAGTTTCGTTATTATGCTAGTTTGTCTAAGTTTATTTGTATTTTGTATTTATTGAAATATTGAGATGCAACAGACAAAAATAGAGATGAATAAGTTAGTAAAGAAACTAAATGGCAGTTTCGTAATTATTAGAGTAAGCGAGTTTATTTTTATTTATGGAAATGTTAAGAAAAACGAAAGTACTGCAGGCTAAGTCAGTAAAAAAGTCGAGATCCGACAACGTATCGCCGCTCTTCTCGTCATGTTTACGCCCGTGACGACAATTCGTAGTCACTAAACGCTGTCGAGTTCGTAAATGCACTTATGAGTATTTGTCGCTGTTAGGCTGGCTTGCGGTACATTTTTGAATTATCATTTATGGCAATACACAATATTTTCCCCATGATTTGAATAAATGTCAAATTTGTTTACATAAATTTGTTAAATAAATATAATATGGTCATATTTTTAAGCACGAAAGCAAGTTATAATACGATTAAATTAACTTCTTTTGTGTTTATTGAATGTTTTGAGTGTAATTTTAAAAATTATTTTTAATTATATTTCGATCAATTTATCACGTCTATGACAGCAGCGTGTTATTTTTTTACTAAAAACTACGCCGAATTTTCTTTTGTTAAGTGTTAAAATACATATGTGATAAAATAGCTTCCAAGAATACTTTCTCAAAATCAAAAATTATTTCAAATCTATACCTACGGAAAACATTTACGGACGCATAGAATCATCATAGAAGTATAATGTTATAATCTAAGTACGGACGCATATTTCCATTAAATATATAACCATATAAAACTTTTGTTATGCGGTAATTAGCAATAATGGAATTACGCGGAATATTTAAAGGGTTTGAAGAATCTCTTAAACGGCGTCGTTTAACCCGTTTATTATTATTCTCAAAATAAATATGAAATTCGGCATTGTTCGCGTAAAAAATGACATTTAATTCAACATGGCGGCGTTAGATCTTGTCTCTCGACTCGATGTCGACCCAATCTCGCCGTCAAATAAGTGGGCGAGAACGATTCCACGCATTATCTGCTTAGTGACTACCAGTGACTACCAAAACTGTCAAAATATCGATTAGTCGATATTTTGACAGTTAATCTCGACATTTATCGGTCGAGATCTACTTACAGACTTAGCCTGTTCCTTTTAGTTATTCGAAATTAGTACGTTTGCTATTTGATTTTTTTTTTCATTAGTTTATAGCCGTTTCTATTACAATTATTCAACCAAGGAATTAATTGGAATATTTTTTTTAAGTGCTGTCCACACTTTTTTTTGTGTCTGGCAACATCAATTTCTGTTCAGATATAATATATCCATTGCCTATATCTTTTAAAAAAACACGTGTGCTCCCAGAAAATACACGTGTTATTTTAATTTTGTATTGCTTCTCGGGCAACTAACAGGTAGGTGCTATGTCAAATATTAATTCAACACGCACCCAATGACAAGTTGCCACATTCTGGAGATATGTGATATTTATGTGTCCCCACCGGGAATCGAACCCGGGACCTTTAGCTCAGATACCGAACCAACTGGGCCATGAAGGCCGACAAATGTTAAAATAACACAAGTTACTTTAAGGACATTATTTTTGTCTGTAATACCTACAGCCCGATTTCTAATGTATATACATACATATAACAACAACTTCAAAGAACATATTAACGGTGAAAATAATGTTAAAAAATCTAAAAGACCATTAATATTAAATGCAACACAAATCCACTTACCTAAAATGTGACAATCCTCTTTCTTGGAATGATTTAAATCTACTCGATCGACTTTTGCAACCAAAAGCAGCACACATCACCATATTTGTTTATATTTAATATTTCATAGAACAAATAATACACTGTTTCAACACAAAAATGTTTTTAAAAATAATAAATTAGGTATGCAAAGGACACCCTGACAGCTAGACGCCAAACGACAGACTGGTTGGAATAACGCGCGGCTTCAAAAATATTACGAATGCCTCTATCTATCCAGTTAGTGTACATCCTTGTGCTACCAGTGCTACATTTGGGTCGAGCAAGATGGCCGCCAGGGGGTTTCTCCACACCCCCTATTGGACTCAAATGTCTTAATACATATTGGTTCGAAAGTTCCATCCATTACATCCATGTATATACCAAAGATATTAAATATATATACCTAGATGGAGTACTTGTCAACTTTTCATAGCGGTGACGTGAGGAAAAAAAATGTTGTCTCTTTCGCACAATCGGTAGGCAAGAAAAACGTGGTTTGTATGAAGATTGTTGAGTACGACATGATATTTTCGTATTTATTAATCGAAAATAGAGTAAACAGTTGAAAAAAATAATAGAAAGCAATTAAGGAAGTAACTGGTGTGCATTGTAATATAAAAAATACCAACATTGGTTTTATTTTTGTCTTTTTTACCTGTTTTTGTGGTGGTTCATACATTGTTGATAGCTTGGTTCATCTACCAACTCGAAGTACTGAAATAAAACCCTAGGAATAAAAATTCATAATTTTTCTTTATTTATTTAAACACTACCTTACATCCTATTTAATTGGCGAGTTTATCGCCAAATGGCAATTTCTTCCAACTAACCAGTGATTTGCGTGAGAAATAAATTTCTCCTCTACCGGGAATCGAACCCTGGACGCAAGCAAAGAAGAAGAGGCTTACTACTGTGCCATGGCAGTCGATATCATCTTAATGTGAAAAATGAGTTCATATTTTTTATAACAGCTAAATAAGAATGGATTCCCTTTCTTTCATCAGCAACATTTCTAAAATTTACTACTCTTGGACATTTTATCTTTTGTTTTCAAAGATTTAGAAAACAATATTAAATCAAGGGGTTTGTAGAATATTAAACAAAAATTTATTGAAAAAAAAAAAATTATTTATTTAAATTTTGGTATAGGTACATAAAACTAACAACTTAGGTCTCACAAATTTGAAAGTATAGGGTCTCTGATCACATAAAACGTTTTAAGGTCAAATATAATTAAAAAGTCCTTTTAACTATCACAATTACTGTGTAAATAAACAACCACTAATTTTAACACTAAAAATATCATAAAAAACTGTTTTAAACTTAGAAATAACTCAATATAACCATCAAATGTAAAAAAAATAAAAATCACACCAAACTTAAAATAAAAAAACCAAATCGGGATTCTAATTAAAGCAAAACACTAAATAAGTCCTTGGTATAATAAATACATCCATTAAAATTAATAAAATGAGGTATAACGATGAATTTTTCACAAAACACGGGGAGCAAAATGTACCGAAAAACGTACAAAAATCAGTCTTCTGCCTACCAGCGCGCAAAAACTCCCGCGAATTTCGACATACTATTTCCGACAAGTACTCCATCTAGGTATATACATTAATATATTTGGTATATACTAACATTGTTTGTGTCTATGCATTATATTTTATCTATGATTTTTGCTTGAAGCAGTGTGACCGTCAGTGTGACCGTTTTTAGTATTTTTAGTACTAAATTGGTATTTTTTCGCCACTTTGGAACACGTTTGGTATTTTTTTAGTATTTTTGAAATTTTTGGTATATTTTGTGATTTTTGGAAAATTAAATACCATTTTTTGATATTTTTTTTAGTATTTTTGGTATTTTTTGGCATATTTTGTGATTTTTGAAAAATGGAATACTAACCATTTTTTGGTACCTATTTTTTTAATATTCTGTCTGCATTCACTTTTTTTGTCTATGATAATTTTACCGCTCTTTACTTCAATTATTTACTCATTAGTGGACATGGTGGTGGCGGGATCTTTTGAATTACATTTTTTAACTGGTGACTTTTCACATTATTCTAAAAAATACTAAAAAGTATCGAACATTAAATAACTTCTGTAAAATTACATGTATCGTCCACGATGAAAAAAGTTTGTTGACATTTTTTGTTTTGGTGGAGTTAATAATAAATTATTATGAAGCGAAAATACGAACAAAAACATTGTCCTGAATAGGAACAAAAATGAATTTCATAATAAATTTACTTTCAGATGCACCATCTTTAATCTTTAAGTAATCTCAATCTTTTGTTAATCATACTCTTTGTAGGAAAAATTAAGTTTTTTTTTTTCATATCTACGGGGCGATTAAAAATATCTTTTTTCTTTGAAAGTAGTTAAGTGACAGTGCTAAGTATTTAATTAACAGCTCCAGTACGGGAGCAGCTCAGATTTGTAAGATCTTTTCAATTATATAATATTTTTGCCTTGAATATAATATTTGGATTTTTAGGTACATGACAGCCGATTATTTTTTTTATTTCTTTTCAGCAAGAGCTTATGTGTTTAATTTGACTTTTCTGCAAAGATGATCATTATTATTCTGTACATATAACCGAGTTTCATATGATTCCATTTCTTACTCGCGACACATTCTTTCTCCCCAGCCATATTATTTTGTTTATTTTGTTATTAACTCGTTAACCTCGCTCTTTCTTTTCAACAATTATACTATAAATACATGCGTGTTTTCTTAGTACCTATGTTCCCAAATATCGTTAAAAAATTTAGTATTTTTTTTGGTATTTTTTCACATTGGGTTTAGTATATTTTCGCCACAAGTGCGGTATTTTCGGCGGTTTTGAAAACGGTCACACTGGTGACCGTTTTCAGCATTTTTAGTCTTAAATTGGTATTTCTTCGCCACTTTGGAACTCATTTGGTATTTTTCAATTTTTTGGTATATTTTGTGATTTTTAGAAAATTTAATACCATCTTATGGTATTTTCTTAATATTATGTCTGCATTCTTTTTTGATAAATTTATTTACTCTTTACTTTTATGATTTACTCATTGATAGACAAGGTGGTGGCGGGATCTTTTGAATTACATTTTTTGATAAGTGACTCTGACTGGTTAGTTTAGTGCTTAGAATTCTTCTAAGCATTATACACATAATAAGAAAAATTTGATGAATTTCGGAAATCACATAAATCATGCTAAAAAGTATTGAACATTAAATTACTTTTGTAAAATTACACATATCGTACACATCGAACAAAATTTGTGTTTTGGTGGAGTTAATAATTATTATGAATGTGATATTTGGAAAATAAAATACCATTTTTTGGTATTTTTTTAATATTCTGTCTGCATCTTGGTCTGCGTTCACTTTTTTGTCTATAGTCATTTTATCGCTCTTTACTTCTATTATTTACTTATTGATGGACGTAGTTGCGGGATCTTTGAATTATAATTTTTAATTGGTGAATTTTTAATTATCAAAATTTGATGTATTTCCGAAATCACATTATTCTAAAAAATACTAAAAAGTATCGAATATTAAATAACTTCTGTAAAATTACATGTATCGTCCACATTGAACAAAGTTTGTTGACATTTTGTGATTTGGTGGAGTTAATGATTATTATGAAGCGAAAATACGAACAAAAATATTGTCCTTAATAGGAACAGAAATGAATTACATAATAAATTTTCTTTCAGATGCACCATCTTAAATCTTTAAGTAATCTCGATCTTTTGTTAATCATACTCTTTGTATGAATAATTAAGTTTTTTCATATCTACGGGACGATTAAAAATATCTTTTTTTTCGAAAGTAGTTAAGTGACAGTGCTAAGTATTTAATTAACAGCTCCAGTACGGGAGCAGCTCAGATTTGTAAGATCATTTCAATTATATATTATTTTTGCCTTGAATATAATATTTGGATATTCAGGTACATGACAGCCGATTATTTTTTAATTCTTTTCAGCAAGAGCTAATGTGTTTAATTTGGCTTTTCTGCAAAGATGATAATTATTATTCTGTACATATACCTAATCGAATTTCATATGATTCCATTTCTTACTCGCGACACATTCCTTCTCCCCAGCCATATTATTTTGTTTATCCGGTTATTAACTCGTTTTCCACGCTCTTCCTTGTTATATACGTAACAATTATACTATACATACATGTGTGCTTTCTTAATATGTTCCCAAATATCATTAAAAAAAATTGAATTTTTTTTGTTATTTTTCCACATTGGGTTTAGCCATCACCACCAAGATACAAGGCCCTGAAGCTCTCATTTAGTACAAACCTTAGTAGTCCTAACATTTTTTTTCATACAATATCAAGATTTCATTAAAATGCCAACATTTGGATATCTACCATTTCAATAGATTTAAAATATTATTAATTCAATTCAGTCAATTATATTTTGATATTTTTTTACAGTTAAAACCATATACCCCCATGGTTAAAACCAAGTAAAATATCGAAATTGGTATAAAGAGTGAAGAATATTTTAAATTAGTATAAGTTCAGTAGTACTTAAGTAATATTACAATAAAATACACTAATTATAATTACATCAACATTATAATAAAATAAGCTCTAAATAAATTTGATTACATTTCAAAAGGAGCAGACATGCAAACATGCAGTGTTATATTTTACTGTTCATGCAGTATTGTCTAAATACTAAATACAAACAAATAATTATTTTTACAAACAAAGCATACAATAAATAACTTTTCAACAGGATTAACTAAATATGTATTTTACTGTTCATGCAGTATTATTTAAATATTAAATTCAAGCAAATAAATATTTTTTTTACAAATAAACTATAAAATAAATTACATATCAACAGGATAGAGAACATGCATTGATATATTTTATTGTTCATGCAGTATTATCTAAATAATTATTATACAAACAACTATTTTTGTATTTTTTTTTTATAAACAAAGCATTAAATGAATATTATTTCTTTTCTACGGGGCCAGTACAAGGGTGTCAAATTGACTAATTTTAATTACTTGTCAATATTTACAATTCAGTATCAATAATATCAAGTTTCACACACAGTACAAAAAATACTATAATTATATTTAGATATATTACATATACCATCACACAATACTCTATTGGGGTGAGAACCAAACGCCACATTCTTATATCCTTACATATTTTTCATCTAATGCATGTTCATCATATCAAGCTACTATATTACAATACAAAAGAAGAAAGCTAAGAGTATGGTGGCAGGGTCAGGAACTGGAACACAGTGACGCACCAAAATATTTGGGTGTTCGACTGGACCGATCCTTGACTTTTAGGAGGCATTGTGAAGAGGTCGAGAAGAAGGTATGTGCCAGAAACAACATCATAAGAAAGCTTACCAGCACAAAGTGGGGAGCCCAACCCCATGTCCTAAGAACCTCGGCACTGGCACTGTGTTTCTCCGCTGCTGAATATGCTGCACCAGTATGGTACAACTCATCACACGCAAAAAGGGTAGATGTGGCAATTAATGAAACAGCCAGATTAATATCTGGTTGCCTAAAACCGACCCCCACTAAAGAACTCTATACAATTGTGGGTATTCCCCCCCCTACGATCAGACGGCGTGTTGCAGCAGAAGTCGAACGGAGCAAGCAGAAAACTGACCCTAGACATCCAATGTATGGCTCACAGCCGCATCAGTGCAGACTCAAGTCCAGAAGAAGCTTCCTGGAGATGACCGCCCCTATAGTTGGCCTCCCCGAGGCCCGAAGGCTGTCACTGTGGCGTGATAGTGTCGAACGCAAGCAGCTACCACCCGCGGAGGACGTGTCAGTGGGACACAACCTGCCTTATCCAACATGGAGAGCGCTCAATAGGCTCAGAACGGGTGTCTCCTGCTGTTACAGTGACCTCAAGAAATGGGGTTACAGAGAGGAAGACATCTGCGAGTGTGGCGCCAGACAGGACAACGTGCACCTACTGTCATGTCCCATGACAGGAGCGACATGCACGCACCAAGACACAGTGATAGCGAACACTAGTGGAATCAGAGTGGCTGAATATTGGGGGCTACGAATATGATGGTGTTCCGGACACGGAAAGTAAGTAAGTAAGTATTACAATACAAAAAAATACATACTTAAATGATATTAATTTATTTTACTATTCACTTTTATTTCAAGAAAAATACTTAATTCATTACATATAAATACAATATAATATATATATATATATATATATATATATATATATATATATATATATATATATATATATATATATATATATATATATATATATATATATATATATATATATATATATATATATATATATATATATATATATATATATATATATATATATATATATATATATATATATATATATATATATATATATATATATATATATATATAAAATATATGTTTGATAAAATAACATTTACAATTAGATGATCTTTTGGGTAAGGCAGTGAGAAACAAACGCCACAGTTTTTCTGTCCTTGCATATTTTTCATCTCGTGCATGTTCATTCATCGTTTCATTTATTTCATATGAAATGTAATAATTATTCAGAAAAGTAACATTTACCATCACATCATGCTCTTTTGGGATTGGCAGTGATAACTAAGCGCCACACTCTTCTGTTCTTGTAATTTTTTGATCACATGCATGCTTGTAAGTTATTGACATCAACAAACACTTAAGTACATAATATTTTTTAGGATTAATGGCCTATATTTTTATATTTAATAATAAGCAAACTTAATATTAATACACAATCTTATTAACCCTGGTTTGCTACACTCAGTACTTAGGGGTGTGATTTTGATGTATAGTAAAAAAAGAGTATTGTTATAAAAATAAATTAAATAAACATATTGATACCGGCCGGTCAGTCGTCACGAGTGACGTGAGCGAGAGAAATCCGACGCCCCTATATGACGTGCGAGTATTTTCGGGTACCTACCCAAAATACCGCGGGAACCACCATTAAATTTTGGGGAAATAATGAAAATGATTTTATTACTTGGGATAATTTTTTTTATGAAATGGCAACATTTTGTCTTGTCAGCTGAGATACGAAAACGGAAAAAAAACGGCGCGCTGAGTTTTGCCGCGTGTGGGAATTTTAATTTTAAAAAAGAGGAACGATTCTTTTAGCGTCAATTTTATTTTTTTTTTTTTCAAAAAGGAAAATTTTTTTTAAAGTCTGGCCGAGCCGCCAGCAGTAGAAATTAATAAATAACTTCTCGTCTCAAGTCCGGTGCCCCAGAGCCGGCAATAATTTTTATTGTATTTTTTTCTACCCAACGAAAGTAAGAAACTCTAACTTGAGCCAAGCCTGGTGCAGCTGGCTGGGTTTTTCCTGAGACTGTTGCCTTGGCTGAACCGTAGAGGCCTTTGCGCGTTTCGGCGAGTCGCCTGCCAGGGTTTCGTCCGACGGATTCCCTCGGTCAGGTTGTGCCACCTAGGTGTTTCCATCGGCTCTAAGCCAACTATAAGTTTTAAATCTTCTTTGCATACGTTGGGCTGAACACGGACCTTCCCAGTGGCCGAGGACGTCCACCAACCCGTAGGTCAACGCAGACTACGCCTGGTGGGCTGTCGATCCACCATTATCGACAGGGGTCCAAGCTGGGAGACCACGTCCTCACGGTGAGTGGCCTTTAATGTTTTCTTACCTTTGTCCAGTAGTATTAACAGTTTATCCGAGGGGAGTGACACGTTGAGACGACGCTTCACGTCGTCCCTAGCGCTCCACCTAAACTGCACACGTCTACGCTGAGTGCTGTTCGGAGCTGGTCAGCGGCCTTGCCATCTGAGTCTCCGGACAGCGTGAAGCGAAGGATTGTCAATATGAGTGTTATAATGATTCAAGGTGACATAATAATCTAAAAATCAAATGAACACAAAATAATGTGATTTTACATAAGGCAAATCAATGAACATATTAAATGAGAGTATTAAGTTTTCGCTGATTATGTCTCTTTAAAGAAATTTCATTTTTAGTTTTAACATTTTAAGTTTAAGTTTTAACACAACCAATCGTTGTGTTAACTTTAATTCTGTTTGCAATATCCTTCATGCTACTTTTTACCATAATTTACAATTAAAATTAGGATCCCTAATATATAAAGTTTTAGTACAAAAAGGTACTTATGTAAGTACACGAAATGTATAAACATGAAAATAAATTTTTGTCCAACAAATTATAACGTATACATGTTATATCTGAAACATTGAAAAATAATGCTTTTATAATTTAAAAAAGTAGATATTTGTGTACGTACGTATGTCAAATTGACTTTTCATAATAGATAATAACATGTATTTTCATAGTATTTAAAGTAAAACAATTATAAAAGTTGATATATTATACGTCAAAACAGATATTTGTTCTTGTAAGCGTCACAATGTTTTGACATTTGAATACGCATTAAATATATTAGTTAATAAATTAATAAAAATAGATATAAACATGAAAAATGTATATAAATATATTGATAATTATTAAAATACGTCTACATACCCTGGTATTTGTGGTAATTATAATAATATCTCGATGTACAGCACGCTTCCATTTGGCAATCATAGGTTCACTGGACGGGAATTTAAACACGACCACTTTTAGACCTTTCACACTATAATTTCCCCGGCAATTAGGTACACAACACTTAAACGGCATTATAAAAAATAATTTTATAAATCTTATAATATAATATTGAAAAGAAATGTGTTAAAATTACATTTAAAAACAGAACGACGCGCACTCCACAAAAGAATGTTTTAAATTAGCTTATATTCATATAGGACCGCTGGATATTAACGGTACTACTAGATAATACCCTTATTGTACCCTAGGCCTACTCAGGTAAAATATGTGACGTCATTTTGTCAAGCTTAAAGGCCTTCTAATTCTGGTGGTGATGGTTTAGCTTGGGGTTTAGTATATTTTCGCCACAAGTGCGGTATTTTCGGCAGTTTGGAAAACGGCCACACTGCAGTTGTTCACTTTTATTTGCTTTTATTTTATATTTTATTTCTCTTTCCGGTGAATCGTTCAAGAGAGGTACTGTGTCATTTTAGTCGTATAAAAATAATTTTTAAATATTAGGTTCATCTTTACACATTTTTTCATTTGTCTTATTTCATGTGACAAATAGTTCTTTATATAATATCTGTGAGTCAGTCTTTTCGATATTGTGTATAAATGTACAATCTTATTTAATCAAATTCAGATGTGTCAAATTTGACTCACGTTGACTAGTCTTAAGGCATATTAATACGTTAAAATTGTTCTGTTTATTGTTTAGGAAGGTGTAATGTTAATCAGACGGCGGAATGTTGCGGTTGCCGTTCGCGGCAGCCGTTGCACAGACCGATGATGTGACTTCAGATCAATGAATTGAGATTGATTTTGTTACTAGGTCTGTCGCGATGGGCGCTTACAGATACGTGCAGGAGTTATACCGTAAGAAGCAGAGTGATGTTCTGCGTTACCTTTTACGTATCCGTGTTTGGCAATATCGCCAACTAACAAGGATGCACCGTGCTCCCAGGCCATCTCGTCCTGACAAGGCTCGCAGGCTAGGCTACCGCGCCAAGCAAGGTATGAAGTTTTAAGTTAATACATAAGTTTTTGAAGTAATGTTATCGGAAGTGGATTTTAGTATGAGTTAAATACCCCCAAAATATTGCCACATATCTGTTAGTTTTATCCATGTGCTTTCTTAAACCACTGTGATTGACTGATTCAAGTATGGAGTAAATATACACAGTCCCACCGAGTCTCAAGTATTGTAATTACCGAATTTAACATGTGACTTTTTTAATCAGGATATGTGATCTTCCGAATCCGCATCCGCCGTGGTGGCCGCAAACGCCCAGTGCCCAAGGGAGCTACCTATGGCAAGCCCAAAAGTCACGGAGTCAACCAGCTCAAACCGACACGTAACTTGCAGGCTATGGCTGAGGTAAATATAAATTATTGTCATCACTTGCTCTTTATTCATATATTGACTATTGTATGCAGATGACAAAGTATTGATGGCAGAATGTTGGAATGTTTGGTTAAAATAGTATTAGATGGATGCATGCTAAGTGATGGTATTTGAGCAGAGCAAAAGACAAACAAAATGTGAGATCCAAGTGGAGAATGTACAATTAGAACAAGTGGATGAATATTTATACTTAGATGCATGTTTTAGCGTAATGGAAGGCTGGAAAAAATATTGAAAGGAAAGTAATGGCAGGTAATAGAGTGAATGGGGCATAAAGATCTATAACGGCTGACCCAATTATTTTGAGGCAAGCAAAGCTTGCGGTACACAATGGTATTGTATTGACTCTGATGTATCTTAGTAAGACACGCACATGGCAGAACACATAAAAGTAGAATTAATGCTGTTGAAATGAAGTCACTTAGACAGATGCGTGGTAAAATGGTAGAATTGTTGGCCTTCGTGGATCAGTTGGTTAGGTATCTGACTGCTGATCCAAGGGTCCCAGGTTCGATTCCTGACGGAGACACAGTTTTCAAAACATATAGTGTCTCCAGAATGTGGCAACTTGTTATTAGGTGCATGTTAAATAATTATTTGACTAGCACCTGTTAGTTGCCCGGGAAGCTACATAAAAAAAAAATAATAAGTGAGGATATTAGATGAGAATGTATGGTTGAAAAAGATATTGTAAATAAGATAAAAAAAATGAGAAAAACAAATGATAAAAAAGTAAGATAAAATAAATGCCCTAAGGTGGTTTGACTATATAGAAAGAGCGAGTGATGACTGTCTGACAAATATATACTAGGCTGATAAAAACTAAAAGTAGCAGTCGGCCAAGGAAAAGTTGGCAAGATCACATAAATGGAATCATTCATCATCAGTGTATCCAACCCAGAGTATAGTTATCGCCAAACATTTAGAAAAATCACACGGGTGCACAGAAGACAATATTGTGGTTTTTTCTTGGTTTGGTCAGTGTGTGCGCATACAGTTTCCCTTCCGGCTGAAAAATTTCAAGATGTTTGGAGACAACTATAGTTAGAATTGCTTAAGATTTTTTTTTTCTGGAATTTATACCAGCACAGAAGTCTACTTAAATATCTTCTCGGCTGTGAGCACTAATGCTAAATGTTTAGGTTAAGTATTTTCTTCTTTTGTTTCAATCTTGAAGATTGGTTGGCAGCATTAAATTGATGCATCTCCTCCTCCACTCCGCTCGGTCTTCAGCGACTCTTTTCATCTCCGTGTAAGAGGTACAATGCATGTCGCGGCACACCTGTTCTAAATACTCCCGGTGGGGACGCCCTCTGCCAGTTGTACCCTCAACCATTCCCTCCAAGATGATATGTAGGAAATCCTCGTGTCACAACACATGGCCTATCCAATTTGCACGCCTTTTCGATATGGTGTTTGACAGGTGCCTGGTTTCCTTAATTCTGCTGAGAACCTCATCATTTGTTATATGGTCCCTCCAAGATATGCCAAGCATTCGGCGATAGGTCCACATCTCGAAGGCATCCAATCTTTTGCGTTCTCTTTCACCTATGCACCATGTCTCAAAACCATATAACAAAATATAAGTATAAGTTAAGTATAAGGTTAAGTATAGACCTGATATATATTTTATTTCCCATCAAAATATTAAAGAATAAAATATTTTGTTTTATATGATGTTTTGTTATCGTAATTAAGTAATTTTGACCGCCATGGCACAGTTGGTAAGCCGTTCGGTTTCTGTGCGGGCCTCCTGGGTTCGATTCCCAGCAGAGGAGAAATTTATTTAAATTCATTTCTCACGCTAATGTTGCTTCTCTGGACTGGAAACACTGGTTAGTTGGGAGGAATTGCCATACGGCAATAAACTCAGCCACTTGCGCAGGGTGCAAGGGAGCGTCCATTATTATTATTATTAATTTTGATGAATCTAACGCGACGTCCTACGTAGGCGATTCAAAGCGAATGCGAAGCGGCGCGGCTCGAAAATAACAAATAGTCGGTAACTGTGGAAGTGTCCTATGTTACCGACCGCGAGCTGTTTTCGATGCAGCACGATGCGAAGCGAATGCGATCAGTTGGTTTGATATTTTCGCGCGAATTTAAAGCGGTGCCATTGTTTTTTGAAATGTCAAATAGAAATTTTAATTTCTGTCCATGAACGTCCCATATTATGGGACAAAAGACTTATTATTATCGAACTGCGAATTTTGTGTTTTGGCAAAAATAAAAGGGACTACAAGTAAACACATTTATTTATTATTGCTGTTTTACAATAGGATGTTGTTCAAAACACACAAAGTTTTCTCTCGCTTGCCACGAATGTCAAATTTTGATATGTTTCCCGGAAAGATGTAAATTCAGTCTCATTTATTAATTCAAGATCACGTAATTCTTCATACAAATTGTGATACCCCCCATAAATATGCCTCTCTAAGTACACAATATTAGTTTCATTTCTCTGCCGTACATACTTCTTGAGTATTTTATATACGTACATCCATGACAGTAGCTGGCGGCAGAGGGAACGATTCGCGCACACGTAGGACAGCCGCCACGTTGCACCACATTGCATTGAATTCGCTTGTATCTGCAACGCATCGCTTCGCAATCGCGTTCGCTTTGAATCGCCTACGTACGACGTAGCGTTAATGTATTAATGTAATTTATTTTACTATTGCACATTTGAAATTTGGAATGTAAAAAGATATGACTCCAAGATACCATATTATACAACTTAGATATTGCTACATGTGTACAAAATATATGAACAACATTGATTAAAGTAGTAATATTTGGTCCAATGATGCGTTAGTCAAGCGTCAACGGTTTATAACTAAACCTTTTCGCTTATCACCCTCTATTTAGACCGTTATTCTTTAGGATTGTGTTTTTTTTTCATTTTATTTAGGTTGATCTGATGAGTTTAAATTAAGTCATTCTGTATATATTTTTTTTAATCTTTCCAACATTGTGACCCAAATGAAATTTAAAATGTCAATTTATTTCAGGAACGTGTTGGAAGACGCTGTGGAGGTTTAAGAGTTCTCAACTCATATTGGGTTGCTCAAGACTCATCTTACAAATACTTCGAAGTCATTCTCATTGATCCATCACACAATGTAAGTATTTTTTATGGATATTTGTAGTCTTTTAAATAGTGATAACCCAATAAAAATTATTCAAAATCTTTTGTCGTTAATAAAAAAAATATATATTAATTAATACAGACATCAATTTTCACAGACATTTTGCTCTAGTATTTGTTTTCATAATGAGATCCAGAGGTCGGAACTTGTTCCTAAAGGAAAGTGTGGCTATAAAAATTCAATTACAGAAAAATTTTAAGAAAGTTCACTTCAATTATAATAATACGGACATCAATGTATTATTACCAATTTTGCTAATGATGATTGGTATGCACCACTCTGAGTACTGCTGAGAACTAACCCTTCAACCATCTGAAGCATAAATAACAATTTTATAATTTATTCTAAAACATTTTTTTGCTATAGCTCTGCTCTATTTATGAAAAAAAAAATTGTAATCCTTTGGTTGATATTAGAAATATAAATTATAAAACATTTCTATTTCTATTTTCTCAGGCCATCCGTCATGACCCCAAGATCAACTGGATCGTAAAGGCGGTTCACAAACATCGTGAACTCCGTGGTCTTACATCAGCTGGCAAGTCCTCGAGAGGTCTCGGCAAAGGACGTCGTTTCAGCCAAACTACTGGAGGATCTCGCAGAGCATCCTGGATCAGACGCAACACTCTACAGCTGCGAAGGAAGCGATAGATATAAACTTAAAAATTATTCAGCGCATCGAGAGTCATTTATATATTATTTATATAGTGTCTGTTTTATTTTAAATCTACAATATCGTTGATGCGGTGTATTCTTTCAGAGATGTGTGAATATATTTTTTATATAATAAACATGACTCTGAATCTAATTATTTTTTCTTTTCAATAAATCGCCAACAATTGTAGAAATATATCTTCCAACATTGGTAAGTTTAAATTTTGATTATTTTATAATGAGTTATATATTTTCAAAACTATAAAATATATTTTCGATCTAAAACTTTTGAGTTTAACGGGAATGGGTGTCCCTTTGAAGATATAAATAGTTGTGAAGTTATGAAGATTTAATTTTACTTCATTGACATGAAGAGCCAAATTTCCCTTATTTTCAGATTTAGAAGTTATACAAATCAATGATTTTTTAGTATTAATATAATTTTTTCATCAACTGTATTGTGGACTATAAAAGTATACCCGTAAAGGTCTTTCCTGCACATTTAGTATTCACTGCACCTTTTTTACTAGTTTTTCATTATCACCTAAAACTATTAGTGACATATAACACTATTTTTCTCTGTTCTCATTAGTGTGTACAGAAAATGATAAGCCATATTATTGACAATCATTCTTCACCTAATTGAAGTCCTGTTCTGACTTTGATTACATTATACACTAAATCTTTTAATATTGTTATGTGCTTTTTTGTCAAACATAACCCGAGGCTATACTTAAGTTGAATATTTTTTAGCTAAGGATATATTATAAAATTTCTTGTATGTAAATACATATATTTCATGTGTATTTTTTTTTTCAGTTTACTATGCAGCATCATGGGTGAAAAATTTTGATTTTGAATGTAAGTATTTCTATTTTTTAGATTTAAAAAAAAATACATTTTCAAATGATGCTTTCATGAGTGTAATCAAATGAAATACAACCGTGTTTAAAATTTTTCGTTGTCTGATATAATTTTTTTATAGTATATTTCAACTTTGTTTTTTGATATATTAATCATATTATTTTCACTATTGTTTCA
Source organism: Molanna angustata (assembly GCA_963576475.1). Taxonomy (NCBI): domain Eukaryota; kingdom Metazoa; phylum Arthropoda; class Insecta; order Trichoptera; family Molannidae; genus Molanna; species Molanna angustata. Next base: position 18,872,239 of record OY754976.1, on the reverse strand, counting down.
GATATTAAGAGCTTCATTCGTGGATTTTATTGTACAATAGGTAAGACATGATTTTAATCAAATTCTTGTAAAATGAAAATTAAGTTTTTGTGAAAATGTATGTAATAGAAAAACATACATGAAAATGCATTCTGGTGTTGTGAACTATAAAATGTTCATAAAGAATCATTAGATGATTGTCGACTTTTATTAAAATTATGTAAAATGCCACACTTACAAAATAAATGTAGAAACCTGTTTTCATTTACACAATCACAAAATAATTGACAGATTTTTAAAATGATGATATATAATTTTACTCCAAATATACTGAGTAACTACAGTACTATGATATTTTAACTTCCGTGGATGTCTGAAGCTTGAAATACAAAAAATGAAAGTGTGTTCACTTTATATGTATATTAACTATGGTTTATTTTTCATTATAGTTGATGGTATCCTTTGGACTATCCTGGAACGAGGGCTATCACAAAACAATGAATCTTGATGGTGCTTTCTGATGGCCGCACGGTTCACATCTGGGAAACTTTCACAGCATATGTGATATTAGATGAATAAAAGGTATGCTTACATCTTTGGATGACAATATTTTTAAACTTGGAAGCATTTTACTCTTCGATAACATAAAATGATGATATTTTTACTCCAAATTTACTGAGTTATTCAATACAATGATTGTTTTAACTTCCGTGGATGTCTGAAGTTTCATATATAACAAAATTTATTTTCTAACAAATTCAGATTGAAACTAACTGATTGGTTATTTTATTACAGGTGGTATAATTCTTATGCACCGTTAACATCAACTCCATACTACAAATAAGAATGATAAGGTTTGTTTTCTTTTATTATTATTTAAGAGATTGTGACGTTTGTTTCTGTTGTATGAAAAAGTCCTTAATATATTTATAAATTAAGAAAAATATTTTTTCTGCTTTCTTAAACTTTGAACAAAATATTTCCTCCTTTTAAAATAGAGACCAAGGGTATTATTACAGTGTAACCCCAGTGTTCTCTTTCTCTTAATATACATTTTTTATTTTTAAAGTACAATATTCAAAGTATGGCTCTTCCAGTCATATAGTATCAATTGCAGCTTAGTTGTTTTAGCCGTATTTTTCACAACCGTGAAAACTTTTTTTTACTCTTTAAAATATAAACCGTTTAAGTGTATAAACTATTAAGTAGTAAAACAATCTACTGTTTTGGATGATTAAATTAAAAAGATCAATATTGAAATTAATAGTGGAAGAAATCAATATTGATATATACCTAGATTGATTTTTTTTTAAATCAAACTGACTTGTTTTTGGTACTATATGATTCAAATGTATAGTAAATGATGACATATGTTTTACTCAATTTCTCTGAGTTATGTAATACAGTGATTGTGTTAACTTCCGTGGATGTCTGAAGATATTCCACTCACATTTAGTTTTTCTTTTTTAATACAGCATTGTCCAATTATAATTTTTTTTCACTTCAGGTTTCGTGTTTTGGCTTTGGGGAAATCGAAGGCTGGCTATCCAAAGGTAAGAAAATTTCATTTTATATTATTTATTCATACAAAAGATATTTGTCATTTTGATTGCCATCAACAGTTTTTTAAAGCTTTGATTCTAAATTGTAATGATGATACCACATGCACCATACTGAAGTCCTGTTGATAAACATACCCAAGTTATCTGATGTCATAAACATTGTTTTTCAATATACTATGTATTGAAAAATGGTCTTAAAATTTTAATTTCGTTTTACAGATGGATTGGACATTTGACTTAATAGCTATAATAATATTGGATGGACAAGCACCAGAATCAACTAATCATTATGTTTCTGTCAATGGTATGTATTATGTTTAATTTTTTCTATATTATGAAGGAAATTCATATGTTTTAAGGGTCGTTTTATAGCTATGATAGAACTTTCTTTAAACTCAATATTACTAGTTGCATGTAACACATGAGATCCAACTGTCAATAGCGATAGTATATGTATAGTTGAAGAATATACTACTATAATGTTCATATTTTTTATAGCAAATTAAATTATCTAGTTAGGGTGTTTTGGCTTTTTTCGATATTCGATTTTGATTAATTTATCATAAGAAAATGTTTTTCTTAATAAAAAATGTTTAAGAAACTCTTTTGAAAAAAACAAATATGAGATTTTGTATTTGTTTATATTTATACCAATTTTCAGCATTTTAGCTTTTATGGTTTCCGAGATCTGAGAAACAAAAATGCATAATTCAGAGTATAAAAGTTTTGTAGGCCATATATATAGAACATATATGCTATAAAGCCTCGAAGTTGGTGTTTTTGGCATGCAAAAAGTCCACTACACCATACAAATGTTCCTTCATTCACGTGTCTTGGCTTTAAACTGCTGATTCGTTCAAGAGAATTACATTCACTTGAACGAATCGACAGTTGGACAGGATTCTCATATGGTTAATTTAATTTTAGATGTTTATTAAAAAAAGATTTGTTATCATTTCATTTACTTAACCCTAAGTTAATATATTTTCAATTATAATTTTCTTATAGTATTTAAATGTACTTTCAATCTATTTTCAATACTACTATATACATAATTACAATATTATCATGACAAATTGTAGTGCAAAGCAATCTCCCTTTTTCGAGAACACAAATATTTGGTAAAATATCTTCTGGTGACAACAATTCACCACGTTGCATTATTATGCTATGTGGATGTCTAAGGAAGTAGATAAAAAGCCTGTCTCGGTGAGATGTCAGTATATTCAATTGTTGTCCTCTCAATCCAGATCGGGACATTCATTTATTTATTACTCTTTGTATTTTTTTTTTACCAGCAATTGTTTATAATGAATTTCTTTTTATTTTACAGGTCACAGACCACATCAAAGTCTACACGGTCTACTATAAACAACTTATTGATATATATTTATCCAATAAATTTATTTTTGAAGAGCATTTTGTATTTGATCACTTCGACCACCTTTTGAAACCCATACAATCTTATTTTATATTTATGAATACAATTATTTTGAAAATCTGGGTAATCCATTCTAGAAAAGATATTTACAACAAAATCATGAAAAGAGAGGGAGTTGCTGACAACTGTCAAGAGATGCAAATCTGCATACTTTAGCCACATATTCTGTGGTGTTAAATATACCCTTCTCGAACTTAGTTATTAAGGAAAAGATAGAGGGAAGACTAAGCATGGAAAATAATATCATGGCCTAAAACCTCGGGCAGTGATTCAGGAATCTGAATGCTGTCACTAATTAGGTTGGTGCAAGATAAGTTTCTCCGTTACGAGCGGTACAAGAAGAAGAAATAATGAAAACATTTTTTTAAATTATCAAGTTTGCTAAAGTTAAATAGCTTCATAATAATGAGAATGAAAGTATTCATTTGATAGTAAGACTAGATATAAAAAGACCCCATTTGATTTAGGTTTGATGCATTATTTAAAGTTTTCTTGATGTTATAAAGGATGGAAATAAAAGAGTTGTTATTGATGCTTTAATTTATTAACAAATATATACTTTATTGCAACAAATTATTAATTCAAAAGTTTTTGATTTAGGTCATTCATAATAAAAGAACACAAAACTATGAAATCAATAAATTTTAACTAATTTTCTAGAAATCAAAAAAACTTGTATTACAACATACTCAAGTCACTGCGTAAATTAATAACTAACCATGTAAAAAAAATACACAATTAAATTTTTAAAGAATGCTGTTGTGTATATTGCATACTTATAATTCAGTAGATTATTAAAATTGTAAAACTCACTTTCTATTATTGCAAACTTGGCCGGTCTGGCCATACCATAATGAGCCTGAAAAAGTGTCAGCAATATTTATTTATTTATTTATACATCTTTTTGTACATAATATAAACAAATATAATTGTACACTGGCGGGCTTATTGCCATTAGGCAATTTCTTCCAACCAACCAGATTACAAAGTATGACAACATTGTGTGTACAACAGCAAATAAAAAAGAGTAAAAGAAATCAAAGAAAATACGTATAACACTTAAATACTATTAAAACAAAAAAAAAATATAATTCATAGCAAGAAAAAGGATATGGTAAGGACAGGAGAGGAAATCGGGATCAGGTGTTCAAGGATAAATATTCCTTCTTTAGTTTTTTCTTGAAAATACTAAGTGAGTTAGACGACGCAATATCCGGACTAAGGCTATTCCATAATCTTGCTGATTGTACTTCGAACGAAGAGCTGAGAAATTCTGTATTATGGATAGGTATGGAAAGTGTTGTACATTCAGCAGATCGGAGTGGAAGTCCATGACTGGATAAATAAGTGAATTTGCTTTTGAGGTACTGTGGCAGGTTTGGGTTCGAGAGAATATTGTACAATAGTGACAAAATGTGTATATTGCGCCGCTGGCGTATCCTGGGCCAACAAAGAAGATTGCGGTAAGGCGATCAAATTTTTTCAACCCAAAGATGAATCTGATACATATATTCTGAAGACGTTCAAGTTTATTGAGATGCACTTCATTTGCATCCAAGTAGCATACATCGGCATAATCAAGCAATGGAAGAAGAAGTGATTGAGCAAGAATTATTTTACAACGGAATGGAAGGAAATTTTTAAGTTTATTAAGTGAATGTAGGGCAAAGAAAATAGATTTACTAACATGCGATACCTGTTCATGCCACGAAAGGTCATCATCGATGAAGATTCCAAGATCTTTTACAACCCTGGTATAAGGAATGCATTGGTTATTGATATACAGCAGTGGGAGTATTGATATACAGCAGTGGGAGTTGCAAATTCCTTATAGATGACAGCAGACGAGGACTACCGATTATAATTGCCTGGGACTTAGTAGGATTAACAAGAAGACCATGATCCGATGACCAAGAAGAGATCAATTTAAGATCTTCATTCATGTGAAGGACTGCATTGTTAATATCAGAGATATTAAAATGGAAATATAATTGAAGATCGTCTGCAAAAAGATGATATTTACATCTGAGGTTTGTAGTGATAGAGTTAATAAATACGGAAAATAACAGTGGAGATAAAACTCCACCTTGCGGAACTCCAGACAGCAAGGTGGCATAATCAGAAGTAGTGTTAGCTGTCTTAATGCATTGTTTACGGTCGCCAAGATAACTGGTGAACCACTCCAATACTGGCTGAGCTATGTTTAGCGAGGACAACTTAGCAAGAAGAATGTCAAAATCAACGGAATTAAACGCGCTACTGAAGTCGAGTAGTGTGAGAATTGTAAGTTGTTTATTGTTCATAGCACGTCTAATGTCATCCGTAATCTTAACTAGTACAGTTGTGGTACTATGACCTGCTTTGAAACCAGATTGCAGTGGATCAAGGAGAGAATTAGAACAAAGCCATGCATTGAATTGATTGAATACTATCCTTTCAGTAACTTTAGACAATATTGGTAAAATCGAGATTGGACGATAGTCTTTTAGTTGAGTAGGTGTTGAAATCTTAGGGAGGGGTATGACATGTGCGATTTTCCATGCCGATGGAAAGATACCAACGGTCAGTGAGTGGTTAATAATGTGTGTAATAATGGGCAGAATTGGAGGCAAAAGCAGACGTATCATTTCAATATTGAGGCCATCGGAGTCGAAGGATTTGGTTGTTATGGAAGATAAGATTTTCATAATCTCAGTATCAGTTATAGTTTCAAATGCGAAAGGTATGTGGGTAGGAATAGGTTGACTACATAGTTGATTGAGGGTATTGGCTTTTTTAATATTATTTAGAAGGAACGGAGGCGAAGCAAAGTGACGATTTAACTCGTTGATATCGATCTTAGGGGTCTCAAGGTCACCACTCCTCCCTACTCCTAGAGATTGCAAGAATTTCCAAGTGCGACGGGGAGCAGATTGACCGATGAAGTTGTGAATGTAACGTTGCTTTGCATTGCGACAAGACTGGTTGCAGCGATTACGTAGCGCCTTATAGTTACTCCAGTTGTTGTCAGTCGGCTGCCGCTTATGCTTGGCAAAGGCTTTATCTCTCTTTGCCATGAGATATTTAATATCGTCGGTGATCCACGCACATGATGTATCTTTGAGCTTCACTCGTGTAAGAGGTGCATGAGTGTCGAAAAGTTTGAGTATTTCATTATTAAATATGGAAACTTTGAGATCGATATCTTGAACAATATAAATCCTACTCCAGTCAATGTCTTCGGCATCCCTCGTCAATGCTGCTTTATCAATTCTCCTAAAATTTCGGAGAAAAGCTATTTTTTGTGGAGGTTTATTGCAGTGTATATTATAGGAAGCAAAAATCAGATCATGGTGAGAAAATCCAGGTGCGGAAAATTGACCATGATTGAGAATATAATTGGGTTTAGAAGTTATGATTAAGTCTAGAAGTGAATCAGAAATCTCAGTATGATAGGTTGGTTGAAGAGGTAGGATAGTAAGGTTTAGTAAGGTTTATGATCTTTCCACGACATAAATCTATGGAATGATGATTTAAATTTTATACCTAAATAAATATTTCTTGTGTCCACAAGTTATAAACATTAAAATGGTCAAGAATATAAAATAACATTTCAAATATACATTTTTATAAGTAATTGGGTATTAAATACATCACAGTTGTATTGTATTGGTAACATTGAAGATACATAATAATTTATTATTACTTCTGAACACTTATACAATAAAGACAAACATACATTGATATTACCTTTTATGCAATAACACATTTATCCATATACATGCACTTTTAGTACAATTTGATTATACATAAAATGGTAACATATAATACCATGACATACATTATTATGATTAGGTATTTATAGAATTTAATAATCTTTTTTAGTTGGCAAGAAAAAAAATCAATATAAATGATATCCGAAAGAAAAGAAAGTGTGCTGGTCTTGAGTACATCTCAAAAAAATGTATTCGGCCTGCTAAAAGTGTGCAGGATGTCGCCTGCATGAAGAAAGTGTGCAAAAATTAATGCTCTGTCTACTTTAATAACAATAAGGAGGAAATTTTCAACACATATTGGAAATTGGGACATATTGAACAAAGGATGTGTTTATCTCTCAATCAATCATATTGAGATAGCTCCAGTTAAGAGAAGATATGTGAAGAAGGAAGATGGAAACATGAAGAATCGTGGACGCAATTACATACATTTTTTTAAAAAAGGTATTTAAAGATATGCTAGCAGATTTTTATTAAAACTCTAAATATAACACAAAAATTAGTTCAATATACCATGAATAACAGAAATAAAACAGTTAACATTCCTAGTGAAGATAATCGTGGTAAAAAAGGAACCAGGCAATAAATAAGCTATCAAACGCTTCACTGAGAAATTGCCCTAATAATAGGGAAAATAAAAAAAAGATGATTTATTTAAAATCAATAAAAAAAATATGGATTCCAAAAATAATGAAAAATCTTCGTTTCTATAAATTTGAATTTGACAAAATTAATACATCCACTTAAGCTTTCAAAGAATTTATCTAAAAAATATATAGTAGCTAGCTCAACATCGATAATGATAATTTTGTACTAAGTAAATTATAATTTTCTGACAATGCACGAAAACAACATTACAAATTGAATCATTCATATATCTTATATCAAAACATGGAACATCTTTATAATTGAATATACTTATTATTAAAATTAGTATACAATTGATATGAATTATTGACAAAAAAATTATCATTTGAATACTCTGCATTTACCCGATTAAGATTATTATTTAATATAATCATATTTTCAAATTTATAAATAATAATTGTCTATTCATAAGAACATTTTACATTCCTCCTCAAATTTAATAAACTTATGTAGGTATTAAAATTGACAAGTTATAAAATGATAAAAACATTGACAATATAAATAAACATTCAAGTAAAAGAACGGTTGTTATAAATGGTTATAAATTAAATAAATATTTGGGTTCATTTAACCCAAAAACATATTTTTTTTATATATATATATATTAAGTGTACATAGATATATTACAAATGTATAATATATATTAAGCTTTGAACACGAATAAATGGAATTTTCGATGCTTTACGCTTGTCAGTATTTTAAAACATTGGCCAAGAGTATATTGGAGGGACAGCAGGGGTATATTGATGGTCATACATTTGTGCTTTGATGAATGCTTCTTTGTTTTCTGGCTCTGGTTGAACACCAGCTTTGCCTGATAAATAAAAATCATAATTAACAAATCAAATTTGCAACTGGTCAAAAAGTTAGATTCTCTTATAAATAAATAAGAAATTTGTTGATGCTGTATTGCTATTGGCAAATGTGATATAATAGTGTACAAAAAATATTTGACTTTATTTTTTACGAACCAATTCTCAATGGATTATAAAAAAAACAGGTGGGTTGTGGCTAAAAACTAAACTCTCCACACCACAGTAAGCGTTCATTTTTCCTTCTTGAAATGTTGACAATCTCTAAATGCATTTTTATGAAGTAGGTATATTTCTATTAGATTCAACAAATATAAGATTCCCAGAGGACAAAAGTTTTCACGATACACCATACACACAAAAACATTGTCACAAAACTCATAGTATGTATTATCTACATGATACCTGTTGAGAAATATTAAGTAAAATTGCATTACTAGCAAGATGAGCATGTATGAGACATATGAAGTCAATCGGACTTATAGTTTGGGCTGTAGAGAGGACACAAAAAGAATAATCCGTATGCCATACATACAAACACATTACGACAAAACTCACAGTGTGCACTCTCTACACATGATACCCGTTGAGAAATTGATGTAAAAAATACGCTTAAAAATTGTGAAATCATGACTCCACTATTCCATAGTGTGGAGAGTGAAAATGATTACTATTATTACATAAGAAAAAGTTTGGTCATCATTATAATAGATGGCGTTAATTATTTCACTTTATTTTCAAGCATTATGAGAATACCGTATTTAATGTTTCAAATCTGGGGGGCAAGTCTGGTTGACCGTCGAAATGAAAACCAACCTTATAATTAATTAAATTGAAAAAACATAATCATACCTGTCCTATAAGCTTCTTCTGCTACTCTTGTGGCTATCTTTAGGGAAATAGTTTTGATATTTTCAATAGGAGGATATAAACTTCCTTTTTCCAAATCCTCATCAGATACTTGGTCAGCCAAAGCCTGGAATTAAATATATACATGATTTATCGTTAATTGATTAACAAAAAATAAATTAAATAACAAACTTTAAAATTCAACTGTACTCTGTTAGAGACTCCTTTTGCACAGGTACTGCCGATCGGTCACTCGACATCTATTTTTTGTGAGGTTTTTAGTAGTGTCACAACGTTGAAAATATTACCCCAAGTAAATCATCACTCCGCCAGTGAAGAAAAATAACGTGGACAGGTAAAATATTCAGCTTTACGTACTTTTGTCATTGTTTTCTTTAACATAATATTTTTACAATATATATATATATATATATATATATATATATATATATATATATATATATATATATATATATATATATATATATATATATATATATATATATATATATCCCGCAATACTTGTTGCGTCACCTATGTGAAATTCGTATAGGGTTGTTGCGTCCACCAACTTTTCGCGTCCGGTATACGGACGCAAGATAATTTTCACGCCAAAATATACCATTCTGTTGCTTATACCATAGAGAATCAACTGGCAAAAATTTACATGGAAGCAAAAAAAATATCAAAATATCTTGAAATGAATATTATTAGTTCAACCATTGGCCGCACGGAGATTTGTTCAGTGTATATTTAGAAGGTGTATATTTTTACTAAGCCACCGATCGTTTTGCATCCGCGGCAAAATATTACATGTTGACCTTGGCCGCACGGAGATTTGTTCGGAGTATATTTTGAAGGTGATTTATATATATGGCTCCGATCGTCTTGCGTCTGCACTCAATACTGTTCTACCATGTCTCTGTGACCTTCGCGATAAAATGAATACAATTCAACGCATTTTAAATATTGCCTTGAAAAAGCGCGTACCTACTTACTTTTATTTTTACGACTTCATACAACTGTCGATATATGTATTGATACCTACTCTCTCTCGTGCGCGTACCTACTTACTTTCAGTTTTACAAAGTTCATACTATATGTTGATTTGATTATTGTTACTCTCTCATGCGCGTACCTACTTACTTTTATTTTTACATCGTTCATAAAACTATCAATTTGTTTATTGTTACTCTGATGCGCGTACCTACTTACTTACTATTGCAATGTTAATATTTTTTATAGAAAATTAAATTATCTCGTTTTGGTGTTTCGGCTTGTTTCGATATTTTTAAAAACTTTGGAAATATAGGCAGTTAAACACATAAATTTATCATGATAAATATTTTTATTAATAAAAAATTGAGAATTTCTAGAATTTTTTTGAAAACATCAATTTGATATTTTTTATTTATCTATATTTTGTGTGTCATGACGTCTGTGTGTCCCCCCCCCCCCTTATAACATTTGATTCGCTCAATGCACAGAGCCCAAAATTTCAGAATATATAAATAGTAATAGGCCTACAAAACTTTTATACTCAGAATTTTGAATTTTCGTTTCAGTCAGGGGTTATCAACTTTTGAATTTTTACTTTATTTTTCCATATATCTCAGAAACCATAAAAGCTAAAACGCTGAAAATTGGTACCACAAATAAACAAATACATAATCTCAAATAAGTTTTTTAAAAATAACCAAACAACATTTTTTAAACATTTTTTTTAGGAAAAATATTTTTTTATGATAAATTTATGTGTTTAACGGCCTATATTTCCAAAGTTTTAAAAAATATCGAAAAAATCCGAAATACCCCAACTAGATAATTTAATTTTCTATAAAAAATATTAACATTGTAGCAGTACATCTCAATTTCTTTTTAACATTTTTTATTGAAATTGAATTTAGTGACGACTTCGCTTCATACAATTTGTATGGTAGTCCCATAGCCATACCATCACTCCATTTCCCTATTTGGGGTAGGCAGAGAGAACCGAATGCCAGACTCCTCTCTCTTGAAATACCTTCCTCGCCTCATTCACGTTCATACATCGTCTCATACACGCTCTTCTATTATTCTTACTTCTAACATCACCATCTTTCAAAATCCCATTTATGTGATCGTGCCAATTTTTTATTGGCCGACCTCTACTTTTCGTTCCTCTTTTATCAGACTTGTATACTTTTTTTGTCAGACGGTCATCTTTCATTCTTTCTATGTGGCCGAACCACCTTAGGGAATTTATTTTAATCTTACTTACGATATTTCTTTCAATCATACATTCTCGTCTAATATCCTCATTTCTTATTCTATCATACATCGTTTTACCACACATTCGTCTTAGTGACCTCATTTCAACCGAGTTAATTCTACTTTCATGCGTCTTCTGCCATGTCCATGTCTCACTAGCATACATTAGAGTCGGTGCGACGATACCATTGTGTACCGCGAGCTTCGCTTGCCTCGAAATAATTGGGTCTGCCATTACTGGTCTTAATGCACCGTTCACTCTATTACCTGCCGTTACTCTCCTTTCAATATCTTTTTCCAATCTTCCATCACGCTGAAACATGCTTCCTAAGTATGGTATGGTAGTCGTCTATACACATTACACAATATATTATGTAAGAAGACCTTATAGTTTGTTACTTTATCTCCAAATACATACATACCATCAGGCTGTTTTCATATTCCGGGTTGGAAAAGAGGACTGACCTCCATACTGTCCACGTATTTGGATGGTAAAATCATGAGAATAGCCATGTGATCAATAACATCAGGTATTTTTTTTTTCATGAATGCGGGTTTGTTATTTAAAAATACGCACTTACATCAGAAACTGAAAGTTTATTGGGTAAGAAATATTCTGCACTAAGTTGTATTATTTTTATGCACAACAGATATTTAATGTATTTTAAACTCAAGGATACGAGTCCCGTCAATCGGTGAAATCAAACCCTCACGATTACCCATATCAAGGATATAATTTTCATGTGGATTCTATAATATCTTAAGATATCTAATATAATTATATCCAGGATTTCACTTCTTGGCCGGACTTGCCCCTGATCTAGTCGTATTTGTCAAATCTTTTCATAAATGTATATATTCCATACACGGATTTACTCAAAATTCGGAGTAGAACATTTCGTGTCTGTGTGTGTGTCCCTCCCCCCTTATAACTTTTGATCAGCTCAATTTACAGAGCCCAAAATTTCAGAATATATTAACAGTTATAGACCTACAAAACTTTTTTACTCAGAATTTTGAATTTTTGTTTCAGTCAGGGGTTATCAACTTTTAAATTTTTGGTTTATTTTTCCATATATCTCAGAAACCATAAAAGCTAGAACGCTGAAAATTCGTGTGAACATAGAAAAATACGAAGTATCAAATTAGTTTATTCAAAAAAATTCCAAAATTTCTCAAACATTTTTTATTAAGAAAAATATTTTTTTTATTATAAATTTATGAGTTTAACTGCCTATATTTCCAATATTTTAAAAATATCGAAAAAACCCGTAACAACCCAACTAGATAATTTAATTTTCTATAAAAAATATCAACATTGTATTGGCCCATCTCAATTTTTTTTTAACAATTTTTATAAAAATTGAATTTAGTGACGATATTGCTTCATACAATTTGTATGGCAGTCGCCTATACACAATATGTAAGAAGACTTAATAGTTTGATACTTAATCTCCAAACATACATACAGAATCATCATGCTGTTTTCATATTCCGGGTAGGAAAAGAGGACTCACCTCCATACTGTCCTATCTTGACATACATACCAACATGTGTTATAATTTTCAATAATTTGGATTTATGGGTTTATAGATTGATTCTTATTCTTCAACTTCACATAGTATCGCTATCAACAGTTGGATCTCATGTGTTACATGCGACTAGTTAAACAATATTTTATCCAACTGTCGATTCGTTCATGAGAATTCAATTCTCTTAATGAATCGACATTATTAAGCCAAGATGCGTGTACGAAGGAAAATTTTGTATGGTGTAGTGGACTTTTTGCATGCTAATAACACCAACTAGAGGCCTCGCAGCATATATGTTCCCATACATGGATTTACTCAGAATTCGGAGTAGAACATTTTATGTGAGTTTTGTGTGTGTGTGTGTGTGTGCGTGTGCGTGTGTGTGTGTGTGTGTCTGTCTCCCCCTTATAACTTTTGGTTCGCTCAATTCACAGAGCCCAAATTTTTAGAATATATAAACAGTTATAGGCCTAAAAAACTTTTATACTCAGAAATGTGAATTTTTGTATCAGTCAGGGGTTATCAACTTTTGAAATTTTGGTTTATTTTTCCATATATCTCAGAAACCATAAAAGTTAGATTTAAGAAAAATATTTTTTTTATGATAAATTTATGAGTTTAACTGCCTATATTTCCAATTTTTTTAAAAATATCAAGAAAAGCCGAAACACCCCAACTAGATAATTTAATTTTCTATAAAAAATATTAACATGGTATTAGCACATCTCAATTTTTTTTTAATAATTTTTATAAAAATTGAATTTAGTGACGACATTGCTTCATACAATTTTTATGGCAATCGCCTTCACACAATATCTAAGAAGACTTAATAGTTTGATACTAATCTCCAAACAAACATACGTACATACATCATGCTGTTTTCATATTCTGGGTAGGATCAAAGGACTGACCTCCATACTATCCTATCTTGACATACATACCTACATGTGTTGTATAGAAAAACAAATATCTTAAAATATTAAATAATTTGTATTTATGGGTTTATAGTTTGGTACTTATTCTTCAACTATACATTCTATCGCTATCGACAGTTGGATCTCATGTGTTTATTTATTTATTTATTTATTTAGGGACAAATACAGTCTTAAAATACTAAAATGGAATAATACACTATAAAATAAAAACAAACAGACCAATTACATATGTCCACAGATATTAAATATAAAACATTTCAAACATCATAAATTTAAATATAACTAAGATGTATACATGCAACTAGTAAATATTAAATTTAGTGAAGACATCGCTTCATACAATTTGTATGGCAGTCACCTATACACGATATCAAGGAAGACTTTATAGTTTGATAATTAATCTCCATATCATATATAATCTAAGCTCCAAACATACAAACATACCATCAGGCTCTTTATATTCCCTGGGTAGGAAAAAAGGACTGACCTCCATACTATCCTATCTTGACATACTTACCAACATGTGCTGTATAAAAAAAAATTCTTAAAATATTCAATAATTTGGATTTATGGGTTTATACATAGAATTATATATAATCTAAGGGTTTATAGTTTGGTACTTATTCTTAAACTATACATGCTATCGCTATCGACAGTTGGATCTCATATGATACATGCAACGATGCAACTAGTGTTCAAAGAGAATATTATAACCTACGGATACTAGTGTTTAATAAAAAATCGCGAGTGCATTATCTTGGTCTATCCAATTTTTGTATCGACGGCCGCGTATTTGTACGTAACAAGTCAAGGGTCATTTCATTTACTCCGTATATTATTGAAATCAATGGTTTTCAGTGAAACTTTGAGGAGTGCGTATAATTACTTAACCTTTTTTCAATCCATAGATCGGCCGCGTCCCGGCTTAAATAGAAATTTGTCAGTGGTAAACAAAATTTCTACACTTCCGTAAAAGGGATTTAGGCTTGTATTATAGACTTCCCGTTCGTCACGCAGATCAGATAACACATTGATTAGCGATCGTTTAGCTTAACTCTTGTTACACATTCTCTATCGAACCCACCACAGTATCCTGTATTTGCCAAGAAAATAAAATAATAATGATACTTTCAACAAAATTTTAAAATATTACTTAACTAGCGAAACCCGGCAGACGTTGTACTAACTTTATTTATCTAAACATATCGACAGTATTAAGCCAAGATGCGCGAATTAGGAACATTTTGTATGTTGTAGTGGACTTATTACATGCAAAAAACACAAACTTAGAGGCTTCGCAGCATATCTTATGTTCTATATAATATCTTCAATCATACCATCATGCTGTTTTCATATTCTGGTTAGAAAAAAGGACTGACCTCCATATTGTCCTTTCTTGACACACATAGGTACCTACATCTGTTGTATAGAAAACAAAATATCTTAAGATATTCAATAATTTGTATTTATGGGTTTATAGATTCGGCCTTCGTGGCTCAGTTGGTTAGATATCTGACTGCTGAGCCAAAGGTCCCGGGTTCGATTCCCGGTGGAGACACAGTTTTTAATTGTGTTTTCAGTCTGGATCTAGGAGACGATTAATATCGTAAGTCTCCAGAATGTGGCAACTTGTTATTGGGTGCGTGTAAAATTAATATTTGACATAGTACCTGTTAGTTGCCCGAGAAGCAATATTAAATAAATAAACTAACATACTATCGCTATCGACAGTTGGATCTCATGTATTACAATACATGCAACTAGTTTATTATTGTTTTTTTGCGTTTACCTTAATTACATATTTCAACTGTCGATTTGTTCAAGAGAACTTTGTTCTCTTAACATACCTATCGACAATGTTTCAAGCCAGGATACGCGAGAATTGTATACAGGGTCTACTTTTTTCACGGCTTTTCCAATTTTGAAGTCATGAAACACCAACATAGAGGCTTCGCAGCATATATGTTCCATACACGGATTTACTCAGAATTCGGAGTAGAACATTTCGTGTGTCTGTGTGTGCGCGTGTGTGTGAGTCCGTTTCCCCTTATAACTTTTGATCTGCTTTAAATTTATTAAATAAATTTAAGTTAATTTTTTGATTACATTAAATTTATACATGGGCATCTATTAACAGACTGTCCATCGTCAGTGTGCAGAAAGAAAACATTTGCATTCATAACTATCACGCCATTTCCTAATAAGGTTATTCTGTGTTCCACTTAAAAGTGCACCTCGTGATATTGTTGCCACATCTCCAAATTAAGTTCCTCTTATATCATTTTTAAAACTTTAAAATAGACAATCTGAGTTTAAAATGATGGAATGATATCATGGATTTTTATTATACTAGTTGCATGTAACACATGAGATCCAACTGTCGATAGCGATAGTATGTATAGTTGAAGAATAAGAATCAAACTATAAACCCATAAATACAAAATATTGAAAATTTTAAGACATGTTGGTATGTATGTCAAGATAGGACAGTATGGAGGTCAGTCCTCTTTTTCTACCCGGAATATGAAAACAGCGTGATGGTTCTGTATGTATGTTTGGATATTAAGTACCTATCAAACTATTAAGTTAGTCTTCTTACATATTGTGTATAAGCGACTGCCATACAAATTGTATGAAGCAATGTCGTCACTAAATTCAATTTTTATAAAAATTGTTAAAAAAAATTGAGCCCAAACTTTTATACTCAGAATTTTGAATTTTTGTTTCAGTCAGGGTATCATTCAGTCAGGATATTTTTGTATCAACTTTTGAATTTATACATTATTTTTCCATATATCTCAGAAACCATAAAAGCTTGAACGCTGAAAATTGGTACGAACATATACAAATACAAAATCTCAAACGAATTTTTTCAAATAAATTCCAGAGTTTCTCAAACATTTTTTATTAAGAAAAACATTTTTTTATGTTAAATATATGTGATTAACTGCCTATATTTCCTAAGTTTTTAAAAATATCGAAAAAAGCCGAAACAATCCAAATAGATAATTTAATTTTCTATAAAACATAGTAACATTGAAGTAGTACATATCTCAAATTTATATAAATTGAATTTAGTGAAGACATTGCTTCATACGATTTCTATGGCAGTCGCCTATACACAATACCTATTATATGTAAGTATTTACAGTTTGATACTTAAATCTCCGAACATACACACATACCATCATGCTGATTTCATATTCTGGGTAGGATAAAAGGACTGACCTCCATACTTTCCTATCTTGACAAACATACCTACATGTGTTGTATAGAAAACAAAATATCTTAAAATATTCAATAATTTGGATTTAAGTGTTTATAGTTTGGTACTTATTCTTCAACTATACATACTATCGCTATCGACAGTTGGATCTCATGAGTTACATGCAACTAGTAAAAATATATATGATTGTCCATGATTATTTAGAATGTGATATTGAATAGTATACAACACTCATTTCGAAATGAATGTTGAATACCTACTATTATTGTTTAATTATGATATTCTTTTGTACCTTATGTAAATAAATAAAATATTAACAAACTCATTCATTTTATTGTTAATCATTGGTATTATACTGTACACTATCATGGATTGATCCTCAATGCGATCCACACAATGTGGGGTTACCATCGGCAGGTGAGAGCGGGTGTGCATTATCCTATAAAAGAAGCTCGACTTGCGCATATTTTTAACACACCGGCATCTATATTAAAAATTAAATTAATATAAAGGGTAAAAGAATATTTTAAAGCTTGGTGACAGTTTATTTTCAATGCCTATACTATATTTTATTGTACGTAGTGAAATATGTACCTAAGTAGGTACTTACATTATTATTGCATCATGATTCATAAGAAAATAAATACGATTGTAAATTATTATGTTTTCACCGAAATCAGGATTTTATCAGTATTATCCTACATGGGATTTTATCTGCAGGATTTTATCTATGGTTTCAAGTCTCCGAAGGTCAGATTTTGGGCGAAGCCGATGGTTTAACCACGTAGAAATATACAATATCAATATTTGCGTGAGAAATCAATTTAAATAAATATCTCCTCTGCTGGGATTCGAACCCAGGACGCCAGCACAGAAACCGAACGGCTTACCAACTGTCCCACGGCGGTCGGCGTAGTAATAAAGTTAAAAAATAATAAAAAATATCGAATGATATACACATGGACGCAAGAACGATGTCAATTATGCATACGAAAGTTTTTTAATATACACCGGAAGTAGTAATAAAGATAGAAGAATATGACGTGAAAACTGTATGAAGAAATATATAAAATATACAAAAATATACACCGGACGCAGTAATAAAGATAAAAAAATGGTCGTGAAAAATATACGAAGATATATATAAAATATACAAAAAATATACTCCGGGAGCAGTAATAAAGATAAAAAAATGGACGTGAAAAATATAGGAAGACATATATAAAATATACACTTGGACGCAAGTATGAAAAAGACGTATCAAACGTACCAAAACAGGATAAAACTGAATATTTATATTTTGAAATTTATAAGAAAAACCTTATGCCTACAATGATTGTGAGCTACAAATAACGCTAAATTCAGTGAGATAAAACTAAAATAATATGTAGAAGTGGTGGACGCCGATCCGTCGGATATTTGGCGGACGCAAAAAGTGTAGTGGGATCTATATATATATATATATATATATATATATATATATATATATATATATATATATATACATATATATATATATATATATATATATATATATATATATATATATATATATATATATATATATATATATATATATATATATATATATATATATATATATATATATATATATATATATATATATATATATATATATATATATATATATATATATATATATATATATATATATATATATATATATATATATATATATATATATATATATATATATATATATATATATATATATATATATATATATATATATATATATGTTATTATTAAGTATTTTGGGGATAACCCGCGTCAAATTATGATTCCCGAGAGAATCAGTCGTCTGCCGACGTTTCGTCTGAATCACATCAGACATTTTCTAAAGGCGCCTTGTTAATAAATTTTCGTCTCGAGGGATAGTGCACGCACGTCCGTTCGAGTCGAAAGCTTACTACCAAGTGAAAGTTTGAAAGGAAGCCGCGTCAAGTGTTAGTGGAGGGGTGGGTTTCCCCAATGACGTCATTATTGCGTTTTGTTTGGCTTCTAGTGACTCTAGTACTTAACGGTATATTGTTTACAGGTGGATTATCAGTTTTCGGCTTACTAAGAATTTTACTAATGTTTTTAATGTGACTATTGTTTGAAATATCGGTAGTTTGATTACTATGGTTTTTAAAAATGTTGTTTTCAAGTACACTTGTCCATGCGGTCGGGATTCGAATGCTATCGTCCCTGTTATTCATTATACTGTTGCTTCTTTTATATATTTCGATTGCTTCCCTGTAAATTCTAAATGTTTCATTGTTAATATTTGCGACTACTTTTGAATTTTCAAAGTCTATGGAGTGATTTTCGGTCAATGAGTGATTTACAAGAGATGAAGTTAGTTTCCGGTTTTTAACATCTACGCGATGTTCAGAGACGCGCGCCGAGATTCTGCGATTTGTCCCTGCCTATGTAAGTTTTTGAGCAATCACCGCATGGGATTTCGTAAATACCGTGTGACTCTAATGGTATTTTATCTTTCGGACTTTTTAAAAAGGATGAAATTTTGTTGTCTGTTCTAAAAATGGTGCGAATATTATGTTTATAAAGTAGGTGACTGATTTTGTCTGTAGTGCCTTTTATGTAAGGCAAAAATGCAATGGAGAGTGGCTTTACTTTAGTTGACGTATCTTTTTTATTAAAATTTTTATTAGTTTGATTTTTTACTGCATTATTTATCGTAAAATTAGAAAAACCGTTATTTCGTAGCGCGTTTTTAAGATACTCTAATTCGTTTTGAATGTTTTCGGAGTCGGCTATCCTTAATGATCGTGTTACCAAGGTGTTTGCTACAGAGGCGATTTGTGCTGGATGATGGTTTGACGATGCGTGGAGATATCTGTTGGTATGTGTTGATTTTCTGTACACAGTGTGGCCGAGAGTGCCATCGTCTTTTTTGATTACGAGAACATCAAGAAAAGGTATTTCACCGTTGTTTTCTATCTCCATTGTGAATTTGATGTTATTGTGGAGATCGTTCAGAAAATCAAGAAATTTGTTAAGTTCCTCCAAACCGTGAGGCCATATAACGAAGGTATCGTCCACGTATCTAATCCATAGCTTTGGTTTTAAGCGCGCTCTATCTATAAACGACAAGAAACTTGCCATATACTTAGAAAATCGCTTCCGCCGAAAAGAAATATATCTCTCGATGAAATACGAGCTCTTAAAGAATTACGCGCAAATAAAGATATAATTATTCTTCCGGCAGATAAGGGAAACGCAACAGTAATCATGAAAAGCGAAGATTATCACATTAAAATTACTAATTTGCTTAACGATCCGGCTTATAAACTGCATCCTAATAATCCTATAACATACTTAGAAAAAACGACTAAAACTAAAATTATGTCATCCAAATTAAGTCCCGAATTAAAAAAGTCGTTAATACCTAGAGAAAAATCGTCACGTTTTCCGAAATTATACGGTTTGCCAAAAATTCATAAGACGGATGTTCCTCTTAGACCCATAGTCAGTTCTGTCGGTTCTCCACTTCAAATGTTATCAAAGTATCTTGCCAACTACTTACAACCAGATGTAGAATCAGCGGAATCTTTTGTCAAAAATTCGGAACATTTTATACAAATCATTAAAAATCAAAAATTAAACAAGGGCGACATCCTTGTCAGTTTTGACGTCGTATCCTTGTTTACCAATATACCCACAGACGAAGCTCTTCAAGCAATAAAAGAAATGAGTGACCCACCGAATGACATAATAACTTTAATAGAACATTGCCTCAATAACACATTTTTCACTTATAATAACGACATGTACAAACAAGTAAAAGGAGCACCAATGGGTCTATCTCTTTCACCGCCAGTCGCTAACTTATTCATGACCAAGTTAGAAAAGGAAGCTATAGATAGAGCGCGCTTAAAACCAAAGCTATGGATTAGATACGTGGACGATACCTTCGTTATATGGCCTCACGGTTTGGAGGAACTTAACAAATTTCTTGATTTTCTGAACGATCTCCACAATAACATCAAATTCACAATGGAGATAGAAAACAACGGTGAAATACCTTTTCTTGATGTTCTCGTAATCAAAAAAGACGATGGCACTCTCGGCCACACTGTGTACAGAAAATCAACACATACCAACAGATATCTCCACGCATCGTCAAACCATCATCCAGCACAAATCGCCTCTGTAGCAAACACCTTGGTAACACGATCATTAAGGATAGCCGACTCCGAAAACATTCAAAACGAATTAGAGTATCTTAAAAACGCGCTACGAAATAACGGTTTTTCTAATTTTACGATAAATAATGCAGTAAAAAATCAAACTAATAAAAATTTTAATAAAAAAGATACGTCAACTAAAGTAAAGCCACTCTCCATTGCATTTTTGCCTTACATAAAAGGCACTACAGACAAAATCAGTCACCTACTTTATAAACATAATATTCGCACCATTTTTAGAACAGACAACAAAATTTCATCCTTTTTAAAAAGTCCGAAAGATAAAATACCATTAGAGTCACACGGTATTTACGAAATCCCATGCGGTGATTGCTCAAAAACTTACATAGGCAGGACAAATCGCAGAATCTCGGCGCGCGTCTCTGAACATCGCGTAGATGTTAAAAACCGGAAACTAACTTCATCTCTTGTAAATCACTCATTGACCGAAAATCACTCCATAGACTTTGAAAATTCAAAAGTAGTCGCAAATATTAACAATGAAACATTTAGAATTTACAGGGAAGCAATCGAAATATATAAAAGAAGCAACAGTATAATGAATAACAGGGACGATAGCATTCGAATCCCGACCGCATGGACAAGTGTACTTGAAAACAACATTTTTAAAAACCATAGTAATCAAACTACCGATATTTCAAACAATAGTCACATTAAAAACATTAGTAAAATTCTTAGTAAGCCGAAAACTGATAATCCACCTGTAAACAATATACCGTTAAGTACTAGAGTCACTAGAAGCCAAACAAAACGCAATAATGACGTCATTGGGGAAACCCACCCCTCCACTAACACTTGACGCGGCTTCCTTTCAAACTTTCACTTGGTAGTAAGCTTTCGACTCGAACGGACGTGCGTGCACTATCCCTCGAGACGAAAAAATTTATTAACAAGGCGCCTTTAGAAAATGTCTGATGTGATTCAGACGAAACGTCGGCAGACGACTGATTCTCTCGGGAATCATAATTTGACGCGGGTTATCCCCAAAATACTTAATAATAACATATTTTGTACTCGCGAAAACCTTAGATTTAACATATATATATATATATATATATATATATATATATATATATATATATATATATATATATATATATATATATATATATATATATATATATATATATATATATATATATATATATATATATATATATGTTATAATTTTTCCCGTGTCAGTAGGTCCGTCGTCCCGATTGTTCATTATATCCCTTCTCTTATATATTTCTATAGCTTCCCTGTAAATTCTGAGAGGTTCACTGTTTAAACTTGAATGGTCAAAATCTATTGTATGTCCTTCTGTGAGCGAGTGTTGTACAAGTGAGGATGTAAGTTTTTTGTTTCTCATGTCGACTCTGTGCTCCGCTATTCGTGCTTCAACTTTTCGATTGGTTCTTCCTACATAAGTCTTAACACGATCGGAAGACAAATGGTCTTAGTCAAGACCTACTGACACGGGAAAACCGAGATAAAAATATTATAACATATTTCACCCGTGAAAACACCAAATATATATATATATATATATATATATATATATATATATATATATATATATATATATATATATATATATATATATATATATATATATATATATATATATATATATATATATATATATATATATACTAGCCTTTATATCCCGCCGTTGGCCAAGAATGTAAAACTGTGAAGGAATAAGCAATCGTTTTTATAATATTGTCACCCAATTATTTTGCAATATCGGACTATGAAAAGTGGTTTGAAATTTGATTGAGTTTAAGCATTGTAAAATGTTCAAGTGATGGCCACAACCCATTCTTTTTTATATATTGCTATAAAGTGTGAATGAAGTATAATATACAATTTCTGCACGCATGGACTACGCGAAATGGTTTTAAATATGACAGTTTATCAACGTTGTACACAACCCCCATTTTTAAATATTATCATCGAAAACAAATTGTAATATATACCTATTGAAAATTTAGTAATTTTGGATGTTGGAATGTGGTTTAAATTTGATTAAATAATGTACTGAAAAGATCTAGTGTTGGTCACATCCCATTCGTTTTTATATTTTTTCATCAAGTGTGCATTATATTTTTGCACAATTAGACTGATAGACTTAAAATTGACACAAAAGTCTACATTAACGAAGAAGAAAAAGACTTAAACTATAATAAATAGTTTTTAATTTGAATATAAACGTTGTGAAGAGTTCAGTAATGGCCACAACCCCCATTATTTAAATATCGTCAACGAAATCAAATATGAAGGTGTTGAAAATTATTCAAAATAGGATGATATAAATGGTTTAAATTTGATTAAACAAAAGTATTGAAAATATTCTAGTGCAGGTTACATCGTCACATCCCACATCCCATTCGTTTTTACATATGTATTTTCATCAAGTGTGCATATTGTTAATAATATTTCTGCACAATAGACTATTAGACTTAAAACTAACCCAAAAGTCTAAATAAAAAAGAGAAGAATAAGTATAAGACTATAAGAAATAGTTTGTATAAAAAACTATTTCAATGGTCTACATAAAATAAGAAAAAATACATAAAATAGAAGAATTAGACTATTGGAAATAGATTGCATAAAAACTGACTAAAAGGTCTACATAAAAGAAGAAGAAGATTAATCCATAGGAAATAGTTTTGTATAAAATTCACCAAAGTTCTACATAAAATAAGAAAACGAAGAAAAAGAATTAGACTCCACGAACGGTCGCTTCAGACCCTTCAGTACCTCCCATCCCTTCAATCCATCATTACGTCCCTTCCAATCAGGCCCTTCAGTACCTCCCGTCCCTTTAGGCCCTTTTATACCTCCCATCCCTTCAGGCCCTTTAGTGCATCCCTTCCCTTCATTACATCCCGTCCCTTCAGCCGCTTAAGAAAAGTTTAAATCCAGAAACCATCCTGGAAGAACCGCGAAGAGATGAAAGGACCTTCTTTTCCCAGGATACTCCACCTTCAAAGGTAAAATGACTAAATACACGAAGAAGATGAAGAAAAAAGTTTAAATCCAGATACCTGCGAAGATATGGAAGGAAAATTGGACCTTCTTCTCCCAGGATAGTCCACCTAAAATGTCCAGGTAAAATGACCAAATGCACGATGAAGAAGAAAAAAGTTTATATCCAAAAACCGTCTTGGAAGACTTGCGAAGAGTTGGAAGAACAGTTGGACCTTCTTCTCCCAGTATTCTCCAACTTCATAGGTAAAATGACCAAAAATACATGAAGAAGAAGAAGAAGAAGAAAAAAGTTTAAATCCAGAAACCTGCGAAGAGATGGAAGGACAATTGGAACTTCTTCTCCCAGGTTAGTCCACCTTCATAGGTAAAATGACCAAATACACGATGAAGAAGAAGAAGAAAAAAGTTTAAATCCAGGAACCGTCCTGGAAGACCTGCGAAGAAATGGAGAGACAGTCGGACCTTCGTTTCCCAGGATATTCCGCTTTCATTGGTAAAATGACCAAATACACGAAGAAGAAGAAAAATAAGAAAAAAATTTAAATCCAGAAACCATCCCGGGCATACGCTCGACAATTCACCAAAGTTTCATTGTAATCGGACAAACGGTTTAGGAGCACATAGCATACATGCATCCATACATAAATAAATAAATAAAATAATTTTCCTTTAGGAAATCAGTATATTGTTGATTTGTAAGTAAATAGTATTAGGTAGGTACCTACCTACAACAATGTTCTAAATAAATTCGATTCATATCAAATTTTATTTGAATATCAGAATCTTTCCGTAACCATAGTAACCATCGAACATATAAAATATTACTATCAAATGGGCTCGATACATTTTTTTGGATATGTAGGTAGGTACCTACATACATTGGTTTGTTCGAAGCCACAAAAACGAAAATTGTCCAAAATATCAAATATTACATACAAATTATGCAATTTTATTATGCCTATATCTTTACTAATAATTAACAGACTTTTACAATATATGTCTTAAAACTTGCTGTAATGTCTTGTGTTTCATTTTATTATTTCATAATCACATTTATTTCAAAGGTATATTATTTTAAAGAACATATTCATTCGGTAGGAAAATTAAATATCGTATGAAAAGATATTAAAATGGCGGGGTTATATGTACATTTGTACAAAACGCTTACTTTAAAAATAAGTTAAACATTATAATTATACAAAATATTCACCATGTTTTTCACTTAAACGCTAAGTTATACTTGAAAATATATTTTCTTCGTGTAAATACGTACTTCTAACTTTTAAACTAACAGATATTTGCGTGCAAAATGTACACTTTTTTGACAGATATGACTTGGAAAATTTTGTATGAAAAAAATAATTATTGAAATATTTTTAAAATTCAGCATTTTTATCGCATTATTTTTAGCGTGACACTGCATCAGGTATACTGGTACACGTTCGCACATAAATTAGATTTTTAGATGCTCTTGGTTTTTCAGAAGGCGTGAGACAAACACACACATACACACACACATACACTAACATTTTGATTGCTTTATTACTTTAGATATATATATATATATATATATATATATATATATATATATATATATATATATATATATATATATATATATATATATATATATATATATATATATATATATATATATATATATATATATATATATATATATATATATATATATATATATATATATATATATATATATATATATATATATATATATATATATATATATATATATATATATATATATATATATATATATATATATATATATATATATATATATATATATATATATATATATATATATATATATATATATATATATATATATATATATATATATATATATATATATATATACATATAAAGCAATGATAATGTTAGTGTGTGGGTGTTTGTCTCACGCTTCCCTCAATAACAGAATTGATTTAGGATGAGATTTATGTGCGTGCATGTACCTGTATTGGCACAAAAAAATGTAGAACTTTTCAAAACATCGAATCGATTCAATGTATCGTTTTGTAAACATCGAGGGAATTCAATATATCGAATATCCCTAATCCTGATCTACCAGATTTCACAAGATTAACGTTATTATTTTAAATAAAACATAATTATTGGTTACATGGATGAAGTTGCTGCTGTGATAATTCTGGATAAAATTAAATTTAAAAATATCATGTGCACATATAATTGACTTGGGGTTTTTTTACCCTATTTATTTACGCTGTTGCTTGAAGGCATCATATTCGCTACAAGACCAATGGGCAGAAGAAGCGTCGGTAGGCCAAAGTTGAGTTGGTTAGATGGAGCAGAGAGGGACTTGCGGACGGTAGGCGTTGTAAATTGGCGGCAGGAAGCGATGGGCAGGGAGGGGTGGAGGGAGCTTCTGGAAGAGGCCAGGACCCACGATGGGTTGTAGCGCCACTGATTGATTGATTGATTGAAGGCATCATAGAAATGGTTGTAAGGAGGGGATAAGCACAAATAATGGGCGGAACATGCACGAATTCCTGGAAAATCCAGGAATCAAATATAATTCTTTTCATTATCATCTGTGAAAATAAGAAAGATATCTATGCATTATAATATATACCTCAGCACTCAGTAACATGATTCTATCAGAAATATCAATTATTCCAGAACAGATAATGCCAAGAGCTAATCCAGGGAAGATGTAGGAATTATTTCCTTGTCCAGGATGGTGAGTCTTTCCTTTGTAAACATACGGAGGGAATGGTGAACCTGAAGCAAATACAGCCTTTCCCTGTAATCACACAATTATATTTAAAGAATAAATACCGATAAATATGATTAGTATCAACACTATGTATTCTCAACATAAAAAAAATTTGAATGTTATACCAAATCTTAAATAAATAAAATAAGATACATAAATTGTATTTTCATTAAATATTGGTCTATATCATTTTTTTTTATTTTGTCGTTTGGGTATGAATTTACTACTGAATATACAATAAAATAATATTTATCTAACATTGGTATGTGTGTACGCCTGTTCTGCTGTACATTCTGCCTTACTGGTTGGATTTGATAGAGCGAAAATAACTGGTCTGCTATTATTCTCAGCCATGCTTTTTAAAATTTCAGTTGTAAATGCTCCACCAATTGCAGCAGCACCTAAAATATACACATATTAAGAAAAATTTAAACATTAAAATATTTTGTATTCCATTTATTAATTTAACATTTGAAATAATCATACCTATTAATACGCTGGGCTTGACCGTGCATACCACATCTAAAAGAGACCTAATAGGTTCATGATTCTTGGCAAATTTAGCTTTGTGCTCATTGATTCCACCATCTGGCCTATTCTTCACTATCAAACCTTTGGAGTCCACCATCCAAATCTTAGCACGGGCCTCGGCATCGCTAGTTCCTTCAGCTTTCATGGCCATAACGCATAACTCAGCAATACCAAGTGAAGCCTATAATCAAGTTATTAGAAGTAAGTATATAAAATATGAATATGGAACATTTTATTATATTCTGAATTAAAAGGTTCAATGCATTGAAATTGAAATTAAATTACATTTATAAAAACGGTGCCACTATTTTTACGACCGGAATTGGCGGGAAAAGCGTTTTCCCGCCAAAAAGTGTCTATTTACACGGCAAATTTTCTGACATTGTCTATGTTTTTAGGTCATTTATAACCATAGAAAACGCAGATAAATCAAAATACAAAAATATTTACCTTTATCATTTTTTCAATGGTCATAAATGCATCATGGAAACCAACTTGAACATTTACTTAATTTTATAAATCATTTTTTCTTTGAGATCTACAATTATAACAAAGTATAAACAAAGGTAAATATTTTTATAACTTGATTTATCTGAGCTTTCTATGGGTATGGAAAGAATGATAAGAATTTATCTATGATTGAGTCGTAAGAATACCCCTTGCCTTATAAAAATCACATTTAAAAGCTGCAAGTAATAAAGATTTAAAAATATTACCATTAAACAAATAATCACAGTGGATAAAATAAATTAATTAAGGGTACCTATTAGATCAAGGGCCAGCGATGATCAAAATTACGTAATAGTATAAAGGCTGATTTTTATCTGTAAAAGGATAAGTACCACAGCAGGTAACAACAATTGGATAGTATGAAACCTTAGTAGTGGTGGCATTCGGAGATTACAGCTTTCAATATGTTAAAAATTGCTATTTTGACACGTCAGTTATAGTGTGAAATGTTTTTTTTTAAATTTATTATGGAAATCTATTAGAAATCACGGGTTTCATTGATAGACACATTGGTTGATGGAATCCCCCCCGACAGACACCTTCAAAGTTTAATAAATCGTTATGTCTCGTTAAAGGCGTCTATAGGGAGGTTTCCATCAATAAAAGACGTGATTTCTAACGATTAAAATGACAATTTTCAACTCTTTGTAGGCTGTCATTTCCGAAAGCCACCACTACTCAGGGTTCATGTTATCTAATCTTTGTTACCAGCTATGGTGTCTTTATACAGAAAAAAATCAGCTTTTATACTATGACAAGTATAAGCAGAAATTTTGTATGGGTCACTATATAAAATGACTAAATGAATGTTAGTTTACGCCGACGCGCATGCCCTAAGTATTTAGATATGTCTCTGCAATGCAATTCTCATACAAAAATTTCGTAGCATCCTCAAGTTAGGAAGCCACGTGATTTCCTAACTTTAGTGAGCGACTGTGCAATGTAAACATGGTTAGCATTTAGAATCTAGTATTTAGGTCTGACTGCATTCGGGCCTTAGAATAAAACATATGAAAAATTAGAAAAATGATTGAAGTAATGTTTAATAAATATAACTTACTTCACCAGCTCCTTGAAATACGATAACATTATCTGACAATTTGGTTTTTGTGATTCGAAGAGAGGCGAGAAGTCCACCAACAGCTACAGCTGCTGTTCCTTGAATATCGTCATTGAATGTACAATAATGACCTCTGTATTTGGCAAGTAAACGGAAAGCATTGGAATTGGCAAAGTCTTCAAACTGAAATACAAACAATGGAATATATTAAAATAAATTGGAATTGGCAAAGTAATGAGATAAAAAAAAAATAAGATGCATTTAAAATCAGATAAAAATACACTTAAGCATATCTACATAATAAAGAACAGTTACTAAAAAAAGTTTTAAGTAAGTATACAAGTTTTTTTGACTTGGAAGTAAAATTTGAAATTGGTAAAACATATTTGGTTTCCTGTAAATTTTAACAATTTCAAACATAAATAAATAAATGATTTCTATACATATCTCATATTATTGCTTTACCATCCTTTCCTTTGTTTTTCCTTTTACAGTTTATTCTTTTTGATATTGCTGTCAAAGAAAAATAAACAAATATGACGAGTGGGTTGTGGCCAACGCTCCTCACTACCAACCCAATCCACAAAGTATTCAAATATTGTATGGAAATTTTTCAGCATTTTCATGAAATGAGTTTGTTAAATAATTTTTTTATTTAATTATTTTATTCTGAAAACTTGATTATTTAAAAAATTATGAGAAGTAAATGATGAATGTTTCTTTACCTGAATGAGACAATTTTGACCAAAGCGTTTAACAACAGCTTGCATAAATTCATCAATGAAGTCATCATAAACCTGACCAGTCACACGTTTATGTCTTAATCCAATATAAAGAGGATCGTCCAACAGCTTTTGATTGTTTGTTCCAACATCTAGTAAACAACAAAAAAATATATAATTAATTTGATCTATATTTTAAAATTATTAAAACATTTAAAATACCATTTTATTCTATGAATTGCAATCTTTAGACGGCAAATCAACATAAAACTAACGTTATTATAATTTGGTTTAGAGAATAAAATAAATATGTATGATTTTTTGCTGTAAGTGAGGTTATTTTACTAATTTAATAAGTTATCATTATATTTAATAAGTTATCATTATTATATTTTGTACATACATATCTGTTAATGATAATATAAACATACACAGCAACTCAACAAATGTACTACAGGTAGCTGCTTTGGAATAGATTTGCTTGTAACTTTATGTAAATATAATTTGCACACTGGCGGGCTTATTGCCAAAAATCAATTTCTTCCAACTAACCAGAGTTAATTAAGTGTTTACTATGGCAATAATAAGGTAATCACATGACAAAAAGAAAATAACGAGTACACAATAGAGAAATCTGCATATAAATAAAGTAGACCTCGTTAAAAATAATGAACAAAAAAGATTGAACATAAGAACAATTCATAGCAATGATAGGAAAACAAAAGGAGAAGAGGAGGATAGGAAAATATTTCATACACTGTGAGCTCTGTTGAAAGTACTAATTCACAAAGAATCTTTTATCCAATGTTATAATATTATTATATTAATATGTTCACAAACAATAGTATACTATGACATACCAAGAGTGATGGGAAGACACTGATGAGGTTTGATTCCTCCGAGGGCTGTATAAAGAGCAAGCTTTCCAACTGGAATTCCCATACCCTGAGCTCCAAGATCACCCAAGCCTAAAATCCTCTCTCCGTCCGTTACAACAATAGCCCTCACATCCGTTTCTGGCCTGAAACAAAATCAAAATCATGTTTTATTTGAAGATTTGTCTATTGTGTTTCGGTGACAGTAACTTGTCATTGGCTGCGTTTTATCCTCTTTGCTATATTAAAAAAAAAACAGACTACTGATCAGCAACCATAGAGGTCTCTGTCATAATAAAAATGATTTCTTTGTTTACCACACTGAGAGTGACCTTGTTAATTAATTACATAACTTTTTGGAAGTTTAATAAATTGAACAGAATAATCAACAAAACAATAAAAAACGAGTGGGTTGTGGCCAACACTGAACTCTCCACTATATACTTAGTAAGTGTACATTTATTCTTATTGAAAGGTTGACAATCTCTGAATGCATTTTAATGAAGTACATTTCTATTAGATTCTTAAACAAATATAAGATTTCCAGAATACATAAGTATTCACAATACACCATACACACAAAAACATTGTCACGAAACTCATAGTACGGCACTTTCTACGTGATACCTGTTGAGAATTTGATGTAAAAATATGCTCAAAAATTGTGAAATCACGACTCCATTATTCCTTAGTAATGGAGAGTAAAAATATCATTCAATAAAACATGAGATTTAATTGAGAGCAATGAGAAAAAAATAAATGTAATAATTTACAATACTATGGATAAGTCAGGTAATAAATAGTATGAAGGTAGTGTGGCGCAACCGCCGATTGCGCCGCGTAGCTGAGTTACACCGGCAGGCGCCATCTTGCCCTGCGCCGTATTCACAGCCCGTCTCCTATTTAAGGGGAAGCACAGCGCGCCCAGACCATTCCGTCATCCAGATCTCGAAGCTAGGCATCACGCTGCCCGACCGCTCGTCGTCGTTCAAATCGTCCGAGTTTCAAATTTACATTTATATTCATTAAATAATAACTCGACATTTCTGTACCAAGTAATATTAGTAAGCACCAATTGTAATCATCAACTTGATAAATAAAAGAGTAAGTTCAATTTCCTGTTATATCTTTCAATCTGTCAACCATTCCTACCTGAGTAATATTTGATAATAATATTTAATCTATTGTATACGGTATATCTCAGTTGCTTGGTCGATCAATCTGTGGCTCAGCTGTCGGGACTCTCCGAACAGACGGCCTCCAGGTTCGAACCAAGCGGTTGAGATATCATTTGGGTTGTATGTAGCTGAAGGCGGACAAACAGGTAATACCTACACGTCCAACTGACCGACCTTACCACCTCAATTACAGGCGTGTATACCAGCTCACGCTGGTATGCAATCGCTTCCAACCAAGTGACCACTCTGGCACTTTAGTAAGCTCTACATACTACAAATACCTTTAACCCCAAAGTAGGTACTTTGACACTGAAAATAAACAATATACAAACCAATTTTTGAGCATTTCATAGACATGTTCCTTATCATGAATGGTGATGAAGAGACCTCGTGGTCTACGGTAGACAAGACCATACTTCTGACATGCCAATCCAACAGTTGGGGTATAAACAATAGGCATCATGGTGGATACATTCTCACTGACGAAGCGATAGAAGAGACGCTCATTACGATCCTAGAAATACAAGAAATAAAACAGTCAAGTACCTATGTTTTGAGAATCAATTGAATACATTGAGAACATTTCTAATTGTGTATCCTTTGTTATGTACATTCACTAAATTGAATTTTACAACACTTTTTTTTAAATACAAAAATAACTCTATGGCGAATAAAATAACATTAAAGGCGAGAATAACAGTTATATCAATATTAAAAAAAACAATATATGTAGTTAATTACAGATTTTTTCTTAATTCAAGACATTTTTTTTATAAAAAAATGGATATATGTCCTTGTTAAACAAGTAAATATACTTCTTTCTACGTTCCCTAAAATAAACATAAATGCTTGTACTATAGGTGAACGAAATCGGTCGAGGCAGGATTCGAACTCGTGTTATGAAGGATATGTATACAAAATATTAAAAAATTTGCCATGGGGCTCCGGCTAGGAATAGTGCTTCCACCCTTTTCTATTATCATCGTTTCGGGTGTCCCGTAAGAGCCGGGTAATCGAAAATACAACAGGCAACAATAACATCTCACAAAGTTCAGCAATGAGTTTCACCACCCATTCTGAATGTTGTCTTATTAGGTGAGACGAGACTGGTGTGTGGGAATACACGCACATGTCGTACTTGCTTTTATAAGGTTGTGCACACCCGCACGCCTGTCGCTGGTTACCCCACATTTTGGGATATGCCTTGATGCTATAGGTAAATGTATTATATAAAATAATACATATTTATATTTTTTATTTATGTTGATTAGGAACAAATAAGACTGCTTGATATTTTATTTATATTCATCATCATCATCAGCCATTATTCGTCCAGTGTTGGACATGGGCCTCTCCTTTCGACCTTCATGCTTCCCTATCCCTCGCCACCTTGTGCCATTGACCTCCTGCCACTCGTTTTATGTCGTCAGACCATCTTGTTTGCAGTCTGCCCGGGTTTCTGCGTCCAGTTCTTGATCGCCACTCCAGGGTGCGTTTGGTCCATCGATCATCTGCTGTCCTTACTAAATAAGACCACTTTGAATTTTATATGAAATTTTTGGTAAATCACACTCTGTGAAAAACTTACAAGATTTTTATTTTTATTTGAATTCCTGAAAAAAAATACATGGTGGCAATTTATATAATATTCGATTATAAAACTTACCAGTAAACTCATGAGGTAAATGTATTTATTGAGGTCATCTTCGTATCTTGTCACTGATAATTTACAGAGTTCTACTTGCTCATCCTGGGATTTGACACGAGGAGGAAGTAGACCGTGGATACCTAAGGCTTGGCGTTCTTCGATCGAGAATGCCATACCCTGAAACAAGATGATTTCAAAAACATTAAATCTTAACGTGCATTAAAATGATAAAAGACGGGTTATTTAATATCTCTGAAGCAACGAGTAATAACAGATAATGACAAGAAAAAGTTATATAAAATAATGAAAGTAAATTGGAAAAACTAAAACCAAGCTGTATGAAGTAGCAATGTGTTGGAACCTACTAGAAATAATATGAAAATGTATTCTTATAATAAACTAGTTGCATTTAACACATGAGATCCAACTGTCGATGGCTAAAGTATGCAATTGAAGAATACGTATCAAACTATGAACACCTAAATACAAATTATTAAATATTTTAAGATATTTTGTTTTCTATATAAAACATGTAGGTATATATGTCAGGATAGGTCAGTATTTTCCTACTACCCAGAATATGAAAACTGGATGATGGTATGTGTATGTTTGGAGCTTGGTTTGGAGATTAAATATCAACCTATTGAATCCCCGTAGATATTAAGTAGTGTATACTGCCTTACAAATTGTATGAAACAATATCGTCACTAAATTAATTTTTTATAAAAATTGTTAAAAATAGTTTGAGATGTATTACTACAATGAAATTTTTTTATAGAAAATAAAATTTTCTAGTTGGGGTGTTTCAGGTTTTTTCAATATTTTTAAAAACTTTGGAAATATAGGCAGTTAAACACAAATTTATCATTAAAAAATGTTTTTCATAGCAAAAAATGTTTGAGAAACTCTGGAACTCCATTGAATTTTTTTTTTTGAGAATTTTAGTTTGTCTATATTCATACAAATTTTTAAATTTCTAGCTTATATGGTTTTTGAGATATATGGAAAAATAAAGTAAAACAGCATGATGGCATGTATGTATGTTTGAAATTATGTATCGAATTATGGAGTCTTCTTTGATATTGTGTATAGGCGACTGCTATACAAATTGTATGAAGCAATGTCGTCACTAAATTCAATTTTTATAAAAATTGTTAAAAAAAAAATTGAGATGTACTACTACAATGTTAATATTTTTTATAGAAAATTAAATTATTTAGTTGGGGTGTTTCGGCTTTTTTCGATATTTTTAAAAACTTTGGAAATATAGGCAGTTAAACACATAAATTTATCATAAAAAAATATTATTCTTAAAAAAATGTTAGAGAAACTCTATGCTTCTATGGTTTCTGAGATAGGTATATAGAAAAATAAAGTAAAAATTCAAAAGTTGATAACCCCTAACTGAAACAAAAATTCAAAATTCTGAGTATAAAGTTTTGTAGGCCTATAACTATCTATATATTCTGAAATTTTGAGCTCTGTGAATTGAGCGGATATGCTAAGAAGCCTCTAAGTTGGTGTTTTTGGCATGCAAAAAGTCCACTACACCATACAAAATTTTCCCTCAAACACGCGTCTTGGCTTAATACTGTTGATTCATTCAGAGAATTAAACTATCTTGAATGAATCAACAGTTAGATTAAGCAATTGACAGGGTTTGGTTTACTGATATGAAATTGTTTTTAATTTCTGTATTAGATAATATACCTATATATTTTTTATATTATTATTATTTTTATATTAGTTCAATGTTTAAAACTGATGGATATCCATTATTACATTAAATTATGATAGAAAATATTAAATTTTTACTTTCGATTGCTTCTCGGGCAACTAACATGTACTATGTCAGATATTAATTTAACACACACCCAATAACAAGTTGCCACATATAGGTAATATACTTCTATAAAAATACTCTTACATAAGTCATGAATGTCTTACAATTAAAACAATAATTTGCATCATGCACAGAAAATGATTTAGATTTATTCTAGTTATAAATAAACATTTTATTCTAATTTAATCATAAATTTAATTTAGGTTTCTCAATCAAGTACCTACTAAATAGTTCATCGAACATTGCCTATTGTATTTTTATTAATTGTATCTATATTTTGCCACATTGAATATTTAGAAAGTCACTATAAATATATAGATATATATCTTATTAAAGTAGTTAAGTGATAAGTTATTGATGCTATAAAAATAAAATAAAATAAAATGTGATGCCATAGGCAATAATTCTAAATGAGGTGCTTATCTATGTATCTATACTTTATTGCTAATGTCAGATATATAGTTTTATTGTGTATGGTATATAATTTTATTGTTCTTAATTTATTGTACTCCATTGTATATTTTTTGCAAGTAAAACAATCAAATGTTTAGAGGAAGGAAATCATATTTAATGATAATATTCATGTTACAATCAACAGGATGATATAAATATCTGTTGAATATATATATTATACAAGACAAGCAGTTATCTTTATGAACAGACAGACAAAAAAACAACGATTTTTTATTTTCATGCAATAACAAAAGCAATAAGTCCCTACCCAAAATGACTAGACAATTTGACATAATTATATCAATTACGAATGATGTAAGAAGCCGCATTGAAAGAATACATGACCGACGAAAGAATGGTTGACCGCTGTGGCATAGTGGCTATAATTTTGCACCAGCGACCTGGGTTTGATTAGTTGGAAGAAACTGCCATGAATAGTGTGTAATGTATAGGTATTTGAATAATGTATTATTCAAATATATAGAACTTTCAAAAATTACATTGATAAGGGAACTTAATAAAGGCATAATTGGTGAACGTTGCGCAAGCGCATAAAGTGATCACGTATGACAGCAATTTTCAACATAATAAGACCTAGATTAACCTTCTGCTCGGCCAGATTGCTGTATATGGCCCTCTGTGATTCAGTAATATCATATGGAATATCGTCATATGGATTGGCATATAAAACTACTCTAAATAAGATTGAAAAGATACAAAGAAGACTACTAAAAATTATTATTACTAAAAAAATAGCTAAAAAGTTAAAAAGGAAAAATAAATGCCTTTTCGACCAATCTAAAGTATTGTCTCTTCAGAGGAGAGTGGAGTATAGCATTCTGGTTGAGCATTTTTTGAGACCTAAAGACAGACTACTCATAACACACGACAGACAAACTAGATCAGTGACCAACAACTTTTACGTACAAACAAATTCAACAATGACTATGGACGTAGGACCGAAGATGTGCTGCTGCCCAAGGTCTGGAACCCCATGCCTGCCAGCTTGAAGCAGTGTGGATCCATCGAGGAATTCAAAAAGAAAGCCAAAGGTTATATATTACACAAAAATCCTCGATGGTTGATCTAAGGGGTGAGCGCGGGTTGTTCCGGACTTTGTAGGAAAAATGTAGTATGTAGGTACAATATTAGTTTTTAATTGAAATTTATATGTATATATGTGTATATTACAAAACTGTTATAATTAAGATCACAGCCAAAAATCCCCTTAAGGGATTAGGCAAAATAATATGTTTATTGTTATTATATTCTTTATTAATAAAATAAAAAAAAAAAAAACCAGCCGATTACAGGTCGTAAGCCCTGTAGGTGCCTCGAGTTCCTGGTTCTTCTATAATATCCCAAATTCGTCTCTATTGAGATGTGTCATTGTCAATAAAAACACTAATCTAACTTAACCAAAAATCTAATACAACTATTTTTCATAGAGGTTAGGTTAGAGTTTAATTATTTCAATTTACGAAAACGAGATACAGTAACAATTTAATTAAAATACATTGTACATACACTCATGAATTCACTTTTTATAGGTAAGTATGTTTATCACCATATTTGTATGCCTTTATGCGCTCGCACAATTATTTCGGTGTTCGGTCTTCTTTGCTTACCCCAAATAAGGAAAATTTCAATTAAAAAAGTAATTACTAACACGTTTTTGAAATGAATTTCTTAAAACGACTTTTATATACTTATAGTGATAATTGACTTTTAACTAGTGACCGACCGAAGGTTCGGTTTCGGTTTCGGCAAGTTTTGGCAATAAAATCTAGTTTCGGCATTAGTTTCGGTTTCGGCAGAAAATCTGCCGAACCTTCGGCCGCACCGAAACTCTGCGTTCGTAAATTATCGCGCGTCGTTCGGCTGACTTCGGGTAAGTTCGTGACTCGAGTGTTACCCGCCATCATCAATCAGTTCATCAGTTGAGTTCGCTGGCCAGTCGTAGAAAAACTGCTTTTTTTAGCATACAATAGTCTTTCTAATTACGATTACTAAAGTAATCTCATAATTATTCGTTTATATATTTCGATTTTTTTTTAGCAGAAATAAAAAATATTTTTCCACATACTTACTTCAAGTACCTATTGTTTTTTTATTTCATTAAACACGTGTTAACTGTCAATAAGCCAAATTTCAGTAAACAGTGATTTTTAACTGTCTAAAAAAGTTTCGGTTTCGGCCGAAACTGAGAGAGATACCGAAGATTCGGGTTCGGTTTCGGTAGAAAATCCTGTTTCGGTCGGACACTACTTTTAACATTACACCAAACATTTGTTTTCAAAATATGTGGTTATTCAATATTTAAATTATATAAATAGCGACGACACAAATATTATATACGATTGCTTTGTTTTTTCAGTTTTCCTCTCTATTAGCATTATTATTATTACTTTTTATAAAGATTGAGGGCCGTAGAGGGTCGGCAGGAAGCAGCTATCCTGGCTTCGAACGTTCGGATATAGACCGGGATGAGGCGTGTGGAAGACCTGTTCTCCCCATGTGATCGTCGACGTTGTGGGGACCCGACATGACACATGAAGAAGAAGTTGAAATGGTTTAGTATTGGCTATAAAAATTACTATTTTTGCCGACCTCCGTTTCGGACGAATCACATAGGCCATCATCAATGGAGGTGGCTGCATGGACCCGTATAATATGACCAAGAAGATATTTATTGTATAATAAATATTTTTGTGGCTAAAATTATCGGTTTGTATAGCCGCACACGTACCTATATTGTAGCCAAGTACCTACTTACATAAGTAGGTACTTGTCTACAATATACGTGTTATGGCCATGAGTATACTAATAGTATATTTAGAATGTGTCACATTATGTTGGTATGGTCAATATAAAATTAACGCTCCGCTCAATACTCGGGCCAAGTTCATTGACAGAGTAGGAAGTAACACACGTAATATATTAGATATTTATGGGCTAATATCAATACAGTTGTTGTGTAATAGGAAAAAGATAATCTTGTCCACATCACGAGTTAATCTTGGATGAAGTCAGAGATGCACTAAATAAGAATGAATGCCGTAATAAAAAGGTATAAGATAAATATGCAACAAGAATATGACAGGAATGTACAAGGACATCTAGGGGGCAAGTCTGATCAACCGGCAGAAACAAAACCATCCAAGTTTTCCCAAAGCATAAATATAATTATCTTATGGAGTTCTATAACATCTTAAGATATTATAGAACTCCATAAGATAATTATTTCCATGATATGGATAAACATGGATGGTTTTGATTCCGCCGGTTGACAAGACTTGCCCCCCCTGAATAAAAAAAATATCTTGATAAAACCAGAAAAAAAGATTTATTAAACAGATTTCTGATTTTTAAATCAATATTTTTATCTTTTGAAACACCGGTCTAGAATAGTGCTTCCACTTTTTTCGATCATCATCGTTTTCGGATGTTCCGTAATGGGTGGATTATCGAAAGTACAACAGGCAAAATAGCAACTCACATAGAAAGGTTCACCCATAGCATTATAATGTACAGAAGCCGCGTGTAGTACAAATTTCGAATTCAAATGTATGCCAATTTTTTTTACATGTGTGTGTGAGGCGGTAGATCGGTTGGTCTACGTATTATGTAGGTGTGCGTATCGGTAGGTGTACGTATACGGCCTGGCGAGTGAAATTCGTCTGTTTCAGCGTAGTTTTAGTTGGCATACATTCATTGCGCTGACTAGGTATCTGTATCATATATAATCTAAGGGTTCACCACTCATTCTGAATTTAGTGCTTTTTAATGCATGTGTCACAAATGTGCGTTGTTTCCTTTTATCACACTCGCACACCTGTCGCTGGTTACCTCAAATTGTGGGGACATGCCGTGATGTATGCATATTTGTATTTTTATATCAGTATGGAGAGGATACTTTATTACGAAAGGTGTTTATATAAGGTGATATACAGGTTGCTTAAGGAAAATATGGCTCGACCGAATGAATGATAATTTATAAAAAATTAAAAAAAAACATGCCACATCGTCAGAATCATTTCGTTCTAATTCTTATTCTGACGGTGTTCCTTGCACGAAACGCGTTAATAATCAAATAGAAAGAAACTAAATATTTATTTTATATTGACTAATCAATGGGGGAGTTAAACATTCAGAAAGCACATAATATATGTATATGACGATTCAGGAATGTGTACGAAGCGATGGGTGCCTGAAAAAAATACATTTGGTATTCGTAAATATAAAATAATAATTATGAAGATTAATCTTTGGTCAGTTAGGAAAGGAAAAACAGCCTTTAATGTACCCGGCGCTAAAAATCATTGTTCTGGGACTGATTCGTTTAACCAAACGTGCAAAAAATAACATAAACAATAGAGATAGCATCGCATTATAAATATAATATTCACTGTATGTAATTCATCTATAATTAGTTACATTATGTACATTGAAAATTATCACATGATAATCGCATTTATTATGTGATAAGGACTATATCAACATTGACATAAAAAATGTTTTTCACACAATAAATCTTCCGGCAAAACACACATGATTTATAAATGTTATTTTATTACTGTTTATAACACTTTACTTCGGTCAATTTCATTTATTTGATTTTTTTAAATTTTTACACACCCTGAAAAAGAGTGGATGGTGTTGTGGTTTTAATCCATTTCATATCACACTTTTTTATTTTTGAAAGATTGACAATCTCCGAATGCACTTTCATGGAGCCCATTTCATACATTTGTATTTAAGAATTTTAAACTGAATTTTCCAGAACGTGAGAATTTTTTGAAAGTTTCGATAGATTAAATCATAGAAAAAAATGGAATGTATGTCTATGGAAAATGAATTATCAATTTAAACATGATAAAATGTTTTTGGCAAATGTAATTTGATTGTTACTTTTTAATTTTGTTTATAATTATGTGAAACAATATTATTTATTGGGTGTACCTTTTTTTATAATATTAATAGGGTGACTGCTGCCAACGTACCTATTTTTCCAATTTCAATTTCCATCATTACTACAAAACGAATCATTTTGAAAAAAAATAACCTAGTTAGTTTGGATATTAATAAAGAAAAATATACATTAACTTTTTAATTATGTTCTGTATATATTCTTGTAGGAAATTAATAAGCATACCCCGTTTTTTGATATTTATCTTAAATTTCTAAAAAACTATAAAGTATAGAGCATTATTTTTTTTTATAAATTAAAGAAGATCAAAATATCTGGAAAATGCGATGTAACGTTGCATTAATGCATCAGGTTAAGTTAATAAACAAAAAAACTTTTATTTCGCAATGGCGCTGAATAGAAAATAAATGTTTTTTTAGATTTATTTACTAAACCTGAAGCATTAATGCAAAGTCACATCATATTTTTCTAGATATTTTTGTCTTCTTTAATTAAAAAAAAATATGTTGAACTACGCCTTATATTTTATTAAAAATATAAGATAAACGTTGAAAATCGGGGTATACCATTATTTTTCTACAATAATTTATACAGAACATTATCAAAAAGTAAATATATATTTTTCTTTATTAATACCCAAACTATCTAAATTATTTTTGATTGGAAATAATGTTGGTATATCAAATTGAAAAATAGGTACGTTGGCAGCAGTCCCCCCCCTTAAGCTTCATTTAATGTTTAGGTATATAACTTTTTTCTGAATACCTGTTTTGTTTCGATGTCAAAATAAATAGATATCAATACCTCTTACAGACGCTGCTCAGATACAAAGGGATCTAGATGCTGTACTGACTTGGACCAAAGAGTGGTTGCTCCATCTTAATGCTGATAAATGCACAGTGCTACATTTGGGCAATACGAACCCAAAGATTGTATACACCCTAGATGGCATCCAACTTAAACCGGTCCAAGAGCAGAAGGATTTGGGTGTTATTATATCTCATAACTTAAAATGGGAGTCACACTTAATAGCAATGACCAAGAAAGCTAACAGTGTCATGTATCTCATTAAGAGAGCTTTCAGTTGTCTTCCACCTGCTCTACTTGTTAAATTATACAAGACGTATCTGAGACCAATTATTGAGTATGGGTTTCAGATTTGGAATCCATATTTCGAGAAGGATATTCAGTTGGTGGAGAGAGTGCAGAGAAAATTTATGAAATCGGCTGCAGGTTTGAGTAATCTGTCCTATGAGGAAAGACTGGATGCCCTGAATTTGACAACCTTGGCTGACAGAAGGAGGAGAGGAGACCTGATAGAGACATACAAAATTCTGAATGATTACTATGACTGCCCGGTGCTTCATACTATGTTTCATCTGAACAGGAATACACATCTGAGAGGACATACTCTAAAATTTGACAAATGCAATTTCAGGATGAATCCAAAAAATAATTTCCTGAGTAATAGAGTTGTGAATGATTGGAATGGACTTCCACAGTGTCTGGTTGTTGCCGATAGTGTAAATGGTTTTAAAAATGGACTTGACAAAGTGTTGTGAAATTGTCATTGTCTGGGTACATCAGCTACAGCTGCCTGCCCAGGAACAAATAATAATAATAATAATAATATGAAGTCCATCAAACTTATTATAGAGTACACCAAATTTCATAGTACCTACGCCATACACACCAAAACCTCGTGACATTACTGCAATATGATACTTGTTGAGAAATAGATCAAAAAATTATGTTTAAAATTGTGACTCATAAAAATATAACTCTCCTATTCTACACTACCAATGGTAGTAGAGTGTAAAAATATCAAATAATATAATACTTTTTTTATATAAGAAACCTATGTACCTTATAATAAAGGGGTTTGTGCCAAAATGAACACATCACAGATATCAAAAATAAAATACACACATACCTACACACATTTTTTACAAGAAAGACTCATGTGTGAATCGTGAGAATCAAGATATCAAAATAAAACACGAGTACCTATACAAATTAGATCTAAGAAAATATCAAA
Source organism: Molanna angustata (assembly GCA_963576475.1). Lineage (NCBI taxonomy): Eukaryota > Metazoa > Arthropoda > Insecta > Trichoptera > Molannidae > Molanna > Molanna angustata. The sequence continues at coordinate 18,829,493 of OY754976.1, read as the reverse complement.
ACTAACAAGTGAAACATACGAGGGAGGAAATAAATAAAAATCATAATCAAATCCAATATGTATTAAATTATTTAATACATACAATCACGGCATATCCCACAATGTGGGGTGACCAGCGATAGGTGTGCATTACCTTATAAAAAAGTAAGCACGACACATGCGTGCATGCCCGCACACGCTAGTCTCGTCTCACCTGCACTACGTTCAGAATGGGTGGTGAATCTCACATTGTTGAACCATGCGACATGTTATTGTTGCTTGTTGTATTTTCGATTACCCGGAACTTACGAGACACCCGAAAACTAATGATAAAAATATTGGTATTTATAAATATGGTATTGTCAGTTAAAGTGAAGACACTGAGAGAAAAATGAAACAAAAAAATGATTTTTAAACCGAAATACCATTTAGAAAATCGTGAATAAAGACATATTGAACTTTGGCATTAGAAGACCCAGAGAAATTTAGGAGGCGTTGAGATGTCACACAAGGGCGTGGGCATGTTAAAAAAATATAGTTTAATGATACAAACACTGAGACAAACTATAAAACTGAGATTTTCTCGCTGCGCGGCAATTTTCTTTTTGTTTTGTTGATACAAACACGAGACTGAAGTTTTCTCGCTGCACGGAAATTTTCTTTTATATTGTTGATTGATACAAACACGAGACTGAAGTTTTCTCGCTGCATGGCAATTTTCTTTTTATATTGTTGATTGAAACAAACATGAGACTGAAGTTTTCTCGCTGTACGGAAATTTTCTTTTATATTGTTGATTGATACAAACACGAGACTGAAGTTTTCTCGCTGCATGGCAATTTTCTTTTTATATTGTTGATTGAAACAAACATGAGACTGAAGTTTTCTCGCTGCACGGAAATTTTCTTTTATATTGTTGATTGATACAAACACGAGACTGAAGTTTTCTCGCTGCACGGCAATTTTCTTTTTATATTGTTGATTGAAACAAACATGAGACTGAAGTTTTCTCGCTGCGCGGCAATTTTATGTTTGCATTATCGATACAAACACATAACTGAAATTTTCTTACTGCGTGGCAATTTCGTTTTAGTTTATTTTTATGTTATACAACCCGGTGCATGTGAAAATCTTTTTAGAAGGGGGCGGTAGACCAAAAAAGGTTGGGAATACCCTGGTGTAGTATAACGATTTATACTGCAGTGATGAATACAAAATATCCAATTAAAATACGACATTTCCCTGATTCAGGGGGCAATCACCACTTAAAAACCAATTTATAAAACTTATTACTTGACACAAGGATCATGGCTTTAATTGAAGAGGCATTGAATTGTATTAGCGAATGATATTAGGGAACTTTTGAACCCATATAAAAATAACGATAATTCCACACTGAAAAAATATATATTGATTAACTAACCAGAATACCGTTTCAAAAGTCTTTATATTATGTTCAATGCATACCCAGTCTTGGTTTTGAAAGTTGTATATTTAAAGATATCTGTTAAAATTCAGTAATTACAATGAAATATGACTAAAACACCAATATATATAGTGTAGTCTCAATAGTTCGTAGTACGATGAAAATAAATAAGTTTATAAAAATTTTGCGAGACCGCAAGGCTCTTGTATTCATGTCTTGCACTCCATGATCTTGGTCTTGCAGCGACACATGCCGTCTTGCAAGACCAAGATTGCAAGACTTTGGCTCATCACTAGCGTTGGTATATCGCACCATGAAGCACAGTTGAGAAGAGGTAACTATATACCTGTGTACATAATGAAGCACAGTTGAGAAGAGGTAACTATATACCTGTGTATATAATGAAGCACAGTTGAGAAGAGGTAACTATATACCTGTGTACATAATGAAGCACAGTTGAGAAGAGGTAACTATATACCTGTGTACATAATGAAGCACAGTTGAGAAGAGGTAACTATATACCTGTGTACATAATGCAAATATTTTTAGATTAAAATTGTATAATATACTAACCATACCGTCGATAGCAGCTAAACATTCAGGAATACTGAAAGATTTCTTGGGAGAAAACTCCCACCAATCATGTCCTGGCTCCATGGTAATTCATTCACATCAATAGCAATGATGAATGAATTCACAGCAATAGCATTTAATAATTAATTCACAGCAATAGCATTACAGAATGAATTCACGGCAATAGCAATAAAGAAACTATTTCTTGATAAAGACACCAGTACCTAATCCTATTTTAGTACTAATAGAAACACCTGCACGTATTTAAAAATAAATTACACAATCGAAATTCTTACAACAAGAATGAAGAATCTGCTAAGAACCACGGAATTCTCCGACCCGTCGCGGGAATTATCATCAGAGACGGAATACGAAACTCGGAAATCTGTAGAATTTGAAAATATCAAAGATATCATGCGACGGGGAAGAAAAAGAAAAAAAGATGCTGAAGAGAAAACGTGGATAGTGTATAGAACTCTCAACAAGAGCAGTGAAAATAGCAGCAACAGATAAATCATCAGACAGAGATGGGAAGATCACCAAAAATATGGAGGGACAGTTGGACTTTCATGTCTTCCAAAAGCAGTTCCGAAGAATAATAGAACCGTAGTCTTAAGGTGGAAGAAGATTATTAAAGAGACATTGATACTGTTATTCGTCGTTAATTAAATATAACGTTGTCTTAACATAAGGCGGAAGAAGATTATTAAAGATACATTGATACTTTTATTCGTCGTTATTTAAATAGAACGTTGTCATAACATAAGGCGGAAGAAGATTATTAAAGATACATTGGTACTTTTATTCGTCGTTATTTAAATAGAACGTTGTCTTCATAAGGCGGAAGAAGATTATTAAAGATACATTGATACTTTTATTCGTCGTTATTTAAATAGAACGTTGTCTTAACATAAGGCGGAAGAAGATTATTAAAGATACATTGATACTTTTATTCGTCGTTATTTAAATAGAACGTTGTCTTCATAAGGCGGAAGAAAGTTATTAAAGGGACATTGATACTGTTACTCGTCGTTATTTAAAAATGTTTATTTTATCTATGAGGATCTTCAACAAATATCTTTTTCTTCCTCTCGAATAGGCCTGTTAAAGTCCTGCGTCAACTGCCCTCCTTTGACGTGAATTTCAAGCTGTCGTTCCATACAAAATATTTAAAAAAGAAGTATTTTGAAATAACAACATATTTTGCCTTATAAATATGAAGAAAGCAATCTCCTGTTTTTTATAAAGAAATATGTTTTAATATTTTATTCAGAACGTATTCCGGAAACCAATATTTCTCGAAAAAATAAATTCCTTTGTGGCGAAAATTGTCAATATCTGAATTTGCGAAGTGTATATTTTTCATCGCAAAACGTAAGTACGAAGATCCAATGATGTTTTTGAAGTAGAATATAAAATAAATAAGTCGAGAAAATTCCTTATAGGAGTTAATGTACCGATATAATTATAATATTAAATTTAAAATAATGGGAATAATCAAGTAATATTAATCGTCATAATACACGCGTCGGTGACCGCTTTAATTATTATAAACCTACTGTTTTTATTGTAATAGTAATAGACAGCGGTATATAATAATAACACTTTATAACGACAATAAACACTAATCGAAATTGTTATTGATACAATTACACTTAAAACTTTTATCATTCAGATATTCTTATGTAATTACAACTTTTTTACACGTGCACAATACAAAACACGACAGTTGAAGTAAAATGCATCGAATAAATGGATACGTAGTTTCTTGGGGTTATGCGAGTGCAGGAGCCTTATAACAATCGATACTGACAAACGCAAAGGAAAACTATTTATAATCTTTCACATCGGTTCGATAGACCTATCGAAAGGTCTCTACTAAAGAACACGAACATAAAATAGGCCAAATATTCTTAATTCGTGATCTATTCATGACAAGTGACTATTATAACTTAGATAAAAAAGACTAATAAAAAAAAGATACAAAAACTTTATTGGCCGACTTTGGTGTTTTGAATTGGACTCATATAACACAGAGAGGTCCCTAGAATACTGGAGAAAAAGTTCGCCTATTGGATGCTTTAAAAAATGCATCCTCTTACGTATTTATCTCCAGTGTCCCGTCAGCTTTAAAGGAATAATTTTGAGATTTTGTGATTTTGAAAATATTTAGTATGTTGTCAAAAAGTTAATATTTCTTTTCCTTAAAAATAAATCTCCTACAAAGTTAAGTACAATTGAAACGAATTAAGCGAATTTATTTCCGGTTACAATTTCTTTAAGGGCGCATATAAACCTAAACACCCCAATTTCAAATCAAATTACTCAAATATTTTAAACAGTGTGATTCCATAAAAAATACCACAAGTGTATTCAACATTTCTCTAGTGAATGTTCGTCACACAATTTTGAAATTCAGGCTGAATTCCCCTAGAAATAATATTAAAAATATCCTCTTTTACAGCATTTTTTTTAAATTACTCCATAACTATGTGTCGTAGAGAAATAAATCTTGTATATGCTAAAAGAGTGCATAAAGTCAAAGTGATTGGCCGATAAAGATTATTCATTTCAAGTAAGGTTTGTTCTTAAATTGCAAAAAATCAACAAATTTTGGATTTCCGATCATTTAAATCACGTATAAACTCACGCGATTATTACCCTTACTAACACGTAACCTCATAGTGTATTAGGCGGTTTTAATATATCATGTTTTTAGTGACTAGATTTAGCGTTATATTATGTCCTCTTAATGTCTTTTAGATAAAATTTATAATATTTACAAAACTCAAATTAAATATTGATATCACGTTAACAAGTAAAAGAATGTTTACACACAACTTTAAAATGATATGTCGTAAATATTAAAATTTGATTATTACTGTCAGTCAAACACAAAGAAAATTATAAATTGTACTATACGACAAACAATATTAAGTATGTATTGTATGTAGTTTGTTACTTAGTAACCATAGAAACATATCCTGAAAATGTACCGATACGCCTAACATCAGAATTATATAAATTAATATCATGGTGATAACACGAATAATTCATAAAACCATAACATACTTACAAACGAGTGATATTTTGTGATAGTAATAAATAAAATTAGATGGGTCGATGGCAGAGCGGTTAGCGCGCTGGGTTAGTAATCCAGTGTTCGCGAGTTCGAATCCTGCCTCGACCTATTTCGTTCACCTATAGCACAAGCATTTATGCTTATTTTAGGGAACGTAGGAAGATGTATATGTACTTGTTTAACAAGGACATATTCATTTTTTTAAAAAAAAAAAAAAAAATAGGTACATTGAACTATGTACATTTTCTTCGTCAGACTTTCTCCATTCATTCTTTCCATGTGGCCAAACCGTCTGAACGAGATCACTTTCATACTACCAATAGCATCTTTCATCATCTTTTATTATTTTCTAATGCCTTATTTTATTTTATTAATGCTTAGCATGACAAAATCTATACCTACATAATGTCATTTCGGTGTGCTAAGTATTGACTTAAAAAGTACTGTGAATGGTTTATAAATACAGTACCTATTAGTCAATGTTGTAAAGAAAATTAAGAGATATTACTTATACTTATAAAACTTTTATTTCAGATATAAATTTATTATATCTTAAATCGTATATAGAATACATAATATTTCAAATAACGTTTGATAAATCGTTCTTTATGATATATATTTGATTACGATGTAATATACGTGTGGTTATCATAAAACAATCTTGTTATTTATCAATATTTTTAATCACTAACTCATCACTTCATCTTTTAATTAATTTTAGATAAACGAGTATATATTTGATAGTATCTTGACTAATGCATACAATGTTTTCCACAGCATAAACAAAAAACAATTACCAACTTTGAAAAAAAAATTGAAATGTGATTTATAAAAACTTGAAGCGCGCGAACAATTACTTTAAATTTTAAAAGGTAGGGATGAAAACTGCACATCGTGGAAAAGAAAATACAAAATCTAAGATAAAGATTATTAAAAAGGAATTCAGGTCAAAAAGTCTGATAGGCTAAATAGTAAATTTTGAAAATCTTTTCCCCAGTATTCTCAAAAATACTAGATACGTCATTGAAATAAATATAACAGTTTATTTTTACATCTATATTCTATTGCGTGAGTTTTTTTAAAATGTGCATTTGTTTAATACTTTTCTTGTAAAACTAGTCGCACGTTACACATGAGATCCAACTGTCGATGTCGATAGTTTGTATAATTGTAGAATACGTACCAAACTATAAACAAATATTTAAAAACATTTCAAAATATATTGTTTTCTATGTAAAACATGTAGGTATATATGTCAGGATAGGATAGTCGGTCTTTTTTCCCACCCAGAATATGAAAACAGCATGATGTATGTTGGGAGATTAAGTAGGTATTTTATTTTTTTTTTATTTCATCTCAACAGCTATTTGATAAAATGTTAAAACATTACACATATCAAAGCCAATTACAGATATGCCTTAAATGATTTCAAAAATAATGCTGATAAAGTAAATTATCAAACTATTGAGTGAGATATTGTGTAGTGTATAGTGCATTATAAATTTTATGAAACGATACCGTCACTAAATTCAATTTTTATAAAAATTGCATGTTTGAGATGTACTACTATAATGTTCATATTTTTTTTATAAATAATTAAATTTTTTTCGATATTTTTAAAAGCTTTGGAAATATAGGCATTTAAACACATAAATTATGATAAAAATATTGCAAAAGTTATAAGGGGGGGGGGGACAGACAGACAGACACACTTAAGCTGTGTTTCTCGAACAAAAGTATCAGTAAAAGTATAGATAAAATAATTTGATTTCATAAAATTGTGCAATACTTTTGGTTGTTTCATTGAAATCTAATGCCGTCAAACGACACAATTTTGAACAATTTTATGAAATCAAAGTATTTTGACTATACTTTTACTGATACTTTTGTTGAAACAACCCAGCCTAAATGTACTACTCAGAATTCTGAGTAAATCCATATATCCATAGAACATTTATGCTGCGAAGCCTCTAAATCGGTGGTTTTGGGTTCAATGTTGAAAAAAACATGAAAATTATATACCTGGCATACCAATCTCAGTATTAATAAATTAGGGCCCCCTGTCAAACTAGGCCCTCATGCTTTGCATGACTCTGCTGTTTGGTAGTTACGCCACTGTCTACAATCAGCAAACAACTTTTATATCAGAACTAATTTTAATGACAAATATTTTAAAAGGTATTGTTATTACTGTTATTAGAAAGGAGTAGGTGTGGTGAGTGTAATCGATTAGTTTCAGGAAGCGCTCCTAGCTAAAAATCTAAGGCAGGTTGCCATCATACTAAGACCAGACACAAAATAAGCTGTTAATAACTCATTTTTGAATTATAAATTTGCTATAAACAACTTGTTATAAATTTGCTATAAACCACTTGTGTATATTTGCTATAAACCACTTGTGTACTTGTTATAAATTTGCTATAAACCACTTGTGTATATAAGTGGTTTATAGCAAATTTATAATTCAAAAATGGTTTATATTAACTACCACAAAATATCCGCCGAATCATTAAATGATGTTAATAACTCTATCTCTAGACCTCCATATACCTAAACTGAAATGAATAAGGCTACACAATATATTTATATCGATTGAAATAGGGATTTGATTAATATCTTTATTAATTAGGTTCATCGATGCTATTTATTGTAGCTAACGGCAAATCACTAAAAGCAAAGTATAAATTAATCGAAAGACAGTGACGGTGCACATATTTTAAAATATATAACTTTTTGGGATTTTATGAATCATTAACACGACGTACATATACTTTTTTATCAACTATGAGCTGACTTGGAGTCGTCATTAATTTATCTTAAATATTGAATTGTGAAGGGGTCTCTTTTATAGTTAAATATAAGAGATAATGACAGAGGAGACTAATTCCAAGGGGCATCCTCACCGGGAGTATCTATTATAGAGGATCTGTGTACAGATGTGGGGTGCAGCATCTACGAGGGGCTGAAAAAGGTCACACAGAACAGGACGGAATGGAAGAAAAGATGCGAAGCTTTGCTGCCAAACGATTCTCGGTATTAATACGATATAGAGATTGTAATACCTACAATTTTTTGTTACATATATTTAAGCAATTGGTTTCGGAACAGGCCGTTCCTTCATAGTGAGTACAAAGACACAAAAAAGTTTAGTAAATATAGTAAAAGTTTGGTAATAACCGTTAACATGAATTGTAGACTTTACATACAAGACGAAGGACTTCAGTCTTAATGTACCTTTATGATATAATAAACTCCAATACTAATAATAATAATTTGGATGATTTATATAGCGCCGTTTTCGTGAATATCTCACCTCAAGGGCGCTGAAAATTGATTAAGATGTATCATTATGGCTTTGGTAAGATTTGCGAAAAAGGTGTGTTTTGAGATTTTTCCTGATATTTTCAGTTTGTCTGAGGGTATTTGGGAGCTTATTCCATGCATTTGGTCCTGCCACAGCAAACGCACGATCGCCGAAATTAGTGGTATGCACCCTGTTTATTTCAACTAATTTTCCAACCATGGATGAAGATGCAGAACGAAGTGATGATTGTCTGTCGTTAATTAAAAGAGGAATGCAAAGTCCGGAGAGGTAAGTAGGAGCCATACCATGAAGTGCTTTGAAGATCATGAGACAGAGTTTATATTCAATCATTTCAGGAACTTTAAGCCAATGGAGATTGCGGAGATGGTGAGAGATGTGAGAAAACCTGGAGGCTCCGGTGATGAGCCTGGCTGCAGCATTGAAAACTGACTGAATTTTATTAATTAATTTTTTTGGTAGATTCGCATATATACCTACCGTTACATTAATCCAAACGGGAGACAACAAAGGCGCTTACCAAAGATTTCATGGATTCATATGGGACTTTAAGCGTCTTAATTCAAAGAAAGCAGAAGATGAAACTGTGTTTATTTGGTTTGTAAAGCTTATATTAGAATCTATTTTGACTCCGAGAAGTTTGACACAGGATTTGGGAATAATATCTGATTGTTCGAAGGTTAGTGGGAAGGTGTCAATTAAATGATGACGTTTTCGCTTTGCTGTCCAAAGTAGTTGTTTTATTTGGGTTAAGCTTAAGTTTGTTTGCTGACATCCAAATATCGATATCTTTGATACATTTACGAATTACGGTTTTAAGATGGTGAGCATTTTCTGGTGTGCAATAAAAGTAAAGTTGCCAATCGTCCGCATAACAGTGTGCTAATATTCCATGGGAGTCAATGATTGAAAATATGTCTTTTGTGTATAAAATAAAGAGTAACGGGCATAACACAGAACCCTGGGGAACACCGAATTTTATAAGAGCGGGAGATGATTTTAGATTATTGAATTTGATCGTTTGGTTGTGTTTCTGGAACAAAAATTAAAGTAAAAGTATAGTTAAAATACTTTGATTTCATAAAATTGTGCAATATTTTGGTTGTTTCATTGAAATCTAATGCTGTCAAACGGCACATTTTGAACAATTTTATGAAATCAAAGTATTTTAACTATACTTTTACTGATACTTTTGTTGAAACAACCCAGCCTAACTGTTAAGATCCTTGTATACCCTGGGTATACAGATGTACACAAAAATGCACACTAAATTACCATCTAATGTATGAAACATGAAAAAATATTGTTTATCACCTAATATGTGATATACAACATTTTTTCGTGCAGAAAAGGTAAAATTTAGAGATTTTTTTAAATAGCAAGAATAGTTATTAAAATATTATAATAATAAAAAACTCAACCAGTAGATTTTCATATTCTCTTTCAATCGAAGTAAAAATCTATATCACAGGCCTTGTAGTTTTTTTAGTTACTTACAGTAATAAAATAAAAAAAAGGGTTTTACTAAAACTAGTTACACGAGAAAAGTATTAAACCAATTCAAAACTCAAAAAACTCATGCAATAGAATAAAGATGTACATACAAACTGTTCCTTATTTCATGGACGTATCTTTTGAGGGTACTAGGGAAATTATTATCAAAATATACTATATAGCCTACTATAGCCTCTTAAGACTTTTTGAAAATTATTAACTTCAACTTACCACACAGAAGAACAAGGCACACCTTAACGTTTTTTAGGCAAAAAAACATAACGCCACTCAGAATTCGCCATTGTACCGATGCCTTACCACGTATAATAATTTGGAAAGGACATATTCAATAGACATATTGTAACGTGTTGGGAAGAAAAGGCTATTCTTATATTGATTTGTTATTATTATATATATTTGATAACGGCCCTTTTCGTCGTCGAAGAGAGTCTCCTCCTCGTGACGAAAGGTTAAAGTCAGTATTGTTTACCTTTACCTTGTTGGTATTCTCGGGACCTCTGGACTTACCTTACGTGATGGTGTAGTACGGCCAAATCCAGGATCCACACATTTGATGACAGATTAATATGAATTTATAATTAACTTTGAAAGTAAGCACGTTAATATCCAGTTAGCTCATCGGTAAGAAAAAGAAATTGAAATAAATAATTTATATAAATAATTATGTTTTGAGCTTTGACTTTTTCGTCTTAGGTTGAAGTATGAGGGTCAGGTTTGTATGAAAGTGTGAATTATAAATAAGTACGAGTTGAGATATGTTCAGGACATCGACAGATGCGTATATTGTTAGAAAAGAATTTACGAACAGATAAACACAAAAGAAAACCCAATACATTAAGGAAGACACTATTATTAAGACAGATGTTAAAATTATTGTATTACATGTTTAACCAGGAATGCAAGTTTTAATGAAATATAGATTGTGAAAATTAGTAAAAGGTTTGAATCATTATCAACAAAATATTTCAGTAATTTACCTGGTTAGTTTTGATCATTCATTACTAAAATATAAGAATTCAATGACAAACTTAATTTGTACCAAACTGGTTAATACAGACATTAATTATCACAAGGTATCAATGTATTTCAGGAAGTTAATTCTGAATAAAAAAAGGTACAATATTACTTTATTTCTGTAAGGTCTTATTTGTTATTGGCAAGATAGTTTAAATGAAAATTACATTAGAAGGCTCTGTGATATATTTATGAAGGCAAAGGTTAAGACTCTTGTTCCTTACATATGGTATTTTATTTAAGTCATTAGAATAATATCATTAGTAATAGGTTATTTGCATAAAAATTATTGAACAATTATCTGTAAATTATTTGCAAAATATTTGTAAAGTTATCTGCCGAGTGAGTGATCTGTTCTAAAGTTAAATGAGGGTTTTATATTAAAGTATCTTAATTAAAATATAAATCAGGTATGGAGAATGTGGTAAAACCAGAAAGGGAAACACTTATGAAATTTTCTTTCATCACTGAGAGGTATGCATTGTTGACCTCATAAAATATTCACTAATCACTTTAAAGAAACTTACGTGGCGATGAAAGGACGAAATCGAGAAGGCTTGTTCGACGTCGGATCAATGCCGACCAACAAGCAGAAGATACTGGAACTGGTTCCTACATAATCCGTTGTAGGGAAGAGAAGGGTCTGACCTGATTCCTATCAGATCCGGAAGAAGACGAAGAAGGGCATCTAAGAAGTATTTGTTGGTCGTCCAAGACCAACAAGGTTGTAGCGTCCGCAGGCATTGACCTGATTCCTATCAGATCCTGAGGGAGACGAAGAAGGGAATCCAAGAAGCATTAACAGAAGAGTGGCGAGAAGGTGTCTATGCCGATCACAAAAGATCAGCATGGCTGAAGTCAGCAGGAATCAATTCGATATCCGTGACGGATGAACATCGAAAGGCAGTACTCGATCCTAAGACCAGCAGTAGAGGAAGTAATCGGAGTGTCGAAGGTGTGTCTCTGAATTGTGACGTATTTTTCTCATTAGCAAATAATCGTGTGTGTCGCGGCCTTATTTATATTCACGATCACCATTTGTTTCACAATAGGAAGTGCCGCATGGCAACTGAACGATCACTATATTCGTATACAAGAGAAAATAAATTGTATTCAAACAAGATGAGATATAAACGTCACAGTTTATGAAGAAGAAGAACTTTGAATTTACTTTAGACACTGAACACTTTGTTTATATTAAGAAAATCTAGTGGAAGTTGAGGTGAGTTCGTCACCTGCCGTTATAACAATTTGTGAATGTATTACACACTGAGCGACATGCAGTGAAAAAAGATATTACATAATTTAACGGTAAAATCTATACCGCGATCAATACGTGTATTTTGATACATATTCACAGAACACTTATGATTTTTTATTAGTTGCGTCGGCTGTCCGAAAGCCGAGAGAAATGATTCTTTTGTGGAGACAAATCAGTCGTGAGTTCGACACGTATTGACTGTTTAAAGGATTATTTTGAACTGGTGCAAATTGGATGATTGACATATGAGAAAGAATAATAGCCTCGCACAGGGTACTCGTACGGCAGAAAAAAGATTGTTGTAAAAAGGGTGAAAGAAAAATCAGCCGTGAAGGTGATGGCAAAGATAATGAGGAAGATCCTAATTGATAGAAATAGCCTCGCGCAGGGTACTCGTACGGCAGATAAGGAAACAATAGGAATCCCGCAAGATAGTGTCGAACTACATTACTGAAAAGGTATGATGCACTCGTACCGAATAAACGACACCTATCGAAATTGATTATTGACTTTTATCTTACTCAACAGAATTATAGGCCGTTTCTAAAATGATCCAGACTGAATCCTTAGCGAGGGGGAAGGGGGGACAGAAGAGTTGAAGTGGTGTACATTTAATGTTACCGGACATATTTCTTATTTAGTGAAATAGACAGAACTAGGAATCATTAGTAAAAATGGCAAAGTATAATTATGACATGAAGTATGCCTTTATATATTGATTAATTATTTCTTTTATGAAGTGTGATTTGAAACTGAAGTTACTATTTTTTCTTATAAGGACGAGGTCATTACAGCCGTTGGCTGATGCAATACATATCGTACGGAACGGGGATTTCTGAATTTATTTAAAATGAAACACTTTTGACGTTGTACGCGAGCGGGGAGCGGAGGAGAGGGGTAAATTAAGGGGTTCAGGTCGAATAATAATAATACACTCCGCTAGATATAGACATGTGTAACTCAACAAAATTCCTTGCGTCAACCCGTAGTGAGCCGCGCAGCTCACTGCACCGGCTCACTGAGTTAACCCATAATTGCGTCATGACGCATCAAAATGACGCCGGTCGCCGAGTGAGATGTGTACCGCGCACCATCTACATGACACATTCAACAACTCACTGGCTCAACAACCCACAGGCTCTTAAGTACCTACATACAGCGAATGAATGAACTGCGTTGATCTACATTGTATACGCGCACCTACCGACTTATCGTAAGACATTTAATAAATCAATGACGTATTTATATATCATTGTAATAAATGCGTAATAAAGCTTAGGTGTCTTGTCTTTAATATTCTATCTAAATCTATTCCGTTTAAAATATGATGAGTGATTGAAATACATATTATTAGTAAATACATATTATTAGGTATTGTATTTTATATAAGTAAAGATTATTATTATATTCATTATATTTCATGTACATGTTTAAAAATATCACAACTTTCCCGATTCTACTTTTAAAAGTAGAATCGGGAAAGTAAGTATGTCGGTTAAAAAGCAGGCAACGCAATAACTCAATATCCTAACACTGTTCGCATTCTCCCGGTCTAGCACTTACGACTCAGTCGACTCACTGCGCCGTGAGCCAATACGTTTCGAAGGAGTGGGTTAACCCACCCCGCGCAGTGAACTGGTTCGACGCAATTGAGCGGCGCAACGCAGCGTTACACATGTCTAGCTAGATATGATGTTTAGGTTTTTTATGAATACCACTACTATTGCGAAGCCGTTCCTAGGCGCGCGAAATTTAAAATGTTTATGAAATATTATACATTAGGAATTGAACTATGGGGTTCGTACAATATAATCGTAACGTTCACGTTACAATATTCATACATATTCAATTAAGGACATATTCAATTCAATCGATCCCTCGCACATATGGAAATATATTAAATTAACATCCAATTCACATGCCATACCTAGCACTATGCAGTTTATGGATAGAAAAGAGCATCACGGGCAAGGAATATCTAATTCTCAGATTATTTCAGCTCCGTTTTTGACAATGCTTCTCTAGGTCAGAATTCACTTTGTCACGATATGAACAACTATGCTGGGAATATTGATGATGTTAGTATCAACCAAGCATCCACATTAAGATATCTACTTAAAATCGATCTAAAGAAGGGAGCTGGTCCGTACAATATCCCCCATATTTCATTTTCATGTGGGCTAATAATCTATGCACCCCCCTATCTTATCTATTTCGTAGATCACTTAATGAGGGCACAATGCCACTACGTTGGAAGCAAGCATTTGTTTCACCTGTTTTCAAGTCTGGCGACAAGGAAGATGTAAAAAATTATAGACCGATTTCCAAACTATGCATTTTCAGTAAAATATTTGAAAAAATAATATATGACCAATTGTTCCCAGCCTTAAAGCCATTTTTGAATTCCAACCAGCATGGCTTTGTAAGTGGTCGCTCTACTGTTACCAATCTTGTATCTTTTCTTGAATTTCTCCACGAAAAAATGGATAGTAAAACACAGGTGGATGCAATCTACACTGACTATAGTAAGGCGTTTGATAAGGTTGTTCATAGCACATTGCTTGAAAAACTTTATCGAATCGGTATTCACGGTGACTTGTATAGATGGTTTTCTTCTTACATCTCCAATAGAAGTCAGGCTGTGGTAGTCGGTGGATTTAAGTCAAGTTGGGTTCGTGTTACTTCAGGTGTCCCTCAGGGTTCCTTGTTGGGGCCTCTGCTTTTTAATATTTATATAAATGATATTTCAAATTGCTTTCTGTTCTCTCATGTTTTACTTTTTGCCGATGACATGAAAATTTTTGCTTGTGTGAAAAGTGTTGAGGATTGTCAGAACATTCAAAATGATCTAAATCGCCTTGACCTATATTGTAAACACCATAACCTGAAGATCAATACTGATAAATGCTTTGCTATCCGGTTCACCAGAAACCGGAATATTGTTAATTATACTTATAAACTTAACAACCATCCTATTACTATAACCACTGAAATAAAAGACCTAGGCATCAAGTTGGATGGTAAATTACTCCTGGACAAGCACATAGATAATATCACTTCCAAAGCATCCAAAATGCTGGGATATGTTCTCCGTTTGTGCAGACAATTTAATAATATCTCTACCTTTAAAACTCTGTACTTCGCATATGTTCGTAGCATTGTTGAATACGCATCTCAAGTCTGGTCTCCCTCATATGCCATATACAAGATCAGAGTTGAAAGGCTGCAAAAGAAATTTCTCAGATATCTTGACTTTCGTGCGCACAGAGACCACATTAGTTACTCTGATTCCTTAAAGCATTACAACATTACATCACTCGAGAGCCGCAGAACTATAGCAGATGTTATATTTTTATTCAAAATTGCAAACTCAACGGTTGACTGCCCTGATCTGCTAGAACGCTTGACTCTGAGAGTGCCAACAAGACCGACTAGACTGACTGACCTACTTTACCTCCCCATTTGTAACACTAATGCCAGACAGAATTCTTTTATATACCGCACTTCCCATTTTTATAACTCCAACATTAGTGATGCAGACCTTTTTAACTCCCCATTGATTATGGTAAAGAATAGAAATATAATCCTATAATAAAGTACTCTAATATAATCCTAGATACTCATGCTGATAAGTTGGGTTCATCACATAAAGGTTCACACACATCCTCATACACTCCCACACATACACATACTCACACACACACACACTCCCCACTCACATGTCACATATCTGATTATTTACTGTTTTCTTTTTTTCTCCTACACTACATAAATATATAAATGGTAATAATGTATACATGTAAGTGATGCTGGGCATGCTAATTTTTTTTTTATATTTGTATCACCTGTATATTTTGTCCAGTTATTGTTTGTATACTTTGTATAAAATAAAATAAAATAAGACATAGATGGGTCGGTGGCAGAGCGGTTAGCGCGCTCCGATTTCGTGGCAGAGCGGTTAGCGCGCGCCGATTTCGTTCACCTAAGCACAAGCATTTATTTGCTTATTTTAGGGAACGTAGGAAGATGTATATGTACTTGTTTAACAAGGACATATTCATTTTTTCTTTACAAAAAAAAAATGTCCAGGACCCTTTTCATGAGCCACATTAGACAGAAATAATTCATCGTTCTGTAACCTGCAGTGAGTAGGTACATGTAACATGAAATCAAAGGCGAACTGATTAAGTTACAATTACTTATATTCTTCTTATTCATTATATTGTTATGTACTTGTGGATATAGCAATATCCACAAATAAACAAATATTATACCTAGAAAATAACCCACCAATAAAATAAAATTCTTAGAACTATATCAATAAACTAATATAACTACCTGTATACAAACATATTTAGGGATTGTTAAGTTTAACTATAGTCTCCACCCACTATCATTGTTTCATACTTTGTTTGTAGATACTGACCAATCAAAAAAACTGTAAGCTCAACCCTCTACCTATATAACCCAATAGAAACTCCACGCCGTCATAGTCTTGAAGATGCCTTAAAAAGGCGAAATAGCTATCGACGAATTAAAAAATATAGGTAGAATCTAAAATTTATTGTTTTTTTTAATATAATTATTATATCGTATTTTTTTTATTTTTATAATTTTTTTGCCAAAATGTAATGATTGATAATTCGATGTTTGAAAAAAAAAACATGTGTCTACTTTATGTCATGGTTATTTCAAATATATTTTCATTTAAGTTCGCGTTATTTTTTCGCAATGATACGCCAATGTTGAGATAATTATTGTAACAAGGAGAATTTTACGATTGCATCTGGGGCAATGTTACACAACAGAAATCTCAATAAAGACAATTAATCACACAAATAAATCTGTATGTAACACACAAAACCCACTGTCATACAATAAATCGTGAGTCACACAATTAAATAATTGATCATAAAAAGTCGATCGGAAACATGACGTGCATACCCAATAAAAAAAAATTTGCATTATAATAAATATTATGAAAGTGGGACAAGCTTCATACATGTGGGTTATGTTAATTACTAATATATTTTCTGGTAATTTTTCGCAATCAATTTGAAGTCTAAACATCAATTTTTTAAACGTCTTCCAACTGTCGATTCGTTCATGAGAATTCAATATTCTCTGAATGAATCGACATTATTAAGCCAAGATGCGTGCACGAAGGAACATTTTGTATGGCGTAGTCGTCTTTTTGCATGCTAATAACACCAACAAGAGGCCTCGCAGCATATATGTTCCCATAAATGGATTTACTCAGAATTTGGAGTAGAACATTTTATGTGAGTTTTGTGTGTGTGTCTGTGTGTGTGTGTGTGTGTGTGTGTGTGTGTGTGTGTGTGTGTGTGTCCGTCCCCCTCTTATAACTTTTGATCCGCTCAATTAACAGAGCCCAATTTTTCAGAATATATAGACAGTTATAGGCCTACAAAACTTTTATACTCAGAATTGTGAATTTTTGTTTCAGTCAGGGGTTATCAACTTTTGAAATTTTGATTAATTTTTCCATATATCTCAGAAACCGTAAAAGCTAGAACGCTGAAAATTGGTATAAACATAGACAAATACAAAATCTCAAAATCATTATTTTAAAAAAAATTCCGGGGTGTCTCAAACATTTTTTATTAAGAAAAATGTTTTTTTTATGATAAATTTATGAGTTTAACGACCTATATTTCCAATTTTTTTAAAAATATCGAAAAAACCGAAACACCGCAACTAGAAAATTTAATTTTCTATAAAAAATATTAACACTGTATTAGCACATCTCAAATTTTTTTAACAATTTTTATAAAAATTGAATTTAGTGACGACATTGCTTCATACAATTTGTATGTCAGTAGCCTACACACAATATGTAAGAAGACTTAATAGTTTGATACTAATCTCCAAACATACATACCTACATACCATCATGCTGTTTTCATATTCTGGGTAGGAAAAAAAGACTGACCTCCATACTATCCTATCTTGACATACATACCTAGTTACATGTGTTGTATAGAAAACCAAATATCTTAAAATATTAAATAATTTGTATTTATGGGTTTATAGTTTGGTACTTATTCTTCAACTATACGTAATATCGCTATCGACAGTTGGATCTCATGTGTTACATGCAACTAGTAATATATCTATTTTGCTGTGTTATAATAACGTGGAATAACGTTACTGCAGATTTATTTTCGATAGTCTATTTGTACGAAAAAGAATAAAGTTAACAAACGCTGAGGGATTCAAGATGAAATTAATGACAAAATTGAAAATAAACAATTACTGGCGCCCTTTACCTGATATAATAGAAACCGTAAGGCGCAGCATGTCCCATTTCAGACTTTTCTACACAAAAGAAGAAGAAATATAGTATACTTTGCCTAAAACATTGCTTGGAAAATAAAACGAACTACTTAAAACATAACATGATATTATAAACATTTCTTAAGACAATGTCGCTTACATTGAAAACGAATAAAAAAATAGAATATAAATGAAAAAAATAATTATTTAATATCTCAAAAGGACTATGCACATATATGAAGCGGTAGGACAAGACCCCAACAGCTGATTTAAGCATAATATTTTTAGCAAGCTTTCTTTAACAACATCGAAAGAGGAAAAACTGTAGGTACGGTTAGTACCTACAGTTTCTAATTATTAATTGGTAAAACTAGGGATGCTGACAATAAGTGTGCGAAGAGAGATATTGAGTATGAGAAAGCGAGATAGAAATACTTCCGATTCTATCCATAGAATTTATTTAAAAAAATATATTTATCGTCCTAATTTTTGTGTACCTAACCAATAAAATTACTTATATAAAAAGTAAGAAAGGCTGCTGACCAGGCTGATAAGAGTGATACAAATTTCACTTCATAAATATACATTGTCAAATAGTGCAATGACATAAGTCAGCTGATCGACTACGTGTGTGCTGACGCTGTCAATTTGACATATCGTAATATTGAATCAAAGTGACAGTCGTTACTATCAGCCGACATTGCATATATTCAAATACATAGTAATACATAATAATTTGAAATACATATTTTAATTTACAACCGACCTATCACTGCCGGGTAACCTTGATAGACGCATATTTTATTATATGCAAAATACTAAGTATATAACTTGACTATTAGCATACAAGTGTCAATAACAAAAAAACCCTAACTGCATGTTTGATGTTAGATGAATTGTTGTAAATAATCTAATAATTTTTATGTCATTTTTTTAATATCTCAATAGTGACGAAGTAGGAATACTAAGAGAGAACCGGGAAATAATAGATGAGTGGTGGCAGAGTTTGCGCGCTGGGTTTATTATCCAGTGGTCGCGAGATTGATTTTTCCTATTTTTGATTATGCCGAAGTCTGTTTTCTCGATATCAAATCTGACTTCTTATATAAATTAGACCGTTTACAGAATGTTTGCATAAGATACATCTTCGGTTTGAAAAAGTATTACCATGTATACACGTTGATATTCGCACCTTACCCTCATTTTTCTCCTTCAAACGGCGGTTGAAGCTCTAATCTCTCTTCCCTCTTGTTTTTCTTCTTTTTTCCTTCTTACCCTTGCCCCATTTTACTTCCTACCACTATCTCTGCCCCTTTCTTTTCCCTTCCCACCCCCTCTAAGTATATATATATATATATATTTTTTCTTATTTTGTGTTGTTTTTACAATTACTTAAGTATTTTATATACTTGCATATATTATATTTTAATTAGGTTGACTGGAAGACGTTAATTTATTAACAAGTCCGCCTTTTGGCTATTATTTGTTTTGTTTGAATTTTATTTTAGCTAATAAAGATTTATTATTATTATTATATTGCGGCAGGTACCTTGAGACCAAGAAGCAACGAGGAAGAAGAGAAGTATGAAATCAAAAATGCATATAGCGGAAAATGTGCATTATCTTTTATTGAGTAAAATAACAGATAAATCTTGCAATCCATATCACAGATGTATTTATTTTATAATATGATGGTGAAATATCAGTGAACAGGCGTTAAGCTGCATAGAGACCAAATTATTTTTTATAGAACTATCGTTTCCGCATAGTATTGTAGAGTTGAAAGCCTTGGATTTAGAAACGATATGAAAGTAGGTAATGGAGTTTCTTACGTCAATAGAAAAATTGCAAAGTTTCGACTTCTGGTTGTCTACCGGCCGTTGCAATAAATTGAATCTAAAATAGAAAGAGAAATTATTGCTTCGCTAGGCTAAATATATAATATTCTTATACGATTGCGTAGGCTACATTGTACTGTGGTACGAATCAATTGTTTTTGTTCTTTCGAAATGTCGAAATGTGTTTCGAAATTGGAATCCTGGGATATAAAAACATTCTGACGATGCTCGGCCAACTTAGGATTGCCGTCTAATTGGTTAGGGGCTAAGCCACTAGTATACCTAGTTTATTTACAGCACAATAACTATAAATAAGAATCTCAATTACATGATTTGGTAAAGTTTCGCTACTGATACACTGGCGAGATAAAAAAACCACTAAGTATGTCAATAAAAAAAAACTATTGAATTATTCTTTACAACTGTGGACAGTTTAGGTATGGAAAAAGTATACTTATACAATAAACAGTATTATTATTTAAAAGTATTTGTTGGTTTCAAACGTAACCACAAAATGGTTATATAACAATTTGTTTTTAAAACAATATTATCGAGCAATTTGGTTTTATGTTTATGTGGAAAAATAAATGTAGCATGATATATAGAATAGGTCACCAACAATAGAATAGGTCACCAACAATAGTTTTAACCAAAAATTGATAAGATTTTTCCAAAACATGATGATTTTTTATCTCTGCCTACCCCAATAGCTAGGGCTGGCGTGATGGCCTGAATGAATGTATGTATTTTAATATAGATAAAGTAGATTCATATACATATTATAATTGAGTCTTTTATATTTTAGTATAAATAAAAATATTTCGGTTGACCTTGAGATTTAAGATTAAAAATAAAAAAACACATGCTCTTGCTGTATGTGAACATGAAACAAGTAATTTCATTCATCTCATACGTGATTTTCCCACTTTCGAAAGATATGGAGTGATGCCAAAATTATGCGTATAAAAACTAGATAACTGACCAGCTGTAATTTTCATATTCACACGTGCATATTATATTAATTTGAATGTTTTCAGTGGAAGGTTAAGTTCAATCTG